>CAXIVR010000001.1:129294468-130494468 GCA_964035755.1 Teleogryllus oceanicus
AAAGAAAGAAAGAAAGAAAGAAAGAAAGAAAGAAAGAAAGAAAGAAAGAAAGAAAGAAAGAAAGAAAGAAAGAAAGAAAGAAAGAAAGAAAGAAAGAAAGAAAGAAAGAAAGAAAGAAAGAAAGAAAGAGAGACAGACAGACAGACAGACAGACAGACAGAGAGTTTTCGGTCGAAAATTCCCCATTTTCCAGGCACGATACTTTCTCTCACGACGTAAGTGCTAGAAAGTCAAAAACCTGTATTCGTGTCCGTTTGTAATTTTTTGCTGATTGCAAACACGTTTTGAGATTTAAGTGGCATTATAATTATCCATAGCCGTTTAAATAATGTGCGAGAGTATGTGCTTTTGTAGTACAACTTGTTCAGATAAGCTTCATGTCCTTGTAATTTTCACGTAGTGTAAGTATCTTATGTTTTAATGTGCTCTTTATTGTCTGCCTCAGAGTTTAAAACCTGAAGATGGGAAAATAAATAACCCCCGAAAATTCATTAAATAACCGTAATTAAATAATGTGATTTATATTTTAGTTTTGACCTTAAATGTGTTTTTACAGAATATTAAATTTGGTTTCAACGGCAGTAGGTTCATATAGCAAAGAACACACGCTGTTGAAATTTCTATGTCCAGGCAACAATGTACAATATTTATGATATTGGCGGTGTTTATTGTAATAATTTTGGTAATATATCTTTTAATCACGTAAATAAAAAAAATATCCGTTCTTCAAATAGTTGTCATACGTCATCTTTACCTACAACTCATTTGTTTCTTGTTTTCTTAACGGACGGTGTGTTTTAAAATTCTTAACATATGTGTATTATAAAGAGCGGCTATATACCGCCATGCTTGTTCTCGTTATGTCGATATAACTGCACAGTGACACGAAAAATGTATTGACAAACAATACTTATGTTATTTGCAAATCGTAAAAATAGACCAGATATCCATTTCACACGGTCTCATAACCCAATTCAGTGACCACCTATACTAACAACCATTTTCTCCGGAACCATGATCAAGTAAGGTCAAACACTGCGTTTGTCAAGTAGCCGCAAATTACCAAGTAAAACCAATTCACAGCGAAATTAACATCTAGTAATGTACACTATTCCTTTGCTGTGATGTTGGGCGATAGCGTGGGATGATAGTCGTTTGGTCTTAGTGTTGTGGCTATGGTATGAGGATAGCCATGCAGAGATGGGAATGAGTTCTGGATCACTGACCGTTGGTCACGAAGTGCCGGTCGTGAAGTGACAATATACTGATTGTGGTGTGGGGACGACGATGATGTGATGGAAGTATGGTGAAGGTGCTCGTGAAGTTGTAGTGATGCTGTAGTGCTGCGGTAGTAGTGGTGTTGCGGCGGAGTTAGTGTTAATAGTATTGTACGATGGTTGTGATTTGTTGATGGTGATACGGCGATGATGATGATGATGGGGTGGACGTTCTTTTGTTTTTGGAGCAGTGGTTTTGTAATCCGGATTGAGGTGTGACTATGCTGGTAAAAGACTCTGAAAGTATTACATTAAACTATATAAAAAAATATCGTTTTTCGAAAAGTTACATAAATTTTAGATTTATGTTCTCTTTTCACGTCAAACGTGTATGATTTTTCTCCATAGAGGGTCGCTTCCTAAAACACTATGGTCAAAACATGTTAATAAATGTATATTGCATTTTTTAACCTTATTACTCTCATTTCATACGTTGGTATCGTTGTATAGAGAAAATAAGACATTACTCGAGCACGCATGTGTCGCGAAACGAAGTTTGATAGCTTTCTTTACATGAAGAGTTTTAATTTAAATTACGAATGTCTATTCCTGTGAAGCAAATTAGTTTCATTTTACTAACTCGTTTACGTTAGTATGATTCTGCAAAAATCGATCTCCGAAGGTGTTGACAAAATTCAAGTTTTGGGGATCCCTGATAGAGAAAATTTGGTTTTCAGAATGTTTGAATGCCAATGTATGTGTGAAGAACATTGGCGCCTAAACTGTGTACACAGGACTTCCACTGAAATGGAATTTTTCCCTATCGATTCGTTTCGTGATGACCAAGCCATAATTTTGCGGCACTTTTAAATGTATTTAATAATATTTTAATACTTTACTTGTAACTAGTACACTTTCGTAAATTTCAAGAGCCTCAAACGTTTTTCTTTAATATTTTGCTCAAATAGACGAATGATTGCTTAATACTCAACACACAAGACAGATTTTTATTAAATCCTTTGTAATTTTAAAATTTAAGAAACATCAATTATTCATTTTTTATACAATTTTATAACATTTGTAAAGATAGAGATTTCTTTTGATGGAATTTATTCCTCCATGTTACATCTATAAATAATTTCATATCAAGGTTTATACAATTTTCAAATCTTAGTCATTTTCGCGCAATTTTAAATAATTTTTTCGTCTTGGAAGTTAGAATGATTGCAGTCACACATTAACATTTCATTTCAGCATCGACGACACAAACTCTACGTTACACTTCCGTAAAAGTTGAGTGACTGTAGCAAATAATACGAGAAAGCATGTGCTGCACCACTAGGATTTACTAGCAAAACCTAAGTGTGGTAAAATTAGTTTAGTTCCTTTGAACGATAGTTCGTAATAATTACTGTGTAAGTAGATTGTTGTTGAGTAATTTGCTGGATAGTTTTGTTTCTGAAAAGAGTTTTCTTTGTAAGATTTCCGGTCTGATTTTTAGAAGAAAGTTCTTCAATTAGTTACAAAGGAACCGTAATAGTTCTAAAAACAATATTGGTGTAGTTCATTAGTGTAACGATTGTAATTATTGCGAAAGTAAATCGAAGTTTGTTGAATCTATTTGTTTTATTAAAGACCTTTGGCTAGAAATGGGAACGTACCCCGACGCTAGATGAACGCTTTTTTAACAAACCCAAAAATGATAAAAATCAGTGTTTGAACTTTGCCTTAAGAGTAATGCTTTAATGTTGGTTTAGCAAATTCACATTGGTTAGTATTCGCAAAGTAATGATTTTATGCATATTTCAAATATGCATGGTGGGGCGCATGCTGAAAATGAAAAAAATAGTATTCTTCAGAGTAATGAATTGTGATGATTTTTGTTCGAAGACTTCAACTTTTACTGCATATATTTGCGTTCACAAAGCGTTTCCGTTTGCACTGCGGATGTGAAGATGCGGCAGTCACTGAAACTTACTTTTATTCAAACACATAAGTAGTACTTCCATCATCATTTCAAACGCGGACGACAGAGTAGAGTTCAGTAGCGGAGTTAAGTTTATGCGATGAGCAATAGTTGGTCGGCTCACCAAACCTATTGCGGTCGAGTCTTCGCACTTATTTTACACGCTTCTTCAACTCTTTTTCTCTTGGAACTTTTTCTACCTAGCGTTCTGGAGATATAAGAGGCGTTCTATAGAAATATGAGGATAGTGTTAATGTTTAACATTCTTATTGATCGCTTCTGAAAAATTAACTGGCGGGGATACGTAACCGGATTATTCAAGTTTGTTGGTTTCGGAAACCTACCTTTTAAGTGCGTAGAACAACAACAAAGGAACATGAGAAGGGAAAAAAGTACCTTGAAAATCGACAAGAAATCAACGTGAGAACTGAATAATTGATTTTGGAAATCGGTTTTGGCGGTCAGCCCAGCGCTTGCGTGGAAGCGTTCTTCCGAGCATTTATAGAAAGTAAACGCAGCCCCCTCCCCCTAATCGACCACTCTGAGCGCGAAAGCCCGCGACAAGAGAGGAGTCGCGGTGCGGGTTGTGGCGGCGCGGGGGGAGGAAGGGATGGAAGGGGGCGCTGTGGGGAGGGATGCGGGTGGGAGGGCCGCGGGGAGGGGGGGATAAGGGCGGGGCGGCGAAGGGCGGAGAGGATGGGGCGGGGTGGCGTGGCGGGCAGAGGAAAGGGCGGGGGAGGGAAAGATTGAGCGAGATGGGGAACAGGAGGGGGAGGTGCGGGGGTTCGACCGACTGGCGGGCGGCTGCGGGGGTGGCGCTCTCGACAGCGCCCCCGGGAGCGGCAGCGGCTCCCCCGCAGCTCCAGAGCCATAATTAAATCCCAGGGGGAGAGTGGATTGGAGGCGGATGCAGCCGCACCCGAAGCCGAGACGCACTCGCGGGTGGGCGGGGCGGGTGGAGAGGGGAGGGAAGGGAGGGGGCGTGCACGGGGGCGGCTGTGCGACCGGGCTTCCCAGTGCGGCATGCCGCCCGCCGCAGCTGCGGGTCGCCCGCGGCGCCAATCACCCCCCAAATGAAGTGCAAATGCCTTCCGGAAGGCCAATAAGGGGCGGAAATTTCCGCCAAATGAGGTAAAATGTGGAAAGCGCATCGCGTTAATAATGGCTGCCACTTCGGAGGCCCCTGCTCCGCCGAGGTGTTGGCGCGACGGTGGTTCAGGGAGCGAACGTCTCGCATTATCTTTGGCCCTTATGTACGTGAAAAAACTAGTACACAGTTCCGAATATACCGCCTGTACCCTCAATGGTATTCTACGAGTATGCATTAAGTGTTCTTTATTACTTTGTTTTCGACTTAAATAATTAATAAGTAAATTTAGAACACAAAGAAAATCCGAAATCTGGAGATACCATTGAGATCTTTTTATTCGACGCTCGAAGTCTTAGGTTTCTACAGCAGAGGTTATCACTCCCTGTCCGTTAACTAAGATGCGTTGTAAGGGAGATGAATTAAATCCGGGGCTGAAAAAAAGAACAAAATGGATGAGAATGAAATGAAATGGATTTGAAAATTAATAAAGCAAAATTTGAAAATATTTTAATCAGGTTTCTATGATGGAAATTTCTTGGCGTAGATGGTTTCCAAGTAAATTCTCAGGTAAAAAAGTGCGTTTTTATTATAAATAGTATTCCAAATCGAATAGGAGAGATACAAACAAGTTTACTGCTATTTATTTCCGACAGTTCTCTCTTAACTCAGATTTCCGAAGTACGGAGTATCTAGGACTATTTTTTCGGAAAGGGGCGCCACTGTGTATGGGGGCGGAGTGCAATATAAACAACGAAATCCCTTGTATTATATAATATTTCTATTGAGAAAGAATATGTGGCATTATGGACAAAATACAAGTTTATCAATTCCCTCGGAATTACGAGGCATTAAGAACTACGAAAGTAAGTTTCCGCAAGTCGTCGACAAAAAAAACATAATTAAATGGAAAATATGTATTAGCAAACAGAGCACATGTTGGGACTCATTTGTCACTTAATTATCACTAAAACGTAGATATTTGTCTTACCGATGGGTCAACATTTATATCCCTGTGCCGAAGAAGTCTGCCGCCCGGGATAGGCACCAGTGAGGGCACCCACCGCCAATACTTCGTGTCTGTGATACGCGTAATAATGTTGATCGGTCAAGAATTCCTTGAGGTGGAAGAAAATGGAAATCGCTATGGGTGAAGTTCGTACTGTAGGGTTAATGGTCAAACATCTCCAAGAGGAACTGCTGTAGAAAATCTGTTGTGAGCTGAGCCGTGTGTGGCAAACCATATGACTATTCACTAGGGATTGCAATCGAGCAAAGTGGGATCCCGCAAACCAGCAATAAGTAAGCATCAAATCGCGATAATTCATTGAAATTTGACACCTTTACTGCAGCAACGTGTGGCGCGACGCGATGTCGCCGTTCAGTCGTTTGATTAGCATCTTCCATTGCACCCACACGGATGCATAGCCTGATCCACGCCACCGCACCACCAGTCACTTGTCATTTGACTCGGTGTCATGTCACTCGTCAACAATTGTTGTGTGGTTTTGTTTTAATATCGATCCGCAAAGTAAGTATAATGTTTGTGTATTTGTCCTCGAATAACTATTTTGATTTTTATTTCAAGCTAATTTTATTGTGTTAAAGTATTTTTTAAAATATAATGATGCTTCAATTGAGCAATTTACGTTGGGTAGGATAAGTGGGTAGGTAGATGAAGCTAATTGATTCGGTACGATTTTTTATATTTCAATTGCCAAGTAATTGTGCTAGCCACTAGGTATTAGAGGTGGGTATTAAAATTTATAACAACTAATTAAAATGTTAAATTAAATAAACAATTATCATAGTTAAAAATATTCACACGAAAATAATATTATGACTGATAAAGAGAAAGGGCAAAAATTAACAGGAATTATTGCTTTACAGGTACTATTAAAGGATGTCCCTTTCGAAAACGGCACATGAGGATATTGGTGACAAAAATGGTAAAAGCTTGTGGTATTATTTCAAAACGTCTGAAGATGGAGGGAATGCAAAATGTCCTATACGTTCTAATTTATTGAAAATTAGCCAACGTTATACCACTGGCTTGAAAACCCACTTGAAAACAAAACACTGTATAATAATAGGTTAATCACGTCAACAACACAAAGAGTTGCTAACCTAAAGCATCCATATCACAAAATATTGTTCTCCAAGATTTTTTCCTCTATCTCAAAGAGAAAAGTAAAAAAAAACAATTGATAACTATTTCATAAAGGGAAATTTTATGGAAGAAATGATTTCTAGAATGATTTGTAAGGATGGTTTTAGTCTAGGCGAAATTGTGTTTCCGTTTGTTTGACGACCTACGGAAATTTACTTTCTGGATGCGCCTCGTACCACTTCATCAAATATTCATTGAATTTAAATTCCAAATCGATATCTTGGATGTGTTTTAAGATAAAGACTACATGAATCAGCGCGTTCGAATCTTTTGAAAAGTTAAAATTTTTATTGCACGCAAAATATAATTATTGAAACGAAGCAAAATATGTGCCCCATTTTCCATATTTAAAAATGTGTAGAGATGGTTTCAACACATTTTATGACATTGAAGTAACGTTCTTTGGAAATTGTTTGATTTGTAGTGGAATGACAAGGTATCTAAACGAATGTTTTTTGTCGTGAGTAATAAACCTCCAAGTAATTCAAAATTGTAATTTGCGTAGAAAATCTAAGGCTCCTTACATTTTATTGGCAAATATTATAGGATTGTGAAATTGAGGCGTATAACACATCATTTATGGTGAACATTTTTGGGATTTGGAATGCGCAAAAAAGTCTGGAACTCTCTGTCAGTTATTTTATTCTCGTAAGCAGATACACTCGTAAAACCTATGAGTAATTTAGATTACTGAGCGCCCTTTTTACACACCACACCTTTGACGGATGAAAATGTCGCAAATTAATATAGCAAATTGTATGTCCCAAATATCTCGAAACACATATAGCCTTTTAGTTTGAAAGTGTGCACGTTGATAATGTTTAGTACCTTATTTAAGCAAGTAGCGAAAGTGAAGAATATATACACCACGAGATATTACAATCCATGTAGATTACATCACTGACAGTTTGGAGACTGTTCACGAAAGATGTACGAGATTAGTCAAAGAATTAGTTACAACTCGGCGATTTTAAGACTCAACTGTTGCTTGCTAAATTTGTAAAACCATTGAAAACATAGGTCGAAAACATATTTATATTATTTTGTTACAAATGTGTATTTCAAACATGAAGAGACATGTAAGAAATGTAAAATATTTGCAACCGATATAGGATCGTAAAATTTGAACGAACGTTTTGTGTTCATTACAATTACGCAAATATTTTACCTTGTGTGAATTTTACCTCGTGTTTCTTTGGAGCTCGAAACGTATCCGGAACAAACTAGGAATGAGGACGTGCAGACAACGCAAGCAAATTTTAACTTTGTATTTTCTCGTATTATTCATACTCAGCAGATACGATCTCCATAAATTGTGTAAATTGTATCACTGGTATCTTACTAACTCGATTAACGTTTCTGAAGCTTCATATTACTTATGCAATTAAAACTTTGTTGCGTTGTGTTGTGTTCATTTACTTTTAGATATGTAATTTCATTTTCAAGTGGTAGGTAGTATTCGACATATAGTTCATTTTTAGTTAGAAAAACAAAACTTCAATTTTAAATTACTAATGCACTCTTGATTGCTTAGGTAATCCAATTTTTTCTTCACTCGCTTCTGGCGTTAGAAGAAGGATGGGATCAAGAAGCTCTTCAACACTCTTTCGGTAAACATTAACGCCCTTCATAGCGGCCTCGCAGATTTTTCGACGAAACAGTCAGGGACCTTCCTCGTTTGAAGGCGAAGTGCGAAGCGCCGCGGAGTAATTGGGTCGAGAAAAAGTTGGTGCGTGTTATTTACCACGCCTCGTGAAAACTACCCGAAGGGGAATCCGTAGAGGTGTGTCGTCAGATAAAAACGTGAGCTGCATTTGCAAGCTTTAATTGAATCTTGACTTACGGCCACCGCCGCCGCACAAGCCTCTGCCCTCGCTCCACGTCGCATCACCGCCCCCGGGGCGTCCCTTGCCCCCCCGCCCTTTGCCGCGTGTTGCCTCCGCGAATCTCCGGCGCCGCTCGCCACCCTTTCCCCAACCAAACCCGCAGCCCGGCCTTCCCCTCTTTCCAGCCCCTCGTTACACTTTGCTTCTGCGCTGGTCCTGGCTTCCCTACTCTCTCCTTTGCTCGTGACTCTGCGTTGTTTTCTCTCTCTCATCGCTTCCTGCATTCGTGTCCCACCTTACCTTTTGATTGTTATTTTGTCGCGGTCGTGGTTGTCGTTGCTTCGCTTACTACTTCACTTCCTATCTTCGTTCTTCCATTTTACATCTCTTTTTAAAACCCCTTCCCACGAACAATTTTATTGCTTGATCCTTTTTCCATTCACTTTTCCAACACGTCTTTTGAATTTTGGACAATATTTACCTTTCCTAATATTTGCTCTTAAATTTTTCTCGTCTTTCCCTTTGCTTCGAGTCTCCTCACCCTTTCTGACTTTCGCCATTGCACCCTTTTTCTTGTGCTTCCTCTTACGCCCGCCTCTTTCCTAGCGTGCGTCCTTTGTTTTCTATAACCTTTACATTCCATCCTGTCCGCTTGAATGCTGCCCTCTCCTCTCTTTGCTCTCTTCTTCGCATTATCGGGCCTCGGGACATCCCTGTGGCGCGCGATACGGCCGCCGTCACCGCCTGAGATTTCGGAGGCGCCTCCCGAGGCGGGCGGGCCGCGGGCGGATTGTTTGGAGATGTCGGCCACGCCTATGCCTCCGGCGCCGTTTTTGCTCGGAGCAAGTCGGCCGGCGACGCGTGGGCGCGAGAAGGAAGCTCGAAAAAAAAGCGAGCACCTGCGACTGTCGACTGCCGGAGCAATGGTTCCGCCTCGCCCGCAAAAAGGGATCCTAACGAGGCGAACGGCCTTCGTCGCGCGGAGGCGGAGACGTGGAGCAAACAAAGAAATGTTGCTTGGACTCGGGCTCGTGGCCGCAACAAAAGCTACGTAAACGTGCTCCTTCTCAACTCCTGCGCGTGCAGACCTTTTGAAGTCGTTCAAGGAATATACTATTATGATGCCTTTGGAGAGGACAAATGATACCACGGAGTCATTTTCACAAAGAACTTGTCAAAGAACCAGGTTTCAAGACAAATCAAGTTGAAGGTCACTTAAATTTGTCTGCTCAATACCTTTTGCTGGCAAGGAGAGAAAACCGGTTTAATTTTACATCTACTTTAATATAAAATATAGCTTTTAAGAAACAAAAAATCAGGTCCAAAGATAGATTTTTGAAACATATTCTTTCATTCTGTGAATTAGTAAAAACATAAATTATCAGTAAGTTAGTACAAACAAACGTAATTTCAGCGAGCTCACAAATCAAAAACTAAAGAACAGAAAAATGCGACGTAGCTATGAAAATAAATCAAAAATATCGAAAACGGACTTGGTGTGTTATACTTGTATACCGACAATATATATACAGCATGTCTCAGAATAAATGTTTTGAAAAATTTAGGCCGTATAGAGGAGATGAAAGTGACTACTTTCTGCTAATGGACCACATGGTCGGAAATTTCATATAACGAAGTCACGCATGTGGCAGTTGTCCCTGATTGCTAGACAACTGTGATTCAGTATTCGGTTAGTCGCGTTCCAACGCAGTCCAAAACCTTTCGTGTAACCGCCGAACACTGGCGCATGCCCAGTTGCCTCACACTGAGGGGCAAGATTCATGTGCCTAACTTTGTTATACGAAATTTCTGACCAGCTCTTCTTTGCCAAAAAGTGATCTTCGACACGTCTAAATGCCCAAGATATTTGTAACATTTATACTGAAACGTCTATTGTTACGCTACCCACCTCGTTGAACTTCAAGAAGCAAAAGGTAAGGCACGCACAGGAGAATAATCATGTGTCAATAACATTTCTTTTATTATTGTACTTTTAAATGGGGACTACGAATTGGACATTCTTACGTGAAAAAGTCTTCTTCAAACACTAAAAAGGAGGGATAGATAACAAAACAAATTCAATAAAATGAAATGACATTTCATTCGCTTCCATTGGGACATATATTGATGGCATTTTCTTCAAGCATCGTCTTTTGACTAAACCATAGTATTGATTGCTTGTCTTTACATCTTGTTTATTAACAACTATTTATAACTACATAATCATTTTCCTTTTCTCTATTTTTTAAGAGATCTCTTTTCCTCTTTCAGTCAAAAGTAACTGACATCAAATTCAATACTTCTAATTTTTATGCTCCCATTATTTCCACAAGAAAACAAACAAAACATTACTTGAATTTGAGTGACAGTACCGTTGCGGAAATTTCAAATAACTATCTTCAACATTTAATGTTACACCTAATGTTTCGAGCATTCATTAAAATTCATCTCCATGAACAGAAACAACCAACATATTTATATAGCGATGCCGCAACTTGCTTTATCTCCTCATTATAAAACTCGCCAACTGAAGATAAATACATTTTTATGCAAAACTTCCCATAAATCAAGATTCACTTCTTCTCTAGTACATCACACAGAGTTTTTAACTGTTTTCTCACCTTAAATAATAAATAAATAAAAACTTTTATACTTAACCAGTGGGTTTCACAATATAAGAAATTCACAATAAATTTACAATGTTGAGATGAATACATACTATAATTGTGAATTCCTTATATTGTCTAACACACTTGTTTTATCTTAATTTGATACAATGTTTTAAGGCCTTCCACGACCCGTCCACGAACGGGCTCCAGCAGCGGATTTAAGATCTAGGGGGTTCCCATGCCCAAAATCATGTTGAGCGTCGTGCGGAAAAATTCCTCAAATTTACAAAAATATTTATCAAATATTATCATTCTTATTATCATTCCATTTACCAAAAATTCAAAATATAAATACTAATATTTTATTAATGTAGAGATTGATTAAAAATTATTTTGCAGACACAAACATTTTATGACATTTTCTCGTGGAAACTCTAACCTCACAATCGTCTCAGCTCATTCCCGCATTGCCACGCATACACTGCCTATCCTGTTCCCTGCAACAACACTGCAATCTGTACAAAAATAATTTTTATTATACACAAGTCTTTACGGCATTTATTGTATTTCGTATTGTATAAATCTTGTTCGACACTCTCTTACATTTGGAACGGTAGAGATTTTTTCTAAATCAAATATTTTCCAGAAATGACTTTTAATGAAGTTAGTTACACATTTTTTGAAAAAATGAGTAGTCTTTGCATATTTTTGAGTGCAATCTTGAAAATTGTTACGAAAAACTGCTTATCAAGTTTTTCTAAAATTTTTTTAAAATATGCCTTTTTTTTCTAGAAAACTTTCTAAAATTTAGGAAAAATTACAACAGTTCAAATTATTTATGCCTCTGGAGAGTTGGTATATCCGTGGTACTACTAGTGGTACACTAGTGGTGCAACGTATGAGACATTTGGTCGCCGAGCTTATGCTACTTGAAATCCCGTCCACGAACATATTTTTTGCTGACTGGAAACACTTCTGAGTTCAACTAGTATCAGTGAAACCTGTGAAACTGATATCTTGATTTAAGGCTCATCTCTATTAGCGAGTATTTCGTGGAACCGATTGTAACATATGTTACATAACAATGTAAAATATTCCCTCGTTTAATCGGTCACTTAGATGTGCGCTCAGTGTTCAGTCATATTATATTAACTAGTAATATATATTCACAATTTGCTAATAAATTTGCGATTTTGGTATAGAATGGTATAAACAGACCCGAGGATATCACTGTTTACTTGGCATATTCATGCGAAGGGAGCAATGAGAGATTACGTGGAACAGGAAACAGTTTTCTACTTCCGACCATGTTCTATATTTGTTACTATTAAACTTGGTGTCTTTTTTAGTTAAAATTATCGACAAAAATCATAAATATAAAATCACGAACGTGATTGAAAACTATTACTTTTCATTTGGTTTTTTGGAAGGATTAGATTCAAGTAATATTTTTGTTAACCCCTAGGCAAAAATAGTACTTTAGTGTGTTTCCTTATATTTATTGCATTCCATTAGAATGGTTATTTTAAAACAAGTATGCAATTTTAAAGGAAGATTCAATTTTGTATGCAAGATGAAACCATTGTTTAAATTAATATGTAAACAAATTCATATCCTTTTGAGTTCCTAGTAACCTGAAACGTAGTTTGACGACCGTGACAATTTCAAAGTGAATGTCAGTTTTTTCAATCGAGCGACTACATGAAACGCAGTAAAAGATATTAAGTCACAGACAAAACGGCAGCCGGAATGATGCCCTTATTCGAGTTCATTGCAAGTGAAATATTTCGACGCTAAAAATGAATCCTCGGTAATAAAATATTTAAGCACTCAGCAACGGCCGCGACAGATAACAGAGCCGCGGGCTCCGGCCACAGAGTGTGAAATCGGTTTAAGCCGCGGCAGGCGACGGCTCCGGTCCGCCTAGCAGGCCGTTGCACCCGTCCCCACCCCGGCCGCGGCCCGCGGCGCAAGCGGCAGCCCCTGGTGCTCTGCGTTCTGGCGCTGACAGGGTGACCGATGCGCGGGGGCGGGGGCGAGGGGCGGGGCGACGAGGTGCGGCAGCCGCAGCGGAAACGTGCCCATGGGGTGGAGGGGGAAAGACCCGATCATTTTCATACCCGAGGAAGAAATCGCAGAGAATGCGGCGGGAAACGGGCTGCCGAGCCGAAAGCTCGAGCGCCTGCTATTCTTGTCACCACGCTCTGCCTATCGACCAACCCCCCAAAGGGCCTGGTTCCGCGCCTGCCGCCCCGCCGGCAGTCGCCCCCTCCCCCCGCACCCACCCCCGCGCCGCCGCGACGCCCTACGCCGCCGCTGTCGCCGTTCCCCGCGCTCGCTTGCATTGCCTGCCACCCTCTCTTCACAATCGCTCTTGCCTCAATGTCACAATCGCGCTAGCACTACCTGCCATTCCTTTTCCTTCACTTCTTCAGTTCATACTAACCTATTTTGTAACTCTCGTCGTGTTCATGGCACCGCATCTCGCTTAGAACTTTGAAGTCCCCTCGTTAAAGACTTTATACGGCACATTGTCTGCCACCACTTTCATCTTTCCTTCCCATTACCCATACGTTCAAAACTTACCAGTGACACTTATTAGACACCTCACACTACCTCCATCCTTTGAGAGTACCCAAAATATTCAATTATTGATAATGTGTTCGCAACACCTTCCACTATGAAATTTAAATTTGCTTTTAAACTGCCCTCACGCTGCCACTGGTGTGTCAAATATGCAGACTTTTAGAGGGTGGCTAGGTATAAATGACTGAGAAACTCAAAACAAATTCCAAACTAATAAAACAAAGCGGTAACTCAAGTTTTCTGGAAACCACTGTACTATTTGTAAAATAATTATACATTTGAATGTTGATGACAAATGTACGTAAAAACTTTGATTCATTGTATCAAATTAATTATCACGAGGAAGCGAGCCTGAACCTAGCCTTATTCACAATTTTAAAGTTGAGATTGCGTTATTTTGGCGCATGGATTGTTATGAAAATGAAGGACTACATATTCTGTATTTTTCGATACCTGTTACTGAATCTTAGTCTTATTGAAATATTGTGTAAGCGCAAGGGTGAACGAAGACAACAGTCCATTCAATGAACTTCCATCAGTGCTAGTTTCAAACATGTTTCACTTTGAGAAGAGAAATATCAAGTCACAGTTTTATGAAATTCTTTCATATGTAGCTTGCGAGCCCATCCATAGCAAGATACATTATAACTTAAGCGTTATGTTTTGTTGATTAGAGGTGCTTAACCCATCACTGCTGTAATTATCTGATTTCACTTTAATAAAAATTTCCCAGACGATAACTTCAGATCGTCACCAATATTTGACTTTCGACTTTTATATGAACTTCCATGGCAATTTGATCTTCAAAGGAAAAATTCTCGGTCCCTTCAGGATTGCGGAGTCTTTAATGTTTGTTTATCTACTTAATCGCTCAAGATTAAAAATTTAAACTTACACGTGCAAAATAATAATATCACTGCATCAGAAAGCAAATACGTACATTAAGTTTGTTTTACATCATAGCAAACTTTAAAACGCGCTATACGAGATGAAACGACATTAAAAACTAGTTTGCATACTCGTGTATAAGGAAACGACTAATAAATAGATTGTTTTTGCTTATTTTTGTTTCTTGTTTATCGTAAAAAATGCGTGGCTGAAAGCAACGATAATGTAGGAATGTTGCAAATTTGGTATATAGGCTTTTATATCCCTCTTATCCTGACAAATCTGTCCTCACTTAAGTTATTTTCAAAACCCACGATAAAACTTTTCTTACAAACAGAGAGAGAGGGAGGAGAGCTCTTCCTGAGAAAATAGCAAATTACGGTTCTAATGCTCGCTGTTGTTTGCACGAAAATATGAATAACGCCTTCTTACAATTAATGTAGTTGGCGATAATTCCATTTACTAAAAATGACACTCTTTGAAATTTTTTAGGCAGTAAATTGGGTATTTTGTTAGATATGCTTGCAGTTATTTTTTTCACTATCTTCATTAAATATGGTTAAATGCGCCTAGCAGCAAAACCTTCCAACAAAATAGTACAGTCTAAAACAACACATTCCCCAGACCTGCGTACAATTTTCACCTTTGGAGTTAATTTTGAGTGAGTTTTAAATCTAATATATAGAATTCACAAAATTGAGACTTTTTTATAATTTGCGCATTAGTTATATTATAAACTGAAGTATATACCTTTTAAAGGAAAGTCGATTCCATTCTTTCATATTTTCTCGTCAGTAATGCCAATTTAAATTAATTATCGAAAGGAATATAATTAATAAAAAACGTAAATGACTTAATTAACGTACATTGCACAAAGCATAAACAAAAGCTAATAAAAGAGTAATTCTTCGAGCTTTGTCTCCTTGCATAAATTAGATCCCTTTGCGAACAGTAGTAGTACGCATACAACCAGTAGAGAAGCGCTGACCCGAAATACTGACGTAATAGTTTTTAAAATGTGTTAATAATGAGAGAAACAAGAATTATTTAAAGTAAAAGTGTGACTTTCAAAACGGTTATGATTGATTAATTTAATATATAATTAGCAATAGTCCCGTAAGTGTAGTGCATTTGGTGCATTAACTGGCGATGATTTTCCTTGGCTGTATAATGAGATCCGGCACCGATCCACACGTTGCTTTGCGCGTTTCTCTGCAACTAGCTATCTTCTACTAGCGACGCACCGTCCCAGGCGGGACAATATCTAAGCTTCTGACTGATCTCCCGACGCGTGTGGTAGAGTAGTGCATGCAAACGTGTATAGAAAAGGGAGAGGATAGGACAAGGAAGGGGAAAAAAGATCGCCTGCGGTCCGTAACCCATTTGTTTACTGCTCTGGCATTCACCTGGTATTGATTGGAGAAACCACGGAAAGCTACCAATCAGAGTCCCGCTAGAATTCTCCACCAGTCAGCGGCTGAATATAACATACCTATTTAGCTAGTGTCGAAATTCTCGCCACCGTCGGAACTTGAACCCTAGGACCTCCCGGTCAGAACTGTTCTGCTTATTTATTGTTTATTTAGAACGTATTTGATTACATCTTACCAGTGTGAAATATATTGATAATTCTGTTTCGACTTTAATTGTAGTATATATCACAGAAGAGCGTAAGTTTCTATGAAATAGACTTCATTCTGTAGTTCAGAATTATCTACGAGGCTCAAACATGACTACCGTCTAACGGGTAAAGCTAATAACAATGTTCATATCTACAAATCATTTACTAATGTGCTATAAACTGTGAGTATATTTAACACGTCCAGGCTTATTTTTCGACACAGAATTATTTTTCATTTAGAAAGTGGGTTATCATTTATACATTAATTACAAAAACATCGTGTTACTAATGAAACCTAAATATGTATACTTTTTATTCAAATTTAAATTTAGTAATCACGAAATAATAATCGTATTTCAAGCGTCATGTGTAGTTTTTTCATTGAAATTACATTTCGATTTTTTCATAAACCGATCCTAAGTTAGGATTGCTCAATTCGGCTCCTATGAATTTTTATTCCGGTTCAAATAGTAACTGATTTTTTCATTTCTATTCCCAGACCCAATGTCATTAACATCGTCGGTAGTAAGAAGACGCTTTAAGTAGTGCTGATGAACAGATGGAATAATGAGCCAAAGATCTTTCATTTCTTTTTTCTTTCTTCTGCAACGGACTTCTGTACAGCTTTCTCTAAGGCGCGTTACCAAGAGAAAATTGGCATCCATTTTTTAATTCAATCTTGAAGGACAAATTGTGAAATAGCATGTGCTCACGGAGAATTTGTTAACACACGCGCACACACGGCAGCGGAAGCACACGCGCCTCTTTCTGTAACATCAGTGCAGGCACCTGGACTCGCAGACCCTTCTGCTTGCGTTTCGCATCATTCAATTTCCCCTTATTATTTCGATGAAAGGAGTCTACTAGAAAAAGATGGATATTATTTTCAATAATGAGAGTTTTTTAAATAATTGATTACTGTATTTAGTTTTTTGTATGCAAATTAACAAAACTGAAAAAAATTTCATTGCGTTTGGAAAATTTTTTGCGTTTGGTTTATTTTAAATAAGACAACTTTCCTTTATTGCATGATTTTCAAACTGTGGATTACAAACTAGCGGATGCTCCAAACAAACTTTTTGCATATTTGGCACTAATATTTTGTTAAGTCGCGTAAAGTACTGAACGAAAACCGTTGCACGAGGGCACGCAGGTGGTCTCCAAGACTCGTGCAACGTTTTGGAACTCACCGCTAGAAAGGATAACAATACTAACTTTCTCAAAAAGTGTGATTCATATCTGTGGAAGGAAAAGATACCTGGAAGCATTGGTCACGGGCGGCCAAACTGCAATCACAATATTAGAGTAAAGGCTTCCGGGGGCTCTCAGACCACCTGTGTGCACGGCCGGATTAAAATGAATTGTGAATACTTCACTCTTTCGGTGATGACAAAGTTCACAGGAAACTCTAAAAACAAACTAGTCACAGGTAACGTGGTGCAAATACCAACTACGTTATTTTGCTTGTCAGTAGGTGGATGGTTCCACGGACCGCATTAACTTGTGATTTTAGGTATATGGTTGCTTCGTAATATACAACTACACCATTTATGTTGTTATTAGCAATCGAAAAGACCTAGTGTTGCTACAAGAGCAGAAAACTCCTTTAATTATTTGTAACGGTAATACTATACTCTCCTATATTATTCCAGTAGTATAGATGAGTTTATAGGCTCTCACACGCAACCAGTCTTTATAAACAAGGTCTCTAAATATAGAAATTTCCAGAAAATTTGTCGAATTACATTTTAACTTAAGAAATATGAAGGATTTATTGAAAATAAAAAGCATCTAAATATTCATGCCAAATGCAACCCGCAACACTCGAGCAGCTTTGTCGAACTCTATATAGTTATCTAACTCCAAACGAGGCTTCTAGAGCCATAAAACCTCGAACTTGGCCTCAAAGAACCGTTCCGCACTCTAATCTATAATCTGAGATCTTTAGGACATTCTATTACATTTTTGCTGGTTCAGCGCTCGACTCTATGCCACCTGTTCAGAGACGTACAGAATCTGCGGTTATAAATTTAAATAAGAATAGTTGACAGGGATGTAGTCTACTGTTATATTAGAACACGATCAGTTAGTGCAATTACAAGAAGACCTATAGAACAAGTGACGGAAGATAGGAGGGCACGAACAAGTGACGGAGGATAAGTAATATAAGCCTCCTGTAGTCTGGTATTGTATACACGGTTCTGAAAATACGTAAAATATTATAACATAATGAAGAGAAAACTAGATGCGTATTTCGAAGACACAATCCTTTTTAGAACGGATGTCAATTTAATATTACTGGATGTTAAAGAATATCAACAAGGGGCCAAACAAAGTGAAAACTTACTGTCTTTTGAGAAATATATTTTTACAGCAACAATTGTCTTTCACAATCTCACTTTTCTATCATATGTCATTACATTTGAATTATCAGGAGGTTTGAATCAGTCGTGATTTGAATTATTGTTCAAATAAATTTTTCATATGTCTTGACATTAGCATAATTAAAGCAGAAAGGGCACACATGCATGGCATGTTTCTCCTAACTCGTTTTGTTTTTGATTCCTGTTGGCGTATATCATATGGGCACTGAATCACGTAGATTCAATAACGCGCTTTACAATAGCCAGGTAAATGAATGGGTAGGACTATATGTTTGCGTGCAGCATTGAAATCCTTTACAAATTCGTCATTAGATAACACAAATGGTGTTACAGAATGTCAAATCCATTCATTAGTCATTCCTATTTTCAGTTTGTTTTCGTGTTTTATTTTGGTTGGGTTAATTTGAAATTATCTTGGAGCTTATTAGGAGATGCACCGTTGACCTGTGTATGCCCAGAAGTACGCGGTTAGCTGGTAGAACTATAGGAACAACATCTGTAGGGCAACTCAGGATAAAATTAACCACGTAAATTAAGATTAGAGTACACTGCGGATTTTCAATTTAAAAAAATGGATATCTCGATTTCTGTACCCGACTTACGGACTTTGTAACAACAATAATCCGTGTATATCAGAATAAATTATACAAATTTTAGAGCGTGTGGAAGGGGTTAAAGATGATAATTTTTTCAGTGAACATGTGGTGGGAAATTTCGTACAGCGACGTTACACGTGGCATTTGCCCCTGATTGATAGGCAACCCTTCATGCATTGGCGTCTGGCAGGTTCACGAAATCTCTTTGAACGTGTCGGAACGTGACCTGACAAACATAAACGCATGGTGGTTGCCTACCAAAATGGAGCAAATGTCATGTAACATCCTTAAATGAAATTTCCCACCACATCATTGTGAAAAAGTGATCACGTTCGATCCGCCTACATGATTTTGAAGTATATAATATTTATTTCGATACACCTGGTATCATGTTTATTGACACTGTGGCTAAACCTAGTATTGAATAAACATCCATAGAAATAGATGTATGTATCATCGAGAACTACTTTAAATTAAGATTTATCGCTGCAAAAAATTGTATGAAAATCGTAAAATGCACAAAATATAGCTTCTCAAGAAAACTTCCAAGTTTGTCATTACATTCAGCTGATTAATTTTTATGCAAATGATTTTTTATGAAAAAGTAATGAGTGTTATTTATCAATTAGTATATTCCTATAAATTATATAAATTGATAAAAATATTAGAAGTTCATAAGTAGGAAGTTCATAAAATATGAAAATTCGGTACTTGATTGTAGTAGTACTTGAGTGAAGTAGATAGATTGTAATGTAGTACTTCTCGACTTACAGCAAGTGACCGAAACCAGAACGTAAAATAAGCAAATGCACTTGCTATTAATCAAACTACTGGTGCTTAAACAACACGTACTTTCTCACATTATTTGTAATGGCTACGGAATATTAGTTTTTTGGCGAGGTGAAGTGTTACAGCAATCGACAGCACAATGGATCTTCTGCGCATGAGCAGTTTGAGTTTCGCATCAATTTTGTGAATCTGTGCATGCGTAGAAGATCGAGGTTGCAGTAGATTGCTGCACGCTATTATAAAACTACTTTCTGAATGCTTCCAACCAGCAACATTTTCTCCGTCATGTTATTCAAACTCAGGTTCTTGGGTTAAGTACAACATTCACGCTATCGCTTACCTGAAAATAAGATGAACATTTGTACTTGCAATATTCAGAAATTGAGGTATTTTACATGTCATTATTTGAAAACCTAATTTTGAAGAACTTTCTTCGTTCAAAAAAATCTGTCTTCAATTTCATAGTTATAGGAAGACTCCAACATTTTTTTAACATTTTCAAATTTCAGAAAGTTACGAAAGTTCAACGAAAATGGTGTTTGGTTTAAATTCTATAAGCGTACTTTGCTCCACCCAAGAAAAAAATCAAACATTTGGAGCCATTTTTGAGAAAAAAAAATGAAAATATAATACTTCATATAAAGACCCTCCAAACATCAAAATATACATTTCAATTTCGCAGGTCTTAAGTTCAGCCAGCTCGATCCGGGAATATCAGTTTTAGAGAAAACTGTCTGAACACTTTAGGTGCTAGCATTCGCGGACAGGCAGACAGACGTCTCTCCCTAAACCAATATTTCGGGATGAAAGTTCTACGAAACATGGATTCTGAATACACACGTATTAAATGAAGAAATTTAGTACGCATAGAACAAAGAATTATCGCTTTTTCGGTATGGAACATCCATAATCGCCACTTTCCGCTACAATACAACACATTCATTACTATCTAAGTATGTTGTAGGCGAGAAAGTACAAGTTTTATATCGTTTATGGCTACACAGTGGTTGTTTGCTCAGTAACGCCATTTCTGTGAACCTCGCTCATCATTTCAAAAGCGTTATGCAAACAAAAATGTTCGCTACACTTTCGTCGAAACACACTTCCTTGACAAAAGGGAAAGAACTGCTACTGCAATAGTCGCAAAGAGACGAGAGAACCCGCGTATAAGGTCGCGGGCGGAGGCAGAGAGCACTCGGGCCAGGATTCAGAATCTGGCGGCTGCACTCAGGCAGCGGAGGTGGGTAGGGGGGGCCGTGAAAGAGAGGGGAGGCGGCGGTTCACTTGGACAAGGGGGGGGGGGCGGGGCGGGGCAGGGCGAGGAAGGGCGGGGAAGGGCGGGGCAGGGCAAGGCAGGGCAGGGCAGGGCAGGGCGGAGCAGGGCGGGCGGGCGGGCGGGGCGGGCGGGGCGGGGCGGGCGGGGCGGGGCGGGCGGGGCGGGGCGGGGCGGGGCGGGGCGGGGCGGAGCGGAGCGGAGCGGAGCGGGGCGGGAAGCTGGTCGACGCGGGGTGGGGCAAGTGACGCGGGGCGGGGCGCTGGGTGGCCCGCAGCGACCCGCACTAGTGTCTCCTTCGCAGAACTCGGAATTTCCACTCGGCGGTTGCCCCGACAGCCGCCGGCTGCCACGTAGGCCGTGGCTTGCACCTCCTCGCGTCGCCATGGGAGCGCCCTTCCACACATTACACACCACGGCCGTCCCGGGCCCCGCCCACACCCACGCACCAACATCCGCCCACGCCGTCTCCCTCGGCGCGACCCGACACCCCTGCCCTTCACTGCGTCAACTGCTTCCTCATCTCTCAGGGACTCGCTGTCCCTCAACCTTTATTCTTGTCCTCGTTTCACCTCACCACTCCAAGTCTACGGTGCTTTTCAACCCACCTGTAGGCTCGGAATGTTCTCCATTTATTACGTCAACCGACTTTTTTTTTTCAGATCAATCATTACCTTCTTCCTTTCTCACAAATCTGATCTGTTGTTGCCACTGATCTACTATTTCTCAAAAAATTACGAGAGTTAGGTCAGGAGATGAACTGATGTCATTGCAGTGGCACTGACAGTAAAGTCCTAGGATTCAGTCTCGGCGGTGGCAGGGTTTTTGACAGCTATGTTATGCTGAGTTCCGTTCAGGTCAGTCGCTGTCCGGAGGAGAAGTCTAGCGGCCGGTTGCTCCGATAGGTAGTTTTCCATGATTTCTCTTATCAATATCAGGGGAATACCGGAGTAGTATCTCAACAAACGGCCACGCTACAATCGCTACGCAGGTGGGAGATACCTGGGTGAGGGAAACCCCGATTGCTAACTGAAAGGCTTCGATGTATTTCACCATCCATCAGGGGAAGATCACTGCCACCTCCCGTGATGAAAACGTGTACTCAACTTATGGGACCTTAGCAGTTGATACGCCCGGAATCACTAATCAATAAAAAAACACTCCTCATCCCACACACAACACGCTTCCACCCTTAAAAACTTGGTCATTCATTCTCATTGACATCAACAACCTACCAAGCACTCCACCAACACCGTACATAATCGCTCCTTCTCTCACTTCAATGTTGCTTCCCCTTTACGACCTTTCAACACACGGGATGCTCATCACCCCACCATTGTCCACGCCGGCGCCCCCTGTCTCTGGCAGCGTTTCCTGTTACCTGAAATCACGGCCCCTCGTCCTGGCCTGCACTTGTGCCGGCTCCGCTTTGCTGCGGCGGGATGTTCTCGCCGACGGCGCGCAGCGAAGCCGCCATGCTGGCAGCTACTATTCAGGGTGGCGGATGCCGTTGTGCTCTGTCGCGCCGCCAGCGATAATTAACTATGACAGCCCTTCGCCGGCACTGCTCCCCGGGAGAGGCAGCTTTCAGGAACTCTTCTCCAGCGGTGGCGGATGTATGCCAGAGAAAATGTGTGAATGTCGCGTTCACCCATTTGTTTGCATTTTATTACGGCGTTACACAATCTTCTGAATACATGTTGCATACAAGTAACAATAGTGTAAATTATAAATGTATGTTGTAGGAACAACGCTGCTATATTCTGTAGGAGAAAGCTACTAATTCAAAGTGTGAATACGAAAATCTTGCTTAAGGAAATCCAATTTCGAATATTGATATTTTTTATTTTAAATAAAAAATCAGAAGTTTTTGCATATTTTCTTTAATGAAATAATTAGCAACTCTCATTTCTTGGTTCTTAACATAGGTGAGGGGTGGAGTCACTGAACTTACATACATTTTATTTTATTTTTAATTCCTGAAAGAAAGAAAAATTCAATGCAGTTACCGAAATCATTTTAAGATATAATTTCCCTGTTCTACAAGATCTTTATAAGATCAAAAGAATCGTTGGAAATTTATGTTCTTCAGCAAGTAAATATAATTATTATTCTGTAATCTGCGAGACTAACTTTTTTTTCTAGTCAGGCATTGTAAAAAACTATAATCACCTAATCCAATCACGGCTCGTGGTTTTCTAACTGGGGAAGGCTGCAAATGTATTTCATTACTTGCATTGCATGCATTGTATTTCTGTACATAATCTCTAGCGTTGCAGGACGCTCATCGTGCATATCGAGAAAACTACTTGCTGCTCAATGCTACTCGCTGAGCTGCATCGTAATGCTATCTTATCAGAACATTCTTCTTCAGAGCATAACAGACCCTAGGCCCCACCCTTGAAGGCTACCTGGTCGCAACCTTCGTCCGCCTCCTCGGTTTACACAGACCTTAGGGCGGAATGAAGAGGGAGCCTAACGCTTTCCTCTTCCCTGTCAACAGCTTCAAATGCGTTACGGCCGGCCGTATCGAACTGTCAGAGATAAAGTGTGATGTGATTGTTATATACTATAACTGAGAAATCCATTATTAATAAATATATACATTTATAAATAAATTTTTAAAGTTCTCTTGGGCCGATTTCTATAGAGAGGCTCCGCCTTACAGCCATTAATGATGAGCCGCGCCTGATCTAATTTCATTTATTGAGTCATAACTACATTTTTCCGTATAGTGAAGAAACGAAATCTTGCACAGTGTTCACCTAATTAATGTTAACAAAAAGTAAGTAAACTGTTCGAAGAACCAAGCAACTGTTAACAATTGGCGTGGAAGACTATCTATTGTATCGAGTAATACATACAGAATCCAATTCCTCATAAAAGATAGGAACTGTTACAAAAGAACGTACATCGCGCACACTAGCTCATATGTTGAAATTACGTCTCAATACATTAGAGCTCTAAACTTGTATCGATTGTAGTATTCACCTTAACATTTATTACAAAACTTCAATTGCATTTAATACAATACTTTCAACTGCATATTCGAAAAATGACTCATGAGAGTAGGGGTTAAAATATTGTTTTCTTTGAAATGAGAATGATTTTAACAAGAGGTGTTATATCATCGGAGTTTCTGAGCGCGCCCAACGGGAATAGCACAGACTACTAAGGATATCTATAGAGACAGCTTTGCCTGTGTTTAGCAAATCACTTTCACTTCGTAAGGCACGCTCATTTGCCTGATAATCCTCTCACTAATCCAATACTCCATCTTGGTGCCATTGCGTTCGCCCCATTTGCAATTGCCTGATTGCTGTGATGAAATTTATCACGCGTCTCTACTTAGCCGGTAGTTAGAAACTGAGTGAAATCCATTTTGTATCTGCAATGTGGTATAAAAAAACTAATTTTGTTTACTAGTGACTGTTTAATTATAAAATAATGACTTCAATACAGCAGAGAGATTCTAGTATTATTAGTGATTTTTGTACAAAAATTAATTTAGAAGTAATACTGTAGTTACTTTAAAACTGTTAATTTGCAATTTAAAAAAAAATATTTATTCATGCTACATCTGTGAGCAACAATATGCTTATCAAAGCTGAAACTTTACATCTGAAAGAAGTTCAACAAAAGTTGTTATAGTAACGATCATCTAAGACCTTTCCATATTTGAATATATTGGCAGTCACCCCGATAAATACGCTTATTTTCTTAAAATTTACAAACTACACAGCGAATGTTGCACACGAAATAATTGGAGAACATTTAATTGAAAACAGCGATTTACCTTTCCTTGCAGTAGTACATTTCTGACACTATGATACAATACACTACTTATAAACTCGTACATTTGTCTATTTTCCGAATAACTAATACAGTGAAATCTATCACAAATTGTCACACAGAGAAAAAGTGTGACCATTTGTGACCGTACTGGCGGTCGCTTAATAGAGACCATGAGAATGTGAGAAGTGGATATCCGGATTATTTCGCTATTTGTAATTAAATTAATTATTCATTGCTGGGTAATATATTTTAATTACACTTAAAAAAATACCGGGAGATTTTTGCACTTTCGAATTTAATTTATAGGCAAAATAATTTAATTCCGTATTCACATTCCTCCTTTTGTCACCACTGGAAGGTTCTTGCGTTCCGTGCACTTCATTTCCAACTGCATTTGAGTTGTAAGTACTATAGTGTCCGCCTTCGCTTTTACCACATCTGCTATCTCTATTATTCAGTTATCTATCAGTAGGTCTACTATTTACAATTTAGAAGAAATCTTTAAAATATAAAAGTGTGTATTTTCGTTAGTTTTGAGCTTTGTTATGAAGCATGTAAAGTATGCAGATTGTAAGTTAAATCATTCTTGACGCTTGTGTCTCACGCAACAGTTTTGGCGGTGTGAATTGAGAGTGGATTTTGAGAGTCCAAGTCAAGCAGTGTTATTAATAGAGTCCATATGATAAGCATAATATTTAGCTGCTTCCATCCCCGTACTCCATCTAGCAGTGGCGGTTGGTGTTTTTTAGCCAAGAGGGTTCAAAGCGCAGAGGGAATCTTGGAACTATAAAATATGTATTTTTATATACATTATAGTTATAATTGAAATCAATCATTTTTACAACAGTATTTTTAAGATACTCTACCTACCTTCATGAAATATTCTTATACATCAATTAAATATATCAGCATCGATTCTGCTTACATTCTCATTAAGTTCTTACTTTCATTCATCATTCTTTCGCAACAGATTTCTTGTAATATTAGTTCAGATAAATGTCTGCCTAGTCCCTTAATTCTTAATCCTTCATCCACAACAAATATTTAAACGGGTCTAGACACTATTCACCTATCGTAATTCAAGCCACTTGTCACAAATTCACATGTACCTATAGACATACGATGTGCTACAATTCGCAAATTTTATATTCAATCTGCAATGAGCTCTTTTATTGTTCTTAAAAACAATTTGAACCCATAATCAAGCGTTAAACTAATACGCTTATTTGCTTATTTACATCACCACTAGACAACTCTGCAGCCACACTGCCTCACTTAGGACACGGTCCACGCTGTGCGCTCAACAACAGTAGCGAACAACATACATCCCACAGCTCAAAGGCTGGTAAACATTGGAATATAAGGTTGAAGTAAAACAGGAGAACTTTCAAAATGAAAGAAGGTATGTTATCATTCAAATAAACTATTTCTTATTTAAGTCTGTTCCATATTAATCATTACAGAAGATTCAGCAAATATAATATTGATAAAGCTCTGAAAATGTATACTAGCTTGGTACGATTTTTCCTTCAGCGAAAAATGGATCTGTGGTTTTCCCGAGATTCCCTCTCACCTAGTACGCCTTCACGGTGGAACGGTTGTGTGGTCCTAGAGTTTCCGCCGTCTTTTGTTAGTCTTCGTCGGGCGAGCGGGCCGAGAGACCAGTTTCTCTGCTATGTTTTTGCCATCCCCCCCGCCTCACCCCCCCCCTCATTTCATGTCCCTGGAGGGTTCTCTCCGCCGAGTGAATCTCCGAAGTCGCTGCACGGGGTTACGGCAAGGTGCATTGAACCGTCGCGTTGCGACGCGCTATCCACTGATAAATTGATCATATTATCTGCAAGGAAGCCTCGTTAAGGGCAATAAAGAATATTTATTAACACGACATTTTGCTGAAATAAAAATGTTATATTCTCACTGAATTTTATAGGCGTTCCCTGAACCCATGAACCCCTTGAAGGAGCCGCCACTGCCAACTAGTTACACGTGACGTTTTTGGCAACGGAATTTTAGAGTACATTTATTTGATCATAAAACTACTTTAAGAGCTGAGAGAAACTAGTTTTTAACAGACAAAAATGTACTAAAATATAGTAGGAGAATTGCTCCTTACCACTTATGCTACGCGATCAAAGGTATCCACCACACAAGTGATACGACCCATTTTGGGATGAACAACAGCTATCAGCGTTTTTCACAGCTTGAAGCACATCGCTTATTCGCTATAATTTACAATTGAGCGTCTGCGCATGCGCAAACTCCGTGACACTAGCGAAAAACACTTTTCCACCTGAATTAAGGAGTGTAATCACGTGACTTGTGTCGAACAATAAACCAAACGCGTGACCACGATAACAGGAATTTGTTCGCAAGTCTGGTGGCAGAATGTGCTACTAAATTTATAATCCCATGATGAAACTTCATGTTTGGGGCACTGATTTGTATATTCAGCTGTCTCAAACCAAATTTTATAAACTTGTAGGGCATATAGAGAAATCGAAAATAATTACTTTCTAGCCATGAACATCTAGTGAGAAATTTAATATTGTAACTAAGATGCACATTCGACATTTTCCCCATTGTTTTTAGGGAAATCCTTATGCTTATGTTTGGCAGGAGACATTATGACACAATCGATCGACCGGGAGCGGTGGCTCAGTGCATCAACTGATGTCACTGCAGTCCCTCTTACCGGGAGGTCCTAGGTTCGAGTCGACGACGGCAGATTTTCGACACTAGCTTTTCAGTTAGGTCGAATTCGGTCGCTGTCTGCAGGAGAATTCTAGCGGCTGGCTGCTCTGATTGGTTCTTTTCCGTGGTTTCTCCGATCAACACCAGGCGAATGTCGGATGAGTACGGTAATAAACGGGCTACGAACCGCGTGCGATATGTCCTTCCGCCTCCTTGACCTATCCTCACCCCTTACACACACACACACACACACACACACACTTACTCTAACATGCACTACACTACCACACATGCCAGGAGACGAGTCGGGGACTTAGAACTTGTCCCGGCTAGGGTGGTGCCCCGCTGGTGGGAGATACCTGGTTGGAGAAAACTCCTCTAGTCGACGGTAGGTCGGCGCCATATCTCGCCGCCATCCAGTGAGGGAAGATCATCGTCACCGCCCGATAAAAAACATGCACTACACTTACGGGACTAATGACCTCCATAGTTGGTGCGCTCTGAATAATTAACACTCAATCAATCAATGATGCAATCGAAATTACACGTACCTGCGGAACATTGTACATACGGGATTGTCTGACAGTCAGATGCATATGTCACATGTATTAATGCATTAAACACTGATATGCAATTCCCGCTATATGAATATTGATAATCATTTCAATCCCTCCACATGTCCTAGAAACTTGTTATATTTATTCTGAGATATCTGTATAATTCTCTGTTCCTAAAAATTATTACTATATTTCCTTAATAATACATAATTATATAAACTGATAATTGCTTCATGAGCATCTATAGTCGAACAAATGTATATCTGGAGGGTGTGCCATTATGGGAAATTTGCGCTAACACCGGCGTCACAGTTATGAACTATTTCGATTTAGAAAGAAACCAGCGAAAATAATTTTTACATTTCACACACAAATGGCCACGTGGTTGCCTCGTACAATTTGACGCTACGCTATGCAAAACTCTCTAATGCTAGTCCGTTTGAGGAAGAGCATCATTCAAAAAGCAGCATATCTGATAATGAGAAACATGTTTTTGTATTTATTATTCTGTGTTCATAGGATACTATTCATAGCTTCTATGAACATGCTTTCTTTAGTTTGGTAATTTCAGTTTTCTAGATCATTACAATGAAAAATAATGTGTCTGAATGTTTTTCATGTAGGAAATCAATAACTATATTCTCAACAAGTTTCCTTTTTTGTTGGGAGTTTAAATGATGGAGACCAAAATGTGACTATCTTTAATTTCATCTTTTTATCTTCTTTATAGTTTAATGGTAAGTTATTGAAGTAAAGGTATTCATACGTATTGACCCATCCAAGATTGTTCGTTCTGAATATTTCCCAAGTTATCTCGTAAGTCCTTTCTGACTTACTTTGTGGAGAGGAATGAATGTCTGTAGAGATGCGAGAGCGGCACCGATCGATGTTGAACTCGAACCTTATATTCGATGTTGATTCTGTTTAAAGCATGTGTCTCCATTTGGAATTTAGTTGTTTGTTAGCCTGATATACAATTCTTTGTATATGTTTTTGAATCAGAAACGTTTGTGTCGACGAGACTACAGAGTAACCATAAGTACAAAATTATATTTTATTGCCAATTCTTAAATCACCCTAAATTCTGAAATGTAAATTCTTAATTTCAAACCGGTAGACTTTGGTACTTTCTGCGGATTAATTTATTATAAATATCAGGAAAATAAAAATAGCATTTGTAAACTATATTGAAACAAAGAGAAATCAAAATATAATTTATATTAGCTTTATTAGTGGGCGTTTATTAACAAACAAACCTTTCCTTGGTTATCAAGTTTACGTGAGCATGCATTTTGTGTGTGCAGGCACACAAAAAGGTTAAAAAAATTGACCCGAATATCTTGTTTAGGTCGTTTTGGAAAATTGATACAATGTTGCAAAATTGCATAAAATCTTTTAAAGTCCTAATAATAAAGAATCGATTGCATTGAAAAAGAAATATTTAGCTTCAAGAAGTAGGTGAGTTGCATTACGATATAGGGCAGCTTTCAAAAAAATTGAGATTTGTCAGTGTTTGGAAATTCAAACACTTTATTGAAAATATAACTTTCACCGATTTATAATCGCACTTTTCTCTATTTGAAACTGTTTGAGTAAGATATTTAAAGAAAAGAGAAAATTTTGGAAATGATTTAAAAGATTGATATAAACTTGCTCCATTTAAAATATCCATTTCAAAATTAGCAGTTCTCAAGGTTGAGCCAGATTGATCGCGGAACATCAATTCTCAAAGGAAATAATCATTGCATTGTTTGAGCTCTAATGTTTCGTACAGACAGACCAACAGACGACCAAAAATTTTACTTTCAAACAGTTGTTGGCTATCACAGCAGCTTAAAAGCATATAACGTTTTTGAGAAAGTAACAAAAACCTTTTAAAGTTATATTTTCCCTTCTATACTATTTCTCTTATATTGAAGTAGTATTAAATTGAATCTGATACTAGAACCCTAAAATAAATCAAGGATTTCCCAAATAAAAGGAAGAATGAAGAAGAAGTATTTATTTTTGAAAATAGACTTTACTACATGGGAGTTTTTTTCTCCCTTTCAAAATTCAAAATTTATTGCTTATTTATTTTTGAAAATAGATTTTACTACATGGGAGTTTTTGTTTTTTTCTCCCTTTCAAAATTCAAAATTTAAGTAGTATATGGCTTAGTGTAGGCATCACAATTTTAAATGTCACACAATTCATTTTCCCCATAGCACGTCATACGCAGTTTTTTAACTGTTTTTTTTTTACGTAAAATAAATAAATGCTTTTTGTATTATCTTCCTAGTGCAAATCAATAACGTGTTCAAGATGTAGTTACAAAAGTGAAAGTTACTAATCGAAATTCATACTCTTAATGTATCTCGTAAGTGTTCATATACTACTGTTGCGGAATTGTGAAGTAGCGATTACTTAAATCCGTTTTCATGGAAAAGGTTTCTTACGTTATTAACAATATGTTTTAATTTATGAATGACATCTGACTAATTAGATATTATCTCACGTTTATTAATATATTGCAAAATATGTCAAAACCCCGCTTGAAAATTCAATGGAGTAACAAAATACGATGTGAATTTGTAAAGAAGATGTAATGTAAAACTGTAATATAAAGTTGTTAAAATAGTGTTCGTAGATCATATATTACAGTTCTTAACACATTAACAATATTTTTTATTTTTCTACCCAATATCCACTGGAACTTAATTGTTTTTAGCACATCACATTTTAACAGGTAGAGAATTTAACAAGGGCTAATTGTTGTGTGTATCTAAATATCATGCATTATAAATCAATTGAAATGGAACTTGCGACCTGTTGCCCTACCTTTTGCAGAGTTCTAACGCGGGACCTTTCATTAACACTTCTAAGTGATTAAACGCAGCATAACATGAAGAGAAACTTAAATAAATAAAGCCATTTGCGAATCGTGTGCAAATATACTGCTCATCTATCAGTGACTTGGCATGAATTCTAATTGCAGCAAACTATTGAATTACATCGCGTACAAATCAAAACTGTTAATAAAATCATTTTCAAAAGATTTCAAAATATATATTTATCTCTCTTTCTTATCTAAAGGCAAAATAGCAAGAGAAGTGACATTAATTAACAAAAATATACATCATTAGAATCATATTTGGTAGCAACAAACTCTAACGCAAGTAGCGCCGAAATTCCAATAATTCCCTGATACAATAATTACAATACCTTCCGCGCGGTAGATCGGGTCAGACTCGATAACCACGGTGAAATGTTTTGAAGGGTTGAAGAGAGCTCGCAGAGGGATCTATAAGCGAGTTTTATAGTGAAAACTTCATTTATAAAAGAGATTGACAAACCAGTTTCTTTCCTTAAAAAGAACAAATATGCTCTCGAAAATTATGAGGCCCGTTTTCGATTACTTCACAGATAGATGTCTTCCGATATATGTTCCTAAAGATATGTTTTATTAATTTTTAATTGCTTTTCTAAATTATAGTGCAGACACGTACTTACAATTCAACGGAATTAGATGAACACTAGGGAATATGTCTGCCTGGAGAGTCGAGGTTGCTAAGGCTGAAGAATCCTATCTGTCTCGAGCCTGAAGGGTCGCGGGTTCGAATCCTGTCCAGGGCATGGATGTTTGTATGTGTATCCACTACCCCCAATGATATTTAAAATTATAGGTATATGACCTAATAGTTGAAAAACGACTTTCAATAAATAAAAAGAAGTAGAGAAAATGCATAAATAACTAACTGGACCCGTGCGTACTCCTCATTTCCTCCTATTCCTCATTTTGAAATCGTTGTTTTAAAAATGAAAATAACTTACTGGAACCCAACCACGAACTGCCAGACTCTAAACTAGACTACATTAAAGCATTATAGATTTGTTACGACGGGCACATTGGCGTGTCAATTTAATTTTACAGAGATTTAGAGTTTCTGCGCGTTTCCGATCACCCACGCTACACAGATAGAAGAGCTCAAAATATAAAAATTGAACAGTATAAACAAGTCATTTTCTGGAATATCGCTTTAGAGACATAAGTTGCGCTCTAATTTCTCACGCATGTTCCCCACATTCTCCCAAATGTTAACCAGAAACTTGAAATAGAAATTCAAAAATTTAATTTACGTTTTTATTTCGAAATACTTTTATAAACGTTACGGTGGCAGATAGTGCATGACTCACTGTTGGATGAGAGGGAAGTTATGAAGAGTAACATAATCTAAAAGAGCGCAAAGTCAAATGAAATGCATAAGAAAAGAACCAAAGAAATTTTGCAAAAAATTACCCTCTCTCAAAAACGGTATTTTAAAACAATTCTTTCAAAGTGAAAATAGCTTTAATCTGGACCACAACTTCCATTTCTGTCAGTCCGAGCAATGGGCTGAGATAACCTTTAAAAATATTATAGAAAAATGTAATATAATTTTTTTGACGTAAAATAAATAAATAATTTTCTAGATTATAGCAAATAAAATAAAACTCTTGTCAATTTAGAAACACAAAATATGTTTTAAGGCCCTAAAATGTATTGTTTTTTAGTTATAGGCGATGATAAAGTGTGTTGCAAATGTAATATATCTTGCGGGTTATACGCACGGGAGATTTTCCGAATATGCCATAATTGGAAGTATTTTTCGTCTCAAATTCATTTGATGCCTTACTGTGGGGGAATTTCTTATCCCGCAGTACACGAAAGGGTTTTTTTTATTTTAAATTGTAAAAAAAAGTATACTTTCCTTAGTGTATTATGTAAAAAGAAGATACGACGAAATTATTTTACAAATAGTTCAAAACGGCATTAAACATACTTTTACTGGAAGTTATTGAATAAAATATTGATACAAAATGCAATTTTGGCACCCTACTAGAAATTTTACAATTGACTCATTGCTCCCCACCTCGTATTTCTGTTTTCGGTTCTTACTCCATCTTTTTCTCATTCATTTCCATTATTTCACAGAAATTCATATCCTCTATCACTTTCGTCAGTTTTTTTTAGATTATCTATAATTTGAATCATTGAAATCAATCTCCATTCTTACTGTTGCCAAATTAATAGTTTCTGACTCTCGTGGAAAAACATGTCCAATGAGAAATAACGTCTCTGGCTTATAATTCCACATTTAACCGCCAAATAACAGCGAAATTTGTCTCGTTAGACACCTCTGGTTATCAACAACCGCTCCATCGCAATACCTCATAATTCACTGTAGTGTGACTTGTGATTATCTATGACGTAACGCCTTAATTCTTGAAATAAGGTCATTTTTATTTACACTATTATTCATGCGTCTGATGTGAAGCAAAAAATAATGCGATTTTTCCAGTAGCAAAAAAACGAAGAATATTCTCATAGTTAAGTGAATTTACATTCATTTTTTTTAATTACTAGTTTTATAATTACCATTCCAAACAAATGAGCCCTCAAGTGTGTAAGTAATCACAGCGTATAGCTGAATTCCACAGTGATGAGTAGAATTAAAATCGCAAAGCATTCCTCAGCCTAGCAGCTGGCTTGAAACGCGCAGAGGTGAGACACTAATAAGCGGGGATTTTGAGCTGTCGACAGATATTAGCACAATACGAAACATTACTCTCATCCTGCCCCTCTCCACTTATCTGCTTTGTGGAAGAGAACTAGAGATGTGAGGAGCAGAAAATATTTCTACCAGCTTTGTAGGTAACGTGAAATTATTCTTCATAATTTCCGACTACAGAATATTATTTTGAAATGATTTAATTCAATAGACATTTTGTCAGAAACCAGAGAATAAATAGGAATGTAATAAAATATTCTTAAACGATTCTAACCTGCATTATTAACGTTTGATAAGGTAGATTTAAATAGATACAAAATATAATTTGGGCTTAATATGGTGATTAATTAATTATACAAAACAAAAAAACTTGAATAGAAAGAAATAGGTTTCCAATGTCTTATTCGATGTAAGACACTCAATCGCCACTCAAATATCATCAAAAATGAACAAATTCATCGCAAACTGAAAAAATAACTAAAAATGGCGATACCACGTTCGCAATATATTACAATACACTGATCCACAAAATTTTATTTTTTATGAAGACTTTAAGATTTGATTTTGTTGGGTTGATTTCATGTCTCTTTAAATGACATTTCCATTTCCCATAGTTTTTATGAAATCGCATGATAAACACTTCTGTCAATTATGCATTATATTTTAGCTGGAATAATTTTTACTTCCCTAAAATGTATAAGAATTAGATTTTCGACTGTATTTCGCTTCAGGAATGTCTCATGCGTGTCCATTAATAGGTCTTTTTTGATTGATTGATTGGTGATTCCGGGCGCTTCAACTGCTGAGGCCATTAGTCCCGTAAGTTCAGTGCATGTTTCTTCACCGAGAGGTGGCGGTGAACTTCCACCACTGGGTGGTGATATCCAGCGCCAACCCACCTCCCGCCTAGCAGGATGTTCCTCAACCAGATATCTGCCACCAGCGGGGACCGCTCCAGCCGGGATAATCTCTAAGCTCCCAACTCTCTCCCGGAATGTGTCGTAGTGTAGTGCATATAAGTGCAAGTGTAAGTACGAGACATGGTGAAGGAAAGATCGGGCGCGATCCGTGGCCCATTTGTTAGGGTACTGCTCCGGCATTCGCTAGGTATTAATTGGAGAAACCACGGAAAACTACCTATCAGACCAGCTGGCCGCTACAATTCTCCTCCAGACAGCAACTGAACCCGACCTACCTACTTAACTAGTGGCGAAAATCCTGCCATTGTCGGGTCTCGAATCTAGGACTTCCCGGTCCGAGGCACTGCAGTGACATCATTTGATATCCTGGCCCATTCATCAATAGGGGAACCCAGAGAAAACAAGAGATCCACCGGGACCCTTATTTTTCACAAAAGTGCCTCCTTCTAATATCTAAACAGAATTTATTATTCCACGCAACAAAAAACTTTCAGCGGTTAATTAGAATTAGAAGTAAACTTTTTTGTTTTGAACGAAAACAATTCGCTACCCAATAAGTCGGGACCTGGGGCACCTTGCCCCAGCTGTCCCACTTCAGGGCGTTTCTATCAATAGACAAGAATATGTCAACATATTACGGGATCATTCACCAATTTTCCATTTCAGCGATGTCCCGGTGAAAACGCTCACCATGTTCGTCGCTGGCAGCGTCGAGATTTTGAGAGAAGAAATGAACATGAGAGTAATTCATGAGTATTTTCAAAGTAATTTTGTATTCAATGACCTGTAACAAACGCCACACATTTGTGGAAAAAAGGAAAAAGTGAGGAAAAATGTCCTTGAATTTATGGACAAAAGCAATCTTAAAAAGTCAATTGTTTATGCAATGAAATCGAGTACCTTCTTGCAAGTATCTTCTTGTAATCAGCACGTGTAGTACTACGCTAAAACACGAAAATATGTTTTTATATTACAAAAAATGATGGGTCGTAGAACATTTCTAACTTAATTGTCGTAATCAGTCGATAAAAATACATTAGAATGAGCCAAAATTGTTTATTTATAAATCATCGTTCAACATAATTATTGGAGTATGGTATTGATAATTACTTATTTATTTTTTGTATTCAACTGCAGTGTTCTGCGAATGGTAATGATTGTAAGCGACTGGATATTTACAACGTTGCTCATATTTGTTCAACACGCCTCATTGAAGGGAAGATACCCTGTTGGAGTCGACCTTAGATATTGTGATCTCAGATACGAAATGTGATAATGTGATCTCAGATCGTTCGGTTATAGTGAACCAAAGACCCAGGTCGCGATTCACATCTTACATACAAACACTAGAAGATTTTGTTATAGTGTAAAAACTCTGAACATTGGATACAGTGGACCTTAAGAGAAATTTCAAGAAAATATATTTCGTCTCAGGAGCGAAGTCTAATAACTTAAGGATTTGCAGGCCGACGATCTCGAGTAATTTTTGTGGAATTAACGGTGAATAAAATAAACCGCGGAAACTGTTTTCGTTGATTAATAATAATTCTGACGACCCTGAAGATTTCATGCACACGGGCAGGTCGATTAAGACAAGTGAAGTACTATCTGTCGGTATCATCGTAAATACAGTGAAAGGGTCTTCAAGAGCAGAAGAAAACGAGTGTGATGGCAAAGAGGTTACAAATGAAGAAAGAGTTCCAATAATGCAAGAATCATTCAATGTCAATACTGCGAGAGAGTGGCCAATGTGAAATAAAGTGTGGAGAAAACATGGACTCGGGGAAAGGAACTGCAAACATCTGTTCACAGTAAAACATTAGTAATAAAATTGTATTATTTTAAGGATAAATGAAGATATTGAACTTTTGAAGACGCGGTATTCGACTACTTTCGTGATCCTGTGATAAAATAAAATAAATCTTTGGAAACGTATTTTAATTTGGAATGCAGGATATAGTAAACCAAACAGAAATGATTGTCCCCATGCGTTCACTATGACCGGAGTCACCTGTATTTCTGTGCGTATCTCACATGCACCTATGTAATGTCACTTCATGTCTCCACCAATCCATTGTGTATTTTCTTTATATAGCGTTATTTCACATTTTACATTATGAGAATTACTTCGTTAGGAGCAATAGTTGGAGTTTCTAGAATAAAAAGGCAACGTGCCATCTCATGGATTTTGCACGTAGGGAAACATAGCGAGAATTCAGTACATTTCGAGCTTATTAGTACTAGTTAAAAGTTGATTTAATATCTAGAAATGAATTTTAATGATAAATCGCACATTTTAAACACATATTTTAATTGAAAAGTTTTGCAATTTTCAAAAATGAGTGATTTTGAGGAAAATTAGACTTGCTCCAGTTTTAAGCGTCCTTTGCTACACCCAAGGAAAAAGTTTAATAAAAATGGAGCCTTTTTTTGGAAGGTTTGAAAATGTCGCTAAAGATTTATGTAGTTTCCCAAAATCAAATTTCCTTTTCCATCGTGCAAGGTCGTATTCCTCCTAATCGTTCGGGGAATATCAATTTTGGAGAAAATCGTCTGCACGGTTTAGGTGCCAGCGTTGGCCACAGACTAAAGACGGATGGACAGACGGATGGACAGACGGATGGACAGACGGATGGACAGACGGATGGACAGACGGATGGACAGACGGATGGACAGACGGATGGACAGACGGATGGACAGACGGATGGACAGACGGATGGACAGACGGATGGACAGACAGAGGCGTTCGGCCGTCAACCAATTTTTCGGTATCAACGATCCACAAAACGTGTATTCTGGTCACACACAGTGCAGGAGGAATAATTTGTTGCATACAGGAAAAAGATATATCCTCCTTGTCGTTACCAGGGCCCCACAACACGAGCTTTTTCGGTCAAAAATCGCCGATTTTTGCTGCGGTATTTCAATGCTTTTTCCATTCTTCATAAATAAATAGAATGGCAAGAACAAAAAACAGTAATCGATATAATCATTGGTATCAGATGTTTCAAATCGACGTTTACGAAGTTGAGAGCTCAGTCCCTGTAGTTCTTTCGACCATTCCAGCTAATTTCAGCAAATTATCACGATAACGAAAAGCAACTATTGTTCTGGAAACAAGCCACATGCTTCATAATGTTTCGTGCTCTGCAAAAAGTATCAAAACTTTCTTAACCTTTTCTTCAAACCTTATCGTACCTTTCATTAGTTTTCAGCAAAAATTATTTTTTTTCTCCATGCTTATGTTTTTTTACACTAAATACTTATGAATCAAAATCTGTAATTCGCAGGGATGATTCGCTACCAATTATCATATTGACGCTTGATCCCCTGTACTTGCACTATATATTAGTGACGCGACATTGATAACAAAACATCGATGTTAGTAAACATCGATGTTGAAAATTAAAACAATGTTAATAATACATCGACTAAAACAACTTATTCATTATCGATGTTTTGAAACCTGGTTTAGTAACCTTTAACATTGAATGCGTGTGCAACGAAGTTTAATTTGACAGTGTTCATTTTTCAATTCACCGAATAAGGTTAGGAGAAAAAGGGGCAGATCCTACGCCCACAAAGCATTTTTTCTTGACCGCTTCTCAATGTGCGAAATAAATATGAAGAAAAAGGAAATATAAGGGTATGGAGGTCGTATCGGACGAGAATTTGGTAGATAAAGATATTATAAACAGTGTTCCTTTGGTTCCAACACATGAACTAACAGTGTTACTATCAGTTATTTTTTTTAACATTTCAGTATTGTGATCATGGGAGATTTTCTTTCAGAAACAAAACTCGAAATATAAAAAACATAGACCAGGAAACATCGATGTATTAATGCCTATTTTTTTAACATAGATGTTTAAAAATCGATGTTTCGCCAAAAATATGAATGTCGCATAACTACTCTATACCAAGTACTATGTGCTAGGGCAAAGTGAAAAACAAGAATGCCTAAATTTTATTCAATAAATTTTTATCATAATTGAAACAATCGCATATCGTTTTATCTCCCACTTTCGAATTGTCGTTACTTTTACAAAACAGAAGTAGAGACGATTATAAGGTCTTTCCTTGCCGCTGATCATTATCCTCTAAATTCAATGACTGTTTTACATAATACATGTTCGAAAATGTAGTTTCCATGAAAAAGAGACTTATTCAAGATTTTACTTTTTGTCAAAGTGAAAACAAGTTACAACTCATTCACACATTATACGATAAGGAAAGGATACATAATATCAGTTGACATACGGAAAAAGAGAATTTTCCCTTTTTGTTCTTTATTTTAATTGTAATGTTCAGCTTACATAAATGAGAATATTGGTGATTTATTCACTGTATATCCACGGTGAAAAACATCTCCGCTATGATAGTTCAGCACAATACCTTTACCCCTGCAGCAGTTGATGGGGAGCCGCTACAGTCCGAGACGTATTTTGCGGTAACAGATTTTCATCTCCAGCTGCATTCCTGGATCGAATTGAACTACTCCCTGGAGAAGATTACTAGCGGTTGGCTCCTCTGGTTGGTAGTTTTCAGTGATTTCTCCAATCATCACCAGTCTAAATCCGGAGCAGTGCTGTAACTAACAGACTGCAGACTGCGAGCGATTATTCCTTCTTCGCGTCCCATCCTCTTCCGTTACTCAGAAATACACACATGCACTACATTACCACATATGTCCAACAGAAGTGGAAAACCGCCAAGCTAACTAACTAAAACCAAACCGTTGTAACAAGCACTACACTTATTGGACTAAAGACCTAATTAGTAAACGCCCCAAGCATCAATAAATACGCACACTCAACACAGAATTGAAAAACAGTTGCGAAAATTAATTTATTCGTTTCCATACTCCACATTCACCTACACGCGAGTTACACGGCGGCACAGCCTTCATCACTGCGTCGGGGTTCGGTGACGTGTAAAGCCGATCCCATACGCCGCGCACGTTTGCATTAGGGAACTACTGTTTGGTGGACGCGCGTTGTGTCGCACAGTGTTAGTGTCCTGTGGACGAATGCAATTTTCCGCTAGCTCTCGCGCACGCTGCCCTTACGTTGATCCCCACACGCTGTACCTCGCACAACGTGCCTGCATTCCCGCAACCCCAATTTCCCTCCATCACATCCCGGGGGGCTAATACCCCACCTCCATCTCCGCACACACGTACCACGTACACTCATACCAGTACATCTCCCCCACCCAACGCACGCCCGTGACACGCACACCCCGATCAAATCCGCACCCCCATTACCCCCCCACCCCCCCCACCCACCAACCTATCCATCCTACCCACCCACCCATTTATCCCACCCACCCCTCCCACCCACCAACCTATCCATCCTACCCACCCACCCATTTATCCCACCCACCCCTCCCACCCACCAACCTATCCATCCTACCCACCCACCCATTTATCCCACTCCACCCATTTATCCTACCCCCCCCATTTATCCTACCCTCCCTCCCTCCCCCCCCTCCATCCCTCCATCCATCCCTCCATCCCTCCATCCCTCCATCCCTCCATCCCTCCCTCCCTCCATCCATCCCTCCATCCCTCCATCCATCCCTCCATCCATCCCTCCCTCCCTCCCTCCATCCTCCCCCCCCCCCCCCATCCATCCATCCATCCCAAAACCCATCCTTTCCACAGTACCCTCCACCTCCACAAACATCCTACACACCCACCCTCCCCTCAGTCTTACACATCCATCCCACACATTCATCATCCACACACACCCAACCCCACATCCATCCTTTATACCTTCCCTCACACCCACCCCCTCCGCCCATCCTTACCTCATCCCAACCCCCCCCCCTCCCACCCACCCCCCCCCCACCCCCATCCTTCACCCATGCTCATAGTTATGCCCATAACCACATCCCTCCACGCCATTTCCGCGCTCCCTCGTTTTCGCGCCTCTTCTCCCTCCGTCTTCCCCGGGTCCAGTGCTACACTTAAGCTCACCGCCCAACGTCGCACCGCCGCGACGTCCAAAATTTGCTCACTTACGACATAATTTACCAGACACACTGTCTAGCGACACATGTCACGGTTAACTCATTTTGCGCCACTGGTGCGTATACGCACCATTTTATATAGGAATTTCTTGTGGTAGATACATTTTACAGAATTAGACACAGTTTGTACCATAGTAATATTCAATATCTGATGTAAAAATTTCATATTTTTGCTTGAATTTACCTTCATGTAATGAAGAAGAAATAAGGTAAAATTTTTTATTTCATGTGATGTGAAGATGTGTTTGAAATATTTCTTGTAATTTGAAAAAAAAAATATAATTTTGAGTTAAACATGTGGTTGTCGATTATCAAGATACATTGTATTTTCTTGTAATACTTATACGAGTTATATTCATTTATTCATTTTCGTTAAAATTGTATTTCAATAAACATGGTGCGTAAACGCACCACTGGCCCATTTTTTGTATATCGAGATATCTCTGCTGTCCGACGCTTCGTGTGTTGCTGTTAGGAATGTTTGAAAACAAATCCTGCGAGCCAGGGGAAAAATAATTTTAAATGAGTTCTTTCATTCCAGAAAACTATTTCTAATGCCGCCGCAGAATGTTTTTGATCCTACAGTGGAGAAGTTCTGTTATTTTGTAGCACCGAATGCAGTCTCACGTCTGCATATTGCAATTGGGTATCTTTATCAGTGGGGATAGAATTTTTGGATAGTGTGTGCGATTTTACAAGAAAATAAGAGTGGAATTAAATTGACATTAATGAATTATGACTATTTATCTGAAATCCATAAACATTTAATTTCATAAAATAATTTTTCATTAGGTCTTACAACATTCTAATTTCTTCTGGGTTTGAGGAAAGTGGTGATGTTCATCTAAAAAATCTGAAAATAACTCATTATAACGAAGCAGATAAATCACCTTCCGAAATGGCGTATTGTATAACTATCTTATAGTAGATGTTCCGTGACCCTGATTTGACTACTGAAGAAGTAACCGCAGAGCTCGAGGCTATTAATGTGGAATGTGCAGATGACGATATGATTCTCCCTGACGTTGATGATTTGACCGATGAAGAGAATACAAAAGATGACCTTGGTCTTGAACTGGTGGTAAAACGGTTGAAGAAGTTTTACCAAATGACGTCACTGGTATGTTCAAACTTTATAGTGACAAATAACAGGACATATCGAAAGGTTTTCAAAATTTCTCATCTGAAACCATTGACACTATAGCAGAAAGTACATTAGTCAAGAAACGAAAGTATTTTTTCGAGGCACCCTAATGGAAAAAATATCATCCATGCTATACGACAGCACCTGAATCTGTAGAAGAAATGATCCGAGTGATGAGAGAGAAGCTTGCTGGCTGAACACCATTGCAAATCTTTTATATGTTTGTGGCCCAAAACGTTTGGTAACTGCTACGAGAGGTACATGTTTGGTAACTTCAACATCAGTGAGTACGAATTGAAGCGCTTTGCGACATTCTAATTCTCACGGGCTATCATACACTACCAAACATGATATGTATTGGTTCACTGACAAAGAGAAAGTTCTGATTGTAACGAAAGCCATGAATAGAAATAGATTTAGGTCAATCAAAAGAATTAACCATTGTGCAGATAACAAGTATTTGAATTTAGATGATTGGTTCAGTAAGTCGAGACCTTTATTCAGTCTTTTGAACAAACACTTTATGCAGTTTAGGAATTTTTCATATCATTTGTCCATCGACGATCAAATGTTACCACACTTTGGACGTCACTCTGCAAAGATGTTTATTGAGGGTAAGCCTGTTCGTTTTGGCTTCAAAATGCCGTGTTGTGGCATGTATTATAGTTTATTTGTTTCAGAATGAACCATATGGGGGTCTCAGATAAAGGAAAGTACTTTAGGGCTTAACGTCGATGTCGTGCTTCATTTATTGACCTTTGTCGGTCCTCCAAACCATCACAAAGTTTTCTTTGATAATTTCTTTACATCCTTTAAATGATTCACTGTCCTAAAAGAACGAGGATATTTTGCAACAGAGAGAAGCGCCCTCGTGGCGCAAGAGCGAAGTCGCGCGTCTTTCACCAAGGAGGTCCGAGTTCGATTCCCGGACAATCTCATGAGCAATTAGTTTCCACAAAACCGAGTTCATCTGCTTCACAAGGGCTAGTCCAACCCCTGTGACGTGTTCTAAAACGAAACCCTATCCTAATCCCTTCCAAATTCTGGCCGCTGGGTAATGACGCAGGAGCGTCCAAGAGAGAGGCACGCAAGAAGTACTAATCGTAAGATGGAACGATAATTCAGTAGTAACAGAGGCAACAAATAATGGAAAGGTTTTGTCCTTAAGTAATGCTAAAAGATATGACAAGAAATCACACACAGGCTCAACAGAAAAATGTGATTTCAGAATACAAGAGGTATATGGGAGGAGTCTATTTGCGCGACAACGCCGCCGCGAATTATCGCATCAATGCTAGGAATGTAAGAAATGGTGGTGGCCACTGTTCACCAATCCATCGACAGCATGAATGCATGGAAAGTTCATTGTTTGGTATCTGAAGAGAAAATTTCACAAATTGATTTGATTCTTATGTAGCTCGCGCTTTACTGCAAAGCTTCTCCTTTCGGAATCAGTCCAAAAATACGGAAAATTGGCAAAAGCAGCATCATTCCAGAAATCCGGTTTGATAACATTCGTCACCTCGTCACCATTAGGAAAAATGACCTGAATACCCGGAGAAGATGCGGAGTGTGTAAAAATCACACACTTTTTCTCTGTATAAAATGTGAAAAGCATATTCATCCAGAATGTTTTGAAAATGTCTACAAAAATAATTTTTTTCATATTTTTACAATTATGTAGATTTTATATTTTTATTAAAAGTTACATAACATTTTTAAAGTTTCTAATTAATGTGTTTAAACAATTTTATCATTTTGTTGTAAATCGTTCTCTCATTATGATCCTAGATATCGCACTAAGGGGCATTGGTGCGTGAACGCACCATGCTGTAAAGCATTGTTGGTTCAAGATAAAAAAAATTCTGGCAAAATATCAGTCAAACTTGTAAATAACTAAAGATACACACACAAATTCAATATTTTTATGATTATTTCTTTAATTGGCCTAAAATGGGTTTAATGTCCTTCCGACCAAGTAATTAGTCCATGTGTCTGAAGAAGAAAGTATGCTTTTTTGCTAGTCTTTCGAGAAATAATTTCTGAAAAGAGATAAGATACAATTTGTCAGTTTTGCTAACATTTAGGTACTATATGGTTCAAATTTAATTTCATATAATGAGTTCTTCGCAGTGAGCACGCTATAAATCCACAATAAATATATATTAATTCAAAAAGTTGACGAAAGGAATGGAAGCGTTCATACACGCAGAGAATACCTGCTGAACTCGACAATCCTCACATTCCGACTTTGTCGATAGCACCATTGTGTTAGGGAACTCCCCTTCATTCCACCAAGTCTTTTTTGTTCCAACACCTGTAAGCTATTTCAATTTGTTCTCGATTGCCAGTACCGTCGAAAAATTCCTAAACTGTAGGCATGCATCAGGAATGCATGGTTCGCGTGCTTGCTGTCCAGGAATAAATAGCGTTTTTTCGGTAGGTTGAGGATAAAGAAATTTCATTGTTAACATCTTTTCACCTTGTTCTTTTTCAGTACTATTTGAAGTATTCCGTCGTATTTCGGCGACAACTGCCAGTAGATAAGAATCACGTATAAAACATGACTGTTTTCACTTTGCTATTGTTTCATTGAAGGTAAGAACAAATTACTATTACCGTATCTCAAAAATACCATTCTTATCATGATTCAACAATTCATATGAGTAAGATTTTTTCAGTAACTTTTTTCCAGTATTTTATTTTTTCGGGGAGTAAAGATGATTGTTTCTATTTAGAACTTTGGCATTTACCGCCTACTGATGAGACATAGTTATGGGATTAGCAAATGCTAAATTTAATTCCAATGCCACAAAATGTATTATTTAATAATGTTCTCATGTATTTAGTTCCAGGAATAATTCCCGATAATTCGTCATAGCAATGAAATATACAATATTGTGTTCTATGTAGTGTCCATCTATGATGTTGCACGATCCTAATTAGTCTGGTGTGCGGTTTGACAGCGGTCCATACTACCTACCAAATTGTGTTGTGGTCAGAGTTCGTATGTCTTAATTACGATCATATTTGTATGTGAGAGTGGGTGAGGAGAAAATATCCGCAATGAAGCGTAGGTGATAAATATGAGAAGAAAGAAGACTGCTCTGAACGCTATTTGTGTTAGAAAATAAAAAGTTAACCCTACTTAAATCAAATATTATATTCACGGAAGCAATGAAAAATATTTATGTTATTAATAGCGACAAAAGCGTTCAAATGTTGTTCGGGGAAATGTAATTTACCGTAAGTTTTGTTCTGGCTTTGAGTTAAAACACCCTGAGAGTAGAGGCGTTGCGGCAGTTGACGTCTGACAAACGGATCAAATTTTTCGGAGTTTGAGCGCTACTTCTGAGTGACCGGTTTCGACTCCTTTCCATTACCAGTTACTATTTGCGTGCGACACCGATTGTGTTGTGCGAAAAAATGATACATTCCATAAATGCAATTAATTAGCTATATGGAAGTTATGGAAATCGGTACCTCGTCAAAAGCTGCATAGAAACGTTGCATTTTGTAATTTACGCTGCGAAAGGCACTACCACCAAATACTCACTTTGACCTCGCTCCTCCTTTTCTTCATGCACGCTATGGTTGCTATCACGTGAATTCCCAAACCTTTTATGTTCTCAAGGAAAACAAGAAAATCCAGTGTTCCTTTGAAACCTCCCCCGTATTATCGATCCTTCTTCGCGGTGTGGACCCAGGGAGGCTCTTTGCCGAGGGAGATTTGCATCGTACAACGCCAGCTCGCAGCTCTCAGCCCCTCAGCCGGTTCGCCTCAGCTTTGTTCTAGCGTGATTCAATCGTAACAAGTCGGATGCTGGATGGGCTTTGTTTACGGTCGTTGGTACCAACGGAGGGCTGCTTACCATGCTGCTGATCCCCTGCGCTTTCTGGCCGGTAGTGCATTCCATTCCTAGAGCGATCCTCCAAACCTAGTTGTTTGTTTGTTTGATAGTCCCTCCGACATAACGTACTCAAGTTTCTGCAATGTTGTGGACTGCATATAATCTCATTCATATGCGACAAGAGAAGAGACAATAGTCGCACATGAATGCACTCTGAAAATATCCTTAAAATTTCTTCTAAAAACTGTGGATTCAATTAACGAACTGCTCAATTTTACGTACTCAGTACATGAAATTTCACGTACATCTTCGATTCTAATTTATTTTAAAAAATGTGTACTTTTGTAAAAAAATTAAATAGAAAACCAATACAAATGTTGTTTTAATTAGTGGGGGAGTTTTGGACCCAAAATTCCTAGAAGTAGACGATTAATTACTAGCCAACGTATACCATGATTTGAAAAAAAAATGATGTGAATCTAACACTAATATTATAAATGTAAATTGAAATTACAACATTTTCATATAAAGTTTGGTGTTAGCAAAAAAAAAACTTCTAAAAGGAATCTTGACGTATCACATAAAATATAATTGATAAAAAAATGTAAGATTAATATTTAATTCTTCATCAATGATGCAAACCGCATTATTCGTGAATTTTTCAATTTTCCTGATCTATTGGAGGAAATAGTTTATTCAAAATATTCAGGGTTACCTTGGGAAAAGTTTGGAAAATGTTGAGGCTTTATGTAAATTACCCCAAGGATCAAAATATTGGTTTCAAATTCGCAGCGCAATATTAGTTCGTAGTGATCGATTAGGGAATGACAAATTAGGAATAAATTGCCTGAAAGCTTCAGGTGCTATCATTGACTACAGACAGAGCGACAGAAAGATGGACGAATAGGAGGACAGACAAATATTTTGCTGTCAAGAAATATTTCGGTATAAAAAACTCATGAAACGTGGATTCTGACTTCTGAACGTGTTAGAGGATTTACTACCTATAGGAACAATATTTATCCACTTCTTTGGTACTTCCAGGATCCAGGTTACACTTATAGGGCTACACATTACGAGATTTTCTATTGAAAAATTGCCGTTTCCTGCAGATATAAAATACTTCCTCTACACTGCGTGAGTAGTATGCGAGAGTATAAATAACGTAACAAGGCATGTTCTTTGACTATAGTCAAGATGGATGGACTTGGTTGGTTGCTTCCTTGCGTGACTGACGTGCTCGGACTGTGCTCCAAATTTTTACTAATTTTGACTACTTTCTTACATCTTTCAGGTACTTTTTGTTTTTAAATTGTTTTCTTTACTTGTTTACTTGTTACAGGAACGCTGAAAGAGATTTATATTGTCCGAAGCAGTGGAAACGAAGTAAATAGTTATTGGTTTAAAAGACAGCGTAACGGACAAACGTGCTTTTTAACGAGTTCAAGGACTTTTAATACACATTTGCTGTACAAATAAATTTATTTTTGGGTAAAGGGTTAAACAACTAGTGAAAGTGTTGTGGATTTTTGGGAAAAATCAAAATTCAAGTTTTGATATTTAGTAACGGAAAATTTTAATTTTGGATTTCAAATTCAAATATAAAGGGTGAATTTTTTGGGTTTTTAAAGAGGTAAAGTATATAATCTAATTGTAATTATTAGTTTGAGCTTAGATCTATTAACGAAAAACACTAACTCTACTCCAATTAACCAATAACATTTAAATACTAATTAGAATCACATTTCTTTTTTTAAATAAATACGTAACTTAAATAATTAATACACAAATTTAAAAAAAGATAATTTGGAAACATTTTGAAAATAATCTGTTTTCCCATCTATTTATTTATTTAATTTTTCTACGCATTTGATACGCATTTGTGAATTTATATTCGCTATACATTTTCTACTCGTACCCCTCGGACCTTCTGAAAGCCTTCACCCCGAAAACAAAATTTGATAACATATCCGGCCGAAGAGGTGTTCAAACTCACACGGGGGACAAAATAGGAACATAGAAACTTTCAACCCCACCCCGGAAAAAAAAAATAAAACACCCAAACCAATCGACGGGAAAACAGATTTTGGAGATTAGAAGATTTTCCTCCCTCAACCTCACCCCCTCCCATCATCGAACGTCCACCCAAAAACCCGACGCAAACGGGCTAGCAAGCGCAAAGAAACAAAGACACGAGAGTTGCGCAACCGGCCCCAAAAGTAAAAAAACTTTCCTACTGAGCCCACCAAAAATTATTTTACAAAAGCCAGGGGCGACAAATCTCCCCCTGCTCAGGGGGGAAACCCCACCCAAATTTCTGTCATGTGTGTGTTTAAACTAAGGGAGGTTTCCCGACGGATCGGGAATTGACACCTACACAAAAACCCCACCAAACGGGATGCACATTAGGAGGCAGAAAATCAGGGTGGCATTTTACACCTACAACATGTTGAAAACACAAGGGCCCCCAAAAAAGAACATTGTAATTACCTGCCCTTCGGGTACAAAAAACCCAACACGAAAGAAAAAACCAAAAACAAAATAAAACGCATCGAGAGGCACACAAAATTATTTGAGTTTAACTTTCTCAGAAAAACCACCCGGCAGGTCTTCACTTGAACCTTGTCGGAAAAATGCACTGGTAGAACCCCAAACACCCTTACACCTCAGCAGATCCATCCAAGATTCATCCCACCTACATCCCCGTTCTCCCCCACCCTTCGAACCCCCCTGGGACCCAATTCCTTTTACCCCCTAACCCCCAACCACCTCCCAATTCTCCCCAATCTGTAACCCCCCCCTTTCCCTCACCTCCAAATGCTGGGACAGATACTTCCCACCACGCACCGGAGGAAAAAAATGAGAAAAAAAATAGAAACCAGCAGATGCAGAAAAAAGCATCCGTGTAGGTACATCCAAAAGATTCAAATAATGCATCATAATTAAAACTCTTTCAAAAAATTGAATTTATCGAGGCAGCTTTGAGGGATCTCAGTCAAAGATGTTCTTGTTTTACAGAAATTATTCAATGATCAAACAACCCAAATTATTTTTTACCTTGCGGGATCATATTGTAGAGCAAGGAACCCAAATAAAGGTTTCCAGGAGGTTCTGTATTTTTTGGGAAAAAATATTGATTTATTTCTTGCGAACCAATTTATATGCAGTTAAAAAAGTTTTTGAAAAAATTTTCCATTACGCTCAAAATTATTTATTTTTACTCAGACTCCAACAAAGCAAGTTTAAATTATTTCAATTTGAGAAAACTAGAGATAATTAAAAAAATTATAATATATCTTTTAAACCATTGTTGTAGGGGAGATTTAAATTGATTTTCTGAGCGAATCCACGAAAAGAAGTTTCAATTTAATTATTTTTAATTTAGATATTAAAACGTACCTTCACGGGAAAACTTGATCACAAAACAATAGATCAAATTATAATTAATTTAAAAAAATAGATATGAAATAATAACGAATAATCTAGGTTAATGCATGATGCACAAATTTTACAATTACTAATAACATGAAACTGAAAAAAAAAAAACACGCTGGGAGATTTTTCTAAGTTAAAAAGATTTTAGGTATTGCGAAAGAACGGGGGGGAGTTTTTAACCATTGGCAAAGAATGAAAATATAATTTATTTTTCAAAGCTTTATTTCTTAACGCAGCTTTTTATTAAAAAGAGAAAATTAAAATTTCAAAAAAGTAATATGGATCAAAAAGGAATTGAAATCGGAAAAAAAAACGTAATTTTATTTTATTTCAAACGTCATGACGTATCCAAGATTTTTATCCCTTCAAAAAAACAAACATTTTTAGAAAAGTCATAAGACAGGCAAATCATGAAAACGATCAGGGTATTTTTTAACCAAAAAAAACAAAGCAATGGGAAAATAATAAAAACACCAAACAACTAGAAAAAACCGTAGAGAATGTTGTTTTTAAAAATAACGATATAAATGTGAACGATCCGGGAACAGGTAACTTTTTTAACCCCTTTCGAGAATTTCCCGATCTCACGGGCTTCAGGACAAAAATTTAAAAAGAGTTCCCAAAATTTTAGGGAAAAAGTTCGTTTCCCAAACTTTTCCTATGAAATTTAAAAAAAATCGGAAACTAAAAAAAATTCGTCCGGTTTAGGAATTCCCCATTTTTTACAGACTTGTGCTGCCATTACACCGAAATATATTTAATGCATCTTTTTGCACTGGGAAGTTTCCCGATATTTTCAAAACAGCTAAAATTGGCTTTTCAAAAAAGGCAACAAAAATGAAATTCAAAATTACCCCCCTTTCTTTTTATGTTTTTTCAAAAATATTTGAGAGACTTTTTCGTACGGGGAAAACCTTTTTACTAAACACGACGCTTAGATTTCAAATGGATTTAAAAATCAAATCAAAAAACAGCTTTTTTTCTTTTCAAAGATGCGTTTTATCTTGGGTCAAAACGACCCATTGGGGTTTTTTTTAGATCTTTTAAAAACTTTTTACGTCATTGATCATGACATTTTACTTTTCCAAATTACCTTCAAAGGAATTGGGTATTGCTCTAGATTGGTTATGTTCGTACTAAAAACGATCTCAGAGAGTTAAAACCCTTTCTGGGAAAGATGGGAAAAAACGCACTTTTCCCACCCCTTTTTCCCCCTTTCATATGGAGTTTCCCCAAGGATCGATTTTAGGGCCCCATTCTGTTCCTACTTTTCAAACGAATTTCCCCCGAGATTCAAAACGGAAGAAAGCCTTTGCAGATGATAAGAAATCCTTGCAATAAAGAAACCGTAAATAGTAAATATCAGATGTTTTTTTCCAAAAAAATTTTGGGGTTTTAAAACAAAAAACAATTTGTGCCCCCTTTAAAATGAAAACCCGACTGATGTTAAGGCAAAAAATTTTTAGGGGTCCAATTCAGTCAAACCAAATGGAACGTCCATTTTTAAAAATTGAAAACAATTAAGTTTTTTATTAGCGCAGAATTTTGAACAGCGCCTTCAATGCCGTTTGTATACTTCCGGGAAAGTTCATTCCCGCCCGAGAAAGGCATAAATTCGGGGGAAAACTTTAGCCCCCCAATTTTGATTACAAAAAAGAATTGTAGAATAATAACCAAATCCCACCCACGGGTTCATTTAAACCCTCTTCATTAATCTAGAATTCTACCAACCCTGTGTTTTATTTAGAATCAGTGGTTTTTTAAAAAAGATTGCTAATGGAAAAATTTTTTAAAAATGAAAGTCTATTACTATAACACTGAGAGAAATCATATTCATCAGGGGAGTATCCCTATTACAAAAATTACATCAATACATGTACATTATTTTAAACCCCTTGCCAGATGACATTAAAAGATTAAATTAATAGAAAAGTTTAAATCCAAGTGAAATCGTTTCTGCCATAAATTTTTTTACAATTAGAGACTATACTGAGCATAACAAAAAAGTAACATTAATTTTAACAATGATACATAATGCATTATTTACCATTTGGACTGTATAAATGAGTATAAACAGCCTGTAACAACTATTGTACTACAGCTTCCGGGTCAATGACCTCATCTCGATCAGGTTTTTCGTCCAGTTTCCTGATCCATTGAGCAAATGCTGAGATGGCCCTTGTTTTGCTTCTGGACATAAATGTAACTTCATTTCCTGTGTACGTCTTCTAGAATTCAGTGGGAAATACAATTATTCAAATTATCGTTTCCATGTTGTCGCGGCAGGAAGTAATAAGAGCCAAAATTTATTGCTTATTTATCTTTGACAATAGATTTTATTACATGGGAGTTTTTTGTTTTGTTTTTTCTCCCTTTCAAAATTCAAAATTTATTGCTTATTTATCCTTGAAAATAGATTTTATTACATGGGAGTTTTTTTGTTTTTTTTCTCCCTTTCAAAATTTCAAAATTCAAAATTTATTGCTTGTTTATCCTTGAAAATAGATTTTATTACATGGGAGTTTTTGTTTTTTTTCTCCCTTTCAAAATTCAAAATTTAAGTAGTATATGAGTAAGTGTAGGGATCACAGAATTTTGAAAATGTGCACACAATTCACTTTTCCCCATAGCACGTCATACGCAGTTTTTAACTGTTTTTCTGACGTAAAATAAATAAAAATAAAATAGATCAACAAGCAGTTTACGTATATGTAAACTGCTTGTTGATCCATCTAGACAGATTTTGTTCGAAAACAATTATTAAAGCGATGGCTGATATGATATACTCCATAATATTATTTGCATAAAGGATTTAAATTGCATGTAACCAATGAACAGTCAATATTACATGATGTGACTATTGCGTATACGAACAGACATGTAACCAAATGAAAATGAATTCCATGGGTAATAGACCGGTTACACAAAGCAGAGAACAATATGGACTAATATTCAATATACGTAATCAATTCTTTTAGGTACGCCTAGGCGGATAGTTTTGAAGTAGTGCAAGGGAAAAAAATTAAAATATAACATCACTTTTCATCCACGCAATGATCACTTTTCAGTGAAACTGGTGGTATATTTTAAACTGAGAATTGTTAAATACGATTCGCGTAAAGTCCCTAGTTCGTCGACCAAAAGAAAACACGTTTTCATGGGAAAATTTTATTGTATCAGACAAAGCACATGCTGTGCTATTTTTTCCCATCACCACCACCAGAAATGAGACGTTTGTCCTACCGTGGGATCACTATTTGTATACCTTATTCGTAGAAGTCTGCTTCTCGGGTTAAGTAACAGTGTTTGAGAACCACCTGCAAATCTGCCTCACTGAGATACGCGTGGTGCTGACCGGAGGGATTTCTTGAGAGTGTAAGAAAAGAAAAAAATTGCTGGACACGTGTCATATCCGGACTATACGTTATATGGTTAAACACCACCCATCAAAACTGCTGCAAATGATCTGTTGTGGCGCGAGGAATGTGTGCCCACCATATTGTCCGGATCTCTCCCCCATCCAGCGATTTCCGCATTTTCTTACCCCTCATGCAATTTCCGTCCGGTGAAATTTCGGTCCGATGCATATCACAGTGACGCAGATTTTTACGACACAGAAATGCAATTGTTTGTTTTGCGGTATAGCAAACGGCTCAATTCCCGATGTGATTATGTGAAAAAATAATGCAACATGCGCTGTAGTGCGACCTTTTACTCAGGCTGGGTGTGAAATGTTCATGGATTCGGGGCTCCTTTTCAAGATTTTGTAAAAAAGATAACACAATGTCGTAGTCACCGAACATTTATAATTGGACGTTTCCTTGAATATTTACCAAGATATAGAATGTCATTCCATAAACACCAATAACAAAAAGAACAAACATTGTACAATATTAAAACAAAAAATAATCCAAGAAAAAACAAGAAGTTTTCCTCAAATATAAACAAAACTTTGTTTTGTTCTGGAGACAACCATCTACTAGTTTTCTTATGACTAAAGCAAGAATTGAACATTATCACTAATCAGACTTCAAAAAGTAAAGAATGACATGACAGTGATGTAATGTTTAATCAATATTATCACATTCCTTATTGCACTATCAAACTGGTGCTTAAGCATTAAAAACACAAATTGAATTATTAATTTTTTTAAGTGCAACATTCATTGCAGGTTTTTTTTTCTCTTAAATGACCCTTAAAGTACATCTCATCTTGAGGACCAAAAAATGAAGCAAGAGACTGTCTCTTCAGAACACTGTTCAGTCTCCGTGTCAACACCATAAAGACATTTAAACTAGAAAATAAACTACAAATGACAAACACACACCTCAGGGATCAACATGAACCTATTCTTAAAATTACAAGTGTTTAAATTTTGTGCTGGAATAAATGTAGAAATGTAACACATTCTGACTCTTATATCATACTAAAGCTTCTATATGATAAATCATCTAGTCTTGTACACTTTAAGAGAATGATACAAGCAAAGATGAAGCATAAATATGAATGTCTCTAACATAACATTCTTAATTTTAATCAATGCATAATTTGCAATACATTAAAGTAACCTAATAAATATAATAACATTCTGTAATAACCTTGTTTTGCTCGTAAGAAAATGGTATGCACCACGATTCGTCCAACACGACTGCCCTACCCCGAGCTTTCAAATTGGAAAGGCTGCGCACACTTTCTTGCAGATCACCTGGTCTACGTGCCATTGCACAAGCCAACTCGGTTTGTGCTTCTGCTTATCAAAAATAAACAATAGCCTCTATTGTAGTGACTATTACATCAGCACTGACAGAGCGCAAGAGCACTCTGTCTTCTTTTAAACATCTCTATTGAATGTTTATAGTTTCAATTTAACAGAAGCTGTGTCTTTCCAACACAGTACATTCTATCAACAGAAGCACTGATCACAATCTATGCTGTATAAACAAAATGCACAGTACAATTACCTCTTTTCTCAAGATAACCTCACTCCACGACGTCTGACCCACGACAAAATCTCTCGCCTTCCTCCTCCCCCCGTGACGTCACAACGGACGGTATGGAGACCCCCCTACCTCCTCTACACCCCTCTTGTTGGAGTAGCTGGTGTCGTCAGCGGCGGCGGCGGCGAATTCGTATGTCGAATATGTGAATTGTCACAGTATCTGCTACAGTAAAATTTTCCCTTGAAATTGTGTTTTTCCTTGACGACCTTGAGAAATTTGCTTTCTGAATGTGCCTCGTAAACGAAACTTTTGTTGAAAAAACATTAGCTGATTTACACATGCTAATCCTATTCATCGCACTGCTATCAATCGTAACGCTTATTATATTTTTAGCGATCCAATCATTTGTTAAGATTATTTATCTCCGCGCCAGATATTTATCCCCATAATAGGTCATGAAAGCAGGGTGAATTAACCTCTAGTTTTAGAAGTTCTGGAAGTGAATGTTAAAAAATAATACCTTCTCCCTTCTTGGCAAGGAATTCTCGCCGTGAATTACGGGCGCCAAAAGCCCTCCCCATGCTCCTGCCCTCGCGACTTTCACGTGAACTCGGCTGGAAAGAAGCCGAAGCGTGGACGGGATAGAAGGACCGCGCATGGATGAAATGCGAAGGGGCGGAAAGAGGAGGGGCAGAAAGAGGACGGGTGGAAAGAGGAGGGGCGGAAAGAGGACCGCAGAACGGGGCGAGCGAAACGTGAACGGGCCGAATGCGCACGGGCCGAATGCACACGGGCCGAATGCCACGGGCCAAGCCCGGGCCGAAGCCCGGGCACCACGGGCCGAAGCCACGGGCCGAATGCCACGGGCCGAAGCACACGGGCCGAATGCACACGGGCCGAATGCACACGGGCCGAATGCACACGGGCCGAATGCACACGGGCCGAATGCGTACGGGCCGAATGCGTACGGGCCGAAAGCGCACGGGCCGAAAGCGCACGGGCCGAAAGCGCACAGGCCGAAAGCGCACGGGTCGAAAGCGCACGGGCCGAAAGCGCACGGGCCGAAAGCGCACGGGCCGAAGCACGGGCCGAATGCGCACGGGCCGAAAGCGCACGGGCCGAAGCGCACGGGCCGAAGGCACGGGCCGAACGAGCACGGGCCGAATGTGGATGGGCAGGGGAATTAACTTCATGAACCTGATTTCGAATTTCAGCGCGGAGAAAAAAATATTCTTGGTTGGAAACACTTTTGCAGGTTCATTAGGAGTATATTTGTAGCTGTTAAAACCAATGCAAAAATGTATGTTATTGTAGCACCAGTAGTTGAAAATCATTTCAAAGGATGACCTCACGTTTAGAGATGTAAATTCCTTCCGTTACTGGGCTTTTACACAAGTGGAAATTGTGACTTCCGTCTCATACAAGTTTTCGAATCTCAATGTACATGAGTCTGATAGCATCGGAGAATTATTGGGAATCTAATTGCAAGATTCTACGTTACAAAATTATATTTTCAATTTTCCTTTCGCTATTCACTAAAAATCGCTTAATTGTAAGATTTTGCAAGATTTCCCAAAGCGTTTAGTAATTGTTTCATAAAAGAGGCAAGTTTATAAGTTATGCGTAACATAATCTTAGATTTACGTCAACTAGAAGTATAATATTTTTGATCAAACACATTACATTTCTTAAAAGTCTTTCATGACGTACTAATTACCTTCTTTGCTGAGAAAAGTGGTTGAAAGGCATCTGTCAAGAAAAGCCTCATTTACTCCGAAAAAAAAGCACGAGTTTAAATAACTGACATTGAACTCCAGGAATGGTTTTGCAAGATCTGCACGGAATAAACGGGTTTCTGCGCAATTCATGACAATATCTGGTAATATATTTATGGAAAATAGCCGTACAATGTTATATTTATGAAATACAAGATTTAAAAAATTCCAATCCCTCACATTGGCTCTCTTTCAATCTACTAAATAATATCGCTAGTTCTGAATTGAGACCAACGGAGTACAGTTGTCTTCACAAAGATGGCGCAGCATGTGCTATCCTAGGACCACGTAGTACAGATAGCACCTGAGAGAGTACGCAGTATGTTTAGATATAGGGCGTCTTTACACACGTCGTTCTCAAATTATAATTTGCAAGAATTTTTGCGTTATTAGTAAGTTTGTAGAATTCTAAATGTATATGTTTAGTGTATATTGATTGTTTAATAATACTAATAATAATAATAATAATAATAATAATAATAGTAATAGTAATAATAATAGCAAATTTTGAAATATTAAAGGATCAAATTTATCTCTCTTCAAGGGAAATTAACCGTCACGCATTGATTTTCTTCGTATTACACACACGACTTATTCATCTTTTGATGAATAGTTGTGAATTCTCAAGTTAAAATATTCACCAATGTTAATCGTTTGCATGAGTTCCGCGTTCCATTACGCTGTGCCTCTGCTAAAGGATGGCAGCCTTCACAAGTAAGGCGAGCCCCGTAAGTGCACGCTGCTCTGCCGCGCGCGCGCCCCAATGAGCCCCAACACACGAACACTTCAATGGACTAGTGATTCGGGACGCGTCAACTGCTAAAGTCATTATTGTAAGTGTAGCGCATGTTTTATCGCGGGAGGTGGCAGTGATCTTCCCCCATTGCATGACGAGATCCGGCGCTGACCTTGCGGGCATTTTCCCTAAACAGGTATCTCGCCCCAGCAGCGTGGCAGCGCCCACGCAGGGACAAACCGGGAGCGGTAGCCCAGTGCATCAACTAATGTCACTGCAGCGCCTCTGACCGGGAGGTCCTAGGTTCGAGTCTTGACGGCGGCAGGATTTTTGACACTAGCTTTTCAGCTAGGTCGAATTCAGTTGCTGCCTGGAGGAGAATTCTAGCGGCCAGCTGCTCGGATAGGTAGTTTTCCGTGGTTTCTCTGATCAACACCAGGCGAATGCCGGAGCAGTACCCTACCAAACGGGCCACGGACCGCGCGCGATCTGTTCTTCCTCTTCCTTGTCCTATCCTCTCCCTTTACACACACACACACACACACTTACACTAACATGCACTACTCTACCACATTCCGGGAGACCGGTCGGGAGCTTAGAGCTTGTCCCGGCTGGGGCGGTGTCCCACCGCTGGTGGGAGAGTCCTGGTTAGGAGGAACCTCACTAGCCGACGGTAGGTCGGCGCCGGATCTCGCCATACAGAGATCACCGCCATCTCCCGAGAAAAACATGCACTACACTAACGGGACTAATAACCAAAGCAGTTGACGCGCCCGGAAACACGAAAAAATCAATCAATCAATAAAAAAGCGCGAGATTAGCAACATATGAAAAACTAGACATTTTCGTTCCCGAGATGTAGAAAAATTATTTGCATCGGTAAATGAACTGCAGGTTTGTTTTATTGCACTACTTACAAATAGAAACACACTCGCGGCTCAACACATACCATTACAAGGAAGGACAGCTCGACAAATCGTGCGCATACGATACCGTGCGCAACGATACTGCTATACGATTATTTCATGTTAGATATAAAACTTACTACATACTGAGAAATAACATTGAGTTACTTGCGATCTTAACATCAAAGAGATCAAGCTAGAGTAATATGGTTTTATATGTTATACTAAACTGAAGGTAGTTTTTCAGTACTTCACTACACTTCAGGAACTATAAAGATTTGAAGAGGACAGAGGAGAACCGAATGTCAAAACTGCACGGACAAAGCACCTTTTGCATTTAGGACGATGATGATGATGATGATGATGATGATGATGATGATGATGCCGACCTTTTATTATAGCAGTTCTATCAGAAAAAGAAAGAACGTTGGAATACGCTATGCAATTCGCATAATGCATTATATACTTGCACTAATTCAAATATAAATTCGAAATTATATTAGATGAAGTGGTAACACTGAATCAAACTGTGCAATTAATATCACAGGTGACGTTGCACGTTTATACGATAACATCAGATATTAATAAACGGCCTATTAGCTTAAAACATTTTCTTACTACATCAGTCACATAGACTTAGACTCCGTCGTTTTAACCATTGACTTTCACTGCTATTTATCCCGGCGTAATTATGAATAAATAAAACAAACAAACAAACATAAATGGTATCAAGTGGCAGGGAAGTGAACCACGGGCTGAACAGCTTTCTGACTGCCTAGTATGCATATGAAGTTTTTCAAAGATGATAAACATTTTCGTATTTTTTATATTTTGATTTCGATACAGAAGGAATTGATAGATATTTTACTGCCTCGTAGATGATTCTCTCACAAAAATTGCCAATCCTTTAACGGAGTTATGTAATTCCGTACGCCACGCCGAGACGTCACATTTGCATGTCAAAAAAGTTAATGACGTGAAAGTAATTAGTCTTTTATAACCCGAACATACTAGAAAATGCACTTAATCCATAACGTAATGAAAGCAGTGGGTTTCAGAATAACATCTGTATTGGGAAATTGAAAAAAGCATTCAGAGAATATAAAAACCATCACTAACGAAAATTATACGAGTTCAATAATTACTTTTAAAAAATTTTAAATACGAAATCTTATAATTTATTAGCTCAGTACAATGTTTGTCCAAATTCTACTTGTAGTTGATATCTCAGGTTTTCCTTATTTTTCTTACATATCGTATGGAATTTATCAAATTAATTTTATGCGCAATTGTGCTGTTCATTGTGGGCAACCCATTATTGTTTATATTATAACTTGAGAGATATTTTGTGCATCTATAACAATCGTCTTTACATGCAGCATAGTCACATGTACAGAAAGTACCCCGCGTGGCTGCGCGCAGAAAATTATGAAGCGCTCCTGGTGAAAACTTAGTAATGTGCGGTAATATACGCATGCGGTTAGTAATGCGGTACAGTATTCGTTATGCGGAACATTTTCCCAGCCTCGTACGCGTTCGTTGTGTGGAATGTCCATTGCGCAAAGGTTTGTTACGTGCGACACCACAGTACTAAAATTCATTTGAAATTGTAATCTGATTATTATAATAAAATTAATTGAAATTTGTAACATAAGTATTATAATAATCTTCTGAATAACTAAAGCAAAAATAATTGTTGTAATAATAATGATCATTAGTAATGCAATAACGGTTGTTGAGATAACTCGATAACCACTTCTGGAATGATCACGGTGAGTCCAAAGATTTTCGTTCACTCGAAGAAAGGGCATATTCATCAAAGGGCAAGGACATCAAGAGACTAACGTGCGAAATAATTAGAGATATAAATGCCAAGATTGCCTAACAGACATTGCAATAATTTCTAGTTCTTTTTTTTCCTATTTTACTATAATATCTCTGTTACTCTTGAGAAAATCACGTATTAAACGTACCAAAAATAGTCACTGATATATTGTTGAAGTATTACTTTTTACAGAACGTTTTTTCCCTATATCTCCTATATCGTAACGTCCGTATATTCAGTATTTTTAGGAGTATTGCTGTATGCTGCCGTATGTTGTTTTGTCAACTTTTACCCGGTGTATTTTAATTTTTGCGCTTAAAAATTCAACGAACAGAAACAGTTCACAAAGGAAAATTTAAAGTAACCTCATCGCGTGGTGTGGCAGCTGTGCATGGACAACCGCAATGTGGTTGTCTTTCACATCGCCGTCACCACCGCTGAAACTACCGAACCTACGAAAACAGATCTACCAATCTTCGCCATACGATAGTGACACCTACTGTGCTTTTCCTGTAAAACTTCAACAAGCTACAATGGATGTCAGTACGTGCAATTTCCCCCGAAGTGAGAAATTCAGTCATACATCGCTGCTTCTGACGCGCGTTCCAGCCATTTTAGCGTATTGTCACTGTGCTTCTATCTGACAAATCGCAACGAAATTAAACGAACATTATCGGGAAGGTTGAAGTTCTACCATGACATCACTCACATTCGTTTTTTGAGTTCATACGTTAACATAAAAACATGGGAGGCATTACTTTCGGAATAACCCTCATATATGTTGGTGATGAAAGATAGTACTAATATGACAAACATGACAAATAGCAATAACATTTTTTGTTAGATGTTTCTAAGACTAGATTGAACATCTCCGTTGAACCTGTATCCTACGCTAGAATAGGCGGCAATTAGCAAAACAGTGATGAAAGTGTCTATGGTAACACCACTACGAACACCACCTTCAACACCAAAATCATTCTACCACAATCACTGACACTAAGGATCTCAGACGCTACTCTCTTCACCAAATATAACAATACCGGAATCATCTCAATTGTTTGTAACATAAGATCTCTTGAACTACGATATGATCACCTCTCTCTGTACAGAAACATTCCGGGTGCAAAACTAACTTGTCTTAAGATATTCACTCGCGCTGTCACGAACCACGAAGACTAAATGATGGCTAAATGCTTCGATAATTCTTTACATTTCTGTTTATTACGTAGCTCTACGTTTCTCAATGCCCCTTCTCAATGAAAGTATTCTAATAACATTGAAAAGTATTGCAGCCCAGTGTCGATAAGGAAAGTGTTACGAAATTTGTTAAATGAAATGGAATATTATTAATGTTTTGAAATATAGATTTTCAAATTAGATTGTTGATAACTTTTGGTGTATATGTTGCATGATCGGAAAATAAGAGTAAAATCTAGGTCATTCGGATCAAATGGAAGCGTATAATTATTTTAAACACTGAGAGATCCTGTTGCATTGTTTTAAGGATATTATTTTGTGATGTATAATTGCAGAAAGTTTAAAAAAGAAAAAAGATTATTATTTTTATTTCTGTCCAATACAGAAGTGACGTGAAAAGGGTGAAAATTGTTATTATTTCTCTTCTGTGTTCCATTAATGAATCGTTAAATTCGTGAAATTAACTTGCTGTTCACACCTGGTACTTGATGTTATTTTGTTGCAAATCATCACATGGAAAGATCCCTCATTCTTAGTCCCTGTAATAAAATAAAATCTAGATTTTTTGGAGAAAATGTGTTGTCAGGTATCAAAATGCTACGCCAAGGCTACGCCAAGGCAAAGAAAGAGAAACACATCGCCGTGATCTGCCATATTACATGAAGACATTTTTCTAATGTAATTTCGTCGAGGAACACTTCGTTTCTGTTAATTCTTGTTTCTTTTAGTTAGTCGGCGCATTCTTCTGTTTCATTACGTCCAGAATCGTGTGCTCAAGAAGTGTCGAACCGGTGAGTATAAGTATCATCGGAGAAAAATCTACTTCGTTTCAATAAAAATGACGTAAAACTACAATTTTGGATTTGACGTAATTCGGATGGAATAATGACAGCAGAGTGTCGAATCGAAACACGACAATGTTCTATGTATGTCTCCTGCGGACAACGTGCAGGAGTTCTATTGCGTCATTCCGGGAACACACACATTCTCCCGAGCTACGCAGTGGCGTTTCTTGTTCAGGAAAATTGCCGGGTGTTCGTGCCAGTGAAATTTCAACATGAGCGCAAATGTCACTCACATTATTATCAGACTCTTGAAGCTCAGACTTGCCAGCGGATTATATTCGGTGAAGTCTGCAAGGATTAGAGTTCTTCGAATACAAAGAAATTTGATATAGATATATTTCAGGATAAAAATTGACAGATAGGCGTTCCAGTATTTTAAAAATTGGGAAAATGATACATCCTACTACGAATATTACGAGATTACTTCTATTACAAAGAAATTTCATATAGTGGTTCATTTTCTGTGGATCATTTTCCAGAATGCAGTATAAAACGAGTCGCTTAAGTGTCATTAATTATGAAAACAATGTAGTCGTGATGTCGAACATTTACTTTTAATATTAACATGGGCGTATCATTCATCAGAGACTTTAATATAAATGCGAACACAGCCACGAATCGATATCGATACAATAAATACAAGGCGCAGGATTTCTATGTAATAAAATTAAAGAGTTTTTTTTTAAACCAACCTTAATCCAAAAAGTGAGAGTTTGAGATACAAGAACTGTTGCTAGAGCTTCGTAGCCGCCATTTGGTAACTATGTTGTGAACAAAATCAACTCCTGTCCGTAGTTATCCGCGAAAGTTTGAGTCATTTTGATAAATGAACCATAGTCCGATTTTTTTTATGACAGAACCAGAGTCCTTTAAATGCAAGTTTTCTCCATAGTTATTCTCGAGCATAGCTTATCTCAATCTGTAACGGGTGATACGCTTTTTTTGCGAACATGGTTAGTCTGCATAACCAGTATTTTTGTTGTGGAAATTTGGTGACTGTGAATAACCTGTTCTTGAGGCATATACGTCCTTTGTGTTGTGAATCTGAGCAAGCAAGAGAGAGATTAACAGGTATGAAATAGATTCAACGTCAGATGTAGAAAGAGAGTAGAATAGACGTAAACGAAAGAGAGGAAAGAGGACGTAGTAAAATTAAAGGATAAGCTATTTTAATCACAAAGGAATCTTCAGAAGGCTGATAATAATGATAATATCAGTGACGAAGAACAATAAGTTGGTCAATAATATTCCAAATTGACTAAGTGCATTCACGTCTTGATTTATTACTTTAAATATAGTAACATTATTGCCCCAAATAAATAATTTTGACGTACACATTTCTCAATTTTTTGAAAAAAATCATCATAGTCCCTACACACCCCACTTTATCCCATATTTTCCTCAATAGGATCCAAGCGTGAACCGCACTCAAACGCTCATCAGTATTTATAATAGCTTGGGAAAGTGCACAACAATTTTCAAGCTTTAAATGTCTTTCAATGTCGTCACGAAACGTTTTTTCGCTGTACGAAAAAAATGTGTTTTTAGACTATGGCTATGTTTTAAACCCTTAGATTACATGTTACAAACTTAGAGAGGTTTCAGGGAGGTCAAAGATGATCACGTTTTGCCAATGAATATGTACCGAGAAATGTCATAACATAGTTGCACACAGAGCTTGATTTCAGGGGGAACGCGCCGGAACGGCGTTCCGGTACCTCTTTGCATATGAAGTGGTACAGAAAAAGGCAATGGGCCCACAGAGGCTTTATTACTTTGGTTTTTACATGAACCAACGTAGACGAATGTAAAATGAATTAACACAATTCCATTCTGAAAAGCTTCGAAAGACTTAGAAAGATAAATGCAATTTTGCGTTCTTTTAATTATGTAGGCGTAACTGATAACATGAAATTTCGAAACATATCACAGTAAATTTCTGACCTGCAAAATTTGCAGTTTTAATTTAATGATATTATTCTATTTTGAAGGGATAATCGATAAAGCCGAATTCAAAGTTCAATATAGGCAAAGTATTACGTACTAATAACTGACACTTAAATCGACCGTAAATAATACAGATAAATAATTTTAGGTATGTTTAAAGGAATTTTATTAAATTTTATATATTTTATAAATGTATAAATTAATATATTATATCGTAGAAACATTACGATAATACTCTTAGGTATAATAGATTTTTACGCGAGCAATTACAACAAAATAAACTGAACAACATTTAAAATGCACTTTCCAAAACGTTACATCTCGCCGTGTTCTCAACGTATGGGCGTCCAAACTGTCATGTTTACTTTATCACTATTGCTTACGCACTATAAAGAAAGTATTTCGGAAAAAAACTGCGAATTTTCGTCACAAAAACTCTTATTGCCGAGTCCTGGTAATGAAAAGGTGAATAAATATTGTCGCTATGTATAGTAAATTACTTGGTCTAACACGTTGTGTAGTCAGAATTCATGGGTTTGTGGATCCTTGATACTGAAAAATCGATTAAACGTCTGTCTGTGAACAAAGCTAGCGGCTAAACGATAAGTAAGATATTCATCCACAATTGTTATTGCCCAATCAATCTGGCTGATATCGCAGCCCCTTGAATTTGAAGCCGATGAAGAATGTGATTAATTTATAAGTACCTCTGTCACATCTAAATATAAACGTATATGAAATAAAATTAGCAAACTATCGGGAAATATGATATGCCTTTAAACAATACGATTACTTACAATATACATTAATTTAAATTATACTTATCATCAAGTTTATTTATAGTTACGAATGTATAAATTAAGAAATAAAAATAATAAATTTGTATTGAATTAATCAATGAGCCGCGTTTCCGTACCTAAAATTTTAGAAATCAAGCACTGGTTACACGTGTGATGTTTTCTCCGATTGATAGGCAACACACCATGCATTGATGTTTGGCAGGTACAGAAAAACTGTCCTTGATTGCGATACAATTTGACCTGCCAAACACAAGTACATGCTGAGTTGCCTGTCAACCAGGGGCAAATATCAAATATGTAACTTTGTCGTATGAAATTTGCCACTACATGTTTAAATACCAAAAATCATAATCTTCGGGACCCCCACATGACCTTGAAGTTTGTTAAATTTATTTTGAGCCACCATGAACAACGGAATAACATTAATTAAAATATACTCATGCTTGGATGACAATTATTCCGTATATCATGAGAGCCGCCAATAGTTCTACGAAGCGTTTTATGACCAATTACAACGAAAGATGATAAGTTATGCTCTTAAAAACTGCATTAGATTCTAACGAAAATTCTAGAAGTTCTTTGGATGTTCCTGGGTTAACACGATAGTGAGTTGTTTGTAGATAATTTTAACGTGAACGTGAAATCTTCCAGTTTGCCAACTTTCACAATGACCTCTTAGGTTCACGTTATCCGATGTGAATGGTCCCATTCAAAAACCATGGTACCAAGCATTTGCGTTTACGTTATTTACTTCTAAATTTCATTACGTACGAGGCGGCCACGTTGGCGCCCCCATCTCCACTGACTCTGGCAGCCACAACACTTGACTTCGTCTCCCTAGCCGCCACCCCCGGCGTTTGGAAGTGGGCGTCGCCACTAGCTGTTGCTGGCCGGCGTGGCGTGCGAAATCAGGGCGGGCGAAGTCTCGTGGGAGCGGACCCCACAAAGGGGAAAATCAAGAGAAAGAGAGAGGGAGAAAGAAAAGATCCCATTTCCTTTGAGTTCGTCGTGCACGCCGCGGACGGGCGCGGGCGGCGGCTGAAGATGTGCTTCTGTCGCTGATCGGCGCGCCCCCTCGCCCCTTGAGGATGCATTGCGGGCCCCCGCAACGTGGGGGTGTTCGTTAACCAATTCAGGCTAATTAAAAGCGACTCCCCTTTAATGGTATGTCATGATTAGGGAAAATATAAAATTGATAATAGGAGCCTTGATGCCCTGGAAATCAGTGAATACGCTAAATTCTCAATTTCGAATATTTCGAGTCCTATTAACTCATTCTGTTTTAATATTCTGGGTGCTTCTTTTTTCTGCCCTGTTATCGTGGAAGCGGTATAACGTTTTTTCATCACATATGCCTACCTTTTTTCATCTGTGTGCTTAAAAGTCAAAGCAGATTTCGGGAATTATTTTAAACGAGAACTTTTGTCTTGAGCCACTTTATCTTTCTTTTCGAGTTCATCATCATAAACCTGAAAAGAAATATAAAGTGACACAAGCTTCTCACTCATACACGACCGTTTCCTCTCGCTCCCTGTATGTTTCTCTGTCACACACGACCGTCTCCTCTCGCTCTCTGTATGCTTCTCTCTCACACACGACCGTCTCCTCTCGCGCCCTGTAAGTTTCTTTCTCACACACGACCGTCTCCTCTCGCTACCTGTAAGTTTCTCTCTCACACACGACCGTCTCCTCTCGCTCTCTGTATGCTTCTCTCACACACACGACCGTTTCTCTCGCTCCTGTAAGCTTCTCTCTCACACACGACCGTCTCCTCTCGCTCTCTGTATGCTTCTCTCTCACACACGACCGTCTCCTCTCGCGCCCTGTAAGTTTCTTTCTCACACACGACCGTTTTCTCTCGCTCCCTGTAAGCTTCTCTCACACACACGACCGTCTTCTCTCGCGCCCTGTAAGTTTCTCTCTCACACAGGACCGTCTTTCTTGCTTCCTGTAAGCTTTCTCTCACACACGACCGTTTTCTCTCGCTTCCTGTAAGCTTCTCTCACACACGACCGTCTCCTCTCGCGCCCTGTAAGTTTCTCTCTCACACACGACCGTTTTCTCTCGCTCCCTGTATGCTTCTCTCTCACACACGACCGTTTTCTCTCGCCGCCTGTAAGCTTCTCTCTCACACAGACCTTTTCTCTGCCCCGAGTTGGGAAAGTCCCTTCATGTATTTCACATACTATGTCACAGTCAGTGGTTCCCCGAAAGCGTATGCTGCTTTTTGCGACCACCCTCTTGGGTTGGTTCGTCATAATACACACAGGATAAAATTATTTCCATTTATATACACATTTTTGTTTCTTGAGTTTGAAATAGCTATAATTGGTCCCGTTTCTCTAAGTCTGTTCAATTCCATTCATTTTCCATCAATCTTCGTCTTTCCGTGATGAATCAAATTGAAGGCTACAAATCAACGCACTTTAAATCGCTCACTGAAGTTTGGTGTTATTTATTACAAGATCTGCCATTGTATTAATTTCTCTTCAAACAAAGAAATATATTCTCCGTCTATATCCATTCTATCAAATTTTCGCAAAAATGCACAAGAAGGACGATATATACACTGGGTACATACATCACAGTTCCATTAAGGTTTCAGACCCGTTTCGAAAATATCGAGAGTTTAACGAAATCGGGTTCTGTGCCATTTTTATAAGCCAACTTTTCTTTATTTGGGAACAACTTTTAAATAAAATTTGGAGGAGTTTTTGAGAAAATATATTTTTCTCTTTCTTTCATGCAAAATTACGCGAGAAATATTCGTATTTTCAAAAAAAGTATATAATCTTTTTTAAAGGTATATTCTAGTCAGATTTAATTACGGGAAATATCTCTATCATCAATATTTTTTTAATTTTTTTAAAATTTCAACGAAAATGAGATATGCATTATTAAGGAAATTGTCTTCAGAAATGGTCTTCAAAAACATTAGGAATGTTTCATTCAAGAGGTATATGCTTCGTATAAAGGTTTCAGTGAAGACCGGGAAAGTGTTAAAGACGACCTGCGGATTGGCCAACCAACAATTGCGAAACATTAATTGGCCTACTTACCCCTGCTAAAGCAGGAGGCTTTTGCCCTTTACGGGATGTTCTAGGATAATAATAATAATAATAATAATAATAATAATAATAATAATAATAATAAACCAAAAACTGCGAATTTGAGTGTGTTCACATAGTTGAGAGGGGTAACTGAGGACAGTGTTGACGAGCTATCAAGAAATTTCGATGAATTGATTGATTATTTCGTGTTTTAAAGCGAGTCAATAGCTATGGTTATTAGTCCCGCAAGTGTAGTGATTGTTTTTTATCAAGGGAGGTGGCGGTGTTCTCCCGCTGGATGGTGATATTCGACGCTGACCTACACTCGGCTTGCGGGGGTTTCCCCAGCAGGAATCTCCCAACCGCCCAACCGGACAAAGCTCTAAGCTTGTGACCAACCTTCCGACATGTGTGGTGCATGTTAGTATAAGTGTGTGTAAATAAGAGGGAGTGATAAAGGAAAGGGGAAGAGGAAGGAAATATCGCGCGCGGTCGTGGTTCGTTTGTTAGGATACTGCTTCAACATTCGCCTATTATTTATCAGAGAAACCACAGAGAGCCGATCAAAGCAGCCGTCCGCTAAAATTCTCCTCCAGAAAGCGGCTGAATTCGACCTACCTATGCAGCCAATGTCTAAAATCATACCATCGTCCGGATTCGAATCCTAAGACCTCCCAATCAGAAGCACTGCAGTGACATCAACTGATGTCTTAAGTTACCTAATTAGGAAACATATTCCTGGATTTCAGTAGGAAGTGTTCACATTATGCTTCACAAACATTTTAATATTAATTTTTATCTCATCATTATCTCAAAAGTTAGTTTGAAAAATGTTAGATCCTGAAAACAAAGAAATAAGATTGATTTCTGCTGGGGTGCGGCCGACCAAATGATACTTTGTGGAAATCCAAATCATCTCCTCAGAAACAAAAATTTCCTAGGAACACAGAGGCCAAAATATAATAGAAGTTATCTTTGGCGCACGGGATCTTTCCCTCTTTGAGTTTATTCGAAAAGATCGTTCTGAAGGAAACTATTTTAAGGCATTGTTGTGGAAATTGCGCTGTGGTAACTTGTTCCACTATTATTAACAGATTCCGGCAACATTTTGAATGTAATATGTATAGTACGCGATGAATATTACTAGTAATCTTCTTCAATCACATGAGCTTCCTCTTTAAGACTGAGCTGCAGCTGATCGATCATTCGCTCCCACTGCTCGCACGTCTGTCGAAGATTCATAGCTCGCAAAAGTTTCATGAGAAGAGGATGAAAAGCAAGGGAAAACTGAGAAAATAAGCATGAGCCTTACATTGCATTTTATTGGTTGTCTCGTTAACGGCGCATAAATAAAAAGCATCGAAAGGAAATGTAAGTAAAGCAATAGCTCAGAAATAATTATATTTGTAGACACTGTGAATTTAGTTGTCACCTTTGAACGTCATCAGGTTCCAAGATACTCCTAGACAAGATCGTGTGCCTATTCTAGAGACAGAGTTAATATCGTTTTAGACCGCTTCTAGAGAAACGAACCTGGAAAACGAAGTAACTTCTCGCCACATACGTTATGGCTAGTATTGTCAATGAATCCAAAGAACACTGTAAAACTGTTAAATGATGAATGGCACATATTGAGCTTCACATTAGTTGCTCTTCAAAGTAAAATTAAAAGAGATATGATATTCACGCTAGAAATTTAAAATAAGCGCAGAAATTGAAAGCAAACTATGCAGCCTCCGGCCATGGAGATGGTGTCTGCGATTTCGTTAGATACCCAGCGCTTGGGAAAAATAAAAAAACAATGAAATACTTTTGATTTTCACTGAAAAATGCAAATATTTGATTGTGATATTCTATTTCATTCTACACATAGCGATGGAGTTACTCAGTGAGTTACTACTTACGACACAGCTGACGCCATGCGACAGAAAGGTTGCAAAAAAGAGGTCACCCGCCATTAAGTATTTGCTATTCACGTGCTGCAATATTAAATAGCAACTTTTTTGATATTCTTGTTATTTAAAGGACTGTTGTACTCTGTTTCAGTAAAGATGTGATGGCAGTATTCGTTAAGACTGTTTTGTTAAAATATTTAATTTGTGGTAGTGCTTTGAGAGTACCAAATTTGGGTTTCTTGAGCAGTGGTCGAGGTAGTTTTAGGAATACCATTTTGGGTGGTTTTGTTCAGCAATTTATTGCTGCTGCAAGCCTAGTCCCTTAATGTTAACAGAACGCGGCGTAGAAAAGTTCCAGTTTTGATAATGAAGGACTTAAAGAGAAAACAGCATTAGTCCAAAAATAAAATGTGGGCAATTAGAAAAAACTCCACCTCCTCGACTAAGCAAAAAATTCGTATTGCTCATCAATCCATTAACACGTCACAAAACTCAGAATGCACTTCTCAATCAAATAAACGATATATTTCACAAGTCTCGATCAGGTTTTTCGTCCAGTTTCCCTGATCCATTGAGCAAATGCTGAGATGGCCCCTTGTTTTGCTTCTGGACATAAATGTAACTTCATTTTCTGTGCACGTCTTCTAGAATTCAGTGGGAAATACAATTATTCAAATTATCGTTTCCATGTTGTCGCGGTAGGAAGTAATAAGAGCCAAAATTTATTGCTTATTTATCTTTGAAAATAGATTTTATTAATTGGGAGTTTTTTTTCTCCCTTTCAAAATTCAAAATTTATTGCTTATTTATCTTGAAAATAGATTTTATTAATTGGGAGTTTTTTTTCTCCCTTTCAAAATTCAAAATTTATTGCTTTTTATCCTTGAAAATAGATTTTATTACATGGGAGTTTTTTGTTTTTTTTCTCCCTTTCAAAAATTCAAAATTTAAGTAGTATTAGACTTAGTGTAGGGATCACAGAATTTTGAAAATGTGCACACAATTCACTTTTCCCCATAGCACGTCATACGCAGTTTTTAACTGTTTTTTGACGTAAAATAAATAAATAAAATAAATAAATAAAGTTATAACAAAAAGACTGATCTTTATCTTTACTAGGAAAATACAAATAACATAATTATAATATTTGCTGTTACGTATAAATCAGTACAAGATACCAGAAACTTATAAATATAAATATAATGTATTCTAGTTTTGCATTGTTATTCTAGCTCAGAATCGTGACTATTACACGAAATCATGCCTTTTTGACTTAATTTGACTTTTCGTCCTTTTTTATGACCTCCCATCCTCTAATTAAAGATATAAATACGTTTCTGTTTACAAGATAGGTTTCGCAGCGAGCCATTGTTCTGTAGCACAGTGCACGATTCTTTCACCCAAAACCAGTATGTGTCCATGGCTACAGCAGATTTTACGTGAAACATTTCAGATATAATGGAGAACAGCCAATTTTTCTTCGTTCATTTCCCTCGAGACTAATGAACTTTAGGTCGACCTGATACAGATTATGTGATGTATGAAAGTTTACACTACAAGATGGAAACGCTAACTCCATTTTGTCAGTTTTGGACTAGTGTTTTTTTTCGGGAAGCCCTTTGAATATGTTTTAGAATTTCAGTAAAGAAAGTTCATGAATAACGATCCAATCAGCATAACTCCTCGCAGTAAAAGACCCTCAGTGTCAATAAATTGGAGTCACATAATAGACATAACATTGTTCAACCGTAATTTCGCTCTAAGCATCATTCCATGTCGCGTCATTATAGCGTAGTAGCGACGTGTATAATTATATGCGCGAGGCATACTTGCGAGAGAGCCCACTGTAATGACCGATGGGACCAATGGGCCCGAACGGGCTGATGGGGGAGCACCTGTGTAAACGGCGTTCTGGTGCGAATGGCCGTGAACGGCGTATTCAATTTATCGCTTCCATAACGGCTGAGAGGGTCTCGCGAGGCGGCAGGCTGTGAGCGGTGCGGCGCGGCGCGGCGAGGCGCGGGGCGGTGCAGCGAGGCAAGGCGTGGCGCGTCGCGGCGAGGGGGCGGGGCGCAGCGGGGCAAGGCGAAACGGGACGGGACGGAGCGGGACGATCGCAGGGAAAGGGACAGAGGCACACCCAGAAGGCGCGAGGCGGGGAACGGGAGCAGGGGCGGGGGAGGGGTTGGGGTGGGGAGGAACAGCCACGGGCGAGGGGGGGTGAGATGGAGCGGCGTGTGGCGCCCGAAACGCCGGGCTGCGCGTCGATCGACGTGGTGATGGATCGCCGCTTTCGCTACAGCTTCCGAGCTAAAAACAACCGCCTTCTTCCGTGTGTGTAGCAGTAACATAACCGCGATGCGCGGGGACGTTTAGAACAAGAAATATTGCCCACCGATTTCAGAGGACTGTACGTGTGTGTGTGCCTGTATGCGTGTGCGTGCGTGCGCGTGTGCGTAATTTTACAGAAAAATGAGAAAGTATGACAGTCTCGTTTAAAAACGGGTAAGCAATTTACAAAAAAAGATTTTCTCTTCGTGAAATTACATCAATGAATTAAATTTCCAATGTCATTTAATGAAAATTGTATAGTGTATATTGCAATTATATTTCAAAATCGTCCGAAAACAAATATTCATTGCTCGAATAGTGGAAAGTATTTCTAGACGTGTAGGTTAACACTTCGATATTGTAATCAACACTATTCGGTAAATCTCATGCGAACATTTGTTTATTATTTAAGAAAACTCACAGCTGATAATTCAATGCTTATGGTATTCGAAATTTTTAATTACATGCACTACATTTTATGTGCACTACATTTTTACTAATTAAACAAACAAATTTGAAAATATACTTTGCGAAAAAGTATCAATGGTTTTTAAAAAAGTAGGGAAAATCATGTTTTGTTATTAGAAATTCTTCCCTTGCGCTGATTAATCAGTAGTAAACAAGTGACCTAAATATAGGTCTTGAGGGTCGTAAATTGTATTTTTAAAATAGTGGCATTTCTAAATATTTTTCTGCAATTTTTCCTCGTTACTTAAATCACTCTGATTCTCAATACGTCAAAGAGTTCTTCAGCAATTTTTTGGGTCCCCAAGGACAAGTTTGATAAATCACATGCAAGATCTGCTATTATGTTTCATTAAGCCGAGAAAAGAGCCAAAGTTTCAATTTTCTCTTAGATCAATGAATCGGCGATTAGGCAAATGCGCTAGTGCACCCATTTTGTTTCTTTAGAGAATCTCTTCACTTTTTGAAAGTTCTCAATGTGTCGATAGTATGCATATTTATAATGGGTTGTCGAAAGTAATTAAATATGAAATGAGTTATTATCCAACTTTGATAATAGAAGTTTATGAAATTCATATTTTTAGTCAGTAGTATGATCAGCTACAACTTTCGCAAATGTACCCGTATTAAAATGATTAATTTAACGAGATTTAATTTAATGTAATTTGATGGTATACCAACTTTGGGATCCAAAGACAGAATAATGTAGAGATGCATCACTTTAATCGTTTATACAACACCATTGCAGAAAATCTACACAGGATTTCCCGCCAAAACCATTATCAATCTGGTCCATCATCACTCTCTGTCCGTGCATTTGAAAAAATCTTTTAATTTTTAGCGATATTTCAAAAGAAACTAATATGAGTACTATATTTTTCAAAATTAAAATATAAAAGTAATAAATTCACTAAATAATATTAAAAACAATAAGAACAAGAACAATAATAATTTTTACCTTTGAATCCTTAGATAATTAAAGATGTGAAATTAAATTTATAAGTGAGATTGACTATAACGTTTCACGCAAAGTCATCAATACGATGTTTGTAATTAATCTAGTGCTATAATAGACGTGCTATCTTTTATTATTTTTAAATTGCGTTTTTCGAAAATCCAGAGATTTCATCCAGAGAATTCCGCCATTTTTTAAGCATTCTTTGGTTCCATCGAATTTCATGGTTCCGAATCCAGAGAAGCATTTTTGAAAAATGAAATTATAAATGTCTTTTACTGCATGCAAAAATTACTCCAAAACAACTTGTATTTTCTACACATAAAAATGTGTTACTCGTAAAAATTCTAAACTTTAGAAGTATCCAAAAATTCCGATAGTTATCAAAATATGACCTATGCAACTTTTACTTTCTCGCTTTACTGCGTACTTACATAGTAAAGAGAAAGTATTAGCAAGAATAGAGAGTATTAGCAAGAAAGCAAATCAGGTATAGTGTTGGGCTCATAGTATTTTCGTGGAGGAATCAACTTTCTGCCGAGAGAACATGGAGAACGTTAACTTGAATAATATTAAGAAAATAAATATTAAAAAAATAGCTCCCTTTTCAGTTAAAGACATTCAGATTTTCATACACGAGATTTATGTTTTTAATTTTTCATAAGAAGTAGGCAACGTTTCGGCTAATTCTTGTATCCATCTCCAGGCCTATGAAACTGAATTTTTAATGTACTACATTATTGGAATGATTGTCCATATATAGAAGATTGATTGACAATCATATAGAATTTTCATATTTAAAAAAATACTTTTAAACAGAGATAATAAACCATCAACATTTAGAACATTTTTGTATAAGCAGAAATTTAGTAATTAGTAATTAGTAATACAAGTTGGAAGGTAACAAAATTAAACAGGAATCAAATATTTACAATATCTGTATAAAAATAAAACATGATGTTCTCAAGTCTGTCGTATGTAGATGCCAAAACTACTTGGCCGATTTCATTGAAACTTCCATATGTTGTCCATATTATTATCGAGAGTATTTAAAGAATGGTTTGAATTACATCGGTCATGAGGCGGGGGGTGTTTTTGGAATATTAATCGACGAGGTGAGCTTTACTCCGTTACCGAAGGATCTTGCTTTAAGTGCTATCTATGGATAATCTTTTGAACATAACCTCGCTTAGCCTCATAATCTAATATAAAAAATCAATGTTTGTTTGTTCCTATTTTATGGGCTGCCATACCGTTCATCTGACTGGAATAAAACTTTGTCAACTCATTTCTTGCACTTGCGAGAAGAATACAGGCATAATGCAATGGGAGTGTGCGTATGTCTGTAGCACATAGACGCAAAATGGGGGCGTTGTTAATAACGATTTTCCTGATGATCCCATGAACAGAAACTCTTCGCAACCAGCCGAGCCTTCCAGTATTATGCGTGTCTTCGCTGCATATTCGGCCCTTATATCGGTCGGAATTGTTACTTGAACGTTATCTTGGACAAGTAAATCAAATTCCTTCAAGACAATGTCAAAGCGAATGCATACCCAAACTTGAGGGAGGATGTTTTAACAATAGGAGACGGACATGTCCAAATCAAGACTTAGAACAAACATACTCGAGAGAAAGTATTTATTAAGTTGTTTTTTTAATTTGTCGCATCTGCCATTTCGACGCAACGCGTCTCCAAGCCCCTTATAGGCGTTGAGCGCTTTGCGCTGGGGAGTGATCCTGAACTTCATCCCCTGAGATCACTCCTGGGGAGTGATCCTCCGTTACTAATATGTCACGTCGCAGTCAGTTGTCGAGAGTGGTAACATCTCCGCGTATGCACCTCCTGCTACGCGCTCCTGCGTCACTACCCAGCGGCCAGAATTGGGAAGGAATAAGGATAGAGTTGGGGTTTAGAACACTTCACAGGGGTTGCACTAGCCCTTGTGAAGCAGCCAAACTCGTTTTGTTGGAACAAATTTCACATGAGATTCGACGGGAATCGAACCAGGACTTCAGTTGTGAAAGGCTACCGACTTCGCTACGTGCCATGAGCGAGACTTGTTTTTGCAGATCGTAGCATAAAACGTGATTAACAATCGAGTAACATCGAAGTAATATCGAATAACATCAAAGATCTAAAAAGCAGAAAGTTCAAACCAAATACTGACGGTGCACTTTATTCGAATATTTGATTTTGAATGAGTAGTGTAATATTGTGAGGTGTAGTTATTACGTAGTTAAATTGTAGTTAATACGTCGTTAATGTTCATTGAATACATTGATTTTTGAACTTAAGTCGTATCTATTTAGTAATAGCAAACCATTGCCAGATCCTCTAGTATACAATAAACTCAAATATCTGTGAGATGTGCACATATTCAAGCTGTTTTTATATGTCAGAAACATACCTGTGTAAGACAACAGGAGTCTGTTAAATTTAGTTTAAGCGTAAAGGAATGGAAGGGACAATAAGTAAAACAGTGTGAAAGCGGGGTAAAACTCAACTAGCATGAGAGATGATATGCGACGAGATTGGATTCAACCAAGGTTTGATTCAGCTTTATAAGAAATGTCTCCGAAACAATTTTCGCATTTTACCACGGGTTTTGGTCTAGAATCATTACCTCTTTAACATTCATGACATATCACATTTCAATCTGATATTTCAAGTTCGAGGTAGGATTTTGGTTTGTTTCTTTTATGATTCTTTCATGTTCAGATATTCTTAGTTTTTTTAGATTGCCTAAGTTTTATTAGGATCTGTCCTATACAAACTTAATTTGGGGGGGGAATTTTTATAAATGAAGGGAAAATTTAAAAAAATAAAAATATTCTTATATCAGCAGATTTGGAAATTTTAGAATGTTGTAATTTTAGAAAAGGGAGTCTTCATTTTATAAATTTCTCGATAAATTTCGGAGGATAATCAATAAGAGCTACTATGAATTTTACAATTAGCTATTTTTTATGGTCAGAGAATATAATAGTTGTTAATCAAGTTGAAGGTGATTGTACTTGTTTGGTTAAAAGGATGATTAGAGCAATAATTGAAGATTCTCCTTTACTGGTAGATTTTCTGAACCGTTTTGTATTTTTTTAAAACTTTTTTTGAAAGACAGATGCCCAAAAAATTTAAATTTTGAACGGAATACAATTTTTAATACAAACGTGCACAAATAGAGAAGTAACATATATGATCTTTACACATTAATTGTTACAAATTGATCTGCCATTATATTAACCATACGATTGCTGATTACAGTTACAAAGCTAATTGACAAATTCCAACTCATAACAAACAGATTTTGGTAAACTAAAGTATTTCCTTGAAATTTTAAAATTAATATCACATATTGGGTTCAATTTTGCACCGTTAATTATTTTTCTCGTGAATTTGTCAGTTATATTAATTTTATCTCCTACGTTCTACAAAAAAAACATCTTTCAGGGTAATCTGGTTTGAAATTTGCGTTCTGAAAGTTGAACACACGAAAAACGAACTAGGATGTATTTAATTGCGGTTTCTTACTTAATGCTAATTTTAAGAGATGTTAATTCTTTTTTAAATCACTTACACTGAAGAGATATAACACACATATTTTCAGTAATCCATGAATGTAATTGTGGCAAAAGAGTCGTAAATACTCTCAGTGTCTTAGTACTCTTCTCGAAGCAATTGGTAGTACTACACTACTTTATGATTACTAAGAACAGTGGGAGATTGTTCGTTTTTAAACTCCTCAATACTTTTCTCGCTCGCCTTGTTTCCTATGATACAATTTTCCAAACTGCTTCATATTGTTCATTGTCGTTTTTACAGCATTAGTATGGAACTCATAGCTGTCACGTTCTGCTGCTTGCCACCCGACCACAAACACATTGCAGCACATTAAAAACACGGCGAGATTTAATGAACTGCAGCTTCAAAACACAATTTCTCAAACACATGTTCTCACGTCTCCCCTTTCAGGAACTGAGTTGGGTTAGTGCAAAAGCGGAAGAAGGTTGCCATAATTTCTACTGCCAAGATACAAACGTCACTGCTGGGTTATATTTACCATTTGCTGTTGAAGTAGCGGATCTCAAGCGAATCACATTTACTTTAGTACTGCACAGCGCTTCCTCCTTTCAACGAAAGATTAGATGTGAGTGTATAGCAGAGTAGATGTGATGTTGCTACAAGGGAAGTGAGGAACGGAGGAGCAGAGGCGAAACTTGGCTCACTCTGGGAAAGATATACATGGTATCGCATCTTGTTAGGGGAGAGATGGCAAAGCAGTTGGCTTCCTTTTCCACGTGGTTAAACTTCGTGCTCCATGGGGTTGGATGAAAGTGTTACAGGGGCGAAAAACTTGGGAAGAGAAAATAAAGGAGTTAATGAACAAGTTCAAAATATTATCAATATATTAAATAAATATTAATGATACACAAAACTTTCAGAATCATGGAATCAGTCTATTTAACAGGAATAATTTAAGGATAAAGTTTCAAAACTTTTCTGAACTTTGCCGAGTTAGCCTTTTAATCTTCATCCAGCTTTGACTTTCTGTTGAAAAGGCAAATGTTTTGTATGATACGCGAAAAGTAACGATCAAGATGCGGTTGGTTTTGATGAGATGTTTTGTATAAAGTATGTAAAAAATTCTCACAATGAAAATATCAATAATGATAAAAATAATGAATGGATCTGATTTTATACCTGTATTTGTCAAATGTCTGGAAGTAAAATTAAATGTCTGAAAGTAAAATTAAATGTCTGAAAGTAAAATTAAATGTCTGAAAGTAAAATTAAATGTCTGAAAGTAAAATTAAATGTCTGAAAGTAAAATTAACTGTCTAGAAAGTAAAAAATTAAATGTCTGAAAGTAAAATTAAATGTCTGAAAGTAAAATTAAATGTCTGAGAAATTAAATGTTGAAATAATTAAATGTCTGAGTAATAAAGTCTAGTAAAGTCAAATGTCTGGAAGTAAAATTAAATGTCTGAAAGTAAAATTAAATGTCTGAAAGTAAAATTAAATGTCTGAAAGTAAAATTAAATGTCTGAAAGTAAAATTAAATGTCTGAAAGTAAAATTAAATGTCTGAAAGTAAAATTAAATGTCTGAAAGTAAAATTAAATGTCTGAAAGTAAAATTAAATGTCTGAAAGTAAAATTAAAGTCTGAAAGTAAAATTAAATGTCTGAAAGTAAAATTAAATGTCTGAAAGTAAAATTAAATGTCTGAAAGTAAAATTAAATGTCTGAAAGTAAAATTAAATGTCTGAAAGTAAAATTAAATGTCTGAAAGTAAAATTAAATGTCTGAAAGTAAAATTAAATGTCTGAAAGTAAAATTAAATGTCTGAAAGTAAAATTAAATGTCTGAAAGTAAAATTAAATGTCTGAAAGTAAAATTAAATGTCTGAAAGTAAAATTAAATGTCTGAAAGTAAAATTAAATGTCTGAAAGTAAAATTAAATGTCTGAAAGTAAAATTAAATGTCTGAAAGTAAAATTAAATGTCTGAAAGTAAAATTAAATGTCTGAAAGTAAAATTAAATGTCTGAAAGTAAAATTAAATGTCTGAAAGTAAAATTAAATGTCTGAAAGTAAAATTAAATGTTTGAAAGTAAAATTAAATGTTTGAAAGTAAAATTAAATGTTTTAAAGTAAAATTAAATGTCTCAAAGTAAAGCTTTAAAGGTCCCAGGTTATTTAGATTATTTCTTACTTGTCCGTACATAATAGAAAATAAATCCCAGTTGTTCATAAATTAGAGGAATAATTTGAGGAGTACATATGCAATAGTCCATCCAGTCCTTTATGCGTATATGATTTTTCTATGCCATTTACGACGAATTCAGAGCGAACGTCTTGTAGATTCTCCCTAAACCCTAAACAATCATTCGTTCTATGAGAAAATCATTAGAATACAATAAAATTTCTACACCTGCTCCTGATGAATGTCGATATTTGTATTAATAAAAAACATTTCCTTTTTAATATAAGACATTCCAGATTTTATGGAATGTCTTATATTATTTATTTTACTTAACTGTGATTTTTTCTCTACGTTATAAATTGGCGTTGGCGACATTTCGACTAATATCTTATAGCCGTCTTCAGACCTCTGGTTGAAAGAAAAAATGCACACATTTTTCATTACTGGATTCTTACTGCAGTCAAAGCATAAGCTCCACTTCACAACAGTGAATATTGTGTTATTAATTAATAAGGTTTGTATCGTATGTGTACGATACATTGTGATACGGTAGGTATCTGTACGGTACATTACATATGGTCTAGACCAAGAAGGGTGCGAGAATTGAATCAGAGACGTTGCATATAAAACTAATTCAAACCTTGAATATCATGGTAGAATTAATAAATTTATTGATTTTTTTTATCTTATATTTTTTAATTTATTTATTTACTTAACATCAATAACGTTTAAGACTGTGTGTAACGTATTATGTGGTGGAGTGTATTGTATGCGCGTTTTCTTTTATTCTGGGATCCGTACCCTAACCCACTTACAAGTTGAATTGTGAATTCAGATGAAAATGAGCATTTTAGACGAGAATTTATAATAAAAATTCGCTACATGACAATAAAAACTATTAGCAAAGGCAAATCAGCTATAGATTTTGGCTATTATCCATCATTGTGTTCTTCGTGAAGGAATCGACTTACTGACGTGAGAATATGGAGCAGGAAAATTTGAATAACTGTATTTCCCACAGAACTCTAGAAGACGTGCCCAGATTGTAAAGTTACATTTATCTTTAATTTTGGAGAAAGTCGTCTGAAAGGTTTTACAGGAACCGTTGATCATAGGCAGACGGACGGTCAGACTCGCACTTACTTTGTAAGAAGAGAAAGTATTGTAATCGTGCTCTGAAAATAGGCAATTGGTCTTATTTTCGTTGAACTCTGAATTTTCGAAAATCGCATGTTAGTAATAATAGGAAAGACAACTAAAATGTAAGAGTCGGACCAAGTGACTGAGTCAGAGCCATTAGTGGTGTAGCTGTAAATCGTACGTTAAGTTAACTCGCTGGACCTGAGTTCGAGTCTCGGCGTGGAATGAAATTTTTGCTGGTTAAACACACTTTTGCAGATTCATGTCGTAGTATTATATTGCGGATCCGTTACAAAAAATGCGAGAAAGTTTGTGCTGTTATGTTGCACCACTAATTTTTTACTGTTTCGCTATGGAGTAGAGAGAAAGTTATGTAATGCTGCGCGAAAAAACGGCGAAATTTCGGCAGAAAAATTATTTATTACAGGGCTCTGGTAACAAAATATTTAATAAATGTAGTTGCTAAATTTAGAAATCCGGTAACACGTGGTGTAACAAGAATCCATATCCATCTCTCTTCGTGCCCTTTTGTTGGTCATTGATGCCGAAAAATCGAATGACGGCTGTCCGTGTATGAACAACGCTAGCGCCTAAACAGTTCCTCCGATTTTCTCCAAAATTGATATTCCCCAATCGATCTGGCTGATGTCGCAGCCCCTTGAATTTAAAACCGATATTTTAATTTTGGGGGTACTTTATGTAACATGAAGGCCCTGGGACATTTTCCAAATTTTCAAAAAAGGCTCCATCTTTTTTATTAAATTTTGGTGTTGGATAGTATTGTAACCGTCACGTACCTACCTACTTCTTAGTAGTACGCCGAATTACGAAAGTAAATCTATTATTTACTTATTTCGTGACGTGTGGTTACACCGTCACGCGAACCTGGGAATACCTCAAATCATGGATAAATTCCCTATCGGTGGTGGGTTCGTCTTTGTTAAACTAATAATCACTTAACAAGCAAACACAGTTTCATAGTTTTAAACAACAAACAACATGTATTCTCTCAGATAAGATCCTTTGTACACTCAAGTTCACATATTTTCCTATGTGCTTACTTTTCTTTTTGTTTAAACCATGGTAGCTAGTTCCCTACCTAAACTGCAGTTTTCACTATAATAATAATGACTTTGATATACATTTAACCGAAACAAGCAACAAATACATATGCAAACTTCACAAAAAAAATTATCTCTTAATGAAACACACAAATCACAATTCAAATAATCATCCTGTAAAAAAAATACATACAAACAATATGCCAAAATTCACTAATACCTTTTCAATCATAAATAATATTACACTCAATATTTACATTTAATATTCGGCTTCTGCGTGACCTTTCAGTGCAAAATTCTGTTTTACAACGTCTCTTGACTGTTCATGAAATAATGTTTTATAAGACATAGTTTAACGGCTTTCACTCATGTTCAAAATTTTACATAAACAATTCCTCTTAAATGATTTCAAGCAGCATTAAGTCAATTATGTATGAATTTAGATAAAGAATTATATACAAGAACGACTTTTATTAATAAACATAAAAATTATTCTGATCTGATTTCTCTTACGACTGCAGAAAAGAAATACATTCACTGGTTATCAAGACTAATATTCAGTGAAACTTGCCTGATCAACGTCTGTTACTGAGGGAAGCTCACATTACAACATTTCAACTAGTGCAATCATAATTCTATCTTGAAAGTTTTCTAAGCTGCAATTTAGTGAATATTCTCTCTGTTTTCTTGTGACTCACGACCGGCGAATTCCCCAAGCTGATCCCGCGCTGTGTAGACGGCTGTCGAGCGATGTTTACGCCTCAAGGTCGTCGTTGTTCTGCGACGGTTTGTGCGCTGCCTACCGCGATGGAATCGGAGTATTTCCGTGCGCCTTCTCCTCGTTGTACAGCAAAGTTTAACCACAGCTTACACGGAGGCGATGGTCGCATCAGAATGCGAGTCCCAAACTCCAAATTATAACTTCGTTATAGTAAAAGTCGAGCCAGTTGTTGGATAAACTATATTTTTCCGAATTGTCAAAATTCTTCAATAGAATTTCCGAAATGAAATCCCAAAAATAAAAATGAGGTAGAATCAAATAAAATAAAAGCTAAAAAAAAGCTGTAACAAAGAAACAGAAACATGTCCTATGTTACAAGAAATCTCCTCTATTTTCCAACAACGAGAATGCAGCAACGTGGTTTTATAAATTCATTTTAGTCTACTACCACTGTTGTTCTTTCATTCAAAATTTCACGTAATTTCTTGACATATCACAGTGAGTAATCCCATGAAAAATATTCAGACAATTACCTTTTATTAAAGCTTTAGATTCCGTTATTTTCCACGTGTCCCTCGTCGATTGTGTGGTGGAGTAACAGCCTTCTATCCACTTCAGCGACTCGAACCAGAAAGAAAGACGAACTCTTCCGACACAAACTTCATGCCACATCCGTATTTCTACAAAAGTTTCTGATTGGCTATAGCCAGAGTACGTTCAGAAATCTGTTTCTGGGTGACGCCATCTCTTCGCTACTATAGGAACTATTTGTAGGGCATGATGTCGGGTATTGTCGCTTCTATATTTCTTTTGTCATGAATGTAGCCGATGACAAGCGGTTACAGTATGAAGGACGTTTAAGAGAATTGTACAGGTCACATGGTCGTTGAAAACTCTGATTTTTCGAAAATTGCGAAAGAAAAATTTTCTCGGAGTTTTCCTAAAACCAGAATATTAAAAATGGAGATTTTTCTCCTCATGAAATATGTTCCTTAAAGAAATATTTTGAAAGGTCATGCACAATTTTTCGAAAATTTGAGGACTTGTCTCTTAATTTTGCGTGAAAATAGGGGTGAGAAAGTACGTGCAGTACTTTCACGTACACATACGAAAGTAAGTGTTTTAGCACCACTAGTTCTTTCTTGCTCTTACTTCGTTAGAAAAGAAAGTCTTGTAATCGTGCACTGGCAAACGGGGAATTTTCAACAAAGAAACACTTATTTCCGAGACTATGGGTACGAAAAATTGGGTAAATCTTGTTGTTTTAATATTTCCATGGACCATTAAGGACAAAATGCCCTGTAAAGCACTTCGGTAATGATCTTGAAATAAAGAAATTAAAAAAATTATATTCTCACAAGTAACAACCATCTCATGATTTATACCTGGCAGTGCGTTATCGTCGTCGTCTGTTAGATTTGTCCGTTTCAGTACGCGCCAGAGCTCTTTGGAATGATCGGACAGGCTAAAGCCAAAGCGATCCGCTGGTCTGTCGACCACAGGCTCCCTGCTGTTCGTAAATTCATCAGTAGCTCCACACGTCAAGTGCCGTCACAGTCCGTACCGACCTGACACAATCGATATTAGTGTTCACACTATTTCCATAGAAGGTACGATAGTAACTGTGTACTGAGAGATGCATTGAATCAGGCGATAAATAAGCTATTTAATAATAAAACTTTTATTCGTTTCCATTATTAAAAGATTTTTTCAATTTTTTAACAAGATTCTGTGATAAGTGTTATTTTATGGTTTACTAGGTCATTACTGTGTGTTTATGGACTTGAAACCAAACACGTAATGGTTATTATTAATACCCTTGCAGGCATTTCGAATTATTCTTCCCACCTTTTTTAATATATTACGCCCGCTCTGCTACTATACAACATATAACACATTTTTTTATGAATTCGATTTATTAATGTGAAGAAACAGGAAAATAAATGAATGAAATAATGCACACAAAAATAACTCGTAATAATTATTTTGTTGAATTGATATGAAAATTTCAATTTTGGAATGTGCCCGTGAATTTACATTTGCCATGAGTCATTCCTATATCACTGTTACATGTTATCGTTTTTAGAGAAACATATGCTTCTTGAGTAGTGTTAAGTAATACTAACAGTAATAGTAGATGTAGAAGGCACATTGGCTAACATTCTCTAAATGTTTTTTGATGCAATAAAATCTTCAAAATAACTTTCGACAATAGAGGCAAATGACCAAAAAGTCCCGTCCGTTTCATCAACGCAATTCACACAGTTTTCCCTACAAAACTCTCAAATTTATCATCATTTTCATATATTTCTCGATATTTTACTGGAAATAATTGTCCGAAGCTTTGTTAGATTCTTACAGAATTTGTGCCGAAACTTCACATTATTCCTTCATTTTTTACGAACAAATCAACCCAACAACGATTATGCAAGAGTAATTATATGCGTTCTCTGTTTGTTTTTCTGACACCATATTCATAACTGACGATGACTATACATATTTTCACTTTTGATGCAAAGCAAGTATAAAAGTTTCCGAATTTTCGTTTGGGTTAGCAATGAGCCAGAAAACCATAAAGTTGTGTATGCACCACAGGCATTACGTGATGTTTTTGCCCCTGAGGAGATTTCCGAGGGCCTCTCGCCCAAGAGATAGGAAGTCACCCTTTGACAAAAACATTAATTCCCTTGATTCATATATAACAATTTCGTGATATTTTCAAAGATATGGAATTAAGTTATATTTTACTGTGCACGTTTTATGATACCTGATAAGTATGGGAAAAGAAAACAAAGACAATGGGAAAGTAGAATAACACAGATCGATAGGGAATCGGAAGAGTAGAGAAAAACAAGCGGATCTTCATAAAAAGGCCGACCAGACGATTTCGCCGGGGATGTGAGGCGTGGATGTGAGGAATGGGAGAAGAAAACAGTGAAAAAATAACTTCTCAAGCACTGTGCGAGAGGCCAACCCTAAACTGATAAATCCCAAGTACAAGAGAACAATAAAGGAAAAGAGAACGTGAAGAAGACGAAAACTGGGAAGAAAAACAAAAGGAGAAAACGAATAAGGAGAAAATACGAAAGAAAAGTCTTGGACGGAGTGTTTAACTCCAGATACTTCGGGTGTACGTAGCGTATGAAGATCCAAAACTCTCAAAGAGCATACACATACGATTGAGTATACGAGAACAATCGCAAGGAGAGTAAAGACGGGGTGGTGACGCAACTCTGGCTTCAGATTCTGATTCAGATCATCGAAATACAGAGAGAAAAGTCTGCCAAGTCTTTGGGTCTGACACCTTTCTAGGTGTGTACCTGTGTAATCAGTGTTAAGTCGTCCGAACAGGCGATTGCGTCAATATTATTTGTTAGCAGAGTGCGCAGAAGTTTGTCTATTATTACATTCCGAAAGACTGTCTCAGAATTTGAAACTTGGGAACAGCCCTTAGAAAGTTGCACAGATATTTTCATGTCGTCTTCTTGGTACATGTATTTTCTATTGTGGAAAAAGCTTCTGTAGATTTTAGAATCTCATCAAATACTTCCCAATATGTGCATAGCTCTCACAAGAGGAAGGGTCACCATGCATTGTAAAAGGCACCTCCAATGTCAATAAATATCACTACATGTTTCTGATACATCTCTTTAATTTGTCTTAAAAAGCTCTCTTTCCGCGTCTTCTGTTCATTTGTCCGGCCTAAAGCCTTATTTAGTTGGGGACAGATCGCCCTAGGCCCTCATGTGCGTTTGAATTTTTATAGTTAGCATATTTTCATAATCTTGCCTACGCTAGAAGGCAGATCGTGCGGGAAGATCGTCACTAGCTCGCTTGTCCGTATTCTTCATAAGGAGGGCCACATTTGCCACCCGCCTGATATCTCGGGAAATAACCAAGTTAAATATATAAGGCGTTCCCTGAATTCCGGGAGCGCCGACCGAATCATCTTTACATGAATACCGTCAAGTCCCGGAGCCCTGCGTTTGTTCTGTGAGGTCACTGTCTGTTCTAATTCGCCCAGTGTGGGTCAATTGTGGCCAGTTGTAGATATTGGAAGTCGGACAGACGGACAGAACAATAGGAAGAAACAGACGGACGGGCGGGCAGGCAGGCAGCGAAGCAGACAGATACAGACGGACGGAATGACTGACATAAGGCCTTTTTACCGTCAATCGGTTTTCTCTTCTTACGGAGTAAGGCAATAAAGACAAAATTGGATGTGTGTCAAGAAGAAACAAACCAATACTACGTGAAGGAATATCAGCGAGAATTTTGTAGTTATTTATAGTGGACGAAGATAATGTGCCACTACGATCACTCGTCAGAACAGAGGAAGAACAAATATTTGTAAATAATAATAATAATAATAATAATAATAATAATATTTATTGAGTCACAAATACAATTTCAATCGTGTATGACGAGTCAGATATGGCGGAGTGAAGTTACATTTACTGTTCAGAAATCAAAACAATGGGGACCATCTCAGCATTTGCTCAAAGGATCAAGGGAAACTGGACAAAAACCCTGATCAAGTTGGTCATTGATCTTACAATAATAATAATAATAATAATAATAATAATAATAATAATAATAATAGTAGTAACAGTAATAGTAGTAATAATAATAATAGTAATAATAATAGTAATATCAATTATAATAGTAACAATACTAATAATAAAATACTATTCATTCAGAAATGATTTAACGATATTAATGATGCCTAGTGCATTTAGCAAATTCAGGATGAAGGAAATAGGATTTGGGTTTGGCATTCTCCTTCTACATCAGTCCAACTGCAATTTAACACAGGCAGGATGGGATATGCCAGTTCTTTTTTCTTTGCTTCAACTTGAACAGTCAACATGAAACAGAGAATCAATGGGATTAGAATTTTTATTTTTGTTTTTTAAGGGAGGTAGTGAGGTGATTTGTGTATTCCTTCACACTGTAGAACATGTTGTTAAGCAGGAAAGCTTTCAATTTACTTTTAAATCTATGTATTGTATTAATATCTTTAATATCATGGCTCAATTTGTTGTAAAGTGTAATGCCCTCTATTGCGGTACTTTTTTGATAAAGTGTAGTTTCAGATTGGGGAACATGTAGGTTATCCTTTTGTCGAGTGTTATAGTTGTGTACATCAGAATTTAGAGTGAAAGTGTCTTTGTTTTCCATGAGAATCTTCTTTTTGAAGACAACTATTTCAAATATGTACATGCACGGTAGTGGAAGAATCCTTAATTTTTTGAACAAGGGTTTGCAAGACTCCAGCTTATGAGTGCTGGTCATTGTTCGCAGTATTCTTTTTTGGATAATAAATGTACGAGTGCTTTCAGGGGCATTTCCCAAAATATTAATCCATATTTCAAGTGTTAGTGCACATTTGCATACTACATTGTCCTAAGAGTCTCAATGTTGGAGCTTGACCTGAGGGTGTATAGGGCATAACAAGATTTGGTTAGCTTCTTATTAAGATTTGAAATGTGAGCATTCCATTTAGGTTTTCTTGGATTGTTAGACCAAGGAAGGTAGTTTCCTGTGATATTTTTACAAGATTATTATTTATGAGCAAATGCTGGGAGAGTTTTTCTTTGGATCGGGATTATGAAATTTAGAGACTGTTTTGCTGGTGTTTATGATAATTTGTTAGTTCTTTTTATATTGTTGCGTTTTTGCTTTTATGATTATGTTTGTGTCATCTGCAAACAAAATTGTTTTGTTATTTTTTAAAGCCAAAGGCATGTCATTTATGTATGCAGGAGATAGTTAATGACGCAGGAGATAGTTATCGTACAACCTAATTCATATTGGGATGGTGGATGCAATGTGGTACTAATGCAATGTAGTACAATATGTGAATGGTAAATTGGTATAATGTAACCAATGATAGTATTATATTAGTTTTTCAATTTCATTGAATGTTTTATTTAAGAACTTTGCGTATTTTAAAGGATATTATTAAAAGAAATCGAATATGACGAAATAATAAATTATTGCTGTTCACCCCACAATCGTTCTCAAAATGAGTTATAATCTTCAGGAGTTTTTAAAACAATCTGCAGATACACCAAATTAAATTTAGTTTGTGTTCTCATGGCAATTTGTCTTATCAATGTAAAGGAAATTAAAAACAGACGTCAATTTTTTCATTAAATTTCCACTCAATGTGACAATTGATGAAACCTCAGCAAAAACAAGTTATATTAACAGTGAAGGTGTGCAGTATATAATGCGGAGACTGTTCGACTTTTTTACACCGGTGATTATTTTGTTGTACCCTCACCCCACACGTGCCCTTACCGCTTGGCGGCCTGTTCCGGTGAATGGATCGAACACGGCCATAAGCCTGCCATGCCCGTCACTCATGTAACGAACGTGTGGGCGGTTTCAAACTTGGAAAACAGCAGCTTTCAGCGTGCATACACCGGCGACATACGGGCTCTTTACCAGGGATCATAGAGTAGGTTGCTATCTCGTGCGATGGTCGTTTGCTGCCAGTGTTTCGGCCATTCGTCATGTTTACGATCGTTTACATGCCAGGATTCACGCTTATATTACAGGATGTAGGTATTATACACGATATTTATGAGCCTACACACCAACAATAAGGCTTCAGATGAATCTACTGATGCAGGCAGTGTCACGGTAATCATTTTATAATTTTCTAATTTTTTTAATGTCTTCAATAAGGTACTGTATGGATCAGTAAGTCTACACATACTGTATATTGTTGTAGTAATATATACCATGTACTTTGTTGCTTAATACAAATTAAGTGTTATTCTTAAAACTATCTTTTTTTTTCGATTAGTAGCTCAGCTGTCGAATTCGTTGGGATCAATTTGCAATGCGTTGCTTATTTTATGAAGTCATATGCGAATAGGATACTTTTAATGGTGTTCAGTGAAAGTAAATAGGCTTTGCAGATATCGAATGAAGTGAGGGACAGAGGACATTTTTGTGGGAGCCTGGAGTATATTTGTACAGAATTAGAATAGTGGATGTTGACGTTGACTGAAAACGTTCGATTGATTTAGAAACTTTGGATGATTGAGGGAATGTAAGGAGAGATACATAACGTTTACTTTCTCACCGTACTACATATGCCTCTGAATACGTCATACTACGCCTCGCCATACCACGTAATATAGAGAAATTATTGTAATGTTGCGCCAAAAATCAGCACGTTTTCGACAGAAAAACTCCTATTGTGGGGCTCTCGGTCAAAAAGCGGATAAATAATGTTTCCATTTGTAGTGACTTCCTTTAACACGTTTTGTAGTGAGAATCCACGTTTTGCCTGTTCTTCCTGCCGGTAAAATGGATGACAGCAACATTTCTGTCCGTTCGTCTGCGGACAGCGCTAACACTTAAACCATTCTGACGATTTTCTCCAAAACTAATATTCTCCTATCGATCTGAACGAACTCACGCACGAATGGACGGACGGAAGATCAGACGGGCAGACGAATGGAGAAACAGACGTTTTGTCATAAAACAATTTTTAGGTATCAAAGATCCATATGGATTCTGAGTACACAATGCATTAGAGAGTAATTTATTACACATTGGAATAAGAAAATCCACTTTTCCATTTCAGGGCTCAATAATACGAGTTTTTCCGACTAAAAATCACCTTTTTCCGCTGCAACTTTAGAATACTTTCTCTTTAATATACAAGTACGTTTTTGACAAGAAAGGAAAATTGACATGATTCATTTTTCTAAACCTGTTTCTCGTAGTTAACACTTGATGATTGGATGTTCATTTGGGGAGAAAATAGTACAAATATTGTCCTATACTACGCTCCCACCGAGTGTTTCATTCTGGCCTCTAGTTCTGTGCGCTTTGGAGCGACGCTTGAGGGTTGCTCCACAAGATCTCTTACTTAGACAAAAAAAAATTAGCAGCTCTCTGGCACTTCCCCGACAAGTGGTCTTGCCTGCGCGTTAATGAAAGGGCAGCCGTGGGGAGCCGTACTGCCCAGAGCCACGCCCTGCGGGCCTCTCGCTCTCCAATCTCCGACTTCTTCCCAGGGTGGAGACCGGCGCGCCGCCTTGCCGAGCCAGCCGCTCGCAGACTTCCTGCTAGTAGCCGAGGGATAGACGGCGGGGAGCGTCGGAGGAACAGCAACCGACACCGCGGCTCCCCACGGCGGCGTCCCAGCTTCGGCAGCCAGGAAAGCGCCGGCCTGCCCCTCAGCTCACTCTCCACCTCAGAAGCCCGCGTACAGAGAGCGCCTCTGCACGTGTTTCGCTCCACGCCAGGTGAGTCATGCTCAGGCACGCACGTTGTTCTTGGTTAATAACTTCATTAGGCCGACGTAGAGCTGATAACGATCGCGGTTGAAGATTGTAAACCGAGGAGTTTGTAAGCAGAGGTTTATAACGGACTATTCAGTTATTTGTTACATCGACCTGTGTCGTTCGTAATAATTCATATTAATAAGAAATACTTTTTCTTCAGATAGGATCACCCAAACTCCATCTTTTTGATAGAACTCATTGTTTGATGTCTTCACGGATGGCGGTCTACTAAAATCCGTACCGGCTGTCAGCCATTAAGAATGATTTTTCGTTCGGTTGGTACATGTGTGTATCTGTTTACTTGCTTATTGTCAGTATAGCAGTAAGGATTTTAAAAAACATAACAATCTTTCAAAGATATCAAGTAGATTAAAATAATTGATTGAGATTTTAGGGCTCTTCAAATTTATGGTTGTTGACGCCCGGGAAGAGGATGTAAAAGCAAACGCGTGGTCGTGATCTGTTGTATAGGATAATGTGCTGCTCCAGAACACGCCTGGAAGTTAGAGAACTCGCGGAAGATACTGATCAAATGAGTTGGCCTATGCATTCCACTGTAACAGGCGTCGGCAGCTCGAAGTTAAACACTTCTAGCAAATTGTACTCCCACATGGTATGGTAAAAAGATCCCTATAATCAAATGGCATATAAGTAGGTAAACAATGACTGTAACATTGTCGCTAATGACCTAGATGTTGATGCAACCTTAAATAACAAAAAAATGACTGTAACAAAAAAATAAGAATTTTGAAAGGTTTCCTAGCCACCATGCCCCCTCTATAGATAAGGTTTCTTACTCCCCGTTCTTAGCCAAAAAAGTATTTTATTTTATTTTTTTCGACAACTTGACATTATTTGATGTGATTGAAAAATATGTGAAAAATAAGAAAATAGTGTATTCTAACAGAACAACATTTTTTGGCAATTTCTCGGCATCAAATTCAAACGTAAAATATATTTTTTTAATATACAAAAAATATTTTTACTGTTTTAAAACCCTGGTACAGGCACGAAAAAATCTCAAAACTTTCTCTCAAAACACCAATTGTGATTTCTTTTAGATTTTTCGATTGCTAAGCTGCAGTTACAAAAATAAAAACCATTTTTACAACTTTCCCCCTTCTAAATCACTAATATGGTGGTAGCAAAGCAAAGACATACCAATCGCCGTTATGCTGAATCGTATGGCTGAGTAGATTTGTGATAAATACTAAATTAGTAAATAAATATATCACGTCTCCACTTTTCACTAAAACATCTTACTGAAAACCCATAAGACTTTTTCTCCATATTGTAATTTCCATAATTTAAAAATTCAATGTTACCAGTTTTAACTTTCTCGCTCTTACGAAGGTACTTCGTAAAAAGATGTATGTATCCTACGCCGGAAATTTTCGCCAGAAAACTCTTTTTGACAAGCCCTAGTAACGAAAAAAACAAATTCTGTTGATAAAGAAAGAAAAAAATCTCTAACACGTGGTGTAACCAGAATCCATGTTTTGTGGGTCCCTGGTACCGAAAAGTCGATTGAGGGCAAAAAGTCTGCCTAGAAACTCGATTTTGGAGTTTCAATTGGATATTTTGATTTTTGAGGGTACTTTACCAGAAGTCTCAAAAGCATTCTCAGAATTTTCTCAATAATAACCCCAAATATTTTATCAAAATTTTTCTCGCGGTTAGCGTAAAAGGCGTTTAAGAGAATGGTGCAGGTGTCATGTTCGTTGAAATTCCAGATTTTTTGAAAACTGCAAAAAATTCCAGTTTTGGGGGCATCTCTCTAGAACTAATATATTGCATAGATTCTAATTCCTAAATAAAATAAATAATAATAAAATCTATTGCTTAAAACAGTTCTTCAAAAACGTTCATGTTCAGTTCTATTAAAATATTAATAATTGTTGTGTAATTTGGCATGAAATATAGGCAATTGAATAAAATAACATTTTTTCTCAACAACCCTCCCAATTTTTCTTTAATTTTTGTTCTACGGGTAGAAGTAGGGATGTTTTTTAAGCAGCTTTTTAAGCATTGTTTTGAATGGCGTGGGTCTCATTTTCGTTGAACACTGAATTTTCGAAAATTGAAATTTAGGAATAATGCGGGTAATATATTATGTTGTAGCACCGCTAGATTCTTTTTATTTTTTTGACACATACTTTATTTGAATGAATTTTTTGTCAAGAACTTGAGTGTACAAATTCAGTCAAAATCACTCACAAATTCTTCAAAAACAAGTGTAATTTAAATACAAAAATATGAATATCGATTATATAAGTCAATCTAAAATAAAATATTTAGCAATTTCAATTAGAATCGAATTATCGTATCTCATAATAGTATTGTTTGTCTTACATTTAATATAAGATACATATTTATACTATACAATTATTCATATTTAATATATTATGCCCTATTGTTATATAATATATTTGTCTTATATTTAAATTAATATTGTCTTATTGTGGACAAACCAAGCGTCACTTCTGGACTAGTCAGGGAAAACATGAATAATCTAAAAAAATAATTATTTTGATTGGGAGGACGTGGACAGGGAAAGCTATGATGAAAAAAGAATATAAATTATAATTTGAATTACTTAGAAATATTTATGAACCCATCATTACATTATTTTCATCCATTCCCAAATGTCACTTTTTTAGTCTTGGGTTTGTGCACTATGTATATTCTTTGTTTTTTAATGGATACGTTTATTTGTTTTTTGTTCTGCTATTGACTTGATTATTATGGTACCTGCGTATCGATTCATTGTCCATTGTAAGTTCGTCGATGTAGTATATTCTCTATTATCTGTGTACAAATTTGTTCATGACTGTGAATTCTTTTGTAGTGTTTCTTCATCCTATCCAATTGTTCTCAGATTTCTTACTGAAGAGGTTGGCAAACCCTCCTGACGAAACGTCTGAATTAAATCACCCAACCGCATACCTTTTAATCTTGTAGCTAGGTTTAATTAAAAATATTTTATTACAAGTTTCTTTGTATAATCAATATTCATGTTTTTGTATTGGACTCAACAAGTGTAAATTGTGCTTAATAAAAGTGTAATTTTCGTTGTAATAGAAAGTCAGATATGTCAAAAATAAGACCATTCCATCCAGTTCTCACCCGAGGAAACATAAAAGATGTCCATCAAAAATACGTAGTTCATTATTTTATAACACATTGTCATATGACATACGTGTAAAATCGATACACAAGTTGAAATGCTAAGTAAAGTATTTGCTGGTACACATCTGTTTCTCTACATTTAGAGACGATACTGAGAATCGATAGGAAGCTAGTATAGATTTTAACAGAGATATGTGAAGTTTTAGTTACCATTTCGACTACATAATTCTAAAAGGCTAAATACGGAACGCATAATAAGTACGGTACCTCCTCTTTGATACACGACGTATTGTTTCTCCCCTTGGATCAACGACGCTGATCTAAATCTCGTTCTCGTCAATTCCCACGCCCGTCTAAATCTCGTTCTGTTCAATTTACCTTAGCCTTTGAGCGCTTTGAATGCTAATAGGGTCCCCTTTTTACTTCTGGACATAAATGTAGCTTCACAATCTGTGCAAGTTTTCTTTACTTCAGTGGGGAATGTAGCTATTGAAATAATCGTTCTCCATGTTCTCACTACAGTTAGTCGTGTCCGCGACTTCGCAACTTTATATATATATATTGTGACGTCACGGGATTAGACAACCCCATAACGCCACCATCAGCTACGAAAAGAAGCCCACGAATAGAGGAGTAGGGTACGCGGCGGAGCGATGACTTGTAAACGCGCCATCTACCCACAGCTTTTCGAACTATGACGCCCGAACTAGTGAATAATGTTTTTTCCGGGAGATCACGAAAGGAGAATATTCACCCCTCCAAAATTTCTCCAGGCGCGAGTACCATAAGTATCGCGGCGCGCATCGGAGGAGCCCTCTATGACTACAGCAGCGACGGCGACTAGACTGAGCTCTCTATGATTGCAGCAGCGACGGTGACTAGACTGAGCTCTCTTTGATTGCAGCAGTGACGGTATCTAGACTGAGTTCGGAAGGCGATTGTAACTTGATAGCATAGGATTTTATTTTAACTTGGTAGTTAAAAGTTAGCTTGAGAAGCGTATCTTCGAAAGTGAGGCAATTAAGAAGTGGAGTGCACAAACATTCTTCGCATTCACAATATTTGAGAGAGCAAGTGAAGTGACGTATTTTATCTGATTCATTGTGTCCAGGGTTCAGACCATTCTCATACCCAAAAGATCCTGCTTCCTGAGAATTTTATGCTCGCTTCAAGAGCATTCATTCTATCACGCCCACACAACGTGTGGAAGGTAGTAGGTGGCTGTGTTAGAATATATATATGAGGTATGATATTAGTATCTGAGTACTCGTATTAAGATAAACAATTTACTAGGTTTAGCAAGAAGTTTTATTCACCTTTTCCATATGAGGTCTCCATAATTACGAGTTTTCTAACAAAAATTAGCACTTTCCCGTGCAGATTTGAAACATTTTCTCTTAGTACGCATGTATCTAGTAGTAGGCGAGAAAGTTAGAAACATGTATGTACGCGGACAAGTCAATAAGACACAAACATATGTGTGCCGTATACCATTTGACATTTCGCGCGCAAGTTTCGCTAGCAGATGGCGGCATATGTATGCTTGTCGTAGCACATCTTGCAGGCACTCAGTCAGTCCGAGGCTGTTAGTGCACGATGGCACATGTGTTGCACGAGTGTACACGAGGAAAACAGCGTGCAGTTGTGCGTTTTTTGTGGGCCAAAGGACTGTCCACAGAAGAAGTGCATCGTGAAATGCGTCCCGTCTATGGCAACAAACGTTTCACACGGAAAGCTGTATTCAATTGGATCCAGAAGTTTAACCGTGGAAGGAAAAGCATCAGAGATGGGGAGCGTCCAGGTCGTCCCGCGGAGGTGTCAACTGCAACCACATTGCAGCGTGTGGATCAACTCATCCGTAATGACCGGCGTGTGAAGATTGATGACATAGCGCGTGTTGTAGACTGTTCACATGGAACCGCATGGAACATCGTGCATGAGCAGTTGCAGTTTCGTAAAGTTTGTGCACGGTGGGTGCCCCACCAGTTGACTGAGCAACACAAACTGAACAGAATGGGTCTGTCCTTGCAGCATCTCACTCGGTACACAGAGAGAGGACTTCATGGCACGAATTGTTATGAGGGACGAGTGTTGGGTTCACCACTTTCAACCAGAATCCAACGGTTCGTCTATGGAATTGAAACATACCTCCTCCCCAACAAGAAAAAAGTTCAAGACGATTCCATCGACCCGCAAGGTTTTTCTCATCATGTTTTGGGACATACTGCAGAAATTCCAGCCTCATGGTGAAACTGTGAATGCCGCGTCTTAATGCACCACTCTACGGGAACTCCGACAGTCTATTCGCCGCAAGAGACTTGGACTCCTGTCAAAGGGAGTGATTCTTCTGGATGAATGAGTCCGCTGACACACAGCAAGACCAACGCAGGAGTGTTACGGACATTTCATTGGGTACGCTTGGAACATCCACCGTACAATCCAGACTTAGCCCCTAGTGATTTTAATATGTTTGGGCCCCTAAAAAATCATTTGGGTGGCTGTCATTTTAATACAGATGATACCGCAAACGTTACACAGTTACACGTTGGTTGCGACAGCAACCAAAGGACTTCTTTGCTGCTGGCTTTCCAGGACTTGTAATGTGAAATAAATGTCAGAAAGTTACTTTGATTATTTTTGCCTCAATTCCGTATTGCGACTTATTTATTGACTTGCCCTCGTATATATTCGGCATTTTTGGGTTGACTGCCCGACTTTTCCGGCTAGCTTACGTTATCCCCCGTGCCTGGGCTATTCCTTGTTCAACGAGATAATGAAGTGGATGTAAACAAATGCCCGTGGGTATGCAATCGCCGATTGGATGCACACTCGCCCTCGCACTTTTTAAGCATACGCGTAAGAAAATAGTTCTATGAAATTCAAGTAACTGTATGTTATATACAATAGAACACGCGTAATCAGACGTGGAAAGCAGATACATAATGCTTACTTTAAATTATATGGGTTGATACGTGAAATGTAAGGACAAGCGAAAATAATCAGATAGCATTTATCAAGCGAGGAAGTAGTTTTCTAATGGCGGACCGAATAACACGTGTGTATATCATATAATGAAATAATTGTTTTGCGGTTACATCGGAGAAGTGACGTCAGTGAACTGAACACGTAATAAGGGAAGAACAGAGAATGTGGGACTTAGAAATTGTTTCTGATACTATTATTGACTATGTAATAGCAACGGCTCGAGTTCCTCTGAAGATTCAAGCCTGGACGGGATATAGAGACTGTCAGATTCCAAGTCAAAACTTTTTTTAATAAATTACGTCTAAATTTAATGTTCTATTAAATATATTTTTGCGTAAATGTTTGCCTTAAGTGTATTAACAAAATACTCAGCGTTTCATATTCAAGACACGGAAACCCCGCGATTTTCGTTGTGTGCATGAATTTCGTGTGGCAAAACTGCATTACTATTAACATTAACAAATAATGTATTGTAATTCATTCATAACTATACATAATGTGTTGAGCGATTTTTTTTCGTGCCTCGATGTCGTTCTGTCTTGCAATTGTCGCTTTTTCCGCGCATGCTGCAGATTTAGACAGAAGGATATCGTGTGTAACGTGTGGATGAACTCGAGTTCGCCACAGCGAGCGCGGCGGTGATAGCCGAGCGTTGACAACTGTTAGATGACAGCAGAGGCCTCGGATCACGCGCTTTGGTGGATGGCTATATTCCGGTTTGTTTACATCTACTTCATTCTCCCGTTAGACAAGGAATAGTTTAATTCCCAGGCGTATGGGGTAAGAGGGACATGTGGCAAACATGACGTATTCCCTTCATCGTAACTAGCAAAATCCACCTGCCTGAGTTTTTCTTTGTCACACAGCTACAGAAACAGACGATTTTAAAGGAAAGCTACAACTACTTTTCCCTCTAAATCCCATTCTCTTGAGCGTTATATAATATAAATATTTTAGATGTTTTCGGAGTCCACGCAAGAGAAAGTAGTGTTTGTTTTGTAAAACAGATGCGGCTGCAATAAAGCAGACATGCCCCTTCATATCACACTCATTCAATGACTGTGGATGAAAATGTATTCCCACTTCCTTCCGTATCAGATCACTTCGCGAATTACATCCCGGAGGTAATTAGTATTACTCTGTGAATAGGTTCACTGTCCGTGGGTCCACTGATCAGTTGCTCATCGTTCCGTATGCTGGTGTTCACTGTAAACGATCTTATCTGCAATGTGGTACGCATAACAATAGCACACAGGCTACTTTCGCGTAGTCATTCGCGGGCCGCATTTATTGATACAGGCTCATTAGTGACAGCATCGTCTGTACGCAGCTAGGTTGGTCAGGCGCATCTGCTTACACGAGTATAAAAGCGAATGATTTTTCCTCCAGTCTTATTACGCTCGGCCGACCCCCTTTCTCACATTGTGCAACATTTTCCTTTGATTTTTACTGCAGCCTACGGTAAATAAAATATTTATTTATTAAATCACTGTCGAACTTTATATTATAAGTTAAAGTGGTGAAATATAGACTACTACGTAATGACGTTACAAGTGTTATAGTAACGTTACGTGTTATAATAACGTACGTGTGACGTTACAACAGTTAAATGTAAATATGTTATCCAGGATTCTTTCAAATTCTATGAGTGTTCATGGAGCTCGATGCGTGTATTTTGCAAATGTGCATACCTGGCTGGGATATAACATAATACTCTGGGGAAACTCCTCCTATAGTACCTAGACATTTAGATTGCAGAAAAAAATATTCCAATAATAAATTATTCGATCGTGATTCCCGCAAGCCTCTCTTAAAGATTAGAATCTTACCATTGCTTTGCCTATTTATTTATGAAATTGTAGTTTTTGTCAAAACTGACTTACTATATGGTGGGAGCATATGTTCATGCAACATATATTTATAATTAAAATATACGTCGGGAAAATTACATTCATCAGGTGTATCAACAGCCTACTAAGAGAAATCCACATATAAAACATGTATGTTATTTTACAACAAATTGTCAGGTGACATTAAACAATCAAAATCTATTTACAAATTTAAATTAAAATAAAATCTATTCTTGTGCATAACTCTGTCTATACAATTAGAGACTATACTGACAGCCGAAAAGAAAAATTATATTTATTTTAACAATGATATTTAATGCATTAGTTTACTTTTGCATTATATAACTAAAACTAGTGGTACAAAAGCATACACTTTCCTGCATTATTTCTAATAGCCCCGCTGTATTACACTACTACAAATATGCAAAAGTGTTTTCAATTATTAAGAGTTTTTCCGATCCGGAACTCTAACTTGGCGCCACAGAGTTGACTCCCATCACTACGCCTAAGAAGCGCCGTATGGTTCCTTACGGTGTTTCTGTGGCGTAGAGGTATGGGTGACGGCGCGTCATCTCTGAGGATCTCAGTTCGAGTCTCGCCGCGGAAAATAATTTTTGCTGGTTGAAAACATTTTAGCATGTTTATGTAGTCTAATATGACTAAGCACTTTAAATTAATGCGAGAAAGTATGTGCTGCTGTATTACCACTAGTTGATAATTGTGGTAGGAGTAGACCCGGGGGTGTGGGTTACTATTTTGTGAGAAATTCTAAAAACTTGCATCTATAGTTCCTTTATCGATGCAAATAATTTTTCTGTAACTCGGGAACAAAAATGTCTATTTTCAAATGTTTCTAACTTTTTTTCATCGTCCAACTATTGACGGTTAAAAGGTAAGGAAGAGATTTCAGAACTTATGAAAACGTGTGCAGATGGTACTTCTCCCTAATACGTCGCATACAGTTTTTACTGTTCTTTGACAAAATAACGCAAATCAAATGTCTCGTTTTGACATTTAGCTACCCATACTAACGAAGAAAACAATCAACTCCTTTCTCTGGTTTGTTCCTCTCCGTGCCTATAGCCAAGTTAGTGAGAGAAACTTTTGAAAAATTCATAGTTTTCAACGAAAACGAGACCTGTGCCCTTTTTAAGGGTTATCTACGCTATCCGAGGACAAAGTTTAATCAGAAAATTTGGAACCATTTTTCATAAAATTTTCAAAATAATGAGGCTTTGTGTAAAGTTTCTCAAAAAATCAAAATATTCATTTAAAACTCGTAAGGATTCGATTTTGTTCAGATCGATGGATCAATTTTGGAAAAAAATCGTCTGAACTCTTTTGGCGCTAGCGTTGACCGCAGGCGGACAGGCAGAACTCGGATAGCGTAAAGGGCGCTTAAAAAGATGGCGCAGGTCTCATTTTCGTTGAAATCTCTGAATTTTCAAGAATTGCATAAGTGGGATATAAAGGAAGAAACGACTAGTTTTTAAGCGTCGGAAAAGCTAAGTTATACCGATACACTGGTAGTGTTGTTGTAACGTGCTTGGTGAGTTGTCTAGGAGGAGCTGAATTCGAATCTCGGCGCGGGGTAAATTTTTTGCTGGTAGTAAACACTTTCCCTGGTTCACGTAGTAGTATAATATTCATGTAAATAATTTATTTGAGAAATAAAAATAGTCACCCCTTATGCCTCAGACCAATCACCGGAAGATGAAATTACAAATTTATTACTTTTTCCTATGCAATCATCACCCACAATCAAGTTATTTGAATCCAAGGAAATCAGATACGAAACTACCTGGCAACATAGCACCTGGATACCATGTGGTAACAACTGAAATTCTTCAAATCCTTTCAAGAAACTAATAGCGGTAATTACAACAATATTGAAGACAATATGAAGAATGTACACTTCCCTTACTTTGGAAAATAGGACAAATCATGTAGATCACTTACGAACTGTATTTACTTTTGACAGCCATTCCAAAACTATTCAATTGAGACAGTACCTTCATTTTGTAGATTAGGGTTCTGTTAACTCGAATTCAGGAAGTATGAAGTTCACCATTTTATCTATTATAATGGTTACATAACGTTTCGAGAATTGTCTATCCCCTTCCTCACATGCCTTCCTTTATACAAATATGATGCTATTTAATTACAGATTACGGAACATTGACTATATGACAAGTTGTATTTCCAATTACATGTTTTAATACGCATGGAAAATATTGGTTTCTTACACCATTGGTAATCCATGATTTGGAAATATATTACCAATTTATTGACAGAAGAAAATTAAACGTAGTAGTAACGATCTTTATTAATATTATCGATTGATTGACCGTATAAAAAGGGAATATGTAGGGTGATTATTACCACTTCACTTTCAATAACAGCAATTTTATGTGTATATTTATATAAAATTTGTTTCTACGTTTATCTTTGTGTCCCAGAGTATTACTTTTATAGAATGCGATCCATGAAACTTTCCATCGCGGACAATCAGTTTGTCATATCTGGTTTAAAGGAAGTTTCTTTCTGCGATTGAACTGCAGCGTTTGTACAGATTTATTACAACTCAGAACACCATCAATTGTTCACTTTGTATAGAAGTCTGTCGGAGAAAAAGTCGAGGGTAGAAATGGGATTGTGAAAAGATCGTTTTACGATGTTTGTATCCTTTTTTTTGTAACTGGCAGTAGTTTCAATGGGTCGCTCGAGTGTCGTGATGGGGCCGATAACAAAAACACTACAAAGCAAAAAGGAGAATGATAAAAAAGTCAAATATTTATGTATTTCTTCTACTTCAATGGAAAACATTTAGGTGTTCCAGATCTCAAAACAATTTCGCTTGTCAGTTTGACAAGAGCTTTGTGACGAAATCATATAACATGTACTCCATTTTTTTTAGTTTAATGTTTCATTTGTTTGGTGTTTTTGCATCAGAGTATTTGCGAAGATATTTTTTTCTTTATAGTGTTTTTCAGGAAATTAAATACGGGGAAGTGAGAAACTAGTACTATGCAATACATGTTGATGTTTTGTGTAGCCAATTCGGGTCTGTAGAACATTGGGGATCATGGCTGGGTTTTATATGAAAATTGAGCAAATCCAGCGCAGTTAAGGAGTAACTTAATGGTCAATAAATTCAGGAGAATTTCTTCTCAAATTAGACACAAAAATTGTTTTGTTTCTTAGGTTCTGTCATTAAATTTCTCAGAAGTTTTCAACCTACAAATAATTGACCTAGATATGAACAAAGTCCGTATATCGTATAAGAGTAAATTTTACTCTTATTTACTACCGTATTTAAATAAATGGACACATTCATTCATTCATGGCAAAATTCATTTTATTCTACTATCACATTGTAGTTACGTTTCTGAGTCATTATTACATTATTATTACGACACCATCAATATGACATTTTTGACATCACTGATGCAGTTGATGAACGTGCCAAAAAATTGTTCATTACCAAATTTTTCAAACGTGATAATTTCGTGTTTGAGATTGTATGTATTTGTCTACATTATAAACGATTGTTGATTGTAAGATGTTTCATGCAGGGATGTCAGATAACACAGCCTGTAACTGATTTTACGCGTTGTCGGCACGCACGGCACAATTCACAGATTTTCGCTGATTTCCATTGACAATGAATCGATTTGGGTAATGTAGTGGTTGCTCGAATTTGAAACATATATTTTAATTTTGTGGATAATTTACCTGAAGCGCGTAGAGCACTTTTCCCCTAAAAATGTCTCCGATATTTTTAATATTGATTTTCTGTAATAGAGCGAAGTATGCATATAAATTCCACAGGTCTAATTTTTCGTTAAAGCTCTGAAATTTTGAAAATTGAAAAAGGCAAGTTTTTATGATTTGGGGGCATTGTCATACAAAACCCAGAATCGCAACGACTGCATCCCGAGGCCAGGTTTTCTGACACTTGCTTTTCAGTTAATGCCCTTTAACGTTTGGCAACGTCAGATGGTATAGTCTGATTGCACCCAGGCCGGTGTTTCGGGAGGGCGAAGGAGGAAACAATGTACGAGGTATCAGTGTAGGTGTTTGCATACATGAGCAACCTAAATAGATGTTTTGACACTAGTCGAGAGACAACTTAAAACCCAGGTGAACATAGCAGGATCTTCAAAATTGTGTGTGTTATTGTATGCGAGTACTGTAAGATGATGATGGTGAAAATATTTTTTTCAGTTTTGTTTCCACAATCTTTTATGTTGTGAAATTGAACGTTGGCAGTTCATCAAGAGAACATGCAGATTCTTCTCAAAGACAGACGGAAATGTCTATTAGAATCGAATCCAATCTGAATCATTAGCACGAACAAGGCAGCGGAAGTCTACTCAATAAACAGTCTACTCAAAAAGGAATTCCATTAAAAGAAAGGCGCGAGATCACTCCTCAGAAAACCGAAAGGGATACAAGCAGACAGTGCCTCTTTGGAAAGGTAGGTAAAAGGCTCAGAAAACGATAACTGTGGGATGCAACTGAGATACGTTCACCTCATCAGCGGTGTAGCGTATCCCAGTTGGGAAAATATTTTTACGGGTTGGAAATACTTTTATTGACTCAACTAGTAATATGATGATATGCATTCGTTACTAATGTTACTAGGATGTGTGTGCTATTGTTGCACCATTATTTTTGTTATTAAATTTCGTTCCATTATTACTAATAAGAAAGGATGGCAACCGAAACTAAACTAAGAGAAATTCAGTTTTTTGTTACTGTTTCTTGAGCACAAAACTAAAGTAGGCAACGAAACTAAAGTCCGAAGCGTGGAAAATAATCTATTGACTAGTAATAAAACTGCCTCTGGAACGAAACTTAACTGCGCTGGGAATTTAGTTTCGTTGCAGGAATGAAACTATATAATCATGGGAGTTTAGTTTCTATCCAAGATTTTTATTCAAGATTCATTTTCGTTATTTAGAATTCATGACGTCACAAAAAAGTTCGTCTCCCAGTGATATAAGGGGTAAATGAAGGATTTTATCTCCGTAAAAGTACCATGGATGAGCACTGGGGTCACATTAGTGAAATAACAGTTTTCTCTCCTCTGATGAATTAATATGTAAACTTCTTTTAGAATATCGCAACTTGAATACAACTTTGTTTCTCTAACAATTGCTTACGTTATTGTTATGATAAATACACTGTCTACTAATAAATATGTCAAAGCATTCAATTTTAGAATTTTTTAAACTTATTGGTATATGTGATTTTATAATTTATAAAACAAAATTACCTTTTACGTTTTTTCATAAAAAAAATACCGTAATGTTCTTTTTCTTGCCAGACGACAAAAAGATTACTCGCCTGTTCATAGAAATTTTAGAAATTTACAAAGAAAGTCGATATCGACAACTTCTCCCATTGCAAAAGAATTCTACAGGGCTCTATCTTTCCTGATTCAACAGAAGGCGATCCTTCATTTTCTTTCATATCTGGCTGATGATCCTTTTTACTAATAAATGGTTAAGTAGCTCGTATTGTTAAGTTGCTAATAATTTACTAGAAACTAAGGCTGTGAATAGTTTCGTAGTAACGTTCAACACTAATTTTAATTAATACATAGATTCCGTACGCTACGTGCACGTAACGTCCATGTACATCACATAAAAGATCAGCAACCACAAGCTTTGAAACTTGCCCTACGCCGGGTTTTTCCTCGCCAACATGCCTGCTACTGTAAACCGCAAAACCCTGTCTGAGATCAGACAGCCAGTACAGTGCGCGCGCTGGCTCGGCTCTGTGCAAGCGTGTACTGGAGTCCGGACCTGCTGTGGCTGACACCGCTGGCTTAAAGCATGTCTCATTATTTCAAGACCGATCACACACGCTACGTTCGGTCCGGAAGACAGCGCTACAAAACGTCAGTCATTCCGCCACATTTCATAAGTTCTACGCAGAATATGTGGGCGCGGAGATTGCCCTTTATGTGCCGGTCTGTCAGCGGCAGATTTCATCGACTGAGGCCCCACAGTGGAACTTATTTTTTATGTCGCCTCATTCGACGCTTTGTGTGCGCATTGTATTAATTACAATGATTCAGAAGAACTTGGTCTACCAACCTTTTATGGGTACGATGCAAGCTTTCCTGAAAGAAGAATTTGGCCAAAATAAAATAATTTTTATTGGAATTTTTGAGTGATGTCACTTGACTTGCCAGGGTGCAATATATCAAAATAAGAGAGACAAAATTATTTTCATACACATAAATATGATGCAATAATACTCTGTTCCATAGAATACAGAAATGTAATAGACGTTTGTAACATAATTTATGTATTTCGTGATATTCAATTGAATACAATAGTTCCAAATAACGTAGCTAATGGTGCGACATGAAATATTTGAATATAAATTATTTAAACTTGAAAAAAGTCGAGTGAAAATACGAATTTTAACTTTTCTGAAGAAGTCGACGACATTCACCAGCCCTGCAATCTTCACGAGGCATTCCTTGAAAAATGTTCATTACTGAATTATCATCATTATTTCATTACAGTTTTACATGTGTTTATATCTCATTGCAATATCTCACTCACTGGCTGAGTTTGGCTCGGAACCAGCATTGCCGCTGTCCCTGCAACAAATCTGACCAGGAGATCCTAGGGTTCGAGTCTCGACGAAAGATTTTCAACACAAGCTGTATTATTTTTCCTCTCTAGGGCTTTACTAGGTCTAGCCGACAACTGGTAACCCTTTACGTCCCGATGGGACGCATATTCGACCATACACTAAACATCAACACACTTGCTGGCTCCTCTGATTTGCGGTCAGCAGACCGTGAGGCCCCTCCGCGACAACTCATGCATGAGAGACAAGTGACAACCATGCCCAAAGCGGGACACGAACCCACGATCCTTCGTACCAAAGCGCTGAGTCGGTACACGCTCTCAGCGACCTCGGCCATCCAGGTCGGCCACTAAGCTGTATTGCTAGGTCCAATCCAGCCGCTGACTTTAGGAAAATTCCAGCGACCGGCTGCTCCGTTTGGTAGTTTTCCGTAATTTGTCCGATCAATACCTGACGAATGCCGGAGCAGTATCTTAACAAACGAGCTATGGACGGCACGCGATCTTTCTTTCCCATTCCTTATCCTCTCCTCTCCCCTTATACACAGACTTAGACGTTCATGCACTACACTACCATACATATCGCGAGTTCAGACCGCAACTGAGAGATTGCGCGGATGGGTTGTAGGCTGATCCGATAGATACCTTTAGAGGAATAGCTCACGCAAGTCGACGTGTAGGTCGGCGCCGGATCTCGCCATACCTGGATGTGTCATATTCCAGCGGAGAAGGAATAACCGCCACCCTCCGGCATAAAACATTCACTACACAAACGGGGCTAATGATCATCAGACTCTTTAATTAGAATGCCAAACAGAATTGGTATTCGAAACAAATATCTTAGACGTTGGCTGCCAAACTTAGTTACTACAAAAATGAAGACACGCACGTCATTTCAAATAACACTGTACTACTACACAAGTAATACTGAACATGCTTAACTAATGTTTCTTGAAACTTTATATTCAACCCTAACAAGAAACTGAAAACTTGTGATTTTATTTCCATGTGGGGCTTCCTAATGCGTGTCGAACGACCACTACTCCGTTGGAAACCACTCGTCCGTTCCGGTTCAATACCCCACCGACCTCACTGCGAGTCTGAAGCCGCTCGCCAAGGAGATGGGAATTGAAAGAGTTTGCAAGTTTCCCAATTTGAATTTTTTGCCGTGCTCTTCCTTTCAATCACTAGATTGAGAAGTAACGTTCACAAGAACGTACTAAATACAGCAGTAAAAACAAAACAAAATGTAAAAACAAAACAAAATGTATAAAGTCAATTCATTTCCGTTTAGCCCATCTTAAATTCACACAGAAAAAAAAACAATAAATTCTTCATTGAGCACAAAATTAACGAATATTTAATTAAGGTGATGATATTTACGATTAGTCAAATCGCCATCATCACATTTCAGTGTCCACAGGAAATGTGAAAATGAGTCGCCGAAGATCAATAATCAGAAAATGTGAAGTTTCATCTGCTTTTGGATAGTTAATGGGTCATTAAAACAGTCCCTTTTGCTATCTGTAAGTATAAAAGTGAAAAATATAAGTTTTTGAAGAAAAAATGTATGGAAGTTCACCTATGGGCTGATTTTTATTATGACAAGTTTCAAAATTTTAACAATTATGAATATCTTCTTCTTCTGTCGCACTACGGCCCTTTAAGTTTAGCCTTGGCGTCTCGAACGATCAATGCCCATTCACTTCTCTCTTTTGCCTTTCTTCTCCACCCCCTTACTCCCATCACTCTCAGATCCATCTCCACATCATCCAGCCATCTTAAACGGGCTCTTCCTTCGGGTTCTTTACAGAACCTGATATACAAACGATAGAAAACGAAGATTTGTGAATGGACAGAATTAAGGTAAGATGTATTAACTGCATTTGAGAATAACACGGTAGCTGTAATTTACAAAATAAATGAATATCAATGATAATTATTATTGTTATTGTTGTTATTACATAATCATTATTAAGATAAACTTAATATTACACACGATAGCACGGCGATGCAGCACGGCAACAGAGCACTGCGTGCCGTTGCACTTCACTGCACTGCAGTATCCTACGTTTCAAAACCTTTGGATGCCAATCACAACACTTCACGAACCTATACAGCAAGTTATTTAAGTTTTAACTATGAGTAAGATTCGAAAGTTGCTTGCTTTAATTAGTACTAAAGAATTTCTAACGTATTTCTAAGACTACGCACATGGAGAGGAATTGTTTTGATACTTTCTGCGGGCTAAGTGTTCCAATCTCTTACGTTTCTATTGAAGAAAATATCCCTCCAGTTCTCAACTGTTTTGAGATTATAGCACCTCTATTGAAACCCGCTGGGGTCATTTTACGACAGCCTTGTATCGCGCGCGACTGTGATCGTGCCCAACCTCGCCAGCTGTATCGTCAGACTTAGACCGAGAGCCTATAAAAAAAAAAAGTGTTGTGAATAACAGGGAAATGCAAGTATGCCGGCCTGTAGTGCCGGCTTTGCACTGTACGATTTTTTTATTGTATCAAAAAAGATTTGCCCTTTTCGGAATCTTAGTACAGTTGTACTGGTTGCGACGAACTCTGAAAATTACAACACAAAATACTTCATTCGGAAATCCAAATCAGTGTAGGAATTATTTATTGACTCAATAAGCAACACGCTGGTGTCTGTTTCACCTAAAAAACTTACTATGAATGAACGTATTTAATAATTATAACTGAAAAATGTAAAAATCGCTGGATTTTGAATGAATTAAAACTTGCTGAGCCAGTCAGCATGTGTAAATCAAAGAATTTACAGATTTTTACTTTCTCGGATACATACGGTAATATACGTAGTATAGAAAAACTTATATAATGCTGCAAATAATCGTTTTGGGGTCTACTGATACCAAAAAAATGTTGCTATTTTTTTCCAAACGTCCGTCCGTTTGTCCGTCCGTGACACCACTAGCGTCTAAACCATACGTAGGAATTTTCCCAAACTGATATTCCTCGGTCAATCAGGCTGGACTCGAAGCGCTGCCATTTAGAAAAACATTCTTTAAAACTTGGGGTGCTTTACATGAACCCCCTACGACATTTTCAAAATTTTCTGAAAAATAGCACTAAGTTTTTTCTTTAAATTTCTTGTAAGAATAATGTAAAATATACTTACAAAGGTGGCATAGGTCCGATCTTCATTGTTAACTCTAAATTTTCGAATGTTGCAAAAGTTTGGATTTTTTTCGGAGTCTTCCTACAACTATAAAACTAAAGATAGAGACGTTTTCTTCTAATTAACTTTGTTGTCCATAATAAGTTCTTTCATTAAGGTCATGTCCTTTTTTGGAACGTTTAGTAGTTTTCGCACAATATTGCGTACAATATGTCAATTTAAAAAATAAAAAAACGATATTTTCTCAAAAAACGCTCCAAATTTGTTCTTTAAACTTTTGATTCGGATAGTGATAAATGTACTCTATGAGATGACGTAAATGCCATTATTGCCCTATTCTTTTGTTTTTTAAAAATTACAAAAATATTTTTTTACTAGCCTCTCGCGTCGTTAATATTTACATTAGTGGCGATTTCTTTACATTATCGCATTTACGAGTACATGTGCTTTAAATTATGTATAAAAAGTTTTCATGCAAATTCAAAACTTTTCTGTGAAAACGATCTCTATATTTCGCATTTTCAGCAACGCTCAAACGCAGTTTTTTAAAACAAAGGCTCCAATTTTTTTCTTTAAACTTTTGGTAGGGATAGTTCTAAATGTAGTCTCTGATATGACATAAACCCATATTGCTGTATTCATTTTTGTTTTGTTTTTTTTCTCAAAAGTATTTTTTTGAAATATATAACATATTGTTAATAAGCACATTGACAGTAATTTGTATATAGTATTGCATTTGTGAATGTAAGTGCTATAAATGACTTCAAATGAAGTTTTTCGAAAACATTCCTGTGGAAAAGAGCTTTAAATTTTGCATTTACTTTAGAGCTTAAACGATTTTTCTTAAAAGTGGCTTCAAATTTTCAACGAAAATTTCCATATTGGAGGAATTGTTACTCTTCTTTAATATTTTACAAGAAATATTTCGAATGTATCATTAGAAAACCTAAAAAGTGAGACAACTTTAAAAAATGAATTTTAGGCGGCTATAGATGGCAACTAGCGAGTGGATGGGGCTAAATCGTAAAGCTAACCCACACCAAGGAAATTAGAAAATGTTACTACGAGAAAGTCTGTGCTACTCTCTAGCACCACTAGTTTCTCATCGGCACAGATTTGGTCATATCATCAAGAAAGATGGAGAAAACCTTGAGAATAAAATTTGAGGGCAAGAGGCTGAGAGAGAGGTTAGAATGCAAATGGTTGGATCAAGTGAAGAATAATGCTGAGTAGCTTGAATAATACTTGAACGGATGAGAATGACGCACCTGTATTCATAAAGTAAAAAAAATTAATGAAGTAAGCGGGTTCTAATTTTTTTTCTGAGGTGTTCTGTTGATGTCGGAACATTCATATTCAAAGTACATTTCCTTTAGTACATAAGTGTTCCTTACGTCAATTGCGACGTCTGCTGTTGGGTCAGTAAGTGTGTAGGTTGAGGGAAACGTTCGAATAGCTCGTTAGCGGCTTCTAAGAGATGACGGCCGGAGGACAGCGTCGCTTTCAACTCCAGAGTGGGGTTTGAGAACGTTGCGCACGGCGACTTGCTGCTCCCGTCCTCAGAGAGCGAGAGAAGGTGAGAGAGGGGACGGTAGTAAGAGAGGCAGATTGAAGAGCGGGAAGAGACGCGGAGAGGGCGAGGGCGAGGGCGAGGGCGAGGGCGAGGGCGGCGTTCTCCGACCTGAGAGGGCCACGCGGCCGCCGCCGTTACTTGGGAGGCTCGGCGAAACGCTCGGAACCAGACGCGCCCGGGGCACCCGATGCTGGACAATGCGATCAAAGCGGTGCGACGCGCCTGGCGGTGCGCGGCGGCGGGCGGCGGGCAGCGCTCGCGTGTCAGTGCAGTGCAGGTGCTCGGAGCCCCCGGTTCGCTTCGCTTCGTGCGTCGCGGTAAATTTAGACCGACTCCACTGCGCTCTGGTGGCCGCCACAGTTGTCGGAACCAAGCGGCTTGTGGCCGGGATGGCACAGTCGTCCTGAGGGAAGTAGGTCAGTGTTCCATCGGCACCTTGAGACCAGGGCCTTCAACCATTGTAAGTCGAATGCAAGAATATAATAAAATTGCGCGATTGTTCAAGAGAGTGTATTAAATTTGTAGAGAATGAGGATAATTTTTTGTTTCGAAAGATACGCAATGAATACCTTAAATGTAGGAATTCCAAGGAGAAATTACAAATTAGGGAGGCTACAACTGCGCGTACTTTCTCGCACATACCGTCAGTACAACTACAACAACACATACAATCGAGTTAACTCACCGTGCAGTTTTACCCCTATATCACGCAGGCTCTCTGCTGTTACTAGTTGCACAGACGCTTAAAAATCTAGTGCTCTCTTCCAATATTTCCACGCGCAATTTTTGCAAATTCAGAAAGTTCAAGTAAAATGATATCTGCGCCATTCTTTTAAAAATCCCTTTTTATAAGTGGAAAAAATTAAGAATAAAATTAAGCGGATTTTGAGACTGTTTTTAATTTCGAGATTTTACGCGAAAATACTAGTTCTTTCAAAAAATTGTACCTGCCATTTCTTGAAGATCTGATTTTTTATAACAGATTTTGTTTCTGCCAAAAATCTGTATCTTCAATTGTGTAGTTTTGCAATGTTAACTTCTTGCAATTGTCAAAAGTACAGAGAGTTCGTCAGAAATGAGATTCGCAACCCTTTTTTACTGTTCTTTGATGCATACGAGAAAAAATTAAAAAGAGTGGTTTTTGAGAAAAATAGTTTAAAATTGCCTATCTTTCACGACAATTATGCAAAAACTAGTTATATTTTCGAAAACATTTACCTGAACATTTGAAGATCTGTCTTAAGAGCATATGTCATCAATAAAAAATATCTCTATCTATTCTATAGTTGTTAGAGATGTTTTTCTTTAATGGAATCCGAAAAAATGAAATCAAAATTGTATTTGTAGAAAGACGTCAAAAAAATTGAACTTTTACATTTTCTACCAATCGGAGATTCCAACTAAAATTAGGCCTGGACCATTCATTTAATCGTCTTCAACGCTATCCGAGGACAACGTTTAATCCAAAAATTTGGAAGTATTTTTGAGAAAATTTTGAACACAATTTTGAGGCGTCTTGAAAAGTACCCCCAAAATCACTTTTTCAATCAATCCGTTTCAAACTTAAGGGTTTCGAGTTACTTTAAATCGATCAAGTAATATCAATTTTCGAGAAAAACAGCCGAATGAATATGGCCCTACCATTGACCTCAGACGGACGGACAGAAGTTTTGTGGTCAATCGATTTTTCGGTATCAGACATGGATTCTGCCTGCACAACGTGTTAGAAGAAGAAACTTACTTTATACACGAACAAGATTTATCTACTTTTTGATGCTAGGATCAGGGAATATGAGCTTTTCTGTCGAAAATTTGCCGATTCCCGGCAGACGATTAAAATTCTCTCTTCTTACGAAGTCAAAGTGAGGTAGTAAAAAGAAACATTTCTCAGAATTGTGGGAATTCTGATGTGGTGGTGTTGACGTTCTTATGAGAAGAAATAAAAAAGGTCATCTTCGTCAACATATTAGTTTTATTAAGATAGCCGGCTCTCGACGTCTTTGCCGTCATCGTCAGTCTCGCTGCTTTCGGCAAAAGTCTGTAGACATTTCTCAGAGACTGCTCCGTTGTTTTACATCGTCCCTTCCTATGGATCCAATGACAGTAAAAAGGTGATGCTGCCTTTTTTCTAGAACTTTCTATTTTTTCGAAAATTTCATAAAATTAACATTTCAAAGTACAATTTTAAATACAGAAATTATTATCTTCAATGATGTCTGTTCTAAACAATCAGATCTGATCAGTATAACAAAGAATGTGTCAACCAAAACATCCCATTCGCGTAACTCAGTAACATAAGGTTTCTCATCCAACTGTTCTAGTTGATTCAACACTACCTCTGAGGCAAAGTTTACTGTAAATTAGAGGTACTCCAACACCACACACTTTCTCCTGTTATTTGCAAATTTTCCAACAACTAAAAATACAGAAAATAAAACGCGCGCAATTTTTATATGGGTACTTCGCTCTAACCGAGAAAAATCAAAAATCAACAGCTGTTTTTGAGAAAATTTTAAGGTTTCTTGCAAAATACTCACCAAAAAATCCGTTTCTAGATCGCAAGGTCTTGAATTCGACCATACTGATTGGGGAAAATACGTTTTGGAGAAAAGCATAAAAACGGCTTATGCGCTTGTGTGTGAGGACACACGGATGGACAGAAAGACGTTTCTCCAAAACTAACTTTTCGTTATCAAAACGTGGATTCTGACTACATAACGTATATGGGGAAGTAATTTACAATTTGTAGGAATGAGATTCATCCACTCTTTTGATATCAGGACCCCACAATACCCCACAATTCTTTGACGAAAAATCACCACTTTCCGCTGCAGAAGTTGCTACTTTCTTTTTACTACGTAAGTAGGTGGTGAGCAAGAATGGGAACTAGAAGTGCTATAAGAGCGCATTATTTCGCGCATAATTTGTAACTTTTGCAATTTTCGAAATATACAGAGTTTTTCGAAAATAAACTTGTTCTTTTTTATAGTGATCTTTGCTTTACCCGAGGACAAAAAATAATCTTGGAGCCATTTTTTTGAGAAACATTTGAAAATGTTTCTCAAAAGTTCATGTAAAGTATCCACAAAAATCAAAACATCCATTTGCAATTAACAGGGCCTCGAGCACAGCGAGAGCGATTGGAGAAAATATTTTTTTGAGGAATTGCAGTTTGGGTGCTAGAATTGACCACAGATGGGGAGACGGACAGTTCGAACACATTGAAAGAGGAGATCCGCACAGACAGACGTTTCCGCGTAAACAGATTTTTCAGAATCCAGTATCAACAAAATGTGGATTCTGACTAGACATGTTAAATGAAGTAGTTTATAACACATTGAAAAGAGATTTATTCACATTTTTATATCAAGAACACACGAATCGAGTTTTTCTGATGTGAAATCGCCACTTTTTGCATCAGCATTTCAGTACTTTCTCTTTACTAAGTAAGTACTACGTAGAATAGCGAGAAATTGAAAATGCTTTAAATGCAAAATGGCAAAGTAACATGCGCCCCAAGACGTAACCCATACGGAAACCGTATAGCTGAATAAGGCGGTGATGAGTGTCCCCAAACCAAATCGATAATCGCGATGCTCTCGTGAAAGGGAATACAAAATGACGAAGATTCACAAAAAATGAGCCTCTTAGGGCAATCCGTTGCAGAGATCCAACGATAAACGTCTTTTGCATGTTTTATTTTTTTCTCAGCATCTATTACGTGTATCAGGTTGAAAAAATTGCAGAGACGGGGAAACAGTTCAGTTTGAACATATTTTTGTCAACGAATTCCGACGCCAAATTCATATAGAAAAAAATAATAAATTTTTCCAATTCATTTCCGACTTTATAACGTTATAACATCCTGTAACATTTATTTTTTCAGATTTTTAAACAATGTGGACGGTAGTGAAAAAAAATTAAAACCAAGTTTGTCAGTTTAAACATTTAAAATTCGCGCCAAAATGTGAATTGAAAAACTTGTTTCACCAATGTTAGTATATGCCTCCCGACTGTAGATACTGAAAATAATACAGTATTGTTGAAAAGAACACTGCATGCAACAAGTCATGAACACCCGGAAACTCTCTACTATGAAATTGGATAAAACAGTTTCGATATCATACGCAATATTGAATGAACTAAAACAAATGAGTGAATTTTTAACTATAATCAGACATTGAAGAACATTAAGATCACTTCAAAGCAACGCTAAGAACCGCTATCGTGAAGGGCCAGTGATCAATTAATAAGATACTATTATTAATATTAAAATATTCTATCATTGCATGGAGATGTGCCTCAGGGCATCAACTGATGTCACTGCAGTGTCTCTGACCGGGACGTCCTAGGTCTGAGTACTGACGGTGGTAGAATTTTCGACACTAACTAGATGGGTCGATTTCAGCCGCTGTCACCAGCCATCTTAACCAATCAGTGCAAATAATAATCGTGACAATTATTGCGCGAACCCACAGTAGTCGTGGGAGTAGTCTCTGATTTTGTTGACATATCTCTATATTATTTTGTAATTTGAATTCCTTATAATTGGAGAAATCGTTAGCAAATCACCATATTAGCACTTTTAAACAAGTGCTGCTACATAGCTCGAAATTTCTCGCATTATTTGTAAGGACTACGCAATATTATATTCCTTGAACTTGCAAACATGCTTTCAGCCAGCAATTTTTTTTTCACACGGAGAGATTTGAACTCGATTTCTCCACGCCAATCCCATCACCCGTTTATCACCAACTACAGAGGCAATCGGAACCTTCCCGACACTTTAAAAAGAGTGAGGAACACATACAACGCAATTTTCTAAAATTCATTTCAATGATATTCAAATAAAATTCATAGATTTTCAATGATATTATTTCATGATCTAGTTTTAAAGAATAAATTTCATTAAGGAAAAAAGCTCATCATCAAAATTATAGTTTTGCGATGTCAACTTTTGTAATTTTTGAAAATGTGAGATTTCACCGAAACTGGTACCTGTATCATTTTTATGTGAACATTTTATTCTAAAAACTTGGTCGATTTTGAGAAAATCATTGATACGATGCAAATGTGCGGTTTTTCACGCATAATTACGTGAAAACTAGTTATATTTTCGAAACATTGTACATTACCTTCATTAAGAATCTATCATTGAAGAACAGATTTCATTAAAGAAAATATATCTATATTCAATATTGTAATGGTCGGGAAACGACAAAAATCTTTTGAATTTTCGAAAACCCTGAGATCAACGAAAATAAAACGTACGCCAATGATAAGCGTCCTATGTTCTCTCCGAGTAAAATGTTAAATTAAAAAATGGAGCCATTTTTGAGAACATTTTGAAAATGTTCAACCTCCATGTGCAGTACTCCCAAAAATCAAAACATTCCTTTTAAGTTCGCAGGGGATGTGTTCGGCCAATTTGATAAAAGAATGTCAATATTGAATAAACTAGTTTGAACAGTTTAAGCGCTACACACGGACGGACATATTGCATATATGAGCAAAGTTGGCGTACATTTCCCATAGCCCATAATGCAAGTTTTTCTTACAAAAAATCGCCGCTTTCCGCTGCAAGCATTACTATATTTTCCTTTTACATTGATGTAGTAAGTGAGAAAGTAAATGTTGAATAGAAGTGTTCAATCGAGAACTCGGATTTCGGACAATGTATGGTTTTAGTAGGAGCAAATGTCTATGTGATTGTAGCTGCTCTAGCAAACTAGTATTTCTTCAAATATACAGGAAAATAACTGCCACTTTGCATTTAGTGTAAATTAGATTGTTGCATGATATATCAAGTAACCTTTGTAATGTAAATACTATGAACTAATAAGAATTATTTTTTTCTTGAAAAATTGATAACTTATTCTTATTTAACGAAAACCGGTGTAAGCCTGTACAACATTCCTAATTTCTACCAGAAATTAACACCACATATGCCACGGAAACGACATTGATATTTTTCCTTTGTTATTATACATAGTTAAGGCCATGCCTTTATTATGGAAAGCTATTACATTGTAAATAAGGATCTGGTAATTGCAATTTAAAGTGGGTTCTTTTCTCTTAAGCTTATGTCTTCAGATGAAAATGTTTGCTAGATATTAATTTATGGTTATTTAAACATCATAATCCAACTTGTAGTGATCATTATGGCGCTGGCTCAGTTTCATGACAATACAAATTCGTTATATGAAAAATTCTCACCATAATAGAAAGTACTAGGATGATATTAATTATTTCTTCACGTGTACAGTAGGAGTTGGTAAAATGGTTCACGATTCCTTTTACGTATCGGCAACAGCAACGACCTCCTTAGATCGGCGAAGTTACAAACTTTGTAGCGCGTTCCTTTAGGAAGTATCAAGACGTGCGAAGAAACTGAAAACATTCGATTCAGAACAGTCAAAGTATCAGTCAAGTTCGCGTCGAGGGGGCGGGGACTTTGTACGAGGTCGTGATCGTAGATCAAAGTGTCAAAGAACGCGCCATTCTCCACAGTATGACATGGCATAAAGAACGATTCTTTACAACTGTCTCTGACAGTAGAAGATGCCACGCAGGTACATTCATTAATATTAATGAAACACTGACTCAAATACTTTGCCAACCGCATCATCATCCATCCAGTGGAAGGCACAGAGTGGCTGCGATAGCACAATGGCAACACCGTTGCCTCTGAGTCTTCGTTGTTCGAGAGTTCGAGACCCGCAGATTGTAGCTGTAGGTCGCATGCCGATGTCTGGAGGAGAATTCTAGTGGTTGGTTGTTCTGCTCGGTAGTTTTTCGTGGTTTCTACGGTCAGTACCAGGCGAATTCCGTGGCGGTACCCTTACAATTACCCTTACGGCCAAGAACCGCGTGCGATCTTTCTTTCCTCATCCTTCTCTCCATTTATACTCATGCTCTTATACGCACTACACTATCGAACATGTTGGGAGACCAGTCGGGAACTTACAGCTTGTCCCTGCTTGTGCGGTGCCCTGCACAAGGGAAATACCTGGAGGCTAGAAACCGCGAGCCGACGTGCAGGTCGGCGCTGGATGTTACTTCCAGATCGAGAGGAACACCACCACCTCCCGTATTATAACACACATTACACATACGGACCTAATGACACGTATTTCATGCGCCCGGAAATAATAAATAGTCCCTCACCCGCAGGAAGGAAATGGTAAATCACCACCGTGGTTATGTATCCAGGAAAGTGGTGTCATTGATGTCTTTGCCTCCTCCCTCGCCTATGCTCAGAGAATGAGAGAGAAAATAACACTCATCATCATTACCAGTACTATTGCTATTTTCTTCATTTTGGCGTCTTTCGAAAAAAAATATCTTCGAGGATGCCTGTCGTAGCATCTCGTCAGGTCATAAACGTGGTAATTATACAAGTGCGGTCAGAATTTACGTGACACTTCTCCTGTTCAATAGGCGTTAAAGAGAGCTCCGGAGTGTTCGCGAGCGGGGAAATGAGCGCTCGCACTGTGACCTTGGTGGCAGGCTGCAGGCGCAGCTCGCAATCAAAATTCGAACGCGATGAGCCGGACATCAGCGTCATAATAACTTTGTATGGAAATGAACACCACACACTTCACAAACTTGCAGGTGAATTTGTTTCGAAATACTGTGCTGTTATTCCGACTTAAAGCAACGTTAAAAATTCATTCCTAACGGCCGGTGTACGTTAAGGATTTTAATAGACCGCCATCCGCGAAAAACGGTCGAAACAAATGACTTCAAAAATGAGTGCGTACAAGTGCTCATATTCGAAGATATGGTATTTCTTATTTTAGTTGTTTTTTCTAAGAAAGTTATATTACGATACAAGGTCGGTATTACAAATTACGTTCTTGGTAGATTATAAATCCGGATATCGCCCCGATTTAAAAATCTTTCCCGAGACAAAGAACCAAGAGATGATCTCTGATAGTTTGCATATGGTTGTTTTATTATTGTATTTGAAAATTTTAATTTATTATGACCTAAATAAAAAGTAAATGAATGACATAAATTAAAACACATAATTACATTATGACATAAATAAAAATTAAAAGAATGACAAACATCTTGGATGTTAATCTATTTCGTTTCAAATTCGTTTCGTCGCAAAAATGAGCAAGTATGGTTTGTTAATGATTCCGGCCGCGTCAACCACTAGGGTCATTAGTGCCGTTAGTGTAGTGAATATTTTTTCTCGGGAGGTGCCAGTTTTCTTCGCCGCTGGATGGCGAGATTCGGCGCCGACCTACCGTCGACTAGCAGAGTTTCCCCTAACCAGCTATCTCCCACCAGCGCAGCACCGTCCCAGCCGGAACAAGCTCTAAGCTCCCGACCAGTCCCCCGGCATGTGTGGTAATGTAGTGCACGTCAGTGTATGTGTGTAAGGGGAGAGAATAGGACAAGAAAGAGGTAGGAAGATTGCGCGTGCTCCGTGGCCCGTTTGTTAGGGTACTTCTCCGGCATTCGCTTGGTGTTGATTGAAGGGACCACAAAAAACTACCGATCAGAGCAGCCGGCCACTAGAATTCTCCTCCTGACAGCGACTGAATTCGACCGGGCTGACAAGATAGTGTCGGAAGCCTGCCATCGTCGGGACTCGAACTTTGGACTTCCCGGTGAGAGTGACTGCAGTCACATCAGTTGATGCCCTGAGCCATCTCTCCCAGTCAAATATGGTTTCACTACTATATTATTAATGCCAATCATAAGTTTTGCCAAGGAAACACGAAATCGCTCTAATCTAGTTTGTCGCTTTTATCGTTCATGCGAAGAACGCAACTTTCTCTATTCCTTACCTCGTCGGCTCGTTTCTCTTGAGAGCCCTTGCCCTTCTCCCTTCACCGCATCAGCTTTCCCCCTTCGCGCGCAGAATCGCTTCCCCCAGTGCATGAGCGTGAGTCAGAAAGTACGAGAAATTTCGTAAACTTACACTGTTATAAACATAATTTTAGGTGAAAAAATCACTCCAACGTACTCTCCATAATATTAGAAATAAACATCCTTTTACCGTTTTGACGTTAGAAGCTCAGATTCGTGTAGAAAATGTCTTCTTGTTTGTATGTTTTTATTTAAGGTCGCATCAACATCTAGGTCATTAGCGACCACTATTGTTGTTAACGTTATGGTAACTGTGAAGATGAAACGATATGGTGATAAGGGGTAAAAAGACGCACACAAATACCATGCCTGAGGCAGGACTCGAAACCGCGACCCTTCGTTCCGAAATGGCTACGCCACTACTACCTTAGCGATCTCGACCACCGGATCGGCCTTGTATTTTTTTTATTTCGTCGCATTCTGATTATCACTTCAAACTTATGCGCATTTCCAAACCTCGAGGCTGTTGTGGACACGCGAGGTCATTAGCGTCATTTGTGAACAGTCACTGCGAAGCTGACAGCCGGATGGCAGGCTAAAGTTCTGACAGCTTCAAATGGGGCGCGATCGCAGGCTCGCGCGCGGTACCGGACTATTGTAATTGTGCGTTAGTAATGCGGTTTTCTTAGCAATACGTAAAACTAACATTCGAACTTCGAAATGTTGTAGTTATAGAGATAACTACAACTTTTTGTCCATCATAGAACTAGTTTTGCTTCATCATATACTTTCGTGCATAATTTCTAAATTTCCAATTTTCAAAAATTAAGAGTTCAACAAAAAAGAGCCATTCTTTTAAGCATCCCTACTTCTAACCGCGGGAGAAATTAAAAGGAAAAAAATTGGGGCGGTTTTTGAGAAAAAAAGTTACATTTTTTTAAATAGCCTATATTTCGCCACAGATTTCATGAAAAATATTTTTAAATGATTTTTCGAAAAATTGAAATCCCAAAGCCTCGAGTTCATTTACATCTATTGGGTAATATCAATTTTGAAGAAATTCGGACGAACTGTTTATGCGCTAGCGTTGACCACAAACGGACAGACAGATAGGACAAGCCTGGCAATAAGAGTTTTTCTGCCGCAATTTCGCCGTTTTCCGGTGCACGATTACATAATTTTATCTTCCTACAAAATACCTTCGTAAGGGCGAGACCGTAAAAATGGAAATCGTCAAGAAACTGCTGTGCAGAAACGAAGCGTTTTTCATCAAAATGCCATGAGATATATTTGTTCATTAAGTCGAAGATAATACGTGAGTGTATATTTTACCACATGCAATGATACAATTTGTATAACGCATTAAAAGAACCACATTGATAGTTTGGCGATTATTGGTGTTGGATCAGAATAGGTTCAAAGCCAAGAATTCGGAGTATGCTTGTGTCATGTTATGAGGGTTATAGGCATTTTTATCTATTGAATAAATCCAATTGCACATCCACATACGCGAGTATTATAATGCAGTAGTTATTAATTGAGGTAATCCAATCATTCCATTTATGTACAAATAGTAGGCTATTGATCAAAGCCAATCATTTACAGGTTACTTCAAAAGCTTTCATCGAGCTGGAAATAAATACGAGAAGTCGTGCCGTCTATGTTCTTGTCAATATCAATTTATAAAGCGAGTTTATTGGGTTTAGAATGTTTCGGAAGCTCTTCGAAGGGAGCGAGCCCCCCTGGCGCGCTCCTTCCACGAGGGAGGGGGCGCATGCGCGGAGGCGGCGGCGCGGGCGGGGAGGGGGCCCCGGGGCTCCGGAGCCGACCGCCACCCCCGCCCCCGCCGCTGCCAGCTACGCGAACTGCGCGGTCCAGACGCGCTGCGCGAGCAGAGAAGCGTGGCTCATTGGCCGGTCTCGCGCGTGTTCTCGAACAATTAAGCGTTCGTTCAGGTAGCTCCATACACAATTTTACACTTCACAGCTTGTGCGTAAACACGATTCGGCTCGCCTCTGTGGGACCTGCTCTCCAAATAGGAACAATTCGCCTCCAAAAACCTTCTATTTATGCGAGTGCGTTACGTAGCAGACCAGTTTTTAGTACGGTCTTTTTTTGAATAAAAATTCAAGTTATTGTTTTCGCGTATTGTTCCGCTTTGATAACCTTAACGAAATAAATTCAATCTCTTTTGACCTTTAGTAGTGAGGATTTCCGCAGTGTGTCTACTCAAAAACTTCGGAGAATTGTGCGAACCTCGAAGAGTTGTCTCCCGGGCAATCGAGCTGTCATTTGCTCTGGCGCGGGCCTGTGCGCTCCGTTCCCGCGAGAGAGTTCTGATTTTCTTTGTCAGAAATGTCCCTCTTTTCCTTCACTGCTGATTGCTAACACTTTCTCTCAGGACGTAAAAGGATATGTCTAAATTGGAAATACTGTTCCCATCTAGCAATGATTCACTGAGAAACAGATTTTATATGACTTTTGTCATATAGAAGAGTAAGAAAGAGCATAGAAATTACCCCGGTAGAGAGATTACTCGTCTTTTGAGATACAGTAATGATTCGTCGTTTGTGGACTGCGATATTTCACGATCTGTAAGGTTTTTTGTGGAGTTTTTTTTAAGTAAAGAGTGAACAGAACCAAACCAAACAATAATAGAGCTTCAGGAATATGTATTGATGAACATTTTTAACACAAAAAAATTTTCAATAAAATGAGTCAGAACTTGTTTTTTAAGCAAGAAATGTATAGAAGCATTTTCAATTTCATGTGAGGTAAGTTGTGTGTTCAAGTACGTGGCCAGTGCAGGGGTCATCTCTCGGTCACATCACGTGGAATCGATGGGAACCCGAAGCGCCGCGCCCGTACAAACCTTAAATAGACTTCCTTTACAAAGATATTCACACGCATATTTAATCCAAAATATGTTTGAAAGTGTGCATACAAGTTCAACAAATTGTAGAATAGAATTAATCTACCCATTGTATTTTCAATTGTTTCATGCATTATAAGTATTGAATGTATTCTTTTTTATTTGCCTTCTTGGATGTCAAGACAATCATTTGTATTAGAAAACTAAATGAATAACATTCAATTTTCTGCTATGCAATTCTGTGTTTGATTTTCAACCTTTCCTCTTATAATCAGTGGTCGTTTAGGAAAAGGCATTCGAATATACTACCGTCAAAACGCCTTTTTCGATTTACCGATGTCGATTTTCGATATCAACTTGCCCAACAGGTGTCCATTACTCCAATCATTTCCTTCTTCTCAGACAGATAAAATAAAAACATATTTTGTTCCAACTTCATTCTGTTTCTCATGTCGCAATGCACAAGCCCAAAAGCGAACATTTTGAAAGGAAAAACCAGAACACAATAAATGCTGATGCTTTGTGCGTCGGTTGCAGAGTTACTGTGTAGCCGCGGCTCTGTGCCATTCCCTCAAATGTACCCGTTTATTTTGCTGTGAGTTTCATGCCGAGGCCGAAAGGATGGGGCAGTTGGCGGCACGTTCGCGGGCGCGCAGCTCAGCCCCGCAGGGCGGCGCAGGCGGCGGGCGCGCTTCCATCTGGCGCATTTTGTTGGACGCGGACGTAAAAGGTTACAGCGCGCATCTGAACGTAAAAGCGCGCGCGCGCGCGCACGCTAGGTACTCATCAGATCCGTTACCTACGTGCCGCTCAAAGGTCTTTCTCCATTGAGAGATGAACGCCCATTTGCAGGAACTCTTGCGTCTCATTACTGAGCGGAGGTGGAGCATGCGGTGGCGGTGGGGGCGGTGGAGACGGCTGTGGCGGCGCTCGTCGTTCTGAACTACGCTCACTCACCATTTTTTAGAAACCAAAGGCCGGCTGTTTGGCGGCGATGAGAGTGATGAGGGATTCAATCGCGATCCTGTTGATATCAAAAAAAATTGTTGTCGAAATAATGCAGTATCTTGTTTTAAACGTTCTCGGAAAATATCTCCATAAAAATGAAATTAAACGTCAGATATGGAATTTATCTTTAATCAAAGGGAAAGCAAACAAAAAGCGTTGACGATTCCTCGGAAGCAACGCAGTTGTTAAAGAAAATATTGTGAATTTTATCTGCTCATTTGTGTCAACTCAGTTTGGTAATATGATGTAAAAATACTTACTTAATAGAACTATTATTTTATATTTTTAAACAATTTTTATTTTCAATGCAATATTTCGAGCCTTTGAAATGAATATTATTACTTGACTAGTCATTATTTTTTTTCATAAAATGCCTCGTTTCTAATGATAAATATTGCAAAAAAGGGTCTAAATGATAAATGATAAATATTTTCAAAAACTTGTCAAGCTCTTGAAACATTGACTATAGCCCAATTCCAACTGGACTGTATTTTGCTAGGCAATTTAAAATTGGCACAAACACAGTTCATAGTTACACAACGCTACTAATTCTTTGTTTTGCTGTAAGGATCAGGATCAACACAACTGCCTCAGACACATTGTTCCATTTCTTGTATATTTTCGTGGTTGTTCGAAGAGGGATCTTTTACATGTCCCCCAGATTCTTCTGACCACTGTAAACTCAGCATCCCATGTGGTTTTTGATTCCGCGAAGTTTGATTTAGGAGTCAGTGTGATGGCCACTGTAGCAAGCGCAGTGTATATTCTGAAGTTATTTAATTAATTGTTTCATAGATTTTCTCTTAACATGTTAACATTAAATACATTTTAATACTGTGAAATTATAAATTACTTGTCTCGTGAAACCATCATTGATTTAAATATTTCTCTTCTACGTCTATGTCCATCAAGACTAAATAGATCAAATATGCTCATTGCACGGCGATTGTTGTTCTAATATTTGTATTTCTTCGTACTCTCAATGTTTGCGTAAACAACATATTGCGTATTGTGTGGCAAATTTAAGGGGAGTCTTAAAGCTAAAACATGAATATTTTACTTTTTTGGATTTTAACATTTTAAAAATATTTAGAGTATTCTGAATAAAATGATATATACTTCTCGTAAAATACACTCTTAACTTACGTTTCATATATATTAAAATATCATATCATTTTGGATAAAAGTCTCTCATTTTCGGTGTATCATTTGAACGAATTCATTTAGAAGCCTGTCGTTTTCTCTAATTGCTAGAGAAAATTTCATTCTTTAATTTTGCTTGCAATACAAACTTTTATCTTCGATGACTACGAGGTAAATGTTATGTTCAATGCTTACCATGACGAGATGAGCGGTTTTGTAAAAGGATTAACTTCGATGCTAATTTCTGAAAAATTGTATTTTTCAACACCTTTGTCCCATTATTTCTCCAAACCACTCAAGTGATAATTTTTAATTTTGTAGCACAATTAAATAATAATGAATATGAGAGTAAAATCAAGACATTAAGTTTCATTCTTCAGGATTTCTTCATAAACGCACAGAATAAAATAAAGTAAACACGAACCAACAAAATATGGATGCTGCCTGCATCACGTGGTGATTTTTTTCTAAATTTAGCAACTGGATTGGTCCACTTTTCGTTACCAGAGTCCGGCAATAAGAGTTTTTTTGGCGAAAATTCGCCGTTCCCCGCAGCACGATTACAAAACCCTTCTTACAAAAAACTTCGTAAGGCGAGAAAGTAAAATGTTGACGTTTACTTCAAAGGTACTGTAAAGTACGAAAACTATTAAAAGTATGTAAATCTGCAAACATTTCAATCAAGCTGCTCCTCAACTTTACGGCACTAAGTTGAATATTTTCTAAGATAATGAGCCAAATTTACAGCAAAAATAACGTGGAGATAGAGATATTTGTTTACCCTTAAAGAGAAGAGCCCATTTTCGGTTTGGTCGATTCCGCGATAATGAAACAGCGATATTCTGGTAAAGAAGATAAAGAACAGTCCAAACCAAACGTTTGTAAGCTAAAGGCTATGAATGGCTGCAAATGGTTATTTTGTAAATTGGTAAATTTATTTTACGTAAAAAAACAGTTAAACTGTGTATGACGTGCTATGGGGCGAAGTGAAATCTGTTCACATTTTCAAAATTATGTGACACCTACACTATGTCATATACTACTTGAATTTTGAATTATTAAAAAACAACGCCGCTCCCATGTAATAAAATCTATTTTCAAGGATAAAGAAGCAATAAATTTTGGACTCTTATTCAGCATGTCCTTCGTTAAGGAATAATACTTACTGCCACGACAACATGGAACCGATAATTTGAATAACTGTATTTCCCACTGAATTCTAGAAGACCTGCACAGATAATGAAGTTACATTTATGACCAGAAGCAAAACAAGGGGTCAATTCTACAAAATTCATATATTATATTCAGTACTTCCGAGTAGCTGAATATAACCATTTCCAGTCAATGATCAGTTCATTTGAACCAGGAGACCTAGTTTATTTCGTGTAAAATCAACCACACCAATCACTATGGAGCCACCACCAGCATGCACCGTGCCTTGTTGACAACTGGGGTCCATGGCTTCGTGAGGTCTGCGCCTCACTCTAATCTTAATTTGAGCTCTTACCAACTGAAATCGGGACCCATCTCACCAAAACACTGTTTTCCAGTCGCCTAGGGTACAACCGCTATGGTCATGAGCCCAGGAGATGCGCTGTAGGCGATGTCGTGCTGTTACGTGAGGCACTTGAGTCGGTCTGCCACAACACAAATTTCGCCACACTACCCTAACGGATACGTTTGTCGTACGTCCTACATTGATTTTTGCTGTTATATAACGCAGTGTTGCTTGTCTCATAGCACTGACAACTCTTCGCCGCTGCTCTCGGTCATTAAGTGAAGGCCGTCGGCCACTGCGTTGTCCGTGGTGAGTAATTATGCCTGCAACTATTTTTTCACTCTTTACACTTCAATATTGGAATATTGATTTCCCAAATAATTTCCGAAATGAAAGGTCCCACGCGTCTAGATCCAACCACTATTCCACATTCAAATTCTTTTAATTCTCGTCATTCGGCCATAATCACCTTTTCAGATGAATTGCTTGAGTACAAATGAAAACTGTCAATGCAATGCACTTTTATACCTATACAAGATACTACTATCATACGTATATTTGCGTATTGCTATCCCATGACGTTTGTCACCTCAGCGTAGCACGTCAATTTTTTTTAAATTTAGGTTTTTCTACGTTCAGCGCCGATCATTAAAATGAAACTTTAGCTTTTTTCGAATGACGAAATCCAAACACTGTAGAGATATACCTCGTATACAATCTTTGTATTGAGGAAAATTGCAAAGCCAATAAATTCATTATTGTCACTCGTGAACAACTCAGTATACATTCGAATAAAATCGTCAAATTTTAAATTTCTTACTTTCATGTTTTAACGTCTTATACACAAACATTCAAACGTATTTCCTCTAATCTGCTTCCTCTAATTCAGACCTGAACTCGGTGGCTCCCCGGGCCGCTCGGAGCCGATACGGGCGCGCGAGCCCAGAAATTCAGTTTGCGAGCTGCGATGTGTCGAGGAGGGGGTGAACGTCACTCAATGGCAGGGGAAATAGCTTCGAGAGGGGAGCGTGGGGTGGCTGAACCCCTAAAAGCCACTGGTTCCGAAGCGCACGACACAGAGACGTCGCGAAATATCTTTCGTTTTCCTGCTTGCGTATGGGTGGGTGTGAGCAAATACGCAAGACGGTAGGAATAAAATTAGAAAATAATATAATAATGAATTTAAGGCCATAAAGAATTTGAACCCCTAACAAATCCTTTTGATGCGTACGTCGTAGAAGACTGGCAGTGTGAAGTAGCATATTTGCAGAATGTCATGCATCTAAAAAGCTTTTAGTAAAACCTATATGCAAACAAATGACTGGTACTTCCAGAAATTTCGAAAATGTTTGTTGTGGAAACACATAATTTCTTTGAATAAGTAATACAATTCGTAAAAATATGTAATGAAGGGCTTCCCTTGAACAAATTCTAAGCATATATACATTAAAAATTCAATGTAAAAACCACGTTTTTCGTAGAGAGTAGGACCCAATTGCGAATTTATTTTGGAGCAGAATAATTTTATTGGTGTACTTTCCTCGACTTTTTTCTGTAATTCGGCTACGATAATTTTTAAAAACCAATAATGCTTAATAACTATTGACGTTTTTGTTCATTTGTTTACACGTAAATTAATAACAAAGAGTTTATATAATTATGAAATGACATGAAAATTATGAAAGTGACCCTATGAAATACTGTGACCTACTCAGGCTGGGTGTGAAATATTCATGGATTCGGAGCTCTCCCTTCTGAAGATTTTGTAAAAAAATAACACAAAGTTGTAGTCACAGAGCATTTATAATTGGACGTTTCCTTGAGCATTTACCAAGATACAGAATGTCATTCCATAAACACCCATAACAAAAAGAACAAACATTGTACAATATTAAAACAAAAAATAACCAAAGAAAAAACAAGTTTTACTCAAATATAAACAAAACTTTGTTTTGTTCTGGAGACAGTCATTTTATCCATTTACTAGTTTTCTTATGACTAAAGCAAGAATTGAACATTAGCACTAATCAGACTTCAAAAAGTAAAGAATGACATGAGAGTGATGTAATGTTTAATCAATATTATCACATTCCTAATTTCACTATCAAACTGGTGCTTAAGCATTAAAAACACAAATTGAATTATTAATTTTTTAAAGTACAGCATTCATTGCAGGTTATTTTTTTCTCTTAAATGACCCTTATAGTACATCTCACCTTGAGGACAAAAAATGAAGCAAGTGACTGTCTCTTCAGAACACTGTTCGGTCTCCGTGTCAACACCACAAAGAGATTTAAACTAGAAAATAAACTACAAATGACAAACAGGTTATCACCTCAGAGATAAACATGAACCTATTCTCAAAATTACAAGTGTTTAAATGTTGTGCTGAAATAAATGTAGAAATGTAACACATTCTGACTCTTATATCATACTAAAGCTTTTACATGGTCAGTACAACATGATAAATCATCTAGTCTTGTATACTTTAAGATAATGATACAAGCAAAGAGGAAGAATAAATATGAATGTTATAACATAACATACTTAATTTTAATCAATGCATAATTTGCAATACATTAAAGTAACCTAATAAATATAACGTTCTGTAATAACCTTGTTTTGTTCGGAAGAAAATGGTATGCTCCATGATTCGTCCAACACTACTGCCCTACCCCGAGCTTTCAAATTGGGGAGGCTGCGCACACTTTGTTGCGGATCACCTGGTCTACGTGCCATTGCACAAGCCAACTCTGTTTGTAAGTTCCAGCATCTGCTTATCAAAAATAAACAATAACCTCTATTGTAGTGACTATTACATCAGCACTGCCATAAGCTTCTTGCACTCTGTCTTCTTTTAAACATCTCTATTGAATTTTATAGTTTCAATTTAACAGAAGCTGTGTCTTTCCAACACAGTATATTCTATCAACAGAAGCACTGATCATAATCTATACGGTATAAACAAAATGTACAGTACAAATACCTCTTTTCTCAAGATAACTTCACTCCACGACGTCTTGTGCTCTTTTCTCAAGATAACCTCACTCCACGACGTCTGTCCAACGACAAAAATCTCTCGCCTCTCTCCTGCCCCCGTGACGTCACAACGGACGGTAAGGAGACCCTCCCTACCTCCTCTACTCCCCTCTTGCTGGAGAAGCTGGCGTCAGCGGCGGCGGCGGCGGCGAATTCGTATGTCGAATATTTGAATGGTCACAATACCAATTCGCAGCTTGGCATGGTCCGCAATTTTTTTTATTTTAATTTTATTTTTATTTGATTGACATTACATTGTTCAGTTTACATATTAACTGTGCAAATGTTTAATGGTCTTAATCTAACTTATACTAACTTTAACTTTCTCGTATTTCGTAAAATCGCCATTCGTAAAATTTTTCTAATTTCCTTGGTGTGGTCTAGCTTTAAGGTCTTGCTCTATTTTCTGGACAGCTGCCATCTATTGTCACCAAAAGTACATTTTCTTCATATTTTCTGAACTTTTCGGTTTCTCAATAGAGGAACCGAAATATGACTTCAAGAATATCAAAGAAGAGTAAAACCTCGTTCAAAATAGAACTTTTCATTGAAAATTTTAAAGCCGTTTTTAAGAAAATGGCGATTAAGTATTTCTGTAAATACGAAATTTGAAGCTCTTTCTCATAAGAATCTACTGTTTTCGAAAGAACTTATTTGAAGTCATTTAAAGCACTTCCAGTCATAATTGTAGTAATTTAAACAACTTGATGGAAATGTGCATATTAACGGCGTGAGAGATATTAAAGGAAATACATTTGTGTAATTTTTGAAAAAAAAACAAACAAACAATAACTGCACCAAAATGAACTGTACCTCAAATTAAACAACGCAACTAGAACTATCGTTTGATTAAATTTTGAAGAAACAATTTGGAGCCATTTTTGAGAAAATGGCGTTTAAGCGTTTCTGAAAATGCGCAAATTTGAGCTAATATTTACAAAAAACTGTTGAGTTTTCGAAAAACTTCATTTTATATTATTTAAAGCACATGTACTCGTAAATCTAATGATGTCAAGAAATGTCCTCTAATGTAAGTATTACCGACGTGAGACAAGTAAAAAATTAATTTTTTGTAATTTTTAAAAACAAAAGAATAGAGCAATATGGGGTTTATGTCACCGGATAGGGTGCATTTGATACTACTCCCACCAAACATTTGAAGAAAAAATTTGAAGTCATTTTTGAGAAAATCTTGTTTTGATGTAAAAAAATATATGATTTGCTTATAAAATATAAGAGTTGCTGTATAATTTTTTTTTGTCAAAAATTTCACAAATGTATTTTTTTAATAGCCTTCACTCCGTTGATATGCACATTTTCCATTAATTTTAATATATTATTTCAATTGTGAGTGAAAGTGCTTCAAATAACTTCTAATGAAGTTTTTCGAAAATTCGAAAACCTTCTGTGACAAAGAGCTTCAAAATATTTCAATGAAAATTGCCATTTTGTCGAGTCGTAATATTTTTAAAGTAATTTTTCGGTTCTATTTTTGAGAAACCGAAAATTTGAGAAAATGTCAAAAACATTTACTTTGGGCGACGATAGATGGCAGTTGTCAATACGATGGGGCAAGACTGTTACGCCAGTCCACACCACTTTACTACGAGAAAGTCAGTGCCATTCCGTAGCACCACTAGTTTACCGGGGCCCGGCAATAAGAGTTTTTCTGCGGAAAATTCGCCGTTTCTTTTCCGCAGCATTAAAAAACTTTCGCTATACTGCGAAGGAAATAGCGAGAAAATAAAATTTAATAAAGAATATAATTAAAAAAGTAGTCGAAATGAACATCATAAAAGAACTAAGTAATGAACAATATGTATAAAAAATTATTTTAATATTCAATATAAAACTTACCTCTCAACTGCCCATAATTGCCTTCTCTATTGATATATAATTTTTTAAACGAAAACCTTGGGACAGTGAAGTATTGTGTCCAGTCTGGGTTCTTAAGAACGGTTCTCCACGTTCCGTTTTTTTACTCCAACTTGTACGAATGTAGGTACAATTTTTCTGTGAGCAAACTTTTTCCCTGAACTTTCTGCAGATTCTTCTTGATTGATTGTTTTTTTCGTGTTTCCGGGCGCGTCAACTGCTTTGGTCATTAGTCCCGTTAGTGTAGTGCATGTTTTTTTCTCGGGAGATGGCGGTGATTTTCCCCTCGTTGGATGGCAAGATCCAGCACCGACCTACCGTCGGCTAGTGGGGTTTCCCCTAACCAGGACTCCCCCACCAGCGGGGCACCGCCCCAGCCGGAACAAGCTCCAAGCTCCCGACGGGTCTCCCGGAATATGTAGTAGTGTAGTGTATGTTAGTGTAAGTGAGCGTGTAAGGGTCTCGGACAAGGAAGGGAAGGACAGATTGCGCGCGGTCCGTGGCCCGCTTGGTAGGGTACTGCTCCGGCATTCGCCTGGTGTTGATCGGAGAAATCACGGAAAACTACCGATCAGAGCAGCTGGCCGCTAGAATTCTCCTCCAGACAGCGACTGAATTCGACCTAGCTGAAAAGCCAGTGTCGAAAATCCTGCCGCCGTCAGGACTCGAATCTAGGACCTCCCGGTCAGAGGCGCTGCAGTGGCATCAGTTGATGCACTGAGCTACCGCTACCGATCAGATTCTTCTTGAGACGTTGATGGACAAAGCAAGTGGGTTTTTATATCGAACCTATTATTCGCCGTGTATGAATGCAAAGTCGTTGTCTTAGTTCCCACCCCCCGTCTTGCTTTTTGAAACCCCTTCCCAAACATAATTAGTAGCATTCCTTTTTCATGTACCACTAACTCTTTATATTCAAATAAATGTTTAACCATTACTTCACGATCTAAATGTGAAGGCTTACCCCGTTCATTCTATTTGTGAGAAACCGAAAAATTGAGAAAATGTCCAAAACATTTACTTTGGGCGACGATAAATGGCAGTTGTCAATACCATGGGGCAAGACTGTTAAGCCATTCTTCTTCTAAAATACTTTGAACAATCACATCAAATCTTTCCCCACAAGATACACGTCCACTCACAGCCACGCTGGAACAGCTCCTAAACTGCTACTCAGCAATTATAGGCCACACAAAACAAATCTCGGGGAAAGCAAACGGTTGATTTTATCTTGATATTGGGTATGTGTAAGTTTGAATTTATAGGTTATTCCATGTCAAATAGAACACTTTTGAAGGAAATTGAAACTCCCCATTTTTATTAGAATATTAATAATAAAATAAAATAAAGTGATTGTAATATTTTTATTATTGACCTCCATAAATAAACTTAGTATCGAGAGAAAATTATCAAATATAACTGAGTTTATTGAGGCAGCCCTACTGAGCAATATAAATCAAATGGATGTTCTTTGTTTTATAGAGCATTGGTAATTACCTACTTAACTTAGCATTTTCAAAATTCCAAACTTTTATCTCGTAGCCTTTTATTGTAGAGAGAGGGAATCGTATAAAGGTCCTTCATAAGGGGGTTCTTGTATTTACGTTATAAATAATCAGTTGCGGTGGGTGAGTTAAATGCAAAAGCAATGGTCATGAAGGAAGGTGCCTCCCTCTCCAATATTTCCCGATTAATGGACAAATTATTAATAGACACAATTATTTAAATTTATTAAAATTATTTAAAATGAAAACGAGAACACACCGGTCGAATTAAACTATGATAATAAATAATGAATAAGTATAATAGTTTTCATTGTTTTAATCATCTGAAATTTTAAAACAAAGTAGTCAATTTATTTTAATGCCTTATCTGCCAGAGGCAGAGTGGTGTCTGCAGTAATGACAAGATGTAGATAAAGGCTTTCTCACCTTAGAAAGGACGGAGCGTTGCAAATGTAGGACAAGCTGTCATTAATTTGAAACCGCCGCGGTTCAAACGGCCATGTCTCCTTTATTAATAAAAGAAATATTAATCTCAGGCTATAAAACTCCTTCAGCAGTAAAGGGAAGGAGAGACTCGAAACGAGATGCACGAACGACTACCTCCGCATACCGAATGTCCTCTCAACCAAGCGAAAGACTTCATAGAGAAAAAAGTTCCTCGCCTCAGCTTATTTTAGTCATTGCCGGGCACCTCTATATTTACGAAACTAGAGGTACTAAAACAGAACATACTTCCTCGCATTATTCCTAAGTTTTGCAATTTTCAAAAATAAAGAGCGTTTAATGAAAATGAGATCTGAGAAAATGGATCCGTCTCCATCTTCAATATTGTAAGACGTTTTGCCGTCAATAGATTTTTTGGCAGTAAGGACCCTCAAAACATGGATTCTGTCTACACAACATTTTAGACGAAGAAATTAACTACATGTAGCCAAAATATTTATCCACGGTTCGTTTTGAGGGTCCAGCAATACGATTTTCTGTCGAAAAATGGCCGATTTCCGGCGCACAATTACAATACTTTTTCTTCTCACGAAGAAAGGCGAGAATAAAATGAAGCCCTTGATTAATCACAAGAGCCCATGCACTCTCAATTATGTAAGTTGAAAGGTTTGAGAAAAACGAATGGTTTAATGAATATAAATTATTATTATCAAATAGAATGTTCCGCGATTTCATCTTCGCGAGACGAATCATCAAAAGAATCGAAGATAATTAATTGGCAACTTTTTCATTCGATTCCTAAATTTTATAAGCCAACAAGGGGCATTAGAGAAATATAAAATTGAAAACAATTTGGTTGAGCCTGAAGACGGATGCACGCATGCGTTTGGCAAAATGGCCAATAGCCTCGGGAAAAAATTTCGAAATGTCGATTTTTAAATGGCTTCTATCTCCTTCCCTAAAAATAATGAAATGCTTGCCAGCTTATATTGTATTTCAACGCACTAAGATCTTAGTGTATAACCCGAAAAATTACCGTAGTGTCGTATATTGATCACGTCATGAAAACTAGTGGTACTACAAGATCACATGGTTTCTTGTCTTAATGGAAACGGTTACGTATTATTATAATTTGAGAAAGGTTCGCCACTAACACGTCAGCCATGAAGCAAAAATGCACCTAACTAAACGAACCCCGTGAACATAAAAAATACATAGAATCTTAATTTCTTTGAAATTTGAAGCAGTCGTTTTAGAATGATGTAATGAATTTTTAATGTTGCAGGGACTCAACCACATTATAACTTAAAATTACGCAAAAATGACGAATATTTAAAAGTGAACTTTAAATAAATTTTTAGCTTCACTATTGAAGGTCTAGAACGAATTCGAAAAAAATGAACTTATGCATTTTCCGAAATTCTAGAGGTTCTAATAAAAATCTGACATGTCCCAAGTGCCATAACTACAGTTAGTAAGTCTTGTTTGTACAGTCCATAATTTGCTCGAAAAACATTAATTTTAAATATAAAATTAATTTTAAGTTAGTATTAATTTTAAATATAAAATTAATATTAACGCAAAATATATTACAAGATAACTGAATAATTCCAGTTAAATAAAATGTATCTTTGTACACCTAGTCGAAATGGCTTTGAATTTCAAAATCACCGGCACATTTAGTCGCTCTGAAACTAGCCGCTAGGAAGATTCCCGAGCACTTAATTGTGCTGGTGAATTTCAAATTCATGTCCCTTTCGTCTAGGTGTAAAAAGTAACATTTTATTTAACTAGAATTATTCGGTTATCTTGCAATAGTTTGCGTTAGTATCAATTTTCCACTTAAAATTAATGTATTTCGAGCAAATTATGCACTGTGCAAACAAGACTTACCAACTGTAAATTGCTCACAAATAATACCCAGTTAAGATTCTTGGATTTCTTTCAGTGATGTCAACAGACGTTCGTCGCTCTTGAGGAATTGCATCCCATCCTTGATAATGGCCCCCGACCCCTTTCCAGGAGAGAGCCTCTGCACATGATATTGTGACCACCCTTCCGTCCGGAGCAAGCGGTTAAACACCTCTCTTCTTTCGCAAACTACAAGTAGTCTCGTGTTGCACGGATAGATGACGCGAGAGGTAGTCTGACGTTAGAACCCAAACACAGAGGAGCGCGTACTGACGGGCTCAATTTACTACCATGCACTGTGGATCCGAGCTAAGAAGTAGTTATTTAAAAAGAATCTAAATATTTCGTCGTTTTACTTTAAACCTAATTGAACATGAAAATGATTCCATGCCAATTTCATTAGATTTGGAGCGTTGTTTTTCTTTCAATCAGCAAGAAATCAGGAAACCACTGTAAATACAAGAACACTTTATTCATAAACCCAATTATAAAATAATATTCTGACATCAAGACTATGTACACTTTCCTCACATAATATTCAAATGTACCCAAAACTGTTCTTGAACAGTAAAAGAATTCAACGAAAAATACAAAAGAAACACATTTATCTGAGTATATGATAAACCATATCATGAACTGAAAATTACAAAAATTAAAACCTTTCAAATAACTATATTTATAACAGATTCCTAACCCACTATTTACAATACAAAATAATTACACTTTCATCTCAAATCATGATCAAATGGTTAAACGTGTTTAATATACAGTTTTATTTTTCCCGCAAACACAAAGAAGTGTTTTACAAATTCGGTTAATCTTTGTGAAGGAAATAGAGTACAGATAACCCAAGAATGATTTTGAATAATCAAGTACTCCATCTGGATAAAAGTGATGTCAATAAATTTTATAAATACAGCTGCCGAAGCTTCCAACATAACGTCTCCCCTTTCTAAAGGTGTACGACACGATGTAGTAACATCGTTTATCGTCAGCGTGATCTTGACACGACTTCAAGGCTCTGCCCCCAAGTTAGAAAAGTTATACTTTCTCCTCTTTAGGCATATTTCTGCTGTAATACTATGAGATGCTATACTGTAAGGTGTTTCGAGATTTCTTTGCAAAACTGTTGAGATGGTTCAATGAAACCAGCCATTGCCACTGCAGCCTATCCGACAGAGAGGTTCTGGGGCTGAGTTCCGACGATACGGGAATTCGGCATTAGGTATTAGTATAGTTTGGTCGAATTCAGCCACTGTCTGCAGGAGAATTCTAGTGGTCGGCTGCTCGGAGTTCCGTGATTTCTGCAATCAATATCAGGCGAAGGATGTATCCATCATTCTTGTCGCATCCTCCCCTCACACACAAACACACACACACACACACGCACACACACACACACACACACACGCACACACACACACACACACTCTCTCTCTCTCTACATATATATATATATATATATATATATATATATATATATATATATATCACACACACGTACACACACAATTTCGAGAATACAGTTTCATTTGTGAAATTTAAGATGTGTGAAATTTATATTTTACTATCTTAAATCCAATGAACACATTTAATCAAAATTCTAGAAATTTTTTAATATTGTAAGTTTGCATGGCGTCACTTACGATTATAGATTAAACACAGGCAATTTTTGAACTAAAATTATCTAAAAAATGGCTCCATTGTTTTTCTTTAAATTTTGTCCCTATATGTACCAAAGAACGTTAAATATGTTGGTGCTGATCCCATTTTCTGATAAATCTCTGTATTTTTGAAAATGGCAAAAAAATAACATTGCAAAAGACCAATATTGAAGACAGATTTTGGTCTTAAATGTCACGACAGCTTGTAGATTTCGGTAATTTCTGCTTGACGTTAATGCAGTTTATAAAAAAAACGCTTTCCCAGAAACATCTGCAAATTATTTTTTTGTACGGACAAAGCCAAGGACCCTGAAAATGGCCAAGATATCATTTTCATTGAATTCTCTGAATGTTTGAAAATTTAAAAAGTTATAAATAATGAAAGAGTGGGTGCTGTAGCACCACTTGTTTGATATTCCTGTACGCAACAATTGCGTAATTAGCTTCAGCTTCGAAATACTGGAGCACATTGTGCTTCGTTTCGTGAATACTGAGAATTTTGATTAAGTTCGCTTATTTTAATTCCTACTTTTATTGTTTTTTTTTTCATGCTTCAAATCCAATCATATTGCAATGCGATGTAGAGAATTCTCCATACGATTACATTACGTTAAAAAATTAATTCATCCGAAATGAATTTAATTGTATCACACTATCGAATTATCTAATTATACCACACGAATAATTAGCAATGATCTTACTATTCCACGCCATAAATTAGTATGAAATGAGAAAATATTTAATGAGCACTCATTTTTATTGGCAGTCTAATTGTGATTTTGTGGGCATTCCTTCATACTAAGCAGAAACTGCTTCACCGTCTCAGTTTTCACCATATTTTGAATCGAATTATTATCCCTTCAAATAAACAGTTCTTGGTTTGAAACGCTTCTCATCATAACACTGTACGATGTTACTAGACATCTTAGTTATAAACAAGTGCCAATTTTTTGTAGCTACTCTAAATGAAATGTTTTGCCAGTCCTTTTGATGTAGACACTATAGATAACATTTTCCATGACTGGTTGATATTACAACGACGACATTTATAGTGCCCAAAATGCCTTTTTCAGTATTAGTCTAAAAATTCCAATTCATCCGATAATAAACCCATTTCCTTTAATAAAATTATTGACTATTTCTGTCTTCTTTCGTAGAGAACATCACAAAGACAATTCCGTTATTGATGTGCTCCCAAAATCATCACCCGCAGATTCAGTGCTTCTCTTCCTTAGCAATTTTCTCAAATTAATATCCATCATACTCTATTAGCTTTATTTCATAGCAATACTCTCGAGTTAGGCATTTAACATCGATCTGCGGCGCTACAAAATTTTGTAAAACAATTTACTAATTAGATTGTTTTTCACGTCACAGCCAAGACATATTATTGTAATCATGATACAAACCGGCAAGCAAACATTTATTTTTTATTTATTTATTTTACGTCAAAAAGCAGTTAAAAACTGCGTATGACGTGAGACATTTTCATTAAACTTCAAAAATATGTAGTAATTGTCAGAGTGCATCTCTCTAGTCTGGATAGCAATAAATAGAGATATATTATACTTTTTCATTGCTTTGAAGTATTGTGTGAGAAAAAATGCCTTAAATGGTTATGCCAATAAAACAAAAAATTAGTACCAACAAAATGGAAAAAAAAAAAATTCTTGTGAAATGTTATTTTCATTTCATATTATACAGTCAATGAAATAAATTAAAACTTTTATCTTCGACATTTAAAAGTCAATGCCTAAAATGAAAGGTCTTAAAGACAAAAAATTCGAAGTCTACATATTACGTAAAATATGAACAGTGAGTAAAAAATTTACAACAGTGGTATGTGACTTTTCAGTGTATCCGTGGAATCGCGTGGTTGAATTTACAATAGGCGCACGATGCTCAAAACATTATAAACCCAATAGGAATTACTATTGCGTTATGAGTGAGAAAGAAAATATATTTTATTTTTTACTGATACAATATAACTTATTACCTTCGATACGGAGCTCTTTATACACTGCATAACTTGTCTGTACCGAAAGGGTCGTGTTTACGAGTGAAATGTCAAACCTTAAATGGAACGTCCATTTAAATGAATTGAACACAAAATTAAGTTCATTATGCTACGCGTTCAGAATTCTTGCAAATTCAGTCAGCCTTCATACTGCTCGTTGTGTATACTTCGCGAATGTTCATTCCCGCCTGAGATATGGCATAATATTCTGGGGAAATACATCTTATAGCTCCCAGACTTTTAGATTACAAAAACGAATTGTACAAATAATAACCAAATCCCACCCACGTGATTCATGTAAGCCTCTCTTCATTAATCTAGGAATTCTACCGTTACCTTGCCTGTTGATTTACGAATCAGTGTTTTTTGTCAAAAATTACTTCCTTAAAAGCGGGAATATATTTTCAGAAAACGTCAATGTCTATTACTACAACAATCGACGTAGAAATCATATTCATCAGATGACAGTATCAACAGCTCATTACAAAACATTCACATACAATACATATATAATATCCTACAACACTTTGCCAGATGACATTAAACGATTAAATTCCATAGAAAAGTTTAAATCCCAAGTGAAATCGTTTCTGCTGCATAACTGTTTCTATACAATTAGAGACTATACTGAGCATCACAAGGAAAGTAACATTGATTATAACAAGTATATTTAATGTATTATTTACCATTTGGACTGTATAATTCTAAACAATATGTAACAAGTATTGTATCGCAGCTTCTGGGTCAATGACCCCCATCTCGATCAGGTTTTTTGTTCAGTTTCCCTGATCCATTGAGCAAATGCTGAGATGGCCCCTTGTTTTGCTTCTGGATATAAATGTAACTTCATTATCTGTGCACGACTTCTAGAATTCAGTGGGAAATTGCGCTCGTGGCACATAGCGAAGTCGCTAGTCTTTCACCACTGAGGTCCGAGTGCGATTCCCGTCGAATTTCATGTGAAATTTTTTCCAACAAAAGGAGTTTGGCTGCTTCACAAGGGCTAGTCCAACCCCTGTGAAGTGTCCTAAACCCCATCCTATCCCTATTCCTTCACAATTCTGGCCGCTAGGTAGTGACGCAGGAGCGCGTAGTAGGAGGTACGCGGAGATGCTACCTGGCGGTCTTCTTGACAACTGACTACGACGTGACGTAACGTGACTTAAAGGTAATGGAGGATTACTCCCGCGCAAGTTCATGGAGGTTTGGAGACGCGTTGCGTCAATTTGTAAGACTAACAAATTAAAAGAAATACAAGTTATTCAAATTATCCATGTTGTCGCGACAGGAAGTTTTATTCTATGACGAACGATATCAAGGATAAGAGCCCCAAATTTGTTGCTTATTTATCCTTGAAAATAGATTTTATTACATTGGAGCGAGTTTTTTAATTCAAAATTCAAGTAGTATATGACTTAGTGTAGGGATCACAGAATTTTGAAAACGTGCACTTAATTCACTTCTCCCCGTAGCACGTCATACAGTTTTAATTGTTTTTGACGTTAAATAAATAAATGAACAAGCAAACAAACAAGAAAACGAGAAAACAAGCAAATAAATAAATAAATATGAAAACACCTGAATATGCTACATGTTCTCGTATGAAGGGAATTATGAAAGGGAATTATGGAAAGCAAATATGAAAAGACAAATCGAGTTAACATTTCGTTAATCAGTAAATAAGTAAATCTGAATCAATAAAATTAGGTAAAAAATAAAATTACGTAGCACGGGCTACATATGTATGTACACGGGTAGAACCAGTACCAACTGGTTCTAATGATCTCGAGCAACAGAAAGCCCTCAGACCAAAGACCCTCTGACATTTTGTCGCCGCATGATCATTAGAACCATTATAACGCCCTTCGTGCATAAATAACTATTATTAATTCACGTACATTTACAAGATTTTGTTTTTCCGATTATCCGTAAACTACGGAGAAAGAGATGCCTCCTCATCTCCATATAATGCGTCTGTACATATCCGGGGATACTTGAAATGAATCGCTGTTTGTAACAGATTTTGATAAATATTAGTAACACATTTCTCCGGTGGTTTCAATAAACAATCCTCATTAGGCATATTATTGATATCTGCAGAAAGTATCTCCACAACGTGACGCGAAACGATTGTAATCATTAGAATATAAAGGCAGTGGACGTAAAAAATAATTTTAGTAAAGGATGGAGTTGGACTATTTCCAGACCGTTCACTAAAAATTAAAGAAGCGACGTAATGTGAAAAGTCGAACTGTTATAGAACGTATATATATAAAGAAAACGGAGAAAATAGCTGTTAAGATAAATTTATCTCCCACGTAATTATCATACAAGCCACCATCTTCACGAAGTTTCCTACATGAACCATTCAATTATTTATTTAAACAAATACCACAGTCAAAAGTATTCTTACGATCATGCTACTTCTGATTCTTCTGATAGCATTTTGCTAAATCTGTTATTGAACTATTATCTTATACTATAGCATGTTACAATAATGTGCTGTAAAAGCACATTTTACATACTATAAAATGTGTATTGTGCAGAGAGTATACTAATTGTGCAAATGTGTGCAAATCTTGACATAAAACACGTTCTAAAAATAAAAGATACTTGTTTGTTTTCAAGCCATCTTCTAATTGTGATCTACTACAACTAAACAGTACACAGGATAAAAATTCCCCAATCGATCTGGCTGACGTTGCGAAACCTGGAACTTAAAACGGACCTTTTCATTTTTTTAGGTTTACAATATTTCAAGTTCTTGATATATTTTAAAATCTTTGATAAATCAAATTTCACTACTCATACTGAAAGCGTTCTCTAAAGTTTATCGTTCGTAATATATTAATGTATCAACACGAACGAAAGGCACGAGTGTCTATTGTATATTCAGCTCTCAGATCCCATCCTACTTTTCCCAATCATTCTCTCTTTTCTTTATTTTTATTATTATCCTACTTTTTCCCTATTTTTATTCTATTATCTCTTTGCTTCACAAATTTGGACTGGAATTTCTTTCCTGATATACAAATTTTATTTATTTTTGTCGGATTTGAATAGCACACTAGCATGATCATTTTTGAATAGTTAACTGGCACATGCCAATAACTGATTCAAGTTTAATTATATTCACTTGTCTGTCCATATGCCAGATTTACCACGCACAATAATGTAGCAGTTCACTGTTGTTCAATGATAAATGCTGTAGACATGTAAATGCTTATTGATCTTGCTCGTAATTAAGTGTTTGGATGCGTTGAATACTTGACGCATAATATACATTTTAACTGGATGATTAAGTGTATGAGGAACGACGCCCGGTTCAGTCAACTGGAGTATTCATTGTATGTGACATAATGCAGGGCTAGAATTATCACACTCGATTAACTTCATTTCTGAAATTTCGTTTTATCTGTTTCATTTACTTAACTCGAATGTTTGAAGTTTTTCAACATTTTTGCTTTTTTTACTCATAGATACAACTCAAAGAGACATTGCCATTTCTTCCTGCATTCATATGCCAATGCATGCAAATGCCAATTAAATTTTGTACAGAAACAAAAAAAATTATTTCCGTAAAATAATTTTGGCTTTCATTCATCTTAAAAGTAATCCGACCCATTTGTTTAGAATTCTATTTCTCTTCGGAAAGATTTTTTTGTCTGGCATAAAATGCTCATCATCAGACATTTGTATGGTATTTAAGGTCGCTTTATAAATGCTGTGTCATTAAACGACCACTGATTTCAAACATTGGGGTAACTAAAAGGAGAACACATACGAACATCATGAACACACAGAAACATATATGGCGTGGGCAGGATTCGACCCGAGGCAGTTATGGCAGTTATGCGTTGAACAAAGCTTTAGCGACCTCTGGCTATCCAGACCGGCTTCGGACATTTTCGTCGGCTCAGATACGCTTAGAAAAAATTCATTGTTTCTCAACTGAAAAAATAGGAAACGTTTAAGTGCGAAAGCATTGCATCATTGAACATGAAATGACAGAGTTTGAAAAAGAACGTTCTCATCAGATAAATCTTGGGACATTTAGGGTATTAGTCTATATCTTCATATTTCATTTCGTTTAAAAAAATTAAGTAATATAATAATACACGTATTTCATTTATTAAATATTTCCCTTTATAGAATTTCCGGAACAATAATTCTCTCTGTTTGGGCCCGCCACTTCCGCTGTCTTGCAAAAATCATTTAAATCGGTCTGTTTAGAGCATTTTTGATTTGCAATATGCTTTAGTGGAAGACAAATTATTATAATTTTTTAATTCTTTTATATCTACAGTGGCAAATATGACTTGTCTCTTCAACCAATATGTTTCAATAATTGCCAATGATATCACGAAGGGTTTTTAGTATGCTCGGGTTCTTGGTCCCGATGACTGAAGCACATATAATCCCATGCTCTAAGCGTGGCATCTGGGAATACATTGGATGCCACAAAAATAACTACAGTTAAAGTAATGTGTAAACTTCATCCAGGGTCTAGGATTCGTTTTTCGATATGGAAACAAAAGAAGTAGTCGAGTACCAGTAATGCGTTGATTAGAGAATATAGTCTTTCCCCAGAAACACATACTAAAACAAAGAAAGGGCAAATAGTATTTCTCACTAATTTTCCAAAGACAAGAAACAAAGCATTTAACTTTTTAATTCAATAAAATACACTTGCTGAAAAGAGTGCACATACATAATACATAACCTTTAAACAGCTAGACAAAAAACACTTTGCACACAGGGACCGAAAAGGTATTGAATACCGGTAAAAATACCGGTAAAGTACCGGTATTTTTCCATACCTTTTTCAAATACCTTTACTCTTTTTTACCGGTAGAATACCTCTATAGGACGTTTATACCGGTATGGACGTTCATCAAGGTTACACCGGTATTATACCGGTATTTTCAATGAAAAAACAAAGCTTACCATCCATACATGTTGACAAAAATCATTTTATAATTGTTATTTATTGTTTAAATTATTATTTTGTGTATATACATATGCACATATATATATATTATAACACGCCCACCTACTACCTTCCAGCCGGTGGCGATGAAGCGTGAAACTATGAATGCTCGTGAAGCGAGCTTTAAATTCTCAGGAAGCAGGATCTTTCGGGTATGAGAAAGGTCTGAACCCTTGACACAATGAATTATATAAAATTCTGGTAAAATGAGCATATATTCAGTAAAACAAATTACACAGCGGCACAAATATACAATAAGTATGTACTTTACGTAGATGGTCACTGCAAAGAAAACAAACAAAAAGAACAGAAATAACACAACCATAAGAGAAAGTATAGGCGTCATCTTGACTGCCTGATTACTTCAATACGCACTATTTACAATACTTTTGCTTTGACCTCCTTCTCAATTATTTTATGTACCTCATTTAACTTTTGTTAATCTAAAGTTTTCTCCGTGCACGGCCCTTTAAGTGATTCTCTCTAATTATTCTATTATAGACTTCACAGAGGTCAGCCTTGAGTTGCGCATTTATTATAATGCTGTTAACTCTTAACACAATAATAAACGTGACACACACGTTACTAAATCGTCCTCTTTACAAAATTATAGCAACTGATTATCCCTGACATCATACAATGGAAACAATACTTTCAATAAGATTACTTTTACATTACATGAAAATTATAATTTACTTTAGAAAAGTTGTACAAGGTATGGCATTCAACGAATTTACTGGTGCGTACAGCGAATGAAATCAAAACTGCCGCTCGTACGTTCGAAATATTTTCCCAGTAATTATTTGGAACTTTCACCTATTTTAGGACGCTACGCCTGGTGTTTAACGCTACACAGTTTCCCAACAAATTGTCGCATAGAAGTTGCCAGTTCTTTACCTCGACATTTCCTTCCCGCTCGCCGTCAGTTAACCTTGGGGGTTCGGCCGCTCGCAGTCCTCGCCACGTCACTCGACTGGTTTGATGTCCCGCGGTCGCACCTCTTCTTTCGCTCGATCTCAGGATGACGCCACACGTCCAAATTCCAAACCTTTCTCTCGTCCTCAGGCTCGTACCGTCTACGGATTGGTCCAAGTCTTTCTCGCCTACGCTTGAGTGTTGGAGTCGTCCTTCTGCCGCCTGCCGCGTACCCGTTCCACGTACTCGCGCTTCCAGTTTTAAATAACTAACGTGCTTGAATTGACTACTTCTAGCACTCGGCCGACATACCACACTTTGAGCGTGCGTGGTCGTGGCGTACAAAATTAAATACTGGATTTCGTTCAGAGTCCTTCTGCGCAAATTTACTTCGATGATGAAACTATTTCAAGTTCGAGCAGTCACAACGCTTGCTTACTCGCGTAATGTTAGTGCAAATGCTGTACATGCACTTTGCTTCTGAATTATATCACTTATCACCGCGTTTCTTAAATCAGCTTTACTAAAGCAAGTAAAATTATACTCCTGCACTAACCAATTACTACCGCTGAAGAATCTAGTTGAGTCGCCGTCGCTGTCGAAGTCGTAAGAGAGCTCTACTGAAGTGCGTCACGGTATTTATGCAACTCCGCCTGGGGAAAAATTTCTGGAGGGGTGAATTTTCTCCTCCTTCGCGCGCTTTCGAGAAAATATTATCCGTTAACTTTGGACATCGAAGTGCGAAAACCTGCGGGTAGATGTCGCCTTCTCGGACCATCGCTCCGCCTCGTACCCTATTTCTCAGTTCTCTGGTCTTTTCTAGTGGCTTATGGTGGCGTTACGGGTTCGTATAACCCCGTGACGTCACAATATATATATATATATATATATATATATATATATATATATATATATATATATATATATATATGTGTGTGTGTGTGTGTGTGTGTGTGTGTGTGTGTGTGTGTGTGTGTGCGCGGCGCGTGTGTGTATTTTATTAAAAAAGGATATAATTTATTTATTATTAAGGTAAGAATATCCCAACTTAAAAAAATCTTGTACAAATCTATTGGCACTAGAGACGGAGAAAACTGCATTCAGTCTCTCTCGTATCCCGTCCGAACTGTTATTTCATTCTCGATGGCCGAAGAAGGGAGAAGGGTCGTGGAGGGGGAATGGCCCAGCCAAGGCCAAGGGAGTTCACCGGCGAAGGAGATTCTCTTTCTCTGCGAGAGGCAACGAGACTACGAGATTCTCGTATCTCGTAGGGACAGAGTATTCTTCTAAGCAGTCCAAGCCGGCCGAAGCTCGGAAGAGACTCATAATCAAAACTGCTTAGTGTAGAGCAACGATTTCTTCCTAATTAATTGATTTAAAATAAATTCAATAATTGCTCTCTAGCGTAATAATGAAACGTTCCCCTTTACTTTCATAATAATGAAGTATTACATATCGTCGTACACAAGAAAAGTAAACAATTAATAAATTAATTAATTAATAAAAATAAAAGGAGATGACTCACAGCAACAAGTATTAAAGTCAATTCTTATTATTGTAAATGTTTTGTGTTCGGGTGTTTACGTTTTGCATACTTTGTATGTAAATGAAAACCTCGCGTAATTTAAACTTCGTAAAATTTGAAATATGAAATAATAATCATTGATTCCATTGAAGAGAACCTTTTCTTAGTGACCTTCATCGAGCTTTCTCCCATCTGACCTGAGAGATGACTCAAGCCTATCTTCGTATTTCGCACGTGGAGAGGCTGGCAACGCATGCGCCGCGCCGTAGGCGTATGACCATTTCTTCCCGTCCCCTCTTACGGCGTACGGAGGGAGCTTCGACACCTTGAGATGATCCCGAACGCTCAGGTTTTCAGGCCCGGTTTTGTTAATTGTTAAAACTGATGTTCTTTTACTTCATTTCACAATTAAATCTTAATTATACATTAAGAAATTTATTATTATTATTATTATTATTATTATTATTATTATTATTATTATTATTAGCCATTAACATCGCATGTGTGTAAGGGTCCTTTGCTAGGCGGGTAGCTTACATTATAAAAAGCATCTGGAGGATCCCACTTCGAGAAGAGTGTTTCTTAATTAATATTAAGAAATTTATGCTAACATTTTTCATTAATAAAATAGTTTATTAATATTAACATTTTTACTTTTTAATTAAAATTAACATTTTACTTAAATAAATTTATAAATTAACAAACAAAATAATAAAATTATATTTAAATTAAAATGTTTCAAACATTAATTTTGAATGAAACATTACGCTTCTATTTCATCGCGTAAGAATAGTTAATTTATTAGCGTTCTCTAATAGTTAACTATTAGCGTTCAATGTCAATTTTTAATATAGTTTTAGTTATAATTGTGGTGCATAATAAGGAAACTGGGCTATTATTTTCGCGAATGTTAGTGATACGGTCAAATGTAAGCAAAGAATCGTATTTAGTGATAAACATAGTCGTGCAAGGACGTTTGGTATGCGTGGGAAGACTCGTTTATGAGTAAGAAAACGCGTTTCTCCATTCTTTATCACTACTAGAAAGGACAAGATTTATACAGAGAAATTCAATAAATTTTCAACACTGTATCAAGTTTCGACATGCTCTGCGTCCGGACGTGAGGTCCAAGGTCAGCGAACGAGCTCGTGTTGATGTCTGCGAAAGACCGTCGGCAAATGCCGTGTTGCCGAAAGATGTCGGCAAATGACCGCCTTTAATTGACACGTTTGGTGAAAAAAGAGCGCCTTCTTTTTTCCTCCTTTTATAAAAAAATTCTTGACATATTTTAAAAAAAAATATTTCAGGCTTCCTTACGAGGAAACACTGCGAGGCGTTCTTTGAACTATCATACTCATAAAATTTATAAACAATATTTGTAGTTTTTCTTCTCATATTTTCTTTGGAAACACCACGTGAAAAAAAAACTAAACTCATGACAAAGTACTGACCGTTCACAAGGAATAAGAATTACTTTAGTTGGTATTTAGACCTCAAAATGGTCGGATGCCTTCAGAATCTCTTGCCCTTCAACATGGGATGCCGTCCATAGACGTACCGAGGCTTTTAACTTGAACCTGCGGGATGCCATCTGGAGACGTCATGGCGCACCTTTTCCGCGTGCGGGATGACGTCCTGAGGCGGCGTGGCCCTTCCTCTCCTCGGCCGGGCGGATGCAACCGCATTCCTAAAGATATTTGGCGATTCTACTGAAATACCAGTATTTTCATAAGAAAATACCGGTATTTGATGAGAGAATACCGGTATATACCTATAGAGGAAAAATACCGGTATTTGACGTCTTATACCGATATTTTAAAGGTATTTTTAATAAAGTTATAATAGAGGTAAATGTATCTCTATACCGGTATAAATACCTTTACTGCTATTATTCCGGTATTCGGTCCTTGTTTGCACACTACAAAAGAAAAATCTAATGTACATGTTTACATGGTATTTGGTATTTTATTGCATAATTGTTAGCTTGCAAATACTGTAAGATAATTTCTAGTTAAATTTGTCCTTTAAGTGAAACACAAATTCACAGTAATTAAATAATTTCTATTTCGGAAACATTTCTCAAATCATGGAAATAGCGTAATTAATGAACAGTTAACTCTTCATTACTTCTTACTGTTCTCCTAAAGATTGCAATAGAAAATTTATAAGAATTCGGCTTATTGATAACTTCTGGCTTTAGCCAACATCGTCTGCGGTTTCAAATGACCTCGCTGGCGTCTGACCTTGATTTATGTAGTCGCGCTGGTTATAAATTTATTTAAATTTCTATAAAAATGTTAATGGCATCACAATCAAATCCTATTCATTTGGCTAACAGGAGGAACATGCAGATGCGGATAATTGCGGATTGTCCAATGACTCGTACAACCGTCCCACGACGTGAATTTTGTAATGGATTCTCCAATATTGCGACTCCTGTAAGCGAGGTCGACGTTCAAGACCATCCAGTTCTCCGCTGAATTCAGATGTGCTCGTGCATTAGCCCGATCATTGCCTCGCTCTTTCTTTTTGTGTCACGCAAGTCCATTCACGTTTAATAATATGAGAATATAATCGAAGAGCTAGTCAAGTCGAGCAGTTGTCGAAGATTGTATTTACGCATTCACAAAACAAAAAATTATAAGGAAAGAATATCTCTTATATTAGATCTTTGCCGTCATAATATACATTCAATGCATTTCTATTCATGTCTTATTACTTTATGCAAAATTGCAAACATTTTCATTCTTCTTTAATTCAATTTCTATTATAATTCACTTTTCTGTTGATTAATATCATTGTAAAATCGTATATTAAAAATACCGTTACCTCTTACAAGAGCTTCTCGTACAACCTAACTGCAACGTTCTTCGATAACACTGTATCTTCTCCAGGAAGTACCTCTCACAGCTGGATCGTTAGGCAAAATAGTCCATAACACAGAGCATAGATTTGTGTATGGTCCATAACTTGAAGTGTACCTCTAATTCATGGATTTAGTCAGAAAATATCTGACTGGCGGAATCAGTCAAGGATACGATTCGTTGTGTCGCTGTGGTATAGAACCCCCTATCCGTCAGTTTTAGTACTACGTCAGCAGGTTAATGCGTAGCGGCCTGGTTCTGAAGCTTTTCGGAGGCATCAGCATGCAGACGCTGGCTAGCGGTTACAGTAAATTCACGAAATTCAACATCGGCAGACGTTTCCCCTAAAATGTTCAATATGATGGTTTCTAAAACTTCTTCTTATGAAATTCTTTGTATATTCTGTGAGCTAAAATGTAAATATTCGGTAGACTTAGATGATTTTCCGGATTATATATTAAGACTCGTGCGAGAGGCATTATACACACTCATTCATTCAAAGCTTCCTTATTCACTAAAATATTTTCTGATATTTTCAAAACAACAAAGGTTAACCCACTTTTTGAAAATGCAATAAAAATAAAATTAATTTGCGAATTTCTCTTAGAATTTCACTTAGAATTCACTTAGAATTGTGTGTTGTGCGCTAATAATTCGTCGCATTCCTTTCAGTAAGTAGGAAAACGTTAAAAATCATATCAATAAGAAGAACCCCCATTGGGGGTGTCAGGGTTGACACGCAGATATAGTGGAAGTCGCCGTAGTGCTAACTACCGGGGTCTCTCCGCTCGCCCTGGAGTGCAGTACAAGACAGCTCAAACCGGGTGATCAGAGGTGGGTTGGCCAGTCGCCAGTCTAAGAGAGGCCAGGGCCAAAGGTAGTTTGTGCGCGGTATGCGCCAATGGTAGGGCACGGGGTACTCAGATCCGTGCAGTCACCAGAGTCCACCGGAGTTCGAACAACGAACGGAGTTTCATACAGTGAACTCACAAGATCCCTGTGTCAAGGCGGCGTGCGGGAGAACACGCTCAGGTCCCTTCACTCCCTGGTCCCTCATTCCCTACGACAAGTGGCACTTTGTGCTGCAAACACAGGGATGGACGTTCAGATTACAGAGACGGCCAGTGAAGTACAAAAGATGAAAGTGGCGTATCAAATGGAGAGCAAGAGACAGAAAACTTGAAGCACATGAGAGCCTTCTCTGCATCACTCCGAAAGGACGTGGACCGACTCACATCAACGGGACCATGAAAGAAATAGTGAACCAACCGGTGTGAATAAATTGCAAATGCCACCAGCTAATAAAGAATAAGTATAATGATAGGAAAGTTAATAAATATTTCTCTTTCATCAGACTGTACACCCGAGAAAATTTATTTGCGAAAACTTGATACGAGTCGTGACAGAAAGCATTTTTAAAAATTACATAATTGCAGTTAACGATAAGATTAATGGTAAGAATAATTGCATTACTGATAAATTCCATAAATTATAAATGCTTATTAATGATCGTAGATTAATAAAATAGAAATGAACAATAGAAATCATCTTCGTGCTTGTGCTCATTTTTGCGGTAAGCTAACCAACGCTCGTCTGACGTTGTAAATAAATGTTCTTTATTGACGTCTCTTCCTCATTTTCTAAACTCTCACGAGCAGGCGATTTTTAGAGGATGACAGGTTCTTGGTGGAGTTCAGGAAACAAATGGCTCGGTTCAGGTGGTCTAGAGGGAAGATTGCGTGCGGAAACAAAGAAAGGGCTGGAAAGCAGAAAATCGACTTGGTGGAAACAGCTGGAAGTTTCCAGAGAAAAGTCTTCTTAATTCCATCTGTCTTGGGCAAAGTTCGTGAGGAGAAATCAGAAACGTACATTTTTTAATGAAGATTTTATACATACAATGCTTACACTTGTTTAAATGATTTACTGTAATCTGATAAGAAGTAGTGTGTTAACAAATGTTGTTTTGAATTAAATATAATAAGAACTTTTAAAAACAATACTAACATTTAGAAAACTCAGGGATGGCCAACAAATTTGTTTAAGTCCACCGCGGTCTAACAGAAATCCACTAAGCCTTGCTCGATGGCCCCCTGTAATTTGTTACTCTAGGGTATTCAATAATTTTATAAATGACAAAGGAAAAAAATACTATTATGCAGTAAATTATCTGTTGAACGCAGAGCCGCCGCCTGATTAATAAACAAAAGTAGTGCAATATCACATACTTTTGCGTATTATCTAATCTAATACTATATTAATGCTACTCCAATCCTACAAACACCTTCAGACATCACTCCATAAATGTCTTAACAAATGAAGTGTAAGAAATAAATATTAATTTTTTGAAAATTCAAAAGTTTAAATAAAAATAGTTTTCTCATATTTCTTTGAGATATTGTTACAAAAAGTCAAAAGAAAAAATATTTGTCCAGGCTCAGGTTTAATCTCGAACGTTTAGAATCATAAGGTTTATTATAACATCACACTTTCCGCTGAGATGTATTTTCATTTGTTAATGCGACTTATTGTTGAAGTGATTCAAACACCATAGATAAAAACTATCACCATGCCACTCGAAAATTCATGAAAACAATTTACATTTTGAAAAAATATTGATGCAATGATTTCAATATCTAATACTGAGAAAAAATGCATTTAGAAATAAATCTTAATATTTAATCATGTAATTGGAGGAGGGTGTTGACAGACTTTTTGAAATTTTCCAAATTCTAGGTATAACTGAAAATCGTACTTATCCCATATTATTTGGGAAACTCTGTTCTATTGGAGCAAAAAATTAAAGAAACACTTTTCTGTTATTTTTCAGAAAAATCTTATTTTCGTATTGTTTAATTCAAGATTTCATTCAAACGTACACAGACATTACTATTGTTTTAAAAAAATATTAACCTGAATGTTAAAAATATTAATTTTCAGGAAAAAATTCTTTTAAGAATAATCAATCTCTAATATTGTAATTTTTTGAGGGAATCGACAATCATTTAAACATTTTCAATTTTTGAAAATTTAGACGTTTTGCTGAAAATCAGGCCATTTTTATCAGCGTACTTTGTGTAAGGAGTTGCTAAAATAAGGGTATTTTCTTTATAAATAAAAAAGAAGTCCCTTGATACCAAAATAACTGCCTTTTACTTTCTTAAATATTACTTCGTAGCGTAGAGAAAAATTGAAATGTTGCAGAGAAAACCGCAGATATTTCAACAGTAAATCTCGTGTTGCGGGGTCTTCATATCGAAAAGGTGGATACATTTTGCTCCGTTTGTAGTAAATTACTTCCTCTAACACTTAGAAATGCCTTTTTGAAAGAGTATAATCTTGTGAAACCTGATCTTTTTTATCACTGCACTCCAATTGAGATGTATTACCGCTTGCAAATAAAACTACTCTTAGTAGAGGAAGGTCCAAAGAGGATGTATACTGCAGGAAGTGCAACACAGCGGTAGAAACTATGAATCACATCCTCGGTCAGTGCATTTTTACGAAACCAGCGAGAATAAAGCGTCATGACGAGATATAGAACTTTATAGAGGGGAAGATGTTCCGGAAATCAGACACTGTGGTGTCCACGGAAGCCACTTTCTCCGTTGCCGAAGGGGTTAGACTCAAACCTGACCTGGTAATAGAAAGCCGGGAGGGGGTTCGCCACGAGGAAGGGTCTAACCTTCTAAAAGAAGGGAAAGAAAAAGTGGTAAAGTACCAACCAGTCATTCACCTGGCAGCCCAACTTCATGGAGTTGCCAACGCCAGAATCCTGCCAGTGGTGGTTGGAACCTCTGGGGCTCTGCCACGATCAACAGTCAGTGTCTTCAAGACGGGGATCATGTCTCGAGGCGATATACTACCTCGTTAATTGCTCTCAGAAGCTCTATTAAGCTCTACACACAATTTGTAAATTACGATGGAGCAATTTAGCATTGCTGGTAGTAAATGCAGAAAATAAACGTATTGGTCCCATGGGGAAGTCTTAATTTTTTTTTGTTTAAAAATGGGAATGCTTAAAAATTTTTGCAGATCTAATTTTTGTTGAACTATTTGAATTTTCCAAAATTGCTAACGTTACAAAAAAGCGAGACAGTATTTGCTGTTGTAGTATCACTCATTTCATTTATCATTAAATAATATTTTGAAAAAATACTTGTATGTCTTTATCAAAACATGTATTTATCAATCAACTGTATATTCACTTTTATGACGGAAAAAATATTATATTCCGTTTCCCTAGTTCTTCAAATGTATGTATATTTTCAGAATTATCCTCTCCAATGACCGTCGAGTTCACTTATTCCAAATGGTTGCATAGTGTATCTTTTTACTTTCTCCAATACATAGACATATACAGGAGTAATATACGTTATATAGAGAAAGTTATGTAATGCTGCGGAAAATCCATTTCGAAATTTCTACGGAAATACACGTTTTGGGGTCCCCTGATACCAAAAAATTGTTGTTTTTTTTTCAAAACGTACGTCTGTCCTTCCGTCCGTCCGTCCGTCCATCCTTCCGTCCGTCCATCCGTCCGACCGTCTGTCCGTAGCATATGTCAGATTTTCACGGTTAACTCTGAATTTTCGGAAATCACAAACGTTTGAATTTTGTCGGTGTCTTCCTACAACTATAGAAATGAAGACACAGATTTTTTTATTCAAATGAAATTTGTTGCCCATAAATAGTTCTTTCATTACAGTCATGTAGACATTTTAAAAAATATTTGCAGTTTCGTGCACTAGAGCGTGAAATATTAGCAATTTAAAAAAATTACAAAAACATGATTTTCTCAAAAACTGCTCCAAATTTTTTATTTAAATTTTTGGTAGTGGTAGTACCAAATGCATCCTATCTGATGACGTAAACGCCATGTTGGTGTATTCTTTTGTTTGTTTGTTTGTTTTCAAAAATTACGAAAATACAATTTTTTATTTGTCTCTCACGTCGGTAATATTCACATTAGAGGCAATTTCAATATATAATACTGAGAAAAAATGCATTTAGAAATAAATCTTAATATTTAATCATGTTATTGGAGGAGGGTGTTGACAGACTTTTTGAAATTTTCCAAATTCTAGGTATAACTGAAAATCGTACGAAAATAGTACGTTACTTTATTTATGAGTACATGTGCTTTAAATAATGTCAAATAAAGTTTCTCAAAAACTCAACAGTTTTCTGTAAAAATGTGCTAAAATATCCGCATTTTCAGAAACCCTCAAACGCCATTTTCTCAAAAATAGCCACAATTGTTTCGTCAATTTTTTCCAATGGGTAGTGTCCAATGGGCACTGTTTAATATGACGCGAAGTTCATTTGGTGTATCCTTTTGTTTTTTCAAAAATTACACAAATGTAATTTTTTAAAACTACGTCTCACGCTGTTCACAGGCACCTTTCCATCAATTGGTATACATTATTACATTTGTGAGTAGAAGTGCTTCAAATGTTTCAAATTAAGTTTTTCGAAAACTCAATAGAAATTTTTTAATTAACCTTTTTCTTAAATCCTGCTTCAAAATTTTCAATGAAAATTTCAATTTTGGACAAGGTTTTACACTTCTTTAATATTCTTGAAGTAATATTTCGGTTGTACTTTTAGGAAAGCAAAACATTGTGAAAATGTCAAAAAAGTAATTTGGGCAGCTGGCCAGAGAATGTAGTCAGACCTTAAAGCCAGACCACACCAAGGAAATTAGAAAAATTTGCTAAGAGAAAGTCTGTGCCATTCTTTAGCACTTCTAGTTAAAGTTGCACATTCGTTTTGATGGCCCAAACGTAAACGCAAAAGGGAGTGAGAGGGTAAATAAATGAAGGCAATAATCTACGAGAGAGACCAGATAGGTTGGAGAGAGGGAGAGAACTGGAGATGGAGAAAGAGAGAAAGAAGGAAGAAAGTGAGAGAAGGGGGGAAAGAGAAAAAATATTTCTCAGTCTTAATGATGGATCCTTATTAGAATATCTAAAGGATGCCGGGGTGTGAAGAAATATCTCCCTAACAGCCTTAGCACTCGCAAAACAAAGGTTTTCTTCGCGACAATATTTCATTTCTTTTGTAATTGGAGTTCGAAGAATAACAAGCGGTCGGCACCGGTTGCCAATGGTTCGGTTTTGTACTTCGATCTGGGGGAAAGCGGGAGTTCCATTCAAGTCTCGAGAGACCGAATTAAGTTTTTACTAGTAAAGCAATAGTTGGTTGTTCGTAAAATGGTGTTAAATGTAGTTATGTATTCCATATGTCATCTTGTCTTAACTTTAAATTGTGATAACTGTGTAATTCTTATGAACTTGCACTGGTAAAGTAGGCCTGGAACACACTTAACGTTGCAAAAAAATTTTTTCCCTTGATAGTTTATTATTAGGTCATTTTGCGCCTCCTCCTGCAATAGTCCATTCGGCAACTGAAGTCTTAAGATTAAACTTAGCACACGCCATATAACTATAGTTTTGAGATAATTGAGTTTTTTGTGTAATTGTAGTTCTGCTTATTCTGCAAATATATTTTTTGTGTCGAGATGTGAATATTTATAAGTAGACATAATTGCATTGAGCTGTACGCAATGATTTAAAATAAATTAATATTTGAAAATCTTTGATAATCTTTAACGACTAGAAATAATATACTGAAGTCAGATTAACGGGGCTTGGTCAGTGATAGAACATTCTACCATTAGTAGTCATGGTGTGTGTTGGTGTGGTGAAGATATATGCACGTTCCTCACTTTCTGAGAGGTGCCCAATAGTCATAGTTTTTTTTCGTTTCACTAATAAACATTTGTTTGAGAGAACCATTTGTTTAGAACGAGTAGTTTATTATGTGTTAATAAATTTTATTATTAGTGATTAAAGATCCAGAAGGTATCAACCACACATTTTATCTAATAATATTTAATATTATAAATAATTAACCATACACGTGTTGGAGCCAATAATTTCAAAATGATAGAAGAGAAACCTACGGTCGCCAGGAAGCTTAGCTTCCCAACTTTTATGTTATTGGCTTTGTCATTGAGCCCATCAAAGGCTATATGTCCCTCCCAGGGCTGACCTTGCCAACTTGGCAATAAATGTCTCCTCACAGGGCCAAGAACGCAACTCCAGAATGACTAGACACCCAGAACAATAACCAAGAACTTTATTACATATGCAAACTTTAAAATAATGAATTATAAATCAAAAACAAAACAATCTATTACTTACACTCACCCATTAATTAATTCTTGCTGAATAAATTTTCAACTGATGACCGAAATTCATTCAATTACAATTCTTTTAACGTTTAAAAAATAAAACCATACAAATTATTGCAACATTTCCAGCCTAAAAAGGTTTCTAGAATCTTAATAATTTGTGGATATTTATCTTATCAATAGCCGTAATGAGTTTTTGATCTAAACAACAATCAACCATATAAATTCGTCTTAGCCAATAAATTTCAATTTCAACAAATATTGAATACCATATGACCACAAAATGCACAATTATATGGTACACCAGTGCCTGATAGTTCCAAAATACATTTCTGAATTTTCAGCCTTAAAAACTCTTCACATTTCGTAACAAAACCCTCGACCAACTTAGGCTCAAAGAGTGCACAAAATACCAATCTCAAATAAACAAGCCACACGATCTACAAATAATAAATTTTAACACTTTCTATTTCAAACATTCAGTTTCATAGCCGACGGCCCATTCACAGTTTCAATTTGATTAGGCAAGATAAATACGACCTCAATTTACAGTTCTTCATTTCAGTATGATTGTGAGCGTCCGAGTTTTCTATATGAGGATTCGATCCCGTAGATCGTGACTGAGTTACTTAAAATTACCTTCCCCCTTTGCAGGGAGTAATTGTTTAATATATTGCGCTGGTGGCGAGGTCCTAACGGTTCAATGTCCCTGCGCAGACACAGCGAAACAAAGTTGACTTCGGGGCTGCCGCGGAATCCGTTGTTGACATGTGGCAGATAAATATGGGCAATTTAAGCCGCAAGAATCTTCTTGCGCCTAACACTGACTCAAGATTGCAACAACATTTACTCAATTAAATTAGTAATGTAAACCGAAGTCAAAACGACAATCAGATTCACTAGACAGTATTAATCGCGCAACTTTTCTTGATCGATAGATTAAAGAAATGCGGGCGGAGTGGGGTGCAAAGCTTCGTTACAAAGTCGGTCACTAGAGTATTTTAAGTAATTCCTCTAGAAACCGGGTGTTTCTGGGGGTTGTGAATGGTAATTGGCTCTTTTCCTCTTTATTCTACGCATAGTGGAAATACTGATAGTATACTCAGAAGCCTGATCTAAAGCATGACTCGGAGAATACAACAAAATCTTTTTCCTCTTTTCCACTTCACAAGCATTCATAACTTTTCGATAATTTTGCGTTCGCCGCTAGTATACGTCCTTTTGACTTTTTCGGAGTTTAGGTGTCTTCCTTGAAAGACCAGGTCTTGCCTCAGCCATTTCTTTAGATATTGATAACAAACCTGAACATAAGTTCTCGATTATGAAAGCCACAAGCTTTCACTAGCTTCCGTTTTGCGCCAACTAAGTTTTAATGCATGGAATGTTGTCATCAGTGCTGGCTACGAACTTTTGCCTTCAACTGTTTATTGCTCAAGGGAGGAAGAAGCAAGGTCATCAGTCAAGAAAAGTTGCGTGACTAATAATTATAGCTTCTATAATTACAACAAGAACGTGAAGAAAAAACACGTATGTATGAACACGTATGTATGAACACGTATGTATGAACGTGAAGAAAAAACACGTACAAAATGTCGTACAAGGCATTACAAAATATTTTGTTTGAAACGGCTAAGTAACAATCAAATAAGATCATAATTGACTTATTAATGGTCTGATATTGCCTTCAAAGTAACATGAAACTTTAATTGATAAAACCTACGCCACTGGACTCACTAAGCATTTGAGAACCAACCTTTGGCTCACTAAACTTATTAATTCCGATAAGAACACCAAAATTACAATAAATAATGCCTCTTTTACAAAATATCAGTTTCAAAATATCAACTGACGATTTAGAACAATTACGACTCATTAAATACGTTACCGTTATCGAGTAGTGTCCATTGGCAGACAATACAAGACCGCGTTAACTTAGCAAACGTGACCTTAGGCTAGCAAGGCCGCAGAAAAACTCGCAGGTCGAGACCAATGTCTTCTGAGGCGGGCAGGCAAGGGATGAGGTTCATACCAGTGCGCTAATTTCGGAACAGGAGAAACCGCGTAATGAATCATGGGCAAAACAGTAGCCCTCTGAGGGCACACCAGGTGAGCTAATATCACCTAGCAGCAAATTTAAATAACACTAAATTATTATAGGTCAATAATTTCTCCAAGAACAATAATAAAATTAAATAAATAGGATAATATATTCAAAAAACCATTGATTTTAATACAAAGTTTCAGGAAAAGAACCAGAACCAACATACACAAAAACATCACCTACTTAATATTGAAAGCGAACAACATGTTTCGGTAATCTTATTCCATCTTCAGTGGCTCTACAGAGAAGAAAATAAGTAATAAAATTTAATTAACATGTGAAATGAAGCAGTCTTAAATATACAAATAAGAATAGATGTAATAAAAAAATAACAATGTAAAATATTTAGAAATAGGATACATACCATGTATTATGGATTAAACATTGGGAAAGTATTTATGTATTGGATTTATATTTTATATTTATATTATGGATTAAACACGTTGAACCCAGACCCACTTTTTTATAGTCTGTGCAGTGCTGTGACTGAATAGGGTAAGTTGAGGAAGGAAAGGGAAAATGGAGACGCTAGTCTATAAAGGGTTTTAGTACGGGGCTGCATTTTACTTGCGATTGTTCGTTGATACCAATTAAATCCGCTTTTTTAATAATTATAAAATTTCCAAATTTTCTAAGATTTTCATTTCATTATCTTAATTTACCAAACGGAGAATTTGGAAATTGTCGAAGAAGTGATTTTCTTGGATTTTCTTAGACCTAATCCTAAATGGAGAATTTTAGTTGTCCGAATTATTGAGTCTCTACTGTATTTCCTACCGGCCTTGATGGCTCAGTGCCAATCGTATCGTTGGATCTGCAGCGTCAATGACCAGGAGATCATATGGTTTGAGTCCCGACGGTAGCGAATTTTCGACACCAGCTGCATAGGTAGATTCATTTTTTCAACCTGGAGGAGAATTCTAGCAACCGTTTGCCTTGATCAGTAGTTTTCCGTGTAACAAAAAATCTAAACGCTAAATTAAGAAAAAACCAAACAAAGTAAGAGGGAGCTTCGAATAAATGAACTCTCTGACTGCCTATCCCCTACCCAGTTCTGGTATTATGACAGGTAAATATCTGTAAAATCAACGGAATAAACAGATAGAAAACAAAGAAATTAAAAAAGTTTCCGTGGTTTCTCAGATTAATACCAGTCGAGTGCCGGAGCAATATCATAACCAACGTGCCATTGACCATGTGCGATCTTTCCTTCTTCAAACTTGTCCCCTCCGCTCCACAACCTTGTTCCTTCCTTACACTCACATTCACGCTCTCTTTCTTTCTCTCTCATTCTTTCTCTCATTCTTTCTCTCATTCTCTCTCTTTCTCTCTCTCTTTCTCTCTCTCTTTCTCTCTCTCTTTCTCTCTCTCTTTCTCTCTCTCTTTCTCTCTCTCTTCTCTCTCTCTCTTTCTCTCTTGTTTCCTCTCTCTTTTTCTCTCTTTTTCTCTCTTTTCCTCTTTTCTGTCTCTTTTTCTTTCTCTCTTTTTCTCTCCCTTTTCTTCTCTTTTTCTCTCCCTCTTTTCTTCTCTCTTTTTCTCTCTTTTTCTCTCCATTCTTCTCTCCCTTCTTCTCTTTCTCTCTCTTTCTCTCCCTTTCTCTCTCTCTGTCCAACACACACACACGAACACTTACATGCGCTACACTATCACACATGACGGGAAACCATTCAGAAGCAAAGAACTCTCTCTTCTGGGGAAAGAAACACCGCCAACTCCCGGGATATAATACGCTACACTTACGGGACGTAATGGACTTTTTACTGAGATTTTACTTTGACGCGCCCAGAAAATAAATATTTACTTACTGAACTATTTTCTAATAGAATAGATCCTCTTTTTCACGAAAACCAAAATATAATATTTTCACAAAAATCACCAAGTTTTATAGATCCTCTTAACGCCACCAAAAACAAAATATAAGTTTGCTGAAAGAGTGTTTCATTATGAACATGAGCAGAGTGGCGATCTCTCACTTGTATCAAACAATTTATATTTGTAGGTTTAATTTATCCGTAAAAACTGTTGGTAATAATAGTGATGCTGCGTTAAACATTTGTTGTTTCAATGGTAACGATTTTATTGCCCACAAAACTGCCAATCAATTAACTGGTATTGTTCATTACCGAATGTCCAGTTTGTGATGTATCTTTTATATTGGCTCTGGGCAATAAACGGTGCTTATATTGGCTCCGGGCAAAATTGACGGTGATTTATCGCTTGCCTCCGCGCACACGGGGAATGTGATTAACCCGCAATGACTGGCTTGCGTTTCGTTTCCAGCGGCAGGCAGCATGTCGACGGCGCTGCCCGCGCCGTGGTCGTCGTCCAACGCGTCGCTCATGCACCAGATCGGGATCGGGCCCGAGCAGACGGCGCGCATCCTGGCCATGCACCGCGACAGCCAGTCCAACGCCGTGGTGTACATCGTGGTGGTGCTGCTGCTGTACGCCACGGCGCTCGTCGTCATCATGGTGCGCTACCTGCGCCGCGAGCGCGAGGAGTCGCGCCTGTCGCTGCTGTACCACGAGCTGCTGCGCATGGAGCTGTTCCGGCGGCGCAAGAAGGGCGGGGCGGCGGCGGCGGCGGGTGGTGTACATCGTGGTGGTGCTGCTGCTGTACGCCACGGCGCTCGTCGTCACCATCGCGCCCCCGCAGGACCTCGACGTGGGCCAGGCCGAGGCCATCACGCACGTGTGAAGCCGCCGCCGCCGCCGCCGCCGCCGCCCCGCCCCCGCGTCGCCCCCACGCTGCCCCCGCGCCGCCCTCGCTGCCCGCCACGCGCCAGCAGGGCTGCACACCCTGCGCTTGGAGTGTCTGACATGTTGGGAGTGAGTGTCTCAGACAGTGCGAGGCCAGAAGAGAGAATATCAAATTGGAATTTGGCAAGGCGTATTGAAATTAAGATGAAATGATATTAGGACTTGCTGAAATGAACAAGTAGTGGTTGAAACTGAATTTATTTTCGTTCGAAAATCGGCAGACGCTTAGAATTCTAAGGCACAAGAAACCCCTCAAAGATCCTTTTGTTAAATATTAATGTCGGTTACAACAATAGGATACTATAAACGTTCTGAGAATTTATATACATGAATCGATAATTGAACATTACGCGCATTCTACATAAAAATAATAAACGTGAACACAATCAAATAGCTAAATCAATTGTGACGAATTTTATCAATATTTCTAGTCCTGGAGAATAAATTGGAAATGATCAAAATATTCAGAAAATCCAATATCATGCTGTCCGATGTTTCTCGATATAATTCTATCTAGTGACCCAGGTCTGCCGATGAACTTCAATGGGAAATGTTCTAGACCTAGAAAGTAGATATGGAATACTCATGTTGCCGCATGTGCGACTCATTTCCACCTTCCTTATCGTGAACAGAGGCGAGGCTTTGTCATCGATAGTTGTGATAATGACTAAACGAAATAATAAATATATTGCATTTTTAAATATTTTAGGAGAATTTTGGACAATTATTCCGATGCTAAAATTGACAGTTAAAGTTACGAAAGGTAAATTAAATCTATCTCAAGCACTTAATGATTTCTAATAATAAGTATTAGAGCTCGCTTGGCGGAAGAGTTTGTCAAAACTCTTTTGTTGGGTCAGTCGGAAGAGACCTATTCTCAAAAAAAGTTACGTGGCCTAGCAAAATTGATCGAAGCTAATGAAAAATCAGAAACTAGATTCAACGTTTTGTAGATCTTCGAAATCCTAGATAATGTTTTATGCGGTATGCGCCTTCGAATTTGGGGCCAGTTTTCCTCACCTTGTGTTGTTAGCAGCACTCACAAACGTTCATTGTACCGATGAGAGGCTGTGCTGTTGTCATAAATTGACCCACACAACTTTCATGGAACTGTTTCTGAATCTTTACGGGAACAGTGAAGCTATTGTCTCTACTAAAAAGGTGAACTTGATTGCTAAGTGCTTACCGTACCTTCTTCGACGTTCCTTGAGAGGAATCTATGTTCCGCCTGGGTCTGATTGAATCACAGTCAGACATTGAGGGACAAATGTTTAGGTAATAGTCTCGAGTCAACAAAAAGATGAGATAAACATGAGGTGATCGTGATCTTTCTGAAATGACCTTAGTCAGAATTTCTAACATGCAAATGTCATTGGTAGGTTCAGTAAAAGTTAAATGAACATTGAAAATGTGCTTATTTCGGTAGAATCTGCATTGTCATTCTCTTTATCGGTTCTTTCCAATTTCTCTCCTCCGCGGCTCAGTAGTTTACTATGCGAAGGTCCGAAACGACGAACCTCTGAATTGAGGGATGATTCAATGACCATTCTTAAGGTGGTCAGAAGGTTTATTGAAAAAACCGGGCAGAAAATATAAGATACATGAAAGTGCATTGATATGTTTGAGAGGCAAAATACACTGCTAAAAATATTGCGACTCCTTAACGCATTGTCACGTCAAGATTGGTCCCAATATTCGGCAAATCTTGTGATGACTGTGCAAGAAATCTCCCGCCTCGCCACTGATCATGAATGAGAATGATGTACGAAGACATCTCAAACTCAGACACTCCATAAATGTAATAATGCTTTAATATTATTTGTTGAAACGAGTTTAAAGAGGATATTGTGAAATGAGCATTGTTATCACACATGGAGAAAGGCTGTTGTATAAATCTTTGTTCTCCGAACAATAGAATCTATATTATCGATCGAGTCGCATTCTTGCGGCATTCAACTATCTTTCTTTGTTTTAATAAAATAAGAAGCATTGCGGAAAGCATGTTTTTGTAAGATACCTTTTAAATATATTTTTTTAATTTAAAATTTTAGTATTATCTCTCGTTGATTTCCATGACGAGTACAAAAATGTACTACAATATGTTTCTTGTTCATTTCCAAATGATAAAAAAGAAAACTAATTTTAAGGATTTAATCTGTTTAATGAAGTTTATAATGTTTTATTAGTATAATAATTTATTAAATTATATCTGCGATTTTTATCTCAAAATATTTCATGTGAAATAAAGTCACTGAGAAGAAGTAAAACTAAAAATAATTAGAATGAATTCTTTCTCAGCCAATTTCTTGTCCATTGGTTTGAATTATTGCATTAAATTGTTATTAATTGTAGTTCAATCGTCAAAATTGCATTTGTTGTATCATCGGGGCAAATGATTATTGCCCTGTATTTGACATTTAGGAATACGCATCATTGTTTTGGTATGATCTCCAATCAAAACCATTTCTCTCAATTGCAATGACATTTTTATTTAAATATTGTACATTTTATTTTTGAAAGACTGTTTATAAAAGTATAATGCCTTTCGTTGCGTAATTTCATGTGTACCATGATGTGATATATGATCAATGGCCAGTTTCAACACTCCATGCTACATTCGTGTTTTTTGTAATAATTTGTGACCTAGTTTATAATTTTTATTTTATTTCTTGGTGTAAATTAAGTAATATCACTTAGACGACGTAATGAAAAGATTATGAGAATAAATAATATATTTCTAAAATTTGTATTGGAATTAATCTCACTGAAGACACAGTTCATTATACTATTGCTACTTTAAAGTAAAAATTGAATTTTATGTAATTTTGTCTCGACAGTTAACTCTTTCAAGACTGACAACCTATGTAGGAAGACAATACATACCGTGGTATGTGATCCATTTTAGAGTATTAGTGCTGCTAGCGTTAGAAATTAAAAATTTGTGGGACTAACCGAAAACAAATCTCATAGTCATAAAAAAGTCACTATGCTCCATTTTATTTTTAAACCATTAGCGTTTGAAATTATGAGTCCAACTATAGTAGTTTCTTTGTTTTGAAGGGTTTAATCATTAGTAATATATGAATCTTGTTTTAAGAGTATACTTCTCTTAGATGATATAAAGTGTATGTATTGCACATTCAGAAAGTCTGGAAATAGGAGATGATGTTAATCAGAAATAGATATAACAAAGAAATTTAGACAGTTGATCCTCTTCAGAATGTTTTCACAATTTTTGAGCTTTGAGTAAATGAATTTTACCGAACAATAATTGTATGCATTGCCTGTTTGTAACGACTTTCTTTCCATTGCACTGATTTTTAATACGATGAAAAACAAAATTGGCTGCCTAGGCAACCATTTTCTATCGCAACTTTCACATCATCTGGAAATTCAGTTCCCTTGCAATGCTGCCTTAAGTTATCTTATTTGATTGAAATTAGATAACGTTGCATTCAAACTGAATGTTTTTTTCCTACGTGTGTCGTATCATAAATATTGAGAATTTCGTAAGATGTGCAACAATATTGTTTTAACACTAGAACGCATGATCATTGTATTTACCGAGGACGACCGTGAGCCGTCATTCGTGGGTTGATGTATTTCAAGGGCAATTCATCCCGTTTGGGGAATTTAATCACAGCAAAAAAGGATATTTAATTTAATAAACGTTTTTGACTCATTCTACTAACTGCAGTAATTAATAACCTCGTAAAATAAATACGAAGCTTCGGAGAAAAAAATTACCCGTGAGTAATGAAGGTTTCCACCGAAAAGATCGCGTATAATAACATATTTTCCACTTTTTTAGATATTACCCGGCACACGCACCTAATATGGTTTGTTTTCCGATTATTCGTGTTTTTTCTTGTAAAATTTTCCAATTTTCTCCATATGAAAATATTCATTCCTCTGCTCGTTCGAAAATATTTTTCGGAAACTTTTCTCGAGTGACTTCAATGACCCAACAAAAAAAACATAGGTTTGAAAAGCAATTGCATCTCTATTTGCAAGACCATCTCTTACAACAATACTTAACTTTGTGTTGTCAAATCATCAGATCAAAGATATTTACACTGGTGTTTTTTTCTTTTCTTCTTTGTAATTGTTTCCTAAAGCTTTTCCTGATTGATGCTATCTATAGTTGCATTTCTTTGCATGTTGATGACCATCAGAACATGGTTTAGTGCGAGTGTGATGTTTGCTGAACGTCATTTTCTATCACAAATCAATAGTTTTCTTCCGAATCATCATCGTGAATGTTTTGTAATCAACTGATAATTTCCTCGGCGCGTAAACCATTCACAATTTGAAAACATGATATAAAGAACATCACTGAAAATAGGAAAAGATATGTCTGATTCAGAAGATTCGAGACACGATTTACGGAAAGCTTCTCACTCGTCTGATGTATTTCATCACAAGATACCCACATGCAACGATACTGTTTTGTTTCACTGCAATATCAACGAATATGCAGATAAGTGTAACTCCGTTGTAAATGCCTTTTGTTGAAGACAGCACGCGCGATATCTCGAAAGTCGAAAAGACTGCAAACAACACAACAAATTAGGGATGCCTGACTCAACAGTTAGGTAAGTGGCCAATTCGACGGCCTTTGGGCGTTGAAGATAGAGTATGCCATCAAAGGATGTGGGTTCCATGAAAGTTTTCAAAAATTTCACATCATAGCCACATAAATATATTTAAAGTCACGAGATTCAGAGCCCTATTGCTCATTGTTTGGAAGTAAACAATATCTTAATACGACGTAGCTGTCAAAATGAAGGCGTCTGGCGTTGTAGTGTTAATGTGATAAGAGCGTATTTTATTAAAAAATGTCCTTTAACTATTTACGATGAAATTCATTAGATGAGTTGCAAGGTAATCACAGCTAAAATGGAAGATCTGCTTAACTGTTCAAAGAATTACGCTTTGAGATGGTAGATAGTAATGGACCAATTGCTGATTTGGGTGATAGTTGTCCTCATTTATAAGTAGTCTGCAGTCTACATTGAATAATTTATAAATACAAACAAATTTCGAATTTTTACTCAAGAAACAACTTGTCATCTCTTTGAGAGTAAAAGTGTCAAAACATTACCAAAGATAAAACTAAAGAAGCAATACAAGAAAGTTTCAGACAGATAAAGGGCGCATTTAGTTCAGTCAAATGATAGAAAATAAGGGAAAGATTTATTGTACATTTTGAATTTTTATATTTAGTTCCTGTATGTTTATTGGATCTCGAACACGATTTAACAACATGATTTTTGCCTCGAAACACGTTTTTCAAGACCCAAAATGTTTTTAAAAAACTACTATTTTCAGTTTTTATATAATTCTAAAACCATCCATTGTTCATTAAATAATTATTCTATACAAAATGTGTACAAATGTATACAAAAATGTAATATAAAATGGCGAACTAAAATGAATTCAGTGTCTAGATGTTTCTCTAACCAACGGTTTAGCCCTGAGAGCAGTGCGAGATTTGACGTTATAAACAAAATAGTATAAAATGGGTACGAATCAACATTATTTCAATGCAACTCATAAAATATCCCTTTTAGTAAATGTTGACCTTATGCAAAATGAAAGAGGATAATATAGCCTACGTTCTTTTTTTTTAATCGAAGTCTTGTTTCTCACCAACGGTTCTCCTAATATACGTGTCGAACTTAAGGGCAAAATTGCCTCGATATTAAAGTTAATGGCAGTCCACTTATCCTTCCTCACCCGCTAACTTCTATACATAATGAATTGGAGTTGCTTGCTGATATATATGTCGTCTGTTGAACCATTGTAATACGTTTTCATTTAAAAAATAAAAATGTGTAATTAACAACGAAAAGAGGAAAACTTTAGGAAATTGTTATTTCATCTTCTTAATTATTGGTATTATCAAATACACTGTAGAATGGCCGAAAATTTTCCTCTATTCCCATTTTGAGCACTATTTGACTGGACTAATAAGCTAGATTAAAGAGAGGGCCCCCAAAAACGTGAAAGTAATGCAAATATACCAAAGAAACAAAAAATACCAAAAATTATGGAACCAAATAAGAAATACTAAGATCCAAAATGTGTTCGTTTCTTCTCATTAGATCATGACTCATAGCGCTCTCTGATCTTGGTAGTTGAAGGGCCCCTAAACTACAATGTATAAATAAAATAATTACGGTCATGATGATGGTAATGAGATCCAAAATATGCCCTTTGAATTCGATAAATATTTCAATAATTGTAGTATGTAGGAATGCCTAAATTAGTCTCTGTCATTCCCTCCATCAACGCCGACTTGCAACATTTAGAGAAATGTTTCTAAACGTTTATTATTTTTATGTCTAATACATGAAAATCTTGCGTTAAGCCTATGACGCAGTATTTGCGTTACCCTAGACGAAAAAAGACCTTTAAGTACTTTAGACGTTTAGAGCCAGAATAATATTTGTGTAGGCCTATCAAATACATTGAAGTTCATTGATACATGCTGAGTGGCTACTTGCCCCAGGTCGAAATATTTTCGTTTTTCTATGTATCAGGGAAACTAAAACTGAAATTGTGAAAGAAACTTCCTGAAATAGTGTGAGAAAACAAACGGTAAGGGGAAGAGAAATGAACATCTAAGATGATTCAGTCCAATGTGCTTTGTCTGAAAAGACTTCGTCGTTGCCTTGAAAATCTATTTATAAATAAAAAGGAATGTACCTATGTGTCGCACATAGACGCAAAAAGAACTCGACCGACTTTGCTAAAAATGTTCACATTTTGCTTTTACTGGTAATTAGAGTGTTTAAAGAGTGGTTTGAATTAAAACGGACGTGTGGGGAGCGTTGTTAATGATCTCTACGTTTATGATGACGCAAGCCCCTGCACTCTACGCAACCCGCCGTACAGTCACGGATTAAGCGCGTCTTCACTGCATGCAAGTACTCTACCCCTGCATTGTGAAATATCAGCCAGAGATATTACTTGAATCTCGGGCAAGTAAATCAAATTTATCCAAAATAGTGTCATAGCAAACGCATACCCAAAGGGTTCCCCCGGATGAGATGGTAAAAATCCCCCCTTAACCAAAGGACGTATGAGTGGTTACATTATAATTCTAAAATAAACATAATATTTTTGAAAGGTTTCGTAGCCCCCGTCCAACCACCCACACCCCTCTACAGGCAAAAACGTGTTTTTTTTAAAAAAAACAAATTATATATTTTCTCAGATCTCCATATTTTCTCTTCCCCCCTTGATTTCCCCACTGTTCCATCTATCCTTACCTGCACCCGAACTGTACCTCATCATTTCCCTATTTGTCTACTACTCGTCCTCCAAAACACGTCGTCAGAATTTACTTGTCCTGAAACAAAGTCGTGTCGCCATGAGACACGCAAACATTGTGTAAAAGGCTTAGGAGACCTAGGCGCTTCCGAGTTATTCACGATTATAATGTGTGTTAAAATAATATTTTCTTGTGTGTTATAATATGCAAACTTTTTATTTTTTTCTTCTGAAATCTTTTCGATGGAGGATGGGGTGTTTTTCTCTATCCACCAGCATCAGACTTTCAAGGTTTTGTGTCGATGGTTTCTTATAAACTTCCAAAAACTATCGTCTTTCTTTAGCGTATGCGTACTTATGCAAAGGCTTAGAAAGATTTAAAACAATGATAATTTTTAACTAAATCAAAATATTACTGTGTGCTACAACAATGTATACAAATGCATAATAAACACAATAATAAATGCACAGAAATATTGCAGTAATTTTCAAAGTATATTTAAAGTCGATGTGATTTAAAGGGGGGAAATTGTTTTTATTTTTTAACTGCAGTCCAACTGTCGGAAAAATCTGAAAACATTCACAACAATTTGTGTTTAAGGTGTATGTTTGAGATTTTTCGAGTCTGTTCCATGGTTCTTAAACACAATAAAAAAATTTATGTTATTTTTTACATTTTTTTGTTTCAATTTTGGTCTGATAAAATATAAAAAAATATTTTTCTGGTAGTATAAATTGTTTTCTTATTTATCATATTTTCAGTCAGATAAAATAGTGTTAAGTTGCCAAAAAAATAAAAGTAGTGTGCTTGTAGAGGGATGTGGATGGTGGGACGGGGGCTAAGAAACCTTTAAAAAATTTAATTTTTATGTTTTTCTATGTATCAAGAAAACTACCGAATTATAATGTAACTACTCACATGTCATTTGGTTTAGGGAAACATTTTTTCATCTAATAAGATGAAAAAATGGGTACTCTTTGAAGGAGAATGTTTTAACAATAGACATACATGACAACCATATCCAAAGCAGCACATAGAACAAACCCAAACTTGCGAGAAAGTCTTTCCTCTAATAGAATTTTTGCACAGCGTAGCGCAAAACGTGATTAACAATAACATGACCAGTAGTGTGTGATGTGCAATGCATTAGCGAAGCATTGCCGGGTCCACTACTCTCAAATAAATTTCCAACAATATTCCAGTTGGAGAAATTGAAAGATGACAGAATGTTAAGCTGTGATTAACAGACAAAATAAAAAAATTCTCCTTACTGATTAAAATGGTTCTTAATTGAAAGCATTTCAACTGCCAGAATGTGCGTTTGTTCTCGGTGCATGCGATCATGTGATCATAGTATGTAATGTTTGGTAAAATTCTCAATATTTACAATTAGTATCTACATAGGTGTTCCTTAATTATTACGAGAAAAAAAATCATGTAAATTCTTATCGTTATGTGAGGAAGTTTGGTTCAATCAGTTTCCAGTCGGAAACTGACCTATTCGAGAAAACTGATTACTAATTTCGGGCGCGCAATTCAAATACACTGCGCTACATCCACACATGCTGTGTTATACGCGCACGTTTTCTTGAGCCCCAGCATACCTACCCCCACTCCTTTACAAACATTAGTTAAATTCAGAATAAATGAATATAGAATATCGAATAAATGAATAAAGAAAGCAACAAGTTTTGTTCACAAATTCTGACAACCAGAAATGTTTGTAATAGAAATATATAATAGAATGGGGTAATAGAAACTATTTTGCATCGAAAAACGAGTAGCAGATTTCATATAATAGCCCTGACAACAAAATAATCAAACCTCCCACTCCCCTCACAACTAGCGATGTGAGGGCCAAGGAAACGTGCGGAGATAATAGAACGGTATCGCGTTGCAGCGTAGACACAAGCGGTGACGGCAGAGGTAATCCAGGTGCAGTGGCGGCATTTCTTTCCCCCTTCGAGTGGCGCAGGATCCCTTTGTTTCCCTTTGTATAGTGTCCGAAAGCTCTGTCATGACAAAAAAAAAAACCATGTCGAATTTTATGAAGAATGACAGATCTATTTTTAGAAAGAAAAATAAAAGCTTCTGAGAAAATTGGGTTTTAATGTCAATGTCGGGCGCTCAGTTCAAAGTGATTTCCGAGCCACCGCAGAAACGCCGACGTCTATAACGGCGTTGTGTGTTGCCGTGTTTCTATATGTTATCGGTGAGACTGTGGAGTCTGTGAGGAATATATCGCGAGCCTCGAGAGTGCTCTCCTCAGATTCCAGTCTCACCGATAACACAGAGAAACAAGGTAACGCACAGCATGTAGACGCTGCAGATTCTGCACTGATTCGGCAGCCTGTTTGAATAGTACGCCTGAAGTGACATTTCAACTCAATTTTTGCGATTTTTTTCTCGAAAAAATTGGATATCTCTTTCTTCATGAAATTCAACAAAGAATCTGGGATATTTGTTGCCACGGTAGCTTCAGGACATCTGTATATCGGGGCTGCACACCTCACCTCTCCTACCCTTCAATGCGTCAGAGCATTGAAGACAAAAATGGGCTGTCCCTGTGTGTAAGACAAAAATGATAAGATAAAAGACAGGAGGAATGCAAATGTGATTAAAAACATTTCACGAGAAATACTGCTGTGAGGGGTCATACAAGTTGGATATTTGAATGTCTTTGGTCAAATCACATGAGGATAATATTAATTATAATTAGACATCGGATGTTTAGGGAAATGCCTATTTTTTTCTAGGGCACTTATTTAACGGCTGATAATATATGTTCACGAAACATGACAAATGATGACCTATGACGAAGTTTTATAATGCTTATTTTTGCTTATTTTAGCATAAATGCATATTTTTTGCATAAATATCTTTTTTAGGACTTTTTCGCCTTTTATTTATTATATTTATATACAATGCTAAGATATCGGAAAATCGGCGATGGTCCAACATGACCATTCATTATGAAACCTTCAATTCGTCTTGAAATTTAAAATTACGAGAGAATTCCTGAAAGTATACCTACTGATTTTTCTCCATTTCCCTATTTCATAAATACCAGCCATGATCTGAGAAAATGGACAATTGACAATACACCGAAGGAACCAAAATGTTCAGCAGAAATAAATATAAATTTCCAGAAGGTTTCAGTGTTGCTAGTGTTGGACTGCTAATATGTCAGGCACATGGTTCAGGTATCCTTCTCCGGATTCAAACTCATTTTGTCTCTAAGTCGTCGCAAATTTGAAATTGTGATCCTTGAAAAGTTACTGGTAATATGTAAATATTACTGGTTAATGGAAACTATTGAGAATAAAATGTAGAAGAGTTGTAAATGTGTAAATCTAGTTTTACATTAAAATATACGAACTGGTTTTTTGTGTTTAAGTTTACAAAATAATATAGACAAAAATACAATTATTCCATTTTATTGTGTATGTAACTTATGACAGTGCCTTTTTTGGTTCCTTATTCTTGACTTTTTTGGTGCCTTTTTAAGCGCCTAAAAGATGATTTTTTAGTGCCTGAACATCCGATGTCTAATTATAATAATTAATTTGTCTACATTATTACTCTGTGATTGTGTTTAAATATTTGCCAAATAAGCAAATCTACCATAAAATTTTATAAGATGTATTCTAAAGATATGGCTAGAAGGCATTCAGAAACTTCTGTAAAATTTCTAGAATTGTTCTAAATAATTCTTAATTTTTCAGGGAATATTGTATCTCTAACATATCTCTTTAAAACCAATATAATAGTTTCTTTTTGTGGACCATGAAATGAATGAACTAGTTAATGACAAAATTCAAGAATGAAAATATTTTATTTCAAAACCCTTTAGATGTCCAATCATCTGAACTTTTATTGAATTCATAGAAGTACAACTACAATCATGAATTATTAAATAAGTAGAAGTATGAATGAAAGTTTGTATTTCTTAAGGGATATTTGTTTCAATGTGTGCACCAAACCGGCCTAAGATAAATGATGGCTATCAGAACTTTTATGCAGAGCGTTTCACGAGCTAATAAATATTTTGTTAGAGTAAATTATAGTTCTCTATCAAAATAAATGTATGTATCACTACCATCTCTTCATTATTGGATTTGGATTTAATTTTAGAGCGAGATCTTTCTAAAAGAGATTTTGGAAGCATCATTCTTGATCATTTAAATGAACGGTAGAATAAAGGAAAAGTATCGTAATCCCAGCTTGAAGTCATTCAGTTTGTTTTCACTTGTTAATGGTGTATTTGCAACTAGCAAATTGCGCAATGAAAGGATACTGGCACCTCTCTTATATTCACTGAAGCATTAAAATTTAGAGGGTTTGTAAATTATTTAAAAACCTTTCATAATCAAATTATGTTCTGTTTTTTCATATGTATATTTTCTGATTTATATAATATATCTTTCATATTAATTTGGTAAATGATAAATGTGGGGGAATTGCCTGAATTATAAAATTCCCATTCCCTTTCTTATTTACACATTAATCCTTAACCACTGTAGTTCTGTGTGAGTCATGTGAACACTGTAGTGCAGTCACTGTGATCGCTTAATTAAAATATTTTTTTTAGGAATGACATAATAACAATCCTTATTTTGTACTCAGTAAACAATCTAAACACATCCTATTCTCTGAAAAATTACATTGTTTTTATCAGAAGTGTAATCATCCAAAATTTCTGATTTCCTTAAACACTGTTGTATTGAGTGGTTCACAACATGAAAAAAAGAAAGAAAAAATCCAAATACTGACATTGTAAGAAAATAAGAAACTATAAATTACAAGCTTTGAACAATACGAAAAAATATAGAAACTACAATAAATAACTTCAATGCACTAACATTGCAAAACATACATTTTGGAGTAACTTACATGACAAAGGAGATGATGTCTTTATCACTGAAATGGCTTCCAATTTTACAGTGCCATTGTAGAACAACTTCCTCAGTCCAGATTTGATAAACAAACATGTTTAGATGTGCTTTGCTCAAATTTCATAGTGAAAGACGTAGTGTCAAAAGTCACACAAACACTGTAGTGCGGGCATGGTGACCACAATAAATTTTCATTCTAGCAACCTACTATCAAGTTGTATAGCTCTCAGTAGCCTAACAATAAGGTAGAGAAATGTTCCAGAAAAAAATTATTTTCATTTCGGTTTACAAAAGACGATTTTGAAATTGCTATGATCACAGAGACAGCACAATAGTGTTTAAGGGTTAAATTAAAGAACAATAGGAATTCAGGGATTCTCTTATTTATAGAGATTTAACCTGCATGTAAACATTGCTAGGGATTCTTTCAGTTTTGCTTGTAAACAAACATAAATGCTTCAAACAAGAAGCATCATATATGTTGAAAACAAGACCGGCAGTCATATTTTATTGAATGCTATATCTATCAGTAAATATCAAACAAAATAACTTTCTAGTCAGCATTATTTCATGTTCATTATCATTGATATAATATAATACTTTGTTCAATTTTCTTGTGCAAATGTAATAACCTGATGAGTAAAATTGTGTTGGGTAACAAACAAGAATAAGGCGGATCCCAAGTTTGATTGTGACTGCCAGATTTTAATGAATGATAGTGTCAAGGATTTAAAAATATTTTAAGTAATGAGCACGCTATTTTCTCAATTGTATGATTGATAAGAAATAAATGTCTTGCCAGAGAATATACTTGAACCATAGGTCTGAATCTAAATACAAATCATGTAGATTTGAAATCACATCTGTTTTTCTATCCCAAAAGACTAGAAAACAATATTATATTTTCGGGGAAGTCTCCCAATGAAACTAGAAAATATGCAACATGTAGACTTATTTTTATGAGACTTTGTATACACATTTGTACAATAGTTCTCCCTTTGCTTGAATGAGATTGTGTGCTCTTACAAATTAATAAATTACAATATTGGCATATTGTTATATTTAAAATAAAACAATTTAAATTATTTTATTTCTTCTGAAGCATTAAATATCAGTAATGGTAGTTTAAATCTATGCAAGGTGTTGGACAATAGTTATGATCTGAAGTATGTCAATTTTCATTTATTCATTTATTTGCCAACATTTCAAATTCATTGGGTAGTGTCTTCTAAATGTAGCTATGTTTGTATCCAAAATACACATAATAAACATTGTATACATATTGTTCTCAAAGTGAAAATAATGAAACTTGTAAAGAATGGTTTTTATGTCTTCTTCAACCATTTCAGGAAATGCATCTCTGCTTTTGTCAACAAAGAACCATCGTTTATTAATGGCAAAAAATAAACATTTTTCCTGGTATTACAAACTTCATTGACTGTTCTGACATCTCTACTGAACTTATTTTGATCTATAAATAAGAACACTGCCCTAGCCAAAATGTCTTTTTTCTCTCTAAGTAGCTTGGCAGAATATCATTTTCCAAATATATAAGAAAATTAAAGACACAACCAAAGGGATTTGTTTAATGTAGTATTTCACAAAATTGTTTAAAGATATTTTAACATTTTCATCCCAAGGAGATGTGAAAGACATTAATATCACTTATTAATAGTATCTGCAGTCAGTTAATGTAAAATTGGTTCACTTACTATTTGAAACAGATATAACATGCAAAACATCAAGTGAAATTATTATTATATTTTGGGAGGCACTCTTAACTCTCTATGTGCCCCTACATTAGATCATATGTGCTAGTACACACAATATCTAATGATGATATCATTGCATACGATGTTGTAGTATGGTCCAGTCACTGTTCCCTTCTGGATGACGTTGACAACGACGGTGGCAGTGACAGCGAAGGTTGGAAACGACAACATTGATAATGATATGATTTTAGGTCGCTTCGAGATCAGTGACCATTTCTGCCCATGTCAATTTATACAATACCAAGTAAATCTGTTTTTTATAATCTCTTAAAGCTGAAAGACAAGAATTAAATTTAAAGTTTCAGCCAGACAATTTTTAGATGGTACAATAACTAAAAACACTAAAATATTTAAAAACACATATTAAATGGACTTAAAGTTTGTTGTTTGAAAAATTGATTCAAAACTTCATATTTTCACCTGATTTGGTTAAAACATATTTTAAAATATTATTTCATTTCTTCACATCTCCCTCAACATTTTGAGGTATTTCTTTTCCTCTTTCTCAGGACTACCATCTTTCCTGGTGTATTGGATGCACTTTTTTTTCCTTCAGTAACTTGTCAAAACACAGGATGCATCTTATACAAAGGATGGGAATTTTTGTAACAGTTTGAATGTTTTGTAAATAACATTAAAAAAATAAAATTTTTGTTCACTGAAAACCAGGAACTTGTATTTATACAAAATTGATTATAGAAGCTAAAAGTATTGCAAGAAGAAAGAATGCTGAAAATTTCATTGGGTCAACAAAATGGTGTAGCAGATTTATCAAAAGGCACAGGCTTTTCACTAGAAAAATATAATAAAGATTCTCAGCGGAATATGAAGAAAACATCATTGTTTTTCAAAGGTCAAAATTCCCAATTCTTTCATAAAAATAAATATGAAGTATAAAAATTAACAATAAAGAATGAAATCCTTCTTGAAAATAGGAGTGTATCTTATACACTGGCAAATATGGTAATTTCATCTAAAATAAAACTGTTAAAAAATTGATTTACTTTAAAACAACTATGTGCATAAACAAAGTTAAATTTTCTCATATTAAAACTTATCATCAAAATTACAAAGACAAATTGAAATTATATCTATTCCGAAACAAATGAACTCACCTCTGATTATATTCCTTCCTTATGCGAACTACATTTCTTACTCTATTACAGAGTTAATCAAAGACTAGCTAACACAATTCAAAGAGGCCTTCTATGCATTCCATGGCCTCAAAACCAGAGTGAGCACAGAAAATTTAAATATGAAACAAGTCAGCTGTGTGAGCTAGGAAACAACAGATATAAGGATGGAAGGGGAGGAAGAAGAAAGTGGAGGAAAAAGTAGTAGGGAATGTTGGATAAATTTGGATAGGAAAACAAGAAACAAAATCTTAAATGGAGTTTTTCGTCTAATCTAGAATAGAAAAAAATTAGTTTGAAGATCTAATCTTTTCTACAATCAGTAATCAATAATAATCAATAATACTCTAATAATCTAAATTTTCTACATCTTGCGCAAAAATTTCTATATTTTGTTATGTTATCATAAATATCAGAAATTTGATTACTTTCAACTTTTGTATACATCATAAAATTTAACTTAATATGTCAATTTTCAGGAATCGATCTGGAATATATCCTACTTATATGGACTATAAAACACATTTTCAAAATCAAATCTGTGATGAAGTTGAATTCTATGTTTGGTTACCGAATTTTGTGTTTGAATGTTCTTTAAAATTGTTTTCTTTGTTCTTTAAAATGTTCTTTAAAAGTGTTCTCTCTAATTCATTTTTCCAAATTTCTCTTTGGTTGACCTATTTATATAAGTTTGCATTAAATACAAGAAATTTGACACACAATGTTATCTTGATCTAGAATATTAAACTTATCTTTAAAATTTGTAATAATCTTGTTCTTTTACTGACCAAATACCCCATTTTTAATTTAATTGGTTGCCCTTGCAAACTTCCAAAAACTTTATTAGTAAGGGAACTAACATAAGGCACTAAAATACACAGACCATCAATTTTAACAATTGCTTTAGAATTTCCTGGTCATTAGCGATAGTTGCAAATGTTGCCCTATAGACAATATAAAAGAAATATACCAAATATGTTGGATTTGTAGTGTAGGCCCCTACTTGCAGATCACTAGCAATTTATTTTTGCCCTTATTCTAAAAAATTAATTTAAGTGCTAATAATTAAATAAATTAACTTAATAACATTATACGCTTTTGTATAATAAAATTACATTTCATGATTAGGTAGATGCAGCAAATCCTGTTTTGAATCACTAGTTTGTAAGACAAATTTCCATGTCATATAGACCCAACTAGTATGGCCATATACTAAATTTGGACACTGCAGCAGGTTAACGTTTTTACCTTCATTTCCTCCCTCAGTTTCTTTCTCTCACATCTCTACTCAGCAACACTTAATTCATCATCATTAGAAAGTGTTTGGCCATTGATACTTGCTTGATATGCAATGCACATATTACACTGACAAATAAAGGGAGAGAACACATACCATCATAATTCTTTGAATTTTCTAACTGTTATTTATTTCATTATTGTAATTATAATTATTATAGTTGTAATAAATGTAATAATAATTATTATTATTAAGAAAGTAAAAGTCTGTACTATTAACAACAATCATTTTCATTCCCTTTTGCTCACTAATGAAAATTCTGGCAATGCCCATTTTTTGTACAATTCTCGGATTTGGTTTTGTGCTTCTGTGCTCACTCTCTGATGTCCTGAAAAACTATCATTTTGAGTTTATGAAAATAGCTTGTTCTCCTTTGATAAAAGCACTTGCAAAATGACATGGCCCAAGCAAAGCATGGGCTTGAAAAATAATAGAAAAATAAACATGGAAAAGGTGTTGATTTGGATGTCTGATGTAAAATCTAATGGTGTACTCACTATTTTATTCAGAGAATACTTTTGAACACAGTGTATGTGTAATTGTCTGATATTTTGAAAGAAATCTGACTATGGTTCTTGATCACCAATAAGTACAATTTGGATAATTTCCAAACTACTAAGTAATTTTTTTAAATTAAAACATGTATTTAAGTTTTTAATTTTTTTTTAAATATTCTATCTGAAATATTATAATATATGTTTCTATTGCAACCATGTATCAGAAATTTTAATTTATTCAATGTCATTATCTTAAACGATGTACTTCAAGATCGTATAAGAATTAGCAAACTCTGGAGTTTTTTCAAGATAATTGACATTCCAATTTTCATATATCAATTTACGAGTTTCATGATCAGATTTCTTGTAAATAAATAACTAAAATATGAATACTAATTATGGTTTTTCTTTTACAACATATTTTTTCTTTAATATTCATCATAATTCAGTTTTGTATTCTTAATTATACTTTAAAATTAATACTTTTCCAATACTTGTCCACCAAATACAATTGTGGAAAACACATGTGGCCTGGGTAGCTTCAGAGGCAATTGCTGTGCATGGCACAAATTTTTGTGGGTTCAAATCTCATGAAAAGCATGAATGTTTCATCTTGTGGTTGTGATGTGGAAGATAATAGTAAGCCATCACATTTCTGGAAAGCATAAAAGCATCTGCAGTGAAATTGTATTAAGTGAATGCTCTTGGTTCTAGGGAAAATGTAGTCTTTTAGAGGGATGGCTCCTTAATAGAAGGAATCTTATTTTTTACAAAAAATGGTATGATTTGTTAATTTGATTATAATAATATAAATATTAAATTAATATTTTGTTTCTCTTTAATACATCATACTAAATTGTAATAAAGCTCTTAATGAAGTGAAATGCACACTGAAATGGCATGAAAGAACAATTTTCCAATTTTTTCTATCCTAAATCTTTTATTATATATTGTGATTTTCTATTATAATGTAACAATTCTAAAAATTAAAAAAATCATTAGTAGAATTGGTTTTTTTTTACCTAAAATAGGCAGAAAAAAGGCATTTATTCTGACTAAAGTAGGGGTGAAAAAGATATGTAATTTAGGAAAATCACATTTAAAAAAGAATTATGTAAAAAATTAACAATTAAAATTATTCAAATTTTATTCTAACTCTAAAATCTCCTTTGGCACTTACATGTTGGGAAAATATCTTTTCTTTGTAATCTTGATTACATATGACCTCCCAATTTGATGACTTCAAATTTGTTTTCCTCACGATGCTGACATTTTGAAATTATACTATAGACTCCTTTTTGAATCTTGAAATGGCATCTGCGAAAATGGAATTATATTTTTCGTTCTGAGTACTTGTATAGTCGCCAGCACTAAGAAGGGGAGCCTATGCAGGGTGAGTTCGCACCTCCTGCAGTGTTTGAATGGTTGAAATTATTGCAATGCAATTTTCACGGAAGTGCACGAGGGAATGGGGCTAATTGGCACATGTATTCATTTCTATATTCTCACTTGTATTTTATGAGATATTGAGGTAACTTTGTTTTTACAAATGGAACCATACATATTTTTTCAGTCTTCATTGCAAGCGTAAAAAAATGAATCCAATTATAGTTGTATTGTTATATGTTAGATAAGTTGTTTTTTTTTGTGTGTGTGTGTAATTTTGATATTTTTGCGCTCAGCTTCCCCTGTCCAAGCATGCGTTAGCAAGGGGAGTGCTGCCTGATCTTGTGTGGCAGACTGTGTGGCTACATTCATTGATTATATTTGAACTGCAATTACAACGTTTATTAGGATGCAGGAAACAAAAATGTGGGTATAAGTAACAACATAAATTTGAATATTACAGTATTGTCATTTTATTTTAGACAATATAATATTTAAAAATTTTAATTACATTACAAAATAAACACACTTGTTTCATCCACTCTTGCATTGTTACAGTCATTTATATCTAATTTTCACTGAAAAACAGTGTAACAATACTTAAAGTTCATTAGGCCACCTTTTAAACTGGTATGCAATAATTATTTTAACAACAAATTATGGAAAAAGTCTCAGAACAAAGTATTTGTTGTCTGAAAATGTTATCTAGGAGGACAACATTTTTTAAGGCTATTGTATAACTTATTTTGACAATATACTTCAGTTGTTTAATGATCATATTATTACATGGAACAGTCAATGGTGGTCCTAACAATAAAATCGAGACAAACATTAACTTACAACTTAAAAGAGTTCATCACATTCTAACCCAGTGTAGGTGAAGATATCACACAAAAACATATGTGTGATGCTCTCACGTTCAGTCTTAAGAGAAAAATATTGTCAGTTCCTATAAATATCTAAAACAATCTTCCTCTGCATGTCCAACATAAATGAGAACATACACTATACTGATTTTAAGATCCATGAAAACTGGAATTGCCTTATGGAAGAACTTTTCCTTTCGGAATATCTAGCACCTTAGGCATATTAGCAGAACTGGGAACCTTTTCGCCAAGGTGTTTTACTCTTCCACAGAAATAGTCTTCAATTTCTTGAAGTGACCGCCCCTTTGTTTCAGGAAGACAGAAGAAGAAGAACAAAGACCCAAACAATGATATGGCTCCATACATCCAGAATGTGCCAGGTATACCTAACAAGTGCTTGAATTCTGGGAAGGTCTTCACAACAATAAATACAAATGAATGAGCAGAGCAAGTAGTGAGTCCCCCTGCAATGCCACGAACCTGCAAAGGAGATCAAATGAATGAACAACTAATCTCTTAACTTCATTTAAAAATAATATTATATTTATACTTTCTAATTCTTATATTTGTTATAAGAACATAATACTATAATATAATTTTCGTATTAATATATATTTATTTTCAATTAGGCAATAATTTTCAATTATTTAACAGTAATGTATGCTTACCTGTGTAGGATATACTTCTCCAATCATTACCCAAGGGACAACCAAAAACCCAATGGTACTCGCAATTGTGAAAATGAAAATGCATGCTACAGGAAACCATGTTGCTACTGGCTCTACTTCATTAAGCACCCAGCCTTCTCTTAAGTGCAAATATGTTCCAAGTCCAACCATAGTCAAGCCACATCCAATAGCTGCAAATGAGACAAGAAAAATAATTAATACACACAAACGTTAAAGTTTTATTAATAAGAATAACCTACATTACAAATAGAAGATAAAACAAGTATCATATGCCAAATAATGTATGCATTTTCTACATTAAATAGTATTCTATACATGCCATGAATTGTAACTGAGATTGGAAAATCTAATTTATTATGCAAAAATTACTTTATTTAATGTCTAGGAAAGATACGTATAATATCCAAGTTTTATTCTAAGCATTAAGGATTTTAAGGTATCAAAATGAAAAGCATTTTATGATAAATCAAGTTGAACCACTTCATAGATTTAACATCATGCTTATTGCCCTTATTGCAATAACATCCATTTCATTGTCAATCTGTGCTTTGTATAAGAGGGGTTAAAAATACTTCAGCATGGTAAAGAAAAACTTTTTTTCTATATTAGAAATTTAGAACTTGACTGCATGGAATGGTGTACCAAAAGTAATACATATCTTAATAAGATGTAGAAAACATTAACGTATGATCTAAAAGTGCTATTTTGTGTTTATGGTCAAACATTTTAAGTTTAAACAAATAGATAGATGCATGAACTTGAATATAATGAGAAATTTGACACCTAGGAGAATACAGTAGAACTATTTGGCACAACATTGGAATTTTTGGGCACATTACCTGATATCATTGTCAGAGGTCGCCTGCCACAACGTCTCAAAGATATGCAGGCTACAATAGTTGAGATCAATCTTACAACTCCTAATATCACAGTTGCTAAAAATTTATTCATTTCCGTTCCAGACATCTACAAATAAAAGTACATAAGGATTATCACTTGAAGTTGTATCCCACTTTGATCTAAGAAACTAACATGCTACATGAATGTCAGCATGAATTAAATCTATTGTATATATTTTGAAATTTTAGTTGTGATAGATGATAATATCATTCAATAAACTGTATTTTGTGCATTGTATAAAATAAGTTTGACTTACTCGGAAAACATCAACAGCATAAAATGTAATAGTGTTCACACCAGAAAATTGATATATCATAAAATACAGGAAGAGAATTCCAAATGGTTTCAGTGTTGATGGTTGAAGTAAAGCATGAATAGTTTCCTTAAACCCCTTCAATCTCACTACATTGTTCTTGGCTGCAAAGCACATCATATCATCTAATTCCTTGTTGACATCACAACTACCACCTCTATAAAAAGAAAAGAAAGAACAGACATGTAATATTACATTTGTTACCATGACCCTACACACTTTTCATGTTTTAAAGGTGGATAAATATTCAACATTTTGGAAAGAGGACTTGGCCAAGATGATAAATCATTTTCTTTTTTTTATTAATATGGTTCATACAGTATTTTTCAGATATTATTAGAAATCTTTTGTAAATATGTGATCTACAAATGTTCTGATTTTTTTATGTTTTTGTGAAAATAAATTTTTTGTTTTTTAATTTTGTTTAGTATTTTAAAAGATTATTTTATTTTTATTTATGAACAACTTTGACAGTGAACAAAAAGTGTTCCATTTTCTGTTCACTGTGGAGCACATTCAATGAAATGTTAAGCAAAGGAAAAGGAATCTTACTTTTTGACTGTCATAATTTTGTTCTGCCAATTACCTGAATTTGCAAAGAGCTGCTCTTGCATCCTCAGTCCGTCCCCGTTGCAGAAGCCAGTTTGGAGATTCAGGCATAAGTATAATGAGAATAAATGCCAGCAGAGGTATAAGTGCACTTATTCCTGCCATAACATACCAAGCCATAACGGCTCCTAAGGAATATTCAATCAACACACCTAAAGAAACTCCAACTGAAGCCAATGCAGAAAGCATTCCTCTTAAATGGGGTTGTGTTACTGTGAATAAGAGTAAAACAGTATGTTATTTACTTTGAAGCTAAATTATTATTTCTATAGATACAGCAACATTTAGAATGTAATATTACCTTCACAGGTGTAAACACGTGCAGGAGCACCAACCATTCCTGAACCTAGCCCAACAAGAAGACGACCAACATATATCATATTTATATCAGTAGCAGCAGAAATTAGAAGTAATCCAAGAATTGCAGGGATTTCTGTTAGAATGAGAGTTAATTTTCGCCCAATCCTATCCATAAGATAACCACTCAGAATGCATCCAACTGGGGTAGTGACAGATGATAAACTAGCTGTAAAACAGAACACAGAAAATAATAATTTGCAATCTTTCATTATTAAAACCTATAATAAATACAAAAGAAGTATGCAATTACCAATCCAAGAAGCTTGTTCTTCATTAACTGAAATGGAGCTACCAGGTTCTCTTAACTGGGGGTTTGCAACAGCTGCAAATCCAAACACCAAGCCAGTATTGATGGTGCCAATGTTAGCAACAAATGCTGCCAGAACCTGAAATAAAATTAACAATTAATATTTAAAAATTGTTTGCATTCACAGATGCAAACTCACATTATACTTATATATAATATGTATAATTATGTATAATATGTATATGTGTATGTTAGCAAATTGTGATAAGTAGAATATATTACTTTTATATTAGAAAAATGAAATACAATAAAAAAATTCATAAATATTGTGATTTCACTATTATATTTGATCAATAAAAGCATCTAAACTTAATATATTTGACATAAAGTTGTCATTTATTGGATATAACAATGATAAAAAAATAATTTCAGAAAATGCACAAGAATTGTTAAGAAAATGAATATTGTAGATGAGGGCTCAAAGACATAGATCCAATACAAAGCAATTTACAATTCATTTGCAAATAGAAATTAATACTACAATTTATTTGAATCAATACACAAATGCCCCAATTTAATATGCTTCATGCTATGAATAGAAAAATATTAGCAAAGGCGTATTTGAATGTTTCAGTGTAAGAGTGCACCCAAATTGCTCTCTTAATCAATCTATTCACATTTTTTCTTAAATTAGAGGATATTGTACATTTCACTGAGTCATATTTTATTAGCTCAAATAACATCAAAAACTGTGAATGCATCGATTGAACAGTAATATCTGATGCAATTAAGGTGGATGAATTAATTATGGAAAAATATTTAGGAGGGAATAATTGAAAATGATGTATTTATAACACTGCAAATAGTTTAATATTTTGAGCCTCATTTGGTGATGCTGCAGCTAAAAAAAATATTGCAACATACATCGAGGCATAAGAAATTGAGTTCAAATCTTGCCAAGTATTTTTAATAAAAATTATCAATTAAATGAAAATTATGCTGTCAGCATGCCAACAAATTTCGAGTAAATTCAGGGATAAGGAATTTTTAATAATGCACATTATAAAGAAGTTTACCTGACGCCATGCACTTCCTCTATTCTTCTTGCTGTCTGATTTACTTTTCTCCACATCTACGATGGTGGCTTTTTTATCAGATGTACCCCCAACCAAAGCCTTGCTTTCTACATCAAGGGCACCATTACTGTGAAAAGTTTTAAAATGTATTAGACAACAATTTATAACTTTATAAACCATTAAAAAAGTTTACGTAAATTACACAAAATGAGCAAAGAAATTATATTAGTTTTAATAAAAAACTGAACAATTTTTCCGAGAAAAATATACTATGTATAAAATAACATACAAAAGGATAGCTATAATAATTTCATTTGATCACGGTGTTGGTTAACTGAAGACGGTTTTGAAACATGCTGATTGACGTCTACAAGTCTTTGTCTATCAGGAATTTTTCACACTAGACAGACAATAGACATTACAAACAAACAAACAAATTATAATGCAAGGGGAACAATTACATCAACGGAATCCACCAATGACCGGTCGAGATTTGACTATGCTTTTACGTTGTTTGGAATGGTTTATGTCGTAGGAATTGCTGATAGGTCACGAAAATGCGGGAAGCTCGAGTCGCAAATCGGTACGAACATACAATGACATTGTTGCGAGTGGCCTCATTTTGTTCTCAGATTAAATTTTTTCCACCGAAGAACAGCTGTGACGAACTTTAACTGATAGGCATAAATCTATCACGGGCTATAAACCATCTTGCTAATTTTACACATAATATGTATGATCATTCTAAGGGGAAAATTATTATTCGAATCTAGAAACGACAAACCCGAAAGGGATTTACTTCTTCATAAAAAAGAGTGAAAGTAACAACTTAAGTAGTTCATTAGGTAAAATGAAAGTATATTTTCACTTTGCAAAGATATTGTTTCACCTACAACTGGTTCGTGACAGATGGCAGATTTTTATGATAAAAATATCTTGTTATTTTGAGGACGAAACAAATATATATATTTTTTCATTTCAGTATTGCACTTTACAAATATTTTTGTTAACGATCATAATGGTTTAATTATAATTTATGTGGCAGTGCTTTCCGCATAACTATTGTCATCGAAACATGATTATTAAAAGTAAGCGCTTCTGATAATATAAATCACTTCATCCTAAAACGGATACTACGAACTTCCTGGAGAAAAAACTCACGAACTTAAAAGCTAACGAAGAAGCTTCGGAAATCGCAGAATTAATGCGACTGCGTAATAAACAGCCAAATCAATTTCTTACCTCTTCATGATGAAAGATGTCATTTTCTTGCTAACCACTAAAAAAGACTAGCTTATAACAGGCGGAATCACTACTAAAAGAATACTTGAGGTAGCGAGATATTTTCGCCATTCACTATTCTCCACTGCTAGTTTACCGTGTATCTTGTGTAATAATAGCTGAGATTCAGCGTCATCAAACAGTAACAAGTCCAATGATGTGTGTCAGAGGACGGGTTTAAGTTCACTACTTGTAAGAAAACGTGAATCACTTTAAGCATAGCTCTATGCACAGGCAGAATGTCAAATAACAACTGACGTTGCAGGACCATGTGCTGCATCTTTTATACGCTGGGGCCGTGCTGGGGCTTCCGCTTGGGCGTGCGCGTGCGCGGCTTGGGAGAGGGAGGGATAACGCCGAGTATCTATAGGCCACTCTGCGAGCATGGGCACACAAAACAAAGCGCGTATACCACCGTGAGAGGTCCCCTTCCCCAACTCACGCTCCCCTCCACTCTCCCCCACCTCTGCCCGCTCGGCCCGACCACGATCACAACATAACATCCCTCAGATCGCGCCGACCTTCCGCGCACGTAACCTCAGGTCCTCAGTCGGGACTCCTCACCGCCTCGCCGGCGCGCCGGCACTTGAATGCAGGATTCGTTGAATAAACGTGTGCTCAAGTTGTGGGTCCAAAGCGAATTGTTGCATCGTATTTATTGAAATATTTATCCATTTGATATTTGGCTTTTGTTTTCTTGTTTTATGTGAATCGTGAAATTATTTCACAATAAATAGCTTTACCCATTGTCAATTTGTAAGCAAACGCTATAAACATTAATGCACTCGAAAGAATACGCACATCGTGAATTGTTTACTTTGGAAGCTTCTTGGAAGAGTTGAAGTTAAAAAGTAATTTCCTTTAGTAAATCTAAAGCTATGGAATACTTGTCTACAATATACGGAACATAATGAGTTGTCTTGTTCTAAATTTTACTGTCACGCCTTCTCTTTTGTAGGATTATTTGTTTTGAAAGAGCTCTCTCAGTTTACGTGGGCAAAATAACTTGAAATGACAAAATGATTGATTAACAATATAAGGCTTAATTTTCAACATAATTACTACCAATTAACATTAATGTTTTACATGACTATTAAATGTAGTCACAGATGTAGGATATTGAAATAGTTTTCTAATATCGTACGGTGCTATTTACTTTTCTCATCCTCCTGTACTAATATTTAATAAAATTTCTTACATTAACTGATGATATTTATGGCCAGAATTTAACTGCGCCAAGTGTTGAACAAAATGATCGATGGACATATCCAGCATAACTTCACGATTCGCAGTATAACGATCATTACGTGTAGAGGTCCAAGAGCAATGGATACGTGCTAGGGTATTTGATAGGCTATGAATAACAAATAAGAATGGGGTTTCTTTCTGTTATCACACGAATCAGAAATGATATTTTTTGTAATAAAGTAGGAAAGGAGCATTAGCTATCGTGATAAGCATTTCACATTATACATTAATTTGCCATCTAATTATCGTTTCACCCATATCCATGCTCATTTACCTATTATATCCCGTTATCAAATCAGGCAAAAATAATTTGATTTGATTTAAGCGTAATGTGACATTGTGTAGTCACGTCAAGACCTCGGAGGTTTTATCTCTACGAAAATCTTAGGAGAGCAAATTAAGTCGCGCGTTTTGTAAAGTGTGCAAGTTGAAAATTAACAATTTTTTTTCTTGTTACTAAAAGATAAACAATAAAATTGCGAAATCGCAAGTATTCTTAGTTTCTTTCGTATAGTAGATACTTAGACTTTGACAAATGATGAAACCGGGAGCGGAAGTTCAGTGCATCAACTGAGGTCACTGCAGCGCCTCTGACTGGGAGGTCCTAGGTTCGAGTCCTGACGACAGCAGGATTTTCGACACTAGCTTTTCAGCTATTGTCATCATATTCAGTCAGGGTCATCATATTCAGTCGTTGTCTGGACGAGAATTCTAGCGGCCGGCTGCTCTGATCGGTAGTTTTCCGTGGTTTCTCCGATCAACACCAGGCGAATGCCGGAGCAGTACCCTAACAAACGGACGGCGCGCGATCTTTCCTTCCTCTTCCTTGTCCTATCCTCTCCTTTTAACAACACACACACACACTTACACTAACATACACTACACTACCACTTATTCCGGAAGACCGGTCGAGAGCTTAGAGCTGGGGCGGAGCTGGCTTGGTGGGAGAATCCTGGTTAGGGGGAAACCCCACTAGCTGACGGTAGGTTGGCACCGGATCTCGCAATACAGCGGGGGAAGATCACGGCCATCTCCCGAGAAATAAACATGCACTACTCTTACGCGACTAATGACCTAAGCTGTTGACGTGCCCGGAATCACTAACCAACCAACGGATGATGAAAATATCAGATTATTTAATTTTTCACGATTACACTTATAACACTAATTTATTGGAAGCCCAGTTACAACCTTTTCTCCGATCGAAAAACATGTATTTTATTACAATAGATCTCTCGATTTGGTTTTCAACAGTGGCATATCTGAAGCGTACTTTCAGTGGCGTTTTGGTAATATTAACAAGAGCAATAAAAACATATATAAGAATGTAGGATAGTGTAAGTTGGTTGTCGTACATAATATAAAGTTATATGGTGGATGTTGTTGTTGTTGTTGTTGTTATTATTATTATTATTATTATTATTATTATTATTATTATTATTATTGAATATTCCAAAATCAATATTCTTCGGTCGATCTTGAAGTTCTGAGATTTTGGATTAATTCTTTAAATTTTGAGGATATTTTTCATGTCACTGTCCCTGGGGCATTTTCAAAAATTTCTCAAATTCCTCCAAAGTTTTTTTTTTAATTTCTGGTAAGAATAGAGTGAATACGGTTACAACGATTGCATAGATGCGATTTTTGCTTTTGTTAATGAATTTTCGAAAATTGCAAAGGTTTGAAATTTTTTGACCTTCTCGTACATTTTTGAAGAAAGATTTTTTTCTAAAAACTTCTCACAATTAGTTCTTTAGTTATTGTTGTACATTTGTTTGAAAATATTAGTCGTTTTTGCGTAATTTTGAGTGAAATATGGGCAATTATTTTTTTTTTCAAAAACAGATCTAAATTGTTTCTTTAAACTTTTTGTTCGGGGAGGGCTAAATGCACTGAACAACATGACATCAAACGCCATTTTCATGTATTCTTTGATTTTTCAAAAATTACACATATTTAATTGTCTTGAAGTTGCTCTCAGACCGTTAATATTTACATTACGGGCATACTCATTAATGCATTTGGGAATACAATTGCTTCAAATTATTTCTAATAAATTTCCTCAAAACTTAAAACTTTTCTGTGAAAATGAGCTCAAAATTGCGCACTTTGAGAAACGGGCAAACGGTATTTTCTCAATGCCGGGAATTGAAAATAATTAACAAAAAAGACTAATTAAAAGTCGGCAATTTTTAGGTAAAAGTTATGCTAATTGTCATTTGAAATTTAAAATTTTTGGAATTTTAGACAATTCAGAGTTATTGCATTGAAAATTAGAGCCGTGCCATCTGCAGATAGACAAACGTTTTGCTGTCAATGCAGTTTTCGGTATCAAGAACCCACAATGCTTGAATTATGACTACTAAGTGTTAATAAATTACTATATGTATGAGGAAATAATTTACTATATGTAGAGTAGGAACAAGATTTATTCAATGGACCCGACAACAAGAGGTTTTCTCTCGAAAATTCGCCGTCTTCCGGTTACAATACTTTCTCTTCTCATGAAGTACGTTCGAGAAAGTAAAAAGACTAAAATTGTGTAATTTCAATGGTAGAGACGATGATTCTCATTCTTACAAATTGAAACAGTTGAGAAACAGAACGCTAGGGTATCTTATAGAGTGGTAATGCAATGGTTTTGAGACAACGAAATTGACATTTTCGAAAAAACTCATTGAGACGTCGATACACAATTTTCATATGCTTACGTGTAGATATGTCGCACAAAATGTACTCTCGAAGAAATGGCTTATTTATGATTTACGGGACTCTTGATCTTAACAGATGACGCGCCGGGAATCACTAATCAGTCAAAAAATCGGAGCAATGATTCTATTTATTGGTGTTTTCCACTCCCACTAAATATTTGCATTGCATGATTTACATCCTTTAAACAATAGTTTTGTCACAGGAAAGTTATAGCAAGGAATTCATTACGAATTTCGACGTAGCTTGGAGGTATTTGAAGGCAACTGAAGACGTCTTCGGTTACAAAGTTCAAGAATAAAGATAGGAGCATACTTAAAGGACGAAATTTGGACCACCGAAAGGTCAAACTCGCCGTTTTCTCTTTTTTCGCTGAAAAATCTTTTCTATTGGTTAGGTGATTTTTTTTTACAGTGTCATGGCAATTCCCCATCATTTCGCGGTTGCCATTGAAGACGCTCTCGCGGCAGGTAGGCCCAGATTATTCTCAAAGGTGCCTGTCTGTGATCGGGAGGCCAGCTCGAACCATTATCATCCTTCCTTTTAATTTCATATGGTGCATTTATTTAGCTTAATAAGCTGAAATTATTTAAAAAATATATCTTCTTTTAACAACCACATGAATAGTTTTATTTGCGGTATTTCTCACCAACTGAATCCAATCTCTCAGATGATAGATTTTCTTGTTTTTCTTTGGCTCTTTCTTTCACGTTACAGTCCACACACATGTGTGACCATTTACTAAAAATTTGTGGTTGATTCGTTCTAGAGTTGGCTTTTGAAATATAAGCTACAACATCCTTTTTATGGCCTCAATATGTACTACCTGAGTACAACGTAACTTCTTGCATTTAATAAGACATGTTTAATACAAAATGTTGCAGACAGGAGGCAAATTCATTTGCTAATCGTGCTCCTATGGTTTCGCTCCACATGGTGTTGGTGACCTGGCTATTCAGCTAATATCGAAAATCCTGACTCCAACGGGATTCGAACCTAGTACCTCCCGGTCAGAGGCACTGCAGTGACAGTTGAAGCTCTGAGCCACGTTTCCTGGCGTGTATTACCCAATCAAGATCACGTGTTTTATTCATAATTATTAAGAATCCGTTTCCAGGCTTATCTATAAGTAGTTACATATATTTTTAGTAAGGAGGATTAACTTTCTTTGAATATCTGATACTACAATTTGTGCGTACTCGATTTCACTAAGCGTCAATAATCGATCAACATTATTTAGATGATGGTTCTCCGCTTTGAATTAACTGTGGGCATTGGCTTAGGAGACGTAACTATTTAAGATTGCCAAATCTGAAGATGGATTGAAAAACACATCCCAATTAATCCGTTTCATGTCAACATGTCACTTGGTCGTGTTTACATTACTTAGAAAACGTCTCTCAGCTTGTTCTCTACACTCTCTGCTCGTCGAGTGCTTCACTCATTTTGGACAAAGTTCGACTTAACCACTTATTCACTGCACATGTAGATGTTATATTATAAGCATTACATTTCGTGAAGCGAGTAAATTTTAATCTGTAATGTAATCATGAAAAAGCAAACATTTCATATATTGCACAGTTTTCAAACGGTGCTATTTTCACAATTGTCATGGCGTGTGAATTCGTAAATAATTACAAGAGTAATTTAATTTTTCCCAATACTGTTCAGTTCTTTTGATAAAAGAATACAGCTCTGTAAAAATATTCACGGAATATAATTCGATATGAACGTTTGATACAGGTTTAATCAACACGAATATGTTATCGTCAGACATTGACACGACATGGTAATTTTAATGTGTTAATATGAGTAGTACACCAGTTGTTGACAGAGTCCTACGTGCCGAACTCGTTGGCCTGGATGGTTGTGACCACATTGCATCACTGATATTTTCAACAATCAGAGATTTGCGTCATTCACCTTCGTCACAGATACTCTATTTAGCAAGTGCGTCCATTGTGTGCGAGTTTGAAGAAAGAAGACAAATATTAACCAACAAAACATACTTAAAATTCGAATAATAAATTGAAGACAGTTAACGTTTCTCATCAGATCAACCTACTTAATCATCATTAGTTTTCAATGTATTATTCATGAATATCAGCCAACGCTGTCAGAGATAATGTCATAAACTAGTAGTGCTATAATAGTACATATTTTCACGCATAATGTCCAACACTTCTATTTTTTTTTTAGAATACAGAGAGTTCAATGAAAATGACACCTATGCCATTTATCTACCTTTTCCCTACCCGAGGAAAATGTTTAAGGACAAAATCTAGGGACATTTTTTTAGAGAAAAGTTTGAATATTGCCTTTTACTTCACGCGAAAATTACTCGTACATTCAAAAGGCTCTACATGATCTTCTTTATAGATCTATTTTATTAGAACACATTTCGTCAAGGAAAAACATCTCTATCACTAACATTTAGTTTTACAATATTAATTTTTGGCAGTTTTCGAAATTTCAGAAAATTCACCGAAATTGGGACCTCCGTCATTTTTATAAAGGTATTTTGTACTATTCGAAAAACATTTTTTAACATTTTTTTAAAAAATGAAATATTTTTCAAGAAAATATTTTTTTAAACGCCTATATTTCACGCAAAATTATACAAAAACTCTTCGAAAAATTGTATATGACCTTATTTAAAGTTTGGTATTTGACGAGAAGATTTCATGTAGGAAAAAATATTTCTTAAATATTCTAGTTGTAGACAATTGATTTTATTTCTAAAAAAGGCTTTACATTTTTTCTTTACTTTTTTTTTGTTCGGAAAGCGCAAAGGACGCTTAAGAAATGGCGCAGGACTCCTTTTCGTTAAGTCTATGAATTTTCGAAAATTGGAAAAGTTAAAAGTTATGCGAGAAAGTACGTGCTATTTGGCAAGTCTAGTTTGCCGCAGCATTACAACACTTTCTCTGAACTACGTAAGTAGCGTGCGAGAAAGTAGAAGCAGATATGATAAGGGATTTTAGGATCAGGGCCGACGATTGGTGATAAGTCCGAGTGAGTAGTCGACCCGGATCGGGGTCCCCTCTCCATCTCCCACCGAAAATGTATACGAAGGGGAAAATATAAAACAATTTTTTCAAATTGTCATGTTTATCATTAAATTGGTATCCCACCTATTTTATGGAACTTCAGTAGTTCACTTTTGCAATGCAACAATAGCGCTGCGTTTCACATTATTTATATATATTCATTTAATAATTTTTGCAAATCGATTTTGTCGGTCGTGTCTCTATAAACGCATTCCTGTTGAGCAGATCTTGCAACACAGCAGATTGCAAATGCATTTTAAATCGACGCAGAAGCAGTACTAAGAAACTTCGCGGAACTGGGACTACTTGGCGGAAGGGAACCGTCCACCACGCAAACAGAATTGTACACGAACAGGCGGGCAGGGAATATAGATTGGTAGCAGTTGGCTACAAATTTAACTCAAATTTCCCATGTCTTATATTATGAACATTATAATCCGTATCAGATTTATACATCCATAAGAGACTATATACGCAAGTTTTAAACAATATGCAAATTAGAAAATGAATTAGCCAAGATTGCTAACGCACTTTAGTCTCCTGGTAAAGACTTACGACAGTTTGAAACTTTTTCGAAAATGTCACTTGTCTCTTTCGCGATTTTGCGAAAAAGGTTGCAAATAATTGCTACTGGATACCTCCAACATTGTCTGCCGTCATATGTGCGCGTGTCAGTAGGTGCACTCACAGTGCAACAAAATTAATTTCGTAATGTATGGGTAAATAAATAAATTATTGTTACAGCACACACAAAATGTACATCAAAGCGTGTACTGCATAAAATACTGTCCATATGCATTCGACCATTCGGCAATAATAATAATAATAATAATAATAATAATATTATTATTATTATTATTATTATTATTATTATTATTATTATTATTATTATTATTATTATTATTATTATTATAAACGATTAAATAGGGAGTGAAACCAAGTTGAATTGAAGCATTGCAACAAAATCATGAGATTTATTTGCATCAAAATCCCAGCGATTCATTGGTCGGTAAAAATAGTCAGATTTGCTCTGGTTAATTGAAACTTACTTTTGAAATTTGTGAGACAGTTACATTTTTTTATTTTATGTTTGTTCCTGGTATTGTCAAAATATCTCTTTAATAACAAGCTAGTTAGCAAACGAATCGTAACCCATGCTGTACAGCTGTTATTCACGACATGGTGCAGGAAACGCAGCACATACTTTCTCGCGTAATTTCTAACTTTTGCAATTTTCGAAAAGTCAGAGAGACAACGAAAATAAGACCTGCACAATTTTTAAGCGTCCATTGCCTATCCGCGGAAAAATTAAAGAAACCATTTGGGCCTCTAATTAAGAAAAAGTTTTTTTTTTATAAATTGCATTGCCAACAAGGAGAAATTACGTGAAAAATACTTGTTTTTCAAAAAAATATACATGGCCATTTATAAATATTGGATTCTTTAAGAACAGATTCCATTTAAGATAAAAACCTCCTTCTTAATACTGTACGTTCGGAATGTTATTTTTTTGCAAATTTCGAAAATTCAGAGTCCGGCGAAAATAGAACAACCGTCAATTTTTATCATCTTTTTATACACACAAGGAAAACATTGGAGCGTTTTTGAGAATATATTTTTTTAAACAGTCTATATTTCAAGCCTAATTACGCGAAACTACCGAACCTTCAAAAATCGTACTATATTGTACTACTATACGAATCTTCTAAAATTGTATTATAATACATGAACCTTTTTTAAGATCTTCGTGCAACAGGGTTCATTAGGGGAAATGTCTTTCTTCAATATTATGGTTGTAGGAAAATGCCAGAAAAATTTGAATGTTTGCAATTTTCGAAAATTTAGAGATTTGAACGAAAATGAGACCCGCGGTTTTTTAATTTCTTTACGCTTTTAGAGTACACATTTGATTCATAGAATTTGGAGTCCTTTTTATGGACAATTTTGAAGATAATGTAAGACAAAATTAGGCAAGAAATTAAAAATGGATGTCTCATAAATCTAAATTAATGCAAAGCAACAATAACATCCGAAAAATGTCGGAATAACTGGTTGAAAACTACGTAGAGCCAAGCTGAAACCAACTGAACATACTGCCCTTGTGTAAACATGCGAAATATTTTCGTTTGAAACGTGATCGAATAATGTTCGAGAATTGGCAACACCGTTTGCAGGAACACAGATATAATTCAAAACTCGTGTGGATAGAAGAGGGTTCGATACTCTATATTTACGTATTGAAATCCTCTGATTGATCGCATGCTGTCTAATATGATTTGAAAAGAGAAATTTCTTTATGTAGAAACAGAGTTCAGTATTGTTCCTTTCTCGCTACGGAGTAGGGAGGAACTTATATTACATGGTGCTTGTAACGATTGATTGATTGATTGATGATATCGGGCGCGTCAACTACTGAGGTCATTAGTCCTGTAAGTGTAGTGCATGTTTTTTCATCGGGGGTCTACGACCTAACGTTGTCTAGAGGGATTTCCCCAACCGGGTATCTCCAACCGGCGGGTCACCGCCCCAACCGGGACACGTTCTAAGTCCCCGACAGGTCTCACGGCATGTGGGGTAGTGTAGAGCATGTTAGTGTGTGTGTGTGAAAAGGGTGAGGATAGGGCAAGGAAGAGGAAGGAAATATCGTGCGCGGTCCGTGGCTCGTTTGTCAGGTGTACTGCTCCGGCATTCGCTTGGTGTTGATAGGAGAAACCACGGAAAACTACCGATCAGAGCAGCCGGCCGCTAGAATTCTCCTCCAGACAGCGATTGAATTCGACCTATCTGAAAGGCAAGTGTCGAAAATCTTGCCACTGTCTGGACTCGAACCTAGTACCTCCCGGTTAGAGGCACTGCAGTGACATCAGTTGATACACTGCCACCGCCCCCGGTGCTGGTAACGAAAAGTGGATAAACCGAGTTGCTAAATTTAGAAAAAAAAATCCTCTAAACGTGGTGTAGCCAGAATCCATTTTTTGTGGGTCCTTGATACCGAAAAATAGAAAGACGGCAAATCGTCTGTCTGTCAGTTCGTCTGTGAACAACGCTAGCGGCTAAACCGTTCAGCCGATTTCCTCCAAAACTGAAGTTCAATCAAAGGTGCAGGCCTCGTGTTCGTTGAAAACCCTGGTTTTTCGAAAATTGTTTAGACTTTTTTCGGAGTTTTCCTACAACTATAATACTAAAGATAGATATGTTTATCCTAATGGAGTCTGTTCTTTAAAGATAGATTTTCAAAAAAGATCTTGAAAATTTTTTCGAAAATTAGAGTACTTTTCGCATAATTTTGCGTGAAAACACGGGCGAGAAAGTACGTGCTGGTTTAGCACCACTAGTTGTTCAAATGTTAAGTATCGTGTGGTTTCAAAAAAGTGGATTTTAATTCACCTAAGAATATGTTTTTATATTTTACAGTACATAGTGTCTTTTAAAACCATTTATCTTAGAGACATTTTACCAACAGATATTTCTGATAACTGTTTTCAGACATAAACTATTCGCTACTTCAGTTAGTTTGTTTAAGTTACACTACAATTGTGCAATTTTTATTTGAATTACTGGCGTCGTGAGCCGAATTGCTTAACTATGCTCTATGAAGTAATGCAAGTTAAGCAACTCGAAACCACGGATTCCTGGACGGGTGACCGTTTGGGAACTGCGGTTACTAATGGCGATGAGACCCTGGCCGAAGGGATAAAAGACATGTACTGAGTGCGACGTGACCAGACAAAAAGATAAAAACTTAACGAAGGATTTCTCCAAGAATGTGATATATACGTTCAATGTTCAAGAAGGGCTAAGAGACGTTGCGAAAAAGACAAAACGAATTGTAAAAAATGAAATATATTCATTCCTTTCAAATCTAAAATGTAAATTTAGGAAGGTATCTTAGATTTAACATGCATATTAGATATAAATTACTTCACAATTATACGTCATTTTGTAGGCTACATTTTGAATATTTTTTAAAAATGTTCTGCTTCACAAGGAAATTAAGAAATCTTCATATTCTGTTCTTGATTGATTATTCCGATCGCGTCAACTGCTAAGGTCATTAGAACCGTAAGTATAGTGAATGTTTTCCCTCGGGAGGTGGTGGTGATCTTCCTCTGCTGGATGGTGAGATCCAGTGCATTTCTAACTGACAGCTAGCAGAGTATTCCCCAACCAGGTATCTCCCACCAGCGGGGCACTGCCCCAACTGGGACAGGCCCTAAGCTCCCGACCGATCTCCCGGCTTGTGTTGTAGTGTAGTGCATGTAAGTGTGTGTGTGTGTGTGTGTGTGTGTGTGTGAGTGAGTGAGTGAGTATAAGAAAGGGGTGAGGATAGGACAAGGAAAGCGAAGGAACGATCTCTCTCCCGTCAAACACTTATAGAAAAATTGAGAAATTTTATAGTCTTGGTATGTTTTGTGGTACAATGACGGAAATGACTTCTATAAAGAAATAGTAGGATGCGGTAAACCGAGATACGATAAAGGAGCATGGGATGACGATAGTAGATAGCGAGGTTTAGAGTTTGAAACTAGATGAGAAGTTCAGTACGTTCTACTTGGAGAAAGGAAAAGGCAGGAGATGCAGGATTTTTTAAGGTGATGCGGAGACACGGAAACCTGTGATTGAGGGATGCGGGAGAAGTTGGAGAACGAATAATGAATGGAAAGGGTACAGAGATAGAGAAATATTTGACAATGGAAGGGCAGAGGAAAAATATTGAGGATACAGAAATTAAGAGGAAGAAAGAGAAGGTAGGGTTAAGTGACGTTGGGGGGAGAAAGTATTAAGTTTAATGATCATTTTGTTTTATAAGTAAATGTGGGGAGGTGTAAGAAATGTGGATGGAACGGGGAGTTGTGTAAATGAGGAAGGAAAACTGAGGAAATAAAGGAAGGAATGCATAAAAAAATATGGAGTTTTTAGCGGAAAATATGGAGCGAAAGTTTGTGAATATGTATCAAATGAAGCTATAATAAAAATGAATAAATAAATGAAGATCATGATGATGATGATGATAATAATGATGATATGTTACGTTTGGTTATACCTTTGGGTGAGAGTCTTCAAACATTTGCGGTGGCGCTATCTACTGACTTCTCAAATACTGCATATTCACAAATGGAAACAAGACGTAAACTATACGTCGGTAAGTCATACACATGTAGCATCCGTGGGGCTACGATAGCTAGTTACCTAAGAAGATTGTTGGTGGGAAAAGTAAAATGCATTTATTACTTAACGAAAGCAATCAGGAAATACAATTAATCACATAGTAGTGTCCGGAAAACGGTGGCATGCCCAACGAACGATTAGCATAATGCCATTCTCAAATGGATTGAGTTCATCGGACGAGACACTATTGCACATCGACAACTAGAATGTTTTCATTTCAGGTTACCACAGGGTTTGATTGTAAAACAATTGGTTTACACGATTCGTCGTGAAAGTAGGTAATTTTTTTAGTAACACATGAGGAAGAAAATTGTAATCATCTACGCATCAAATCATTTTACTTTCTCGCAAACTATTACGTAGTGTAGATAAAGTTATATAATGTTGTAGAAAAAACGTCGATTTTTCGTCTGAAAAAGTGGTTTTGTGGGTCTGTGATACCTAAAAAATTAAGTTAATCAGAATCTACGTTTTGTGGGTCCTTGAACCGAAAAATTGATTGAGAGCAAAATGTCCGTCCGTCTATGAACGCCATTAGCGCCTAAAACGTTCACAGGATTTTCACAAAAATTCACATCTCAGAATCAATCTGTTATCGCGGCCCCTTGAATTTAAATTCGATATTTTATATTTTCCTTTTAATTTGGACGAAGTCTCAAGGACACATTCAATGTTTTAAAGAAACGCTCTATTTTTACTGTTCTTTTTTTCAAACAAGGAAAATCCACTCACACAAATTGCACAAGACTCATTTCCGTCAAATTTTCTGAATTTTCCAAACGTCCAAATGTGTAAAATTTATTCGCCTTCTTCCAACACCTACAATATTAAAAAACCGATATTTTTCTTAATGAAATCTGTTCTTCAAATTTTGATCTTTAAATATTGTCAGGCAAAATGTTTTGAAAATATGAATAGTTTTTGCGTAATTTTTAGTGAAACAGTGGTAACTTTTAAAAATTTGGTAAAACCTTTTCTATAAATCAGCAAACATTTTCTTAGAATGTTTAGTCAATCTCGTTCGATATTTTTCAGCTTGGACATTCTTTTTCGGGTTGAAGTAGAATTATACTATCACGTAACCACTATAAATAATACGAGAAAGTGCGTGCTGTTGTGGCACCACCTTAGTCATGAAGGCACTTTAAGAAAGACACACCGTAATAAAGTGCAAGAGAAATTGATATCTGATGAAATTGTGTTCACTTAGTAATCGAAATAAACGTCTTTCTAAATTGACCAAACAATTTGTGCTATTAGTTCAGAGTACATGATGAGTACAGTAGTCCTTTGACTAGTGTAGTTTCTAATTACGTAATAACACAGGCCCACAAAAAAATTATCAGACCCAAAGACTCTACACATGTTTCTCTATGTGTTTCGACGTGCTGAATCCGAATCACTCTCGAATCATCACCCTCCAATTTTTTAACTCGGGAAAAACACCATGAAATTGTATTTTTGGTTTTCGGGGTTCTTGCCAGACCCAAAGATTTGACATGAGTTTCTCTATGTACGTCGACGGCTGAATCCGAATCTGAAGCCAGAATTGTGCCATCACTCTCCAGTCTTTTTTAATTGTGAAAAACCGCCGTGAAACTGTAGATTGTAAATTTCACAGTGTTTTCGCGATTTAAAAAAAGAAGGAGGGTAGTGGCGTAATTCTGTCTTCAGATTCGGATTCAGCGCGTAGATAAACATAGAGAAACACGTGTCGTCTTTGGATCTGACTTTTTTTGCATGCCTATGTAATCCAGATAATAGTGAAGTATCCGGATAAATACGAATAATGTCTGAGAAATTGGAACAAATGCTGGCGTCAGCTCTAAAGCCGTGTGCTCTAACCGATTTCCCACGTGGCGCGCCTTGCGCGTGATGTTGGCGTTGCATCGTCGTCGTTTCGTGGAGCGATGACGGATTTCGTCGTCGCGTTGTCCCTCGCCGCTGACAATGAGTTGTGTCCGCGAGGCCGGTTCTTGTGTGTCCGGCCGTGGACGGGGAGATTTCGCCTTGCGGGCGCCAGGAGAGGGCGGAGGGGGACACACTCTGGGAGCGGCGAGGCCACAGCATCCAGCTGGCGCCCGCCGCCCGCCTTAAAATAGCGGACCTTGCGTCTGGAAGCATCGCTCGCGGGTCCAGTGCTTTTTGCAACGGGGGCTCGAGCGAGATAAGGGGTCCTTATTTCGAATAAATTCATCTAAGAATCGCATTGAACCCTGTGCTTATTGGTATTCTTGTTCAATCCATGTTTTAGCACGGTTATTTTATTCATATATATTATGAGGATGATACTCAGGAGACAACTAGAGGGATCCTTGACGCCCATTAATTTACTAGGATATCTTAGGATCGTTACTGTGGCAACTTTACAAAGATTAAGGTTACAGCAAAATTTGTGACTATATTATAGTTATCATCCTGAGAGAAAGATAATAAAGATTGATAATGTTTGACGAATGGGAGTATAGGTAGAGTAAGAAATAACAAGAAATAGGAGAAATGGATGTAGATGGTTTTGATGACCAATTATCCGTAGAGCTGTCGCGATTTGAAGTATGGTTCCCTGAAGGGGAACGCAAGCCAGAGGGATTGCACAATTGGCTACTCGCTAGAGAAGTAAACATAATAAATAAGACAATCAACACATAGCTATCAAAAAAGAATTTAAGTATTTTCTGATGAAAAGGCAATAATTTCACAGAGTTAGAAAAAAAAGTATTTGATAAGGCTTTCAGTTTAGATAAGTGAGATGGGGTGTATTTTTGGCTCCTGCAAGCTGAAGACCGAAGTTATTCACCCGTAAGGGTTTTACTGAATTTCTTTTGAAGTACTGACTAAATCTACAATCTCACTTATTAGGAATTTTCGGAAATGAAGCGCCTAAAAAGTATCTAGCATGTTAAATAAAATTAATTCAGAAAATGTATTCATGCGCTGTCAACTACTAAGATTAGTTTCGACCCGTAACAAGTCCAAACTACTTTGTCTCAAACTCGCTTCTTTATGCTGCAGAAGTGTGATCTTCGCAGGTTGTTGATGTGTTGAGACTACACATTATCCATCTTCAAAGACCAACAATAGCATCGTATTATCACAGTTTACACCAACCTTGACAGCGCATTTCTGTCTCTCCTGTCCTGCTGGAAACGTTCCTAATGCGCTTCAGTAAAATCTGCCGCCAAATAGTCAGAAAAGAATTGATTATGAAGGAAATGTAGTTTGTTATTTCATATTACAACCTAAATTTTTCCTAATTTTCAAATATGGCGAAGTGGCAGAGTGATCAAATTCGGATAAACAATATTTCGTGTATATATATGATGCGCCTCAAGTTTCATCATACAACAATAGCAATCATTCACGTAGATAGTTTGCTGTCGTCACATCATCAGAAATCCAAAAGGGAAATAATATATACCTTGATTTCATTTTCGTAAACCTGTAACATAAGTATGACACAGACTGTGTCGCGCAAATCTCTTCACTGATAGTCCTAATAACCGAATTAAGCTAGGTAAGCTGTTTTTACGAAATTAGTTATCTTCTCTCTTCTGATTGTCAAAGAAAATGAGCCGAAAATGAAAGGAAAATATTCATATTGTAACCAAACAATTGACTTGAGCTCGCCATTTGTGTACTCTTTGGGCACTTACATACAGATCAGTTTCAAAAACCATAAAAACAAAAAGGTTTCAATGTTTCTATGCGAACATACACATCGAGAAATATCGATAAGCTGATAGTTTGAGTTTTCTTCTGTCTCTTGTATCTAGCGTCGTATTCGGTTAGCCAGAAATTTAAAAGTGGCTTTATAGTAAATTATGTAAAATCTGTAGGTGTTAGAGCTCATATGATAACATATTCGCCTACAGCTGTATGCAATAATTCGAGGACACTCTTTTTATGTAACGTACCAAAATGATGTTACTCTGTCTTAATTCCATTGATCCCACGTGCTAGCAAAAGCACAGAAGGTTCTATGGAGGAATGAGGAAACAAATTTCGAATGGAGGAAAGTCATTAGCCAGCATTCGATCTACCCATAAGCAACTGAAAACCTTCCCTTTCTCGTTTACACTGTTCATCACTTGCAGGAAGAAGTCGGAATAACAATGTTAATAGCAGTCACCGTCTGAGGTAGCTCAGGGCATCAACTGATATCTCCGCAGTGCCTCTGACCGGGAGATCTTCGAGGTCGAGTCTCGACTGCGGCAGGATTTTCCACGCTATCTAGATAGTTAGGTTGAGTTCTTTCGCTGTCAGGTGGAGAATAGTGGCGGGCTGCTCTGATCAGTAGTTGTCACTGATTTCTCCGTTCAAAACCAGGCGAATGTCGGAGGAGAGCCCTAACAAACGGGCCACGGACACCATGCGATCTTTCTTAGCGACTGCTTCCAAATATTGGACGAAATCTTTTGAAAACCCGAAAAAAACAGGGAAGGGGGGTTTGAAATCCAAAAATGTTACACCAAATTTGGCAACACGTCAATATTTGTTACTGGGAGTGATGCTACTCGCATCTAAGCGGCGGCATTGTTGCCGGCCAGAGTTGGGCGATTCTGGGAGGAAGTGGGTGAGGCGGATGAAGTGGGCATGGCATGCAGGGCGGATGGAGTGTATTTTGTGACGGGGCGGGTGGAAAGTAGAGAGTAGAGCATTTGAGCTGGCGGAGAGGGTAGAGCAAGCGTGTAGGCGCGCGTGTGTAGCGAGGCGGGGCATGATAGCAGGGAAGAAGGAGACAGGAGCGTGGAGGGTGGCGGGACGGGAAGAGGCGAGCAAGGGGCAGTGGCGGGTGAAGCGAAACGGGGTAAGGGGGGGGAGGGCGGAAGTTGTGGTACGTGGCGACGGCCGGCGTACGGGCCATCGCCTACTAGCAGTGTCCCGGCCTCGAAGCCATGAGTTAAAGGGGTGTGGTTAGCACGAAGAAATCCCCATGCCGTATCCTGATCTTCGCAACTTGAGAAGTGAGTTTTCTCATCGTCTCGTAGCGACATACACTAGGACATTGGAAGGAAAACGCACATTATAATCATGTCCGATCGCGAATCAAACACAGGATCGCGTCATGTAAAGCGAGCACGCTGACCACAGAGCTAAACGTGTTATTCGCTTTCTTCAAGAAGAAGGGAATAGTGCAGCAAAAAATCGCCGAAGAATGAGCTGTATACCTTCAAAGAAAAGAGGAAATATGACTTCGGGAGACGTCCTCATTCATGACAACGCCCGCCCTCACAGTACTGTTGTAACCCAACAATTGTAGGGGGAAAACTACATGCTTGATGACGCGATGATCCCCCATAATTAGCGTCGAATGATTTTCATCTCTTCCTTTGATTTAAACAATTCGAGGAGAACAAAGCTTCTAGATCAATGAGGAGTTTCAGATAAAGTTCAAATCTCACATTACTGGCAGCAACATCGGTCGAAAAGAGGCAAAAAGTTCATCCACAGAGAAGACAAAATACCTGACTCTTTACGGCTATTATGTAGGAAAATAACTATGTTCGCATCCAACTTTTGGTAATAAATTCATTTTTTACTTTTAGTGTTTTGAAATAGTGCATCGGATGTTTGAAAAAAGTCTCTCGTAGATTATTCCAACAACTTCATACACTATTATTTATCCCAAAAGTATCACCAAAAGGTAATAAATCTCGACCGCCATTTATTAGCATTCACCTCAAGTGACTCTCTAGTCTAAAAATAACCAGACAAAAACTTATGAGAATATAAAGCAAATTTCATTGTTTACGCGATAATAAAACATTTATTGCTGCGGCACAGTACTTTAGCTTAGCATTTAATGTTCACCTCAGAGCATTCGTGTGGTTAATGACATGGCAACATTGGTTTCTCTCTGTTGTTCTTAATAAACCTTTGACTCAATGAGTCAGTGATTAAATTAGAAATGATCTCTGACATTTTATAACGAGGATTTGGCATCTATATTTAAAATATAACAATCAGCTGTAATATCGTTTGTAGTAAATGTGAGTCTGCAAATGAAGCGTTGTAGATCGGAGTCTAGGTTCGAGTATGGACGGCGCGCGAATGTTTGTTTCTCTGGTCTGTTGTTTCTGCAGTTTCTATCAATCAATTCCATGCGGATGCAGAAGCAGTACCTAAAGGGATCACGTACTTCGCGCGATTCTATCATCGCCATCCTGACCTCTGGTATAAGGGAAAAGCTTGGAGATAATCCTCCATATACAGCACATAAGAACCCCTCTCCCAATTACCTTGAAAATATCCGACCAGTGTCGAAGAATCGCTGTGAATTGATAAGCTGCGAGACTTTCGCAATTTCGGGTGGAATAACCGAGCCTCCCCCTGGATCCACCACTGAACGAAATGCTATATTACGCTATATTTATTCTGCCATCTTTCATTGCACTCTCAAGTCTCGGCATTGATTATTATTTCATGATAAAGAATTAATGTCAAGGTTTGGTTTATCATCAAGTATGCGCGGGTTATCTTTTCTGTAGCTCCCGACACTTGAGGTCATATCTCATTAACCTCTGAAGTTTGAAGTAATTGTCCCGAGGATATTGTAGCATTATTGATTACCAAGCCAGTATTATTTATAATCAAAATAGACGAAGTTTATTTTCTTTTTATCTTATGATATTTATTATCACACAATTTGTGAAGAAAACCAGAAATATATCTATTATGTAAACTATTCAGTAAAGAAAGTTTAGCTATGCAAATATGATAAATGAGCTTTTTTATATAAAGGCTTAATATGTTCCAAAGAAATTAATGTTTAACTAAGGATATAGTCATACAACATCATGAACAGTACTTAAATTGGAGGTTCGAAATAAATTTTATCACAAAAATGTTAATACAAATTTTAAGAAAACAGAATACCTGGTGTAAGAGGGGAATCCAAGCCTCTGTGTATAGACAACGGAACAATTGAAATCCTGCCAGAATGTTACCTCAAATAGCAGTAAATGCGGATAGTACACAAGATATTCAGAGTAGAATAACAAAAGAGAAAGTAGCTATAAGACAACTGCATCTCTTAATTCGGAATCAAACTCTGAAGAGAAATGTTAAGAGAAGATTATATAAGACTATCGTAGAGAGTATTGACGCATATGGATCAGAGGTTTGGGAAATATCGAAAGGTAATGATAATAAACTTATAGCAGTGAAAATGGAAGGAAAAAGGGTTGACATTGTTGGACAAAGTAATAAATGAAGAAATTAGAAGAAAAGTAGAAGTGGATTTCGACGTTATTGAACCATTGAAATTAAAAGGTAAAATATTAAAAGAATAGGGAAAAAATTCCTCTAAAGCTTCGGAATTGGAAATGTCACAAAGAAGAGGAAGAACCAGAAGTACAAGGAAGGAAGGAATGAATCGAAAATGCGATGGCTAGAAGAGGATTAACTGCAGAAGACTGCAGTGACAGACTTGGAAACTGGGATACGAGAGACGCCTAATGCTATAAAATACTCGCAGTACTACTATTACTACTGCTAAGGATATTTTAGAAAAGATAATTTACTTCGGGGGAAACAAAAATGAAATCTAAGAATGTGCATTAAATGTGTATAAAATATTTAAAATATTTCTCACCAGTTTCTTACTTTTCTTTATTACTAGAACACAGAACACATGGTTAGATTTTTAACGCAATTATAAGAGCGGTTAACTCCGACACTGTGTGACCGATCTCCATGAAAGTGGCACATCTACATGTTTTTCACCCAGAAGGTTTATGTGCTGTTAATTTTGTTGAAATTCCACTTGATGGCGCTGTAGAACAAAACTAAATGTTCATGTCAAATGCAACCCGCATCACTCACCAGGGATTTTGAATATATATCGTTAAATAATTCCTAAACGAAGCGTTCTAGGGTATTAAAAACTAAAATATTGAGGCATGAGGAAATGTTTCTCGTACCATTATCTAAAGGATGAGCTCTTCTCGAACATTCTATTACATTTTTACTGGTCCGGCACTTCTCGATATTACTCCACCTGCTCAGAGACATGAAGAATCCGCAACTAAATGTAAATGAGAGGGACAGAGAGACGCCGAGACAGAGACAGACAGAGAGAGACACAGAGACAGAGTCAAGACGGACTGAGACGAGGAGAGAGACGGAGAGAGACACGGAGAGAGAGAGAGAGAGAGAGAGAGAGAGAGAGAGAGAGAGAGACGGTCTGAGAGAGGCGGAGAGTGAGATGGAGAGAGGAGAAAGACGGTGAGAGAGATGGCGAGAGAAAGGGAGAGGGAAGGAGAAAGAAGGAGTTGAAGGGCAGAACATCTGCTGGGTACCGCTAGTATACTATAAAACGGCAGCATAAAAATGTTATTTAAAATTATAGTCATTACAACACAACGAATTCCATTAGAATGTTCAAAGTATATATGTTTACGTAATTTTATTATTAGGCAGGCTATTTGGACGGGATTGAAGCCACTTGAAAGTAATTTAATAGAATTGGAAAGACAATATGGGTTTAAACCTGGTCGAACGTGTATCATTTCATTAGCCTGAAAAAGCTGATAGAAAATTCCATTCCAATTATGACCATTTCATGTAGTTTTTGTAGAACTTGAAAGAGATTTACGATAATGATTTGATTGAAGTGGAGTAAAAAAGCTGTGACAAGCAATGAGAGAAATATAATGCGTAAGCAATACATGCATTCTGTAAGGAGTTTACGAAAGAAACATTAACCAGATTAAAACGCAGGAACGTGTGTTAGGGCCTTTCAAGACTTGAAATGTAAAAGAATTTAAATATATCGAAATGATTTTGACCGATGAAGACACACACCAAAATATATTTTATCAAAAATCGGGAAGGGGCGACACATAAGAAACAAATTAAACATACTTCTTTGGAGTAAAAGCATTACAATTGATCGCCAAATACAGGTGGTTAAGAATTTAGTAGTGAACACAGTAAAAAATGATGCGATGGCTGCTGGTTGCACAAGCAAAAACCATGGCATTAATTTCAACTTGCTCTGAAGAGATCAAATTTATTTTGACGAAACGTCAGCAAATAAATAATTATGAATATGAATGCTGACTGTTATATACTTTGATCATTAGATCAATTAGAATCATTTTCATCCCTACTTCAATAGTAAACTGACATATGGTTGGGAAGTTTAAGAAATAACGTCCTGACAAAGAGTTCACCTTCTTTTGAAAACAGCTTTTGGAGGTGTAGGGGGTTACTTTTTATTTAATCAGGATCTATTTAGACACTCTAATCGCACACTATACATCGAATATTGTGGATGGTTGTAGTATCACTGTTTAATGAAAAGAGTAAAAATCGCAGTGGAGAGACAAGATTTACAGTTCAGGACGTTTGGCACGTTAAACTACAATTTGTTAACATATTTCTAGGCGCGGGAACGTGCCCGCCACCAAGATTGTAACGCATCTGTCTAATGCGTCACCGTTCAATCGGAGCTTGGTGTCAAGCAGTTGAAATTTCACCAATGAGCGAAGTCACCGAATGATCGTCCGACTGTTTCAAACGGAATGACAACAACATCGATGTCTCCCCGGCGTCGACATACTTTTCTGAGTTGATTGATGCACTAATTTCATTTCAACCAAATTTGCAGTTATGGCATTGTTGTATCGGATGAACAATATGCTTACAATGCTTATCATTTACTTCAGCAATGAAGACTCTGGGAACGATATAAATATTGAAAATCACAACGATATAACCCTTGAAATTGTACTATACACGTAAACAAACAAATTGAAAATCACTTTTGTTAAACACACGCAAAATAACTGTATTTACCACCATTGTTTGCACAAAATTACATATTTGATTATCGGAAGTTTGAAAAGTTATTATTGTTCAAGAGAGATTTATGCGTATGAAATGATGCGTATGAAAAAAGTAAGTTATTGTACTTTTTATCAAAATTAGATTATCTTGATTATGAGATATATTATTATGAATAAAAAGTAAAGTTGTCGATATAACCACATTTTAGTCTGAGTTAATACATGTGTTCTATTCATTGAAATCCGAACGTTTGGAATGTGACCACACCACAGCTTATGAATTGGAGGAATTAACTTACGAATCTTGATACCATTATTTCACCCGAATCCCTCAGTTCTGAGAGGGGATGGATTCTTCCCGGCGGATGTGCTTGGTAGATTGACGCAAACGGAAATACGGAAGTCGTATATTTTAATCTTTCTCTTTTTTTTTTTTTTTTTTTTTTTGCAAACTTCAGATTAGTCACTATCAAAATGACCTTGTCCGCGATGTTCTATTTCTTGTTATTTCAACCGAACAGAAGGTCACTAATCTCCCTTCATGACCATGCCTTGATCTATAGTAATCACTTAGAACTCGTAACTTAAATAACAAAACAACGAGATGAGTAAAACATATTGACATATCAATTATAATGGACTGTTATATCATAACTCTGGCTTCAGTAATACAAATACATTCCAAAAATAAATCTGAACGAGCAGGACCATGCGAACATTCCGCACTTTGTAAATCATTCTTTTAAAATTGAAAATAGTGGAACCTAACTTCAGGCCAAAACCTGAACTGCACAATGAAGCAATGTAGGCCTGTCATTAAAAAAATGTAAATATTTTTTTAACAATACAATGAATGACATTGAAACCTAACTTTCAGTGTTTCTGGCGAGTCGCGCTACGGAGAAAACATTAAAAAATGAAATAGAACGTTCGAAAAAGCACATTTTGTAGATTACGGTACAGAAAATATCTGGCACAAAATAGTGATTTTATGGCTCTAGCATGTATCGTTTGCGAGCTATGCATTATGGTAAAGTTTGTTGAGAAGTCATATGTTTTGCAGGTTGCATGTTCGTCTGAGATTGAAAGATGCCCTAATCTACGAACTTCAGTTTTTCTCTTTAAATCTGATTAATGCACCCCTGCAGGAATAAGTTCTTATCCAGAAGTAGTTCACTCACGCAGTTTTAGGACAGTGGTTTCTTATAAAAGGGAATAATCAGTCATCTTTCTTTAGCGCATTATATATAGAATTGATGGGTAGTTTTCCGTGGTTTCTCCGATCAACACCAGGCGAATGCCGGAGCAGTACCCTACCAAACGGGCCATGGACCGCGCGCGATCTTTCCTTCCTCTTCCTTGTCCTATCCTCTCCTCTTACACACACACTTACACTAATATGCACCACACTATCACATATTCCGGGAGACCGGTCGGGAGCCTAGAGCTTGTCCCGGCTGGGGCGGTGCCCCGCTGGTGGGAGAGTCCTGGTTAGGGGAAAACCCCACTAGCCGACGGTAGGTCGGTGCCGGATCTCCCCATCCAGTGAGGGAAGATCACCGCCATCTCCCGAGGAAACAGAACATGCAGTACACTAACGGGACTAATGACCGAAGCAGTTGACGCGCACGGAAAAACGAAAAAAAAAAATCAATCATATATAGAAGGGCTATTTTTGCCGACGTGGGTGGCCAAGGTGGCTAGAGCGTGTGCCGGCTCAGCGCCTCGGTCCGAAGGGTTCGAGTCCCGCCGTGGGCAGCGTTGTTTGTCCCTTTCCTTTCATGTGTGGGTGTTGTTGCGGAAGCCCTTGTGAGTCTGCTGACCACAGACCGAGGAACCTGCATGGGAGGCAGTATGTAGTGTAATAGGTGTTCCAATGAGGGACATAGTGGGTACCCGGCGCGGATGCCAAAATTGACATCCGCTAAACCTGGAGAAAGCTCCAACAAGAAAAAAATATGGAAGGGATGTTTTCGAGTTCAGAAATTTAATAGGACGAATTTCACGATATTTAAATTAAGAACAGAAAAAATATTATTCTTCCGTTTTCCCGTTACCTAGTTAATTTATACATTATCTGAATAATTTTCGGATCGACTCTGGGGATTTGGATATCCGAGAGACTATGATTTTTATTTTAATACCACTGTCGAGGAGTCCATCCACATAGGATGTGACAATGAAGTAAGAAGTTGAAGTATCACACTAGCAATATCTATTGCCTAAGAACGGCAGATAAAATAATGAACCAAACAATGGGAATAGTATTAAGGAAATTTCTTATTCTTCATTTCCAATATGACAGCATTTGGCAACAAATTCTGATAACAAGAAGAACTTGTCGGAGTACGAATTTGTTTGCCATCTGGTACAAATAAGGTAAATAAGAATGGAAGAATACTTTGCTGAAATGTTCTGCAAAGAGTGTAACTCCTTTTTCCACTGGGTCGCATACGTCCAGAAATACCAAATTCATGATTCATCGGCCTGAGAATACATTTTACTGGTAGATCGTTAAACAGCAACCGTTTTCCGCAATAAGATACTGTCGATTCGTTTCGAAATGAAAACATTTTTTCCGGTTCCAAATGATTCAGAATCCTGACTCATGCAAAAAAATATTTACACAAGTGAAAAGTTCACTTCCCCAATACGTTATATATATATATATATATATATATATATATATATATATATATATAAAAGAGAGAGAGAAGAGAGAGAGAGAGAGAGAGAGAGAGAGAGAGAGAGAGAGAGAGAGAGAGAATCATCAACTGCAAGGATTAGACTTGATCAGTCCGTTCCGGCTCCTGAAAACTGCTCATTCAAGGAAACCTTGACTATTCTTTCTTCGGGCATTCTTAATGGTACATGATGTTTCTCTATATTCTTTGATAATATCACTCACACTTAAAATTTTTTTTAATTTTTTTTCCGACAAGAAGGTAGAATTTCGGGAAACTTCACTTATGCTGATTTTCTAATTTGATCTTAAGTAAATGTCCAACACTCACTTCCGTATAACAGCATGGGTTTATATATTTATTTATTTATTTTACGTCAAAAACAGTTATAACTGCGCATGGCGCGCTATGGGAAAAAGTGAATTGTGTGCACATTTTCAAAATTCTGTGATCCCTACACTGTCATATACTAATTAAATTTTGAAAAAAAAAGAAAGAAAAAAGGGAAGAAAAAAAGCTCCCATGTAATAAAATCTATTTTCAAGGATAAATAAGCAATAAATTTTGGCTCTTATCCATGTTGTCTTCGGAATAATACTTCCCGTCGCGACAACATGGAAACCATAATTTGAATAATTGTATTTCCTACTAAATTCTAGAAGACGTGCACAGAATGTGAAGTTACATTTATGTCCAGAAGCAAAACAAGGGGCCATCTCAGCATTTGCTCAATGGATCAGGGAAACTGGACGAAAAACCTGATCGAGATGGGGGTCGGTTTGGTTGTTTATACACATTTATACAGTTCAAATGGTAAATAATGCATTATGCATCAGTGTTAAAATTAATGTTACTTTTCTTGTAGGGCCATTGTTTTATAGTTTCATTATAGTTTCTTTTCTAACTTTATTTTTTAACGTTCGAGCTATTGTGCCACAGAAGTGTGTTTATCTGTTAAATTTTACTTGGAAATCATTATTTTTATAATATGTTACTTTATATCCAAGGTAATTAAATGCATTTACCAGTGGTTTTTTTTAACGTCCGTCTGTCTGTCCGTCTGTGAACATTACTAGCGCCTAAAATACCGTACGATCTATTCCAAATTGAAGAAACCTCTGTCCATGTGGCTCTAGTTGAAGCTTTGAAATTTTGAAAAACATTCTTTAAAATTTAGGGGTACTTTACATTAAGCCCCCTAGATTTTTTCATTTTTTTTCAAAATGGCTCCAAATTTTTCCTTAAATTTTACTTACTCTGAGTTTTTGAAAATTTAAAACGTTTGAATTTGTTCGGTGTCTTTCTACAACTACAAAATTGAATATATAGAGTTTTCCTCCAAATGAATTTTGTTGCCCACAAATAGTTCTTTAATAAAGTTCATGTAGATTTTTTTTAAATTTTAGTAGTTTTCATGCAATAGCGTGTACATAATTTGCAATTAAAAAATAACAAAACAAGATTTTCTCAAAAATGGCTCCAAATTTTTTCTTTAACTTTTTGGTAGGGTTAGTGCCAAACGAAGGCTATACGATAACAGAAACGGCATATTGCTTAACTCTTTCTTTTTCAAAAATTAAAAAAGTATTTTTTTTTACTTTCTCACGTCGGTAATATTTACATTAGTGGTGATTTCTTCATACATGTGCTTTAAATAAGGTCATATAAAGTTTCTCGAATATTCAGCAGTTTTCTGTTAAAATGAGCTCATAATTCCGCATTTTCAGAAACGCTCAAACGCCATTTTCTCAAAAAGAGGCTCCAAAGTTTTTCTTTAAAATTTTCTAACCCATAGTGGTAATGGCACTCTTTCATACGATGTAAAGTTCATTTTGGTGTATCGTTTTATTTTTTCAAAAATTACACAAATGTAATTTTTTAAGACTGTCTCGCGCCGTTCATAGGCACGTTTCATTCGAGTTGTATACATTATTGCATTTGCGAGTAGAACTGCTGCAAATTACTTTTAAATAATGTTTTTCGAAATCTCAATAGATTCCTGTGAAAAAGAGCTTCAAATTTTGCATTTACAGTAATACTTAATCGCCATTTTCTTAAAAAGGCTTCAAAATTTTCAATTAAAAGTTGTATTTAGAACGAGGTTTTACTCTTCTTTAATATTCTTGAAGTAATATTTTGGTTCTGCTATTAAGAAACCGAAAAGTTGAGAAAATGTGCAAAAAATGTACTTTGGCGACAATAGATGGCAGCTGGCCAGCGAATGGAGTCAGTCCACACCAAGGAAATTAAAAAAAATTGCTACGAGAAAGTCTGTGCCATTCCGTAGCACCTCTAGTTCGTCTCTGACAGGAATACGAAACTCTAACAGATCCGTTTTTGCCTGTTTGCCACGTCTGAGTGGGCAACAAGGCCGGTGTCGCTAGATCTTCAACAGAATCAGCCCTTGTCCTTGGTGTCCACGTGGCTATCTCTCCACAACCACAATGTTTCACGATTAACCTCTTTTACATCGAGGTCGTAGAACAGCTGTCTCATGACAATATCAAAACATTTTCACGAAAAGTATGAGTTCAACAAATATATTGTTGTTTGTCCATTCTCTTTACGGATTTGTTTTCCCTATTGTTAGAAGATATTATTTCTGAATTGTCCATAGCTTGCTTGGTTGACGATAAGTATAACTCCTGAATGCATTCAATAGTGAAAATGATTATCAAAAAGTAAAGAGTGAAGCTATTTTATTTTCGATATCCTGTACCTAATTCGTTGCGGTATCAATTTTAACCCCCAACTAGAGACATGAGTCAAATTGACTCCGCCGTATTAAAAAAATCTACGAAATGCGAGAACTCCGTGAATCTGATTAAAATATTTCACCCATCTATCTTCAATGTCTCAACTACGATTTTTGTGATTTAGCAGCGAATTACATTTATCAATGTTTTGTTACTGTGATTTTTTTACTGTTGGTGCAAGTGGGAGAAATTTTGACCCCGTGTCGCTACTGCTACTACTTTTGTAAGTACTTGTTCTTCTGTTACTGCATGTTCTGAAGTTACACATGCACTTAACTGATAATTTCGTTAAATAATCATGTACATCCAAGGTCATCATCTAAGAAACTGTGTCCCTCTAGTAGTGACACATACCATGGTCATACAGACCATGAACAGGTAAATGCGTAAGGTTCTTGTATTGGGTTCTTGTACACGTAAATGTTCTTGTATTGTATGCGAGTCAGAAAGAGCCCCAAAACAAGTACATATTCGAGTTTTTAAAAAGTTTGACCAAAACTCTTTTAAGGGAATTAATGGAGGATTACTCCCCAGTGCAAAGCGCTCAACGCTCCTTAAGGGGGTTGGAGACGCGTTGCGTCAAGGTGTAGACGCAACAAATTTAAAAAAAGGGAATAAATGGAAAGGATTACTGAATATTCAGCTGCGACAAGAAGTGCGAAAAAGTATTTACAAGATGTTCGGCAGAGAGAAAATGGAATCTAATAAGAGCAACAGGGAAGAAATTTTAACATGGCGCCCGTACTTTCTCACAAAATAACAAAAAATACTCAAATTTTAGAAAAATCGTGCATGACCGTACTTAAAAATCTATCTTTAAGGAACAGATTTCATTAAGAAAAAAATATCTTCATAATTGTGGTTGTAGGAAGACGCCAAAAATTTTGAATTTTGCAATTTTCGAAAAATCAGGGTTTTCAACGAACATGAGATCCATACCATTCTCTTAAACGTCCTTCACACTATTTGACAATAAAGTTTAATAAAAAACGATGGAGTCTTTTGGGGGGAGGGGGGAATTTTGATATCTCAGGGGCTTCATGTAAAGTACCCTGCAAAATTAAAATATCGATTTCAAATTCAAGGGCTCGCGACCTCAGTCAGATAGATATGGGGGTATCACTTTTCAAGAAAATCGGTTGAACGGTTTAGCCGCTAGCGTTGTTCACAGACGGAAGGACGGGCAGAAAGAAGTTTTGCCGTCATTCGATTTGTCGGTACCAACCACCATAAATCACGGATTCTGGCTACGTGTTAGAGGATATTTTTTTGTAAATTTAGCAACTGGATTTATCCACTTTTTCGTTTCAAGGGCCATGTAATACGTTTCTGCCGGATATTCGCCGTTTCTTCGCTCAGCATTACATAACTTTTTCTCTACTGCGTAAGCGGTAGCAAAAAACTAAAAACAGTGTGACCTAAATGCTCTTCTGTTATTCGTTTAATATAAATACATTGTATTAATACATTATATTATTATTAAATATAAAGTCTGAGAGATGAGAAAAATAAAAAAATAAAGTTTGTATTGAATTTATGATTGAATTTTCCACCAGTTTTTCAAATAATCAAACATTTAAGAAATACTGTTAGCAGGCAAATGCAAATAATCGATACTACAAAATTAAAAATGAAATTTCGAATTGTAAGATCATAAAAATTAAAATATTTTGAGAGGAGTTAAATTGACTCCAGGTCTGTTTTCGGGTTCCTGAATTTAATGTCTGTAGTTAAGACTAGTTACTACGTTAAAACTAGACGTGCAATAATACTACACCAACAATCACCAAACATTTTTTATTAATTGATAAAGTATTTCAGCTACTTTGATGCAGTTTATTTACTTTTTAGAATGAACGTTTCACTTTTTTCGCGATGTTCTTTTCTCTGACGAATACCATATTCATTGAATTCCCTGTTTTCAAATTCAGTTACATTTCGAAAGCGCCATAGCATGTGTTAGTAATTCTAACTCAATACTTTATATTAGGCATGTAAACCTACGCCCGCACGAGCAAGTTGCCCGCCTGGGAAATCCGGTTCCCCTGCGGGCAGGGACACTTCCCCAGACTTCGCTCTCATTTCCGCCCCAAATACAAATATGGGTGTACACGAGCAAACTGAAGCGGAGAATGTAAGCGCAAAGAGTACTCGAAGTATCTCGAAGAATGGCGTCTTCACGCGAAAATGTTTACCAGATATTTGCTATGAAACAACCAAGATTTAAATTACGTTTCCGGATATACTTTATTACTTATTACTTTATTTCATGTTTTGTTTTCTTTCTAAATTCTGCCTTTTATTACCAGGGGCAGGAATAAGTTTGAATGGCGAGTTTTTGCTTGTTTTTGTTTTTTTTATTAAATCATTCGGTTTTTGGTTGTATCAAGCAATAATGTGAAATAAATTAACAAGTCTCCCTTACAAGCGGATAACGGACAAGAATCTTTGTTAAATCTTCTAACCTGAATGTAGGACGTTAGTGCAACTGTTGTTCTCTTAAGTAGACGCGATTACGGAATCAAGATACTCTGATTCAACGTGTAATTTTACTCTCAATTGACAGTTCCATATCGACTGATTTATTTCATTTTAATGGATAATTTCTTTACTTTACTACAGAAAATGTGAATTAATAAAGCTTTAGGGACAATGACTGTCAACTAACTTCTCCGAAAGACTGCCATGGGCAAGGTATCCAGTGACTTATCGCCACCCCGAAGCAATTTGTACATCCCTCATATTTAACCTTAAGGCAGCGTCTCTGGACACAGTGCCCGCAAACTCTAGTACGCTAGTGACCTTGCCCACGACGTTAACACACCTGTTTGATACCTTAACAATGTGCAGCGATACATAAAGAAGCGTTCCCGTCCTTGTCATGAAATCATGTGGGTCACGAAGGAATAGTCGGTGCCAACACTGCAGGTCACTGGGTGCGGCAATTCGAACGACGCGCCAACGTCCTTCAACTCAATCGTGAGGAGGATCTCCAAAATGAAAGGGTCAACATATTGATAAGTTTTTATACAGTTAGCATCATACTAGGATAAATTTTGGGTTTAGAATATACCTATACTCAACTGAATATTCTTTTTTCTTTTAGAAACATATTTATTTTAAATTAATATGATTCTTAATGAATCTCAGAATATCCCGATAGTTTGTAAAGATGTGTGCTCGTACCATAGTACAGCCGTTTACTTACATATTCAACGTTACCTAATGAACGTAAATATGAAATTCAAAATTATAAACCAATGTCTCTCCGGTCATTTCTTTTTTAAATTTAGAGAGATTTTTCTATAAATGAATAGTTTCTTCTCCGGAAAAGCAAAGAGTGTTCAGACTTTCACCATGGAGTTAGAACTTTGAAATCTACAGATACAGATATTTTCTATTCTTCAAAAAAAATTTCGGCACCTAAGAATCAAACGGAAGAACATATTGGCATATTTTCAGATCTTTCGTAAGCATATGACGGGATGACCATAACATTTTGCTTTCCAAATTACTTGCTTTCGTATGGAATTCGTGGCATTGTTCTAAATACGAAAACTTCGTATCTTAAAGATTGTTATCAAAGAGGAGAAATACCTTACTGGAAAGAAAGAACATTATTTACTCATCTTTCTGATTCATCGCCTACTGACCGTAGGGTTCGGCAGGATTTGATTTTAAAATCTATCCTATTTCTTCCGTTTGTAAACGATACGACCTACTCCATTGCAAACGGAAAAACATTTATCTTCGATAATGTTAAGAATATTCTTTACAAATAAGATACAATAAGTAGTACAATAACAATGTGTCACCTTGGTTTTATAATTACAAATTAATAGTAAATGCAAGAAACCTGTTTCAAAGCAGTTTTATATTTGAAATAAAATATTGCATACTCCATGCACAATCAATGGTGTCTAATTGACTAATGTTGAAGGAAAAAAATTGAATTGATCAGAAAATTGTGTTAATTATGCTACGTATTCAGAATTTTTTCAGTCATACAGCCATAAAAACCGGAGCTTTTGAACTGTACGTTGAAAAATACAACACAGTAAAATGTCATTATTACTAAAATGTTTAGTAGTTTTTGTCAAAATAAAATTGCGATTTATCAATTTGCAAAACTTCCTGAACTAATGTGTATAATTTAAATTTTTGTTTTTTTTTTTCAAACAACACGTTTAAATATTACAATACATCACATAAAGCATTCAGTACACCTGTAATTTTCTTTTACATGGTATATTGATTAGATGTATTCCGGCCGAGTTCATCTGCAGTGACGCTGATCGGGAGATCCTAGGAGGCGGAGTTTCAACACTAGCTAGATAGCTTTATTTATTTATTTTTTTATTTTACGCCAAAAAACAGTTAAAAACTGCGTATGACGTGCTATGGGGAAAAGTGAATTGTGTGCACATTTTCAAAATTCTGTCACCTACTGATCCCTACACTAAGTCATATACTACTTAAATTTTGAATTTTGAAGGGAGAAAAAAAACAAAAACTCCCATGTAGTAAAATCTATTTTCAATGATAAATAAGCAATAAATTTTGAATTTTGAAAGGGAGAAAAAAAAACAAAAAAACAAAAACAAAAGCTTCCTCGAATTCAACCGCTGTCTGGAGAACAATCAAAATATACTTGACATAAATTCTGCAGTCTTGCTTATAACAAACCGTCACAAGCAAACATATTTATTATGTTACTTTTTATTTTAAAATAAAATTACTACTAAATGTTGCTTGTTTCCGCTACATTGCACCCTACTCATTAGATGCTCCACAATTTTATTACACAGAAGTGAAATAGTATTTGTTTCAGTTTTCGTGTTGAAGTTCAATAATGATGGACATTAACCAATATATAGCTGTTTGTTTTAGTGCCCATATTAACATAACTGCGTGGCAGAAATAGATTCTACGGGCAAACGGCTAGCAAATCATTTTCATGGCTGTGGCAAATGAATTTTCTCGTAAATTTATTGCACACTACAAATTTCACAATTTAACTAACTTAACAAAAATAACAATTTTGATTGATTATTCCACCACAGGAAGAGGTGGAAAGTCTACTAAATAATTGTTCTATTTCACGTTATAAAAAACACGTTTTTGCAAGGAAGAAGTACAGAAAGCTTTTTAAGGTATATTCGTTGGTAACGGTGTTTCAAAATGTTCTATTCAATGCTGTCATATATTTAAGATGTACCTGTATTTCTCAGTTGAGTGCGAAAATTATTTTTTCTTTGTTATTAATAGAGTTACAAACACTGGTAGAGGGAGCAGGAGCCTTCCGCTCATTCGGAAGTCGCGGGTTCTATTACCGGCAGTCTACAGAAATTTGAACGATAGTTGCCTAATTTGCGACATAGAATAGTTGGTAGTTTGAAACAATTAAGTTCAATATAAACATAACTCATTATCTTTATAATCTTGTTCTTCTAAACCTTATTTCTTCTAAACCTCATTAGCTAGGTTCGGCATTTCGGATCGCTACTCTCCAGCCGATTCTATTTTGCGCCATATCCACAAAATCAAAAACTAATTATCTTCATAATATTGCATGAAAAAGAACAAGAGATCTCTACTAACATATTTGTATTAAGATCTTAGTTCTTAAATAGATCAATGAATGTATATTTACGGACCGTTCCCACATAATAACGTTCACACAATAAATAATTCAATTTAGCCACGTTTTATTGTTTTTACTATACTATAGGGATCCAAAAGAACATTACTCCTTCACCAACAAATACTGAGATTATTCGGCATATATTTAATATTTATTAGTAACATGGTAATTTTTAAGTCGAACAAAGTCATGTTTATTTTGTGTAGGACTACTTAACATGACTGTGACAGAAATACGCTCTTAGGCAAGGTGTGTGTTTTAATGTATAAGACAAGTCATTCAAGAGTGTTTCTTTTTTAATAAGACTTAACATCTTTAAGTGGCAGTCTTAACAGTCAGATATCTTTCAGTGACAGACTCCACAGCGATAAGAGAGACATTTCGTGACACCTGATTCAGTTGTCGAACATTTTTTATAACTTTGTTGATGACTAAGCTCCCTAGAAATGTAGAATATTCTTGGAGGTTTTCTCCTTCAAACGTAGCGCCATGCCATGCGGGACAAGTTGCACGCCCCAGTTGCCACTCAGAGGTCGACGCCTCGTTCTTTTTTCACGCATCCCACATCACCGATGTCCCCGCCATTCCCGTGCTCAGCCGCCGCCTCCTGTCTCTGCTGTTGCTTGGGTGGTCGACCACAAAGAGCCAGTCTTCGAGAGCGATCGGGAACGCGAAGACCCGGTCAGCTGCTTCCACTTTCCCACTGGCGTGAGGAAGTGGAGATTCAATCATGCCAAGTCCCCCGCCTTTTCGCTTTCCCTGCTATCTTAAGACTTGGCAACAGCCCCTCCCTTCCCGCATTTTGCGCGGCGCTGCCAGCGCGAGCGACACGTGGCCGGCGGCGCCTTCTGTGTACTCGGAGTGGCGGAACGCGAGTTCGACATGTGAGAGACACGCAGGCAACTACCGCGGCTTCGCGTGAACTTCGGACGTGGCTAGGTAACTACAGGGCTGGCGGGTCTCATTTTTAGTAGCATGACAGCATCATAAGCATCGACGGTTTGTTCAGCGGGAAAAGGCTCCCTGCTTTATTTAGTCTCTGATGTCACCTTCTTCTAGTAATTTATTAGGTTAGGTTCTGTGCTCCTGTGGTGTCCTCAGAGAGTGTGAAGGTTTTGTGATCCTCTCGGTGATATACGTGAAGATAATGGAACCAAGATTCTCGGGATGGCTTATGGAAACAAGATTTTGAGGCCACAAGTAAGCAAGAAGAGCGATGGAGCTTGCAGCGTTCTCTTATTTCTCAAAGGGCCGGAACTTACTAACATCAATGAAAACGTGTGTAGACCTGGGAACTCGAATGAAATAAAGGTCGTACCCCAAACAGATGTCCCAAGTGGAACGAACATTCACCGAAATCCAACTTCTGTTGGTCGATGTACAAAACTATATGACCAATAAATCCGTACTGATCCTATAGCAGCAAAAAAGTGAATATCATTACGTGGTATTTGGAGAAAAAAATTTGTGAACTTGTGCAAATGTTCCTGGGCAAATGATCGAAACGTCGTAACCAACAAGGCAGTGGACAATCTAAAATACAAGAATTTGGAAATAAGCCGGATTTCAGGTGTAAAACATGTCATACCAATAATTGTTGCAGCTCAGATTTGTTGCACAAAATTTACGTACGAACTTATCCAAACTCAAGAGTCTGTTTTGTAGAAATACCTACAATCACTAAATATGCTCTTTAGAAAATTGGTTGCAACTTGCAGTACAATTTATATTTAATCGTCTTCTCACGTCATTAGTATTGAATTTAGGGGATAATAATAATAATAATAATAATAATAATAATAATAATAATAACAACAACAAAAAATTGTGTAAAGAGCCGATATACAAATATAACTCGATTCTCAATAGATGTAAACATTTGAAATATTACTGTGGTCTGGAAATTTCTCTGTATCCGTCACAATTTAAAAACATTTTGTTGCACGCATCCAAGAAACACTCACCACTTCTCTCTAGTCTCTCCATTTACATCACAGCGTTGCTATGATAATGTATTTTGCTGCTGAGGCCCGTTTCCACATGCAACTTTTACAATATCTTGCAGGATTACCCAAAATCACAATTACAATGTTGAGACGGCTCACCTCAGTAGAGATAAAGTTCAGAACGATCCACACCGTGCGTCCCCATGTGCTTAAATAGAGAAGGGCTGACAAAGCACCCCGATCAATTTGGGACTAAAGAAGACTACAAAGCAAGTGAAATGGGAAAATCATAACGTATTGCCTTTTGGCCAATTTGAGTATGGTAGACTGCAGTTTCAAATAGCTGAATTGATATCGGGAGCATTCACTAGAAAGGTTCTAATTAGTGTGTTTTTCGTGTTTCCGGGCGCGTCAACTGCTTTGGTCATTAGTCCCGTAAGTAGTGCATTTTTTCTCGGGAGATCGCGGTGATCTTCTCCCGCTGGATGGCGAGATCCGGCGCGGACCTACCGTCAGCTAATGAGGTTTCCTTAGACTCTCCCACCAGCGGGGCACCGCCCCAGCCGGTCTCCCGGAATATGTGGTAGTGTAGTGCATGTTGATGTAAGTGTGTGTGTGTGTGTGTGTAAGGGGAGAGGCTAGGACAAGGAGGAGGAAGGAAAGATCGCGCACGGTCCGTGACCCGTTTGGTAGGGTACTGCACCGCCATTCGCCTAGTGTTGATCGGAGAAACCACGGAAAACTACCGATCAGAGTAGCCGGCCGCTAGAATTCATTTCTAGACATCGACTGAATACGACCTAGCTGAAAAGCTAGTGTCGAAAATCCTGCCGCCGTCAGGACTCGAACCTAGACCAGGACCTCCCGGCCAGAGGCGCTGCAGTGACATCAGTTCATGCACTGAGTTACCGCTCCCGGTTCCTAAAAGAACGTAAGATTATCAAACTGTAGAATGGACCTGACGCCTCGACTTCTATAAACTACCTGAAAATGTTATTAAGCTCCATTAAGTAACTATTGTCCATTGTGTCAAATATTTCATTTACAATTAATGTAAATGATTATTGCGTATAAAATACGTAAGAAATATCACGGAGGTAAATTTACACAACGAACAAATGATAGAAAATACTTCTAATAGAATATGGTTTTCTGTAATTTTCAGGTTTAATTAATGAATTAAACCCGAATATAATTATTTATTTTTTCGATTATTGAATAATTTTATTTGTTATATTTTCCTGGAATATGGAATCCATTTATGATAAAGAATCTCGTTGAGTATATTTAAAAACCAAACCAAACAACTGATTTGGACAGAGTCTGAATATTGAAGTGTTTGATGACGGAGAAAAATAAGCATCGAGAACCGCTACGTCGAACGGGGATGACAAGATTAGTAGAAGTTTGGATGACGCAATACAACAAAGGGATGTACTCAAAACAGGTATTTCATAGAGCGAGCAAGCTTCCCACCTACTGTCTGCTACATTCAAAGTAAGGTTTTTCCATTCTTCCATTAGCTATTGTGTCCTGAATACAGAATTTCTCGTGGCAGCGAACAAGACGTAGAAAAGTTGACAGTGCATTGACAGAAACCCAGTGTTCATTCAAGGTCGCGCAGCGGAGCCGTTCTGCCGTGAAAAAGTGTTTGGGGAACTCAGAGATTGACCTACCTTTCCCTTTTATAAAAAGAATTGAGAGATTTTATTTTATTGGAAGTAAATATATCGCATCTAATATATCGAGCCAGATGGAGAAAGAGGAGGAGGAAGAGAAGAAAGAAGGGGAAGAAAAGGAAGAATAAAAAAGAAAAAAGAATAAGAAGAAAAAAAAAGGTGAAGATGGGGGAAAAGTAAGAAGAAGAAGAGAAGATAAAAAGGAGAAGTTGAGGGGGAAAAGAAGAAAAGGAGGAGAAGAAGGAGGTGGAGGAAGAATAAGAGAAAGAGACAAAGAAAAAGTGGTAATTGTTGACTTAGCCCAGTACACTATTAAGCAAATCGAGAATTCTGTACATTATTTCCTTTAAAAGGTCCCGGCACTGGAAAGTTCCTAGAGCTGGTGTTTAATAAGCAACGAATGTCGTTCATTTGTCAACAACTGTAAACAATGTACTAGGCAAAGTAATTGTAGCTTTTGAGAAAGTGAGAGACGGTAGTGCCTCCCTCAGTGGTTAGCGTGCTCGCTTTCCACAGCGCAACCCCGGGTTCGATTCCCAATCGAGGCGAATTATACCTGTGATTGATTGGTAGTGAATCCAATTGTAGTAAGGAGAAATAAATTTAAAACTATATTGTATAGAAATCAATGGTTATTTAATAAAGAAAATAAGAAAGAGGTCCCATTTTTGTATTTATTGCAATTGTATTAATCAATTAACGAGTATATTATTAAGACATATTTTAAAAAATAAGTTCTTTAATATCTCTTTTTAAAATGCCTAAAATATGGGTAGTTGAAAATAAGACATTGTGCATTTTATAGAACATTATTTGTTTGGTTTGTAGTTTTATAGGTAGAAGTGGTGTGTACTTGTTTATCGTTGAGGTAGGTCTACTGATTGAAAAACATTCCTGCACCTGCTAATAATGTAATAATAAATTTGTAAAGCTACAACATAACATACTTTCTCGCTATTAAAGAAAAGACACATAAGAAAAAATTTCAGTTGTTTCAGAAAAAAGTTTTGTTTATAAATTACGTTGGCTTTAAGTGTAAATTACTTCTAGTTTAAAAAATACTTTATCTTTAAAGATAATTTTTTTTAAAATATTTCACTTTAGACAAAAATTTATACCATCACTATTGCGCTTTTGCATCCCTTTCATTGTTTTCAGGCGGGAGCATGGTCCACAGGGTTATACGCACGCCTGTACATAAGACACGCGACAATAAAAGTTCTGTAACACGAATACAAGAACCTAGAACAAAAGTGTTTGCAACTGCCTTACTTTTGTAGTGTAAATGTTTGAATTTTCTGCGATCAAAGCGATGGCTGTGAACGAAATGTGGACCCTCGGTGGCTGTGTAGCTCACGCGGACAGGTTAAAATTATGCACAAAGAGAATTTCCATTTATATAGACTTAATACTACATACTATATGTGGTATAGTCTGTAAGAATTTAACAATATTTTCTATAAAGTACAGTGAAGGTCACTACCAAACCAATAAAGATTTTAAAAATATTGGTAAGAAGTTGTCAAACAAGATTAAATACGTATTTTTAGATATGTGACATAGGCTGTAAAAGGTAGTCTTGTGGTAGTGTTGAGGGATTGACTAACTTCACAGATGACTTGCTAGAACTCAATGATTTCAAGAACAAAGGGACGCTCCCATTGTTACAGCGAAGAACCAGTGATCTTGATTTTATTTTCCTCGCTTATTTCATTTTTACGATGCATAAACACACAAAAACCTTTCAAGCTATTCTCTTTTCCGATAAGATGCTTCGTTCCTGAACAATTGGCCGCGTTCGAAGCAAAGTACTATTCACGACAAGGACATTAAATCACAGAATGATTCAATCCATATTCTTAACTCTTAGTAATGGGTTGAATATAGTTAAGAATAACAAAAAATGCTGTAAATATGTTTGCATTATTTGCGCCGGTCACTCCCACAAATTGCTGTTTCTGCTTTCGCCGAGGGCGGCCGATGGACATCATTCTAACTAATACGAGTCAATACGTTCATTTTCCACAAAGCGTTGGTGTAAAGTTTCCATATTGCTAGAAATAGAAATTGGAAGATCGCGATAAAAAAATTACATAGTACACGGTGTTATGACAGCGAGTTAGTGGGAAAAGGTGAGTCATCTTCCACGGAGGGCGAGTGATCTTCCGTGAAGAGCGAGTGATTCTCCATGAAGGACAAAGTCCGTTGAAGCAGCGGTCCGCGCGGGTGAGGGAAATTCCGCCGTGCGCGGAGCGAGCGGGCGAGGGAGCCCGGGGCACCGCGGAGCAGCGATTGGTTTGGTTTGGTTTATTCGTGTTTCCGGCCGCGTCAACTGCTTTGGTCGTTAGTCCCGTTAGTGTACTGCATGTTTGTTTCTCGGGAGAGGGCGGTGGTCTTCCCCAGCTGGATGGCGAGATCTGGCGCCGACCTACGGTCGGCTAGTAGGGTTTCCCCCTAACCAGGACTCTCCCACCAGCGGGGCACCGCCCCAGCCGGGACAAGCTCTAAGCTCCCGACCAGTCTCCCGGAACATGTGGTAGTGTAGAGCATGTTAGTCATCGGGCAATTTCGCGACCATCAATTGATGCACTGAGCTACCGCTCCCGGTGCGGAGCATCGAAACCGCGAGCGCGCGGCCTCTCAGCTGATCGCCGGCCGGCGCGGCGGGAGCGTTGCGTCAGGCGGCGCGCCACGCCGGGCGAGGCGGTTCAACCTGCACCGCCGCTGCCGCGGCCTCCGCCGCCGCCGTCCCCTCTCGGCCCGGCGCAGCCGTTGTTTGTCTCGTCGCGAACCCGCGCTTTCGCGCGCAGTCAGAGAAACTGCCGGTCGTCTGTCCCCGATTCTGCGCGCACCCGCGGAGAAGGAAAGGTTACCGCGAATCGAATCCGGGGACGCGTTTTAACGAACGAAGAACGAAGGTATCACTTGGTTTACATACATGTAGTTGTTTTACTGTATTGTCTTGGAAATGTCAACAGACCACCGATTAAATAATCATTGAAACGAAAGTTAAATAAAGTCCCTTATTCAGTGAAAAAATCTAGTAGACACTCTATTGGAGATAATAATTAAGAGTTGCCTAATAATTCTGCAACATTGAAAATATTTATTCGGTAACACTAAATGAAATTCGGGGACATTCCGGGGACGATTGTACCCTCGGTCGCATTTGTAAATCCGTCCGAGAATCTTCGAGAAACGGGCTCGTCCAAGGACAAGATGCTGTGTGTGTGTGAGAGAAGGGCGGGCTATCGTACGGGCCTGCCGCGACGATGTCGCCGATGCACTGAGAGGCGCGAAAACTACTCTTCACCACAACTCCCTTGTATGAGAGTTAAAGATTCACCATTGCAGAGCAGTTATTGATTAAATTTCAGACTTTTTTATTTTAATTCATTTTTATTTACTTTATATATTCAATTTTTCACTTAATCTAAAGATATCCTTAGTTTTTTAACTACTTTGTTTCTGCTTGACATTCCTGTCAGAGACGAATACAAAAGTCATGTTTCTAAAATTTCAGGAGCAAGTATCTTTACCGCCCTCTTCACTTACATGAATTTTATTACTTTTAAAAAATTAAAGATTTTAATAAGAAAGTTGGTTTTGTTGATTTTTTTAAATTTAAGTAGTATATGACTTAGTGTAGGGATCACAGAATTTTGAAAATGTGCACACAATTCACTTTTCCCCATAGCACGTCATACTCAGTTTTAACTGTTTTTTGGCATAAAATAAATAAATAGATAAATAAATGAATTTAAATTAGGGAAGGAAAATCACGGAGGTTTCAGTTTATCTTTGAAAAGGTGGTAGCGTATTCCTTACTTTTGATACACTAGGAATGTGCATTTTGAAAATATTAAAATTAATCTAAATCTTTCAAATTCTGCAAGCAAAAAAAACAGTTTTTCTGTCGAAAATTCACAAATTTCCCGCGCATGATTACAATACTTTCTCTTCTTACGAAGTAAAGCGAGAAAGTAAAAATGGAACCTGCCTGCAATTGTTGCTCCTTCAAACATGCCAATTATTCAGTGTACAACCGTATACAACCGTAGAAAATATTTTTCTATTTCTCAAAACCACGCATATACCTGTCAGTTCTTTCTGTAATGGAAAATATTAGTATTACTATAGTAAATTAAAGATGTCGTGGTAGAAAAATACAAACCATAATGTATCACATTGCACTCAACTAAATCGTTATTCATTTTTTTATAATTGTACAGAAAAACCAAATATCAACCCTCCGATATCCACGTCCATCTAGAGGTGTGACACTAGAAAGATGGACTGTGAAAAATGTAAATTTATTTACTTTTTGATTAACTGAATTGACTGGCTAATGAATGCATTTCCCTGCGGAAAAGGAGTACAAATTTTATTCTCTAGCTACCTGAAGAATTACTTTGTTTTGTCGCAAGCCAATACAGAAACAAATGAACGTGTCTATAGGCGACAAATGCAAAAAAGCAATACTAATAACAAGAGTTCCTTACATTGAAAAGCCTAAGATTCAATTTTGGTTTCTATCTAGAGAGTAGAGTGCAGCAAAGTACACCCGTTTTTACCTTCCGGACGACCATTGCGGAAAGGCGCGGAAAACATGGTGTCTGAGGAAATGTGGAAAGCATTGTTTTATAGATTCTTTCCAAGTATTAACAATGCTCTTATCATTGTATTGTCTCATCGAGTAATTTTCAATAGTGACAGAAAAAATAGATACTCCCGTTTAAAAAATCAATGTTATGTCAATATCTCAAGATTTTAAAAAGTTGCAACTAGAAAACGTTATTTCTTCTATCATCTCAACTTGGGGGAAACCGCGTTCCCATACCTCAAGACATTCGCTGTAGCCAACTTAGATGGTCCACCTGTATCTGAGAAGTACACTGAATGTAATAAATATCTATATTTATTGGTAAATGAAAAACTTGTACACAACATACTATAAGCTACTAAATATTTACAGAACTTGTATTTAACATCACGATTAAGTCGTCCACAAGGCATTTTTCGCCCTTTTCGAATTTCGAATGCGAAAGAGTGTCGTTACTGATTTTTTCTTGCTTTTCCAATCAAAATTGACGTATAATGAAACGTTCTATAAAATATTGCAGTACTCACGTACTTTTATTTCCATGACCCCAACAGTTAAGAGTGACGATTGTTAATTAACTACAAGGTCAAAACCTTGACCCTGAAACATTCGAAAGATTGTTGCTAAGGTCTACAAGAACATTCACGGCCATGTCCTAGCGGCCAACAGTTGAGAAAAACAGTCCATTAGACAATTAGAGCCATCTCGAAGAGCCGTTCTTCACGTACACGAACAACTGTAAATAATTGCCAATGACTTCGCAGTTTGGTGCTGATCACTAGTCTCAGTCTGTAGCAGTTACCTATGCCTTTCAGCAGAGGGCACATCAATAGATTTTCCCAGAGTTGATTTCTGTTTAAATTTACTGGCAATATTATATTTATTAATACAGTGGGCCAGCAGGAAAGAAGTGAAGGTAAACACTGTCTACACATTATAGAAAAATACCAGGAAACGAGTGACGCTATAAAAACAGTGTCACGAAATTATTTGTAACGGTAGAACAATATTTTAATAGTCCATGAACTTCCAAACGTGTTTCTAATCATCCATTTTTTTCCCATGCTGAGATTTGAACTCTCGTTCTTAAGCACGCACGCCATTCACTTTACCATTACACAACCAAATTGTTAAGAGCAGATTTTAACAAGGAAAGAAATCTCTACCATCAACATTGTAGTTTTTAATGATAGTAGTTGCAATTTTCCAAAATATCGATAGTTTATTGAAAATAGGTCCCACGCATTTTTTATAAGCGTGGTCTGTAATTTTATATGCTATATTTTAGAAAAAATAAATTAAAAAATGGCGTCGATTTTAGAAAATAATTGTTTACCTATATTTCAAGCAAAATTACCCGAAAACTACTAACGTTTTTGGAAAATTTTTCATGTACACCAGCACCATTTTCATCGTTCTTTGCTATATCCGAGAAAAAAGTTAACTACAGAGTTTTGGAATCCTTTTCGAGAATATTTAAAAATGATGAGGCTTCATGTAAAGAACCCTCAAGAATCAAAATATGTTTTAAATTCGCACGTTTTGAGTTCGTCCAGATAGATCACGGGTCGTCAATTTTGGAGGAAATCGTGTGAAAGGGTAAGAATGGTTGATTGGTTGTTAGTGATCCCGGGCGCGTCAACTACTGAGGTCATTAGTCCAATAAGTGAAGTGGATGTTTTTTCATCCGGAGGTGGCTGTGATCTTCCCCTGCCGGATAGCGAGACCCGGCGCCGACCTACCGTCGGCTAGCGAGCTTTCCCACAACCAGGTATTTCCCACCGGCGGGGCACCACCCCAGCCGGGACAAGCTCGAAGCTCCTAACTGGTCTCCCGGCATGTGTGGTAGAATCGTACATATTAGTGAAAGTGTGTCTAAGGGGTGGGGATAGGACAAGGAAAAGGAAGGAAAGTTCGCGCGCGGTCCTTGGTCCGTTTGTTAGGGTACTGCTCCGCCATTTGTCTGGATCGGAGAAACCACAGAAAACTAATGATCAGAGCAGCCGGCCTCTAGAATTCTCGAAAGAATTAGAAGTTAATGTTGACTATAGATAAACGGACAGACAGGCAGACAGACATTACATACGAGCGTTTTACAGTAACACAATATTTCGTTATCAAGGACCCACAAAACGTGTATTTTGACCGCACATGAGGTTAGTGGAAGTAATTATAATACTACATACGAGTATAAGTAGTACACTACATATAAGAGCAGCATTTATTCCCTTATCCAATAATACAGATTGCAGGAGGTATTTTTTTGTGGAAAAATCGCCACTTTCACCTGCAACGTTATAATAATTTACCTTTACTACGAAAGTACATAGTAAACGAGAAAGTAAAAAGTAGCGCACGTCTCTCGAAAATGCGAAGTTGCGGTATTAGGCACGCTGCGACATCGAAAAATTTCAAAAATATCCTTTTATGGAAATCTATACTTCTGAGACGAAAACTGTAAAGGAACTATTCTTTGCTAATATAATGAGGAACACCCTTGGGTTCAGACACAAATTTTCTCCAAAATGTTCGCTCATCTATCAGTGTAGAAGATAGTCATGAGTCTCTTCAAACTGGATGGATGAGTACGTGATTGTCAAGTCATAATGCTTTTACCCAGGCATTGCTCTCGAATTTTGACAGAGAAATTGAGATTTTGAGAAATTAGAATAACGATTCGTTAAATAATACACGCATGTGTAGATAGCTTACTAAAAGTAAAATTATTCATAAACTATTCATAGACTCCTTGCTCCAGGAATAACACGACAGAAACAAATAACACCAAATGTATTCTTTATTATTTATACAGGTGTCCAGGAGCTCCCGTTACAAAAAAAATACCCCAGATCCAATGTTGACGTTCATAACGAATGGCAAATCCAGTTTTTCCGAAAAAAAAATGTCTTCGATAAAGTTGAGTTTAAAAGTTGCTTCCGGGCGCGAAATTCAAACCTGCGTGCGCGGCGCGGCGTCTGCCAACGGGGGGCTGGGTGAAGCGTCGTATCTTTGCTTTTTCGGTGTAACTGTGGAGTGATGCAATCATTGCTTGCCGCACAATAAAGTACTTTAGTAATATGAAGTATTTTATGTGTACTATTCATTTAATCTTTTAAATCTATTAAAATTCATTTTTGATGTATGTTATAAACATGGTATGCAGCGGCGTAACAACAAATGCTGAACATGAACCAAACCTTACAGAAATTGACACAATTCCTAGAATGGTCGAATTATGTTTTGCATATCTTCAGTGTGGACTTGTCTTTGAGCGTGAACAATCTTGTGGTTAGAAAGTCAAATACGATAAATAATAGTCCCGTGCAGTTCCTTTCCTTAATATTATGACATAATGTTAATAGGGTGTTTGCAGCTAAAGTATTGGTTCATTAAAATCGTTTATGGGCTGCAATATTGGTACAACTCGAAAAATGAATTTTCGAAATAAACGCTTTAACGTCGGGTGGGGTTGAATTACGTTCAACGTGGGGTTGAATTACAGATATTACACGCCTAGTAACTGGGGCATTAAGGGGTAAGCATTACTAAAAGGCTTCATAGAAGTTCTTTTAATAATTATTATTATTACAAAATATTTTAAAATGAGTGTCATGACTTAAAATTCGTAGTATTTTTTGTGCTAGTGTTGCAGCACACGAATGAAATATTGCGTTTATTATTTCTAGGCTTGCAATTCGAAATGAAGCTACCTGGTACCTCCAGTATCCCACATAGAGTTCTCGCCGACGAATGTGTAATCTGGCCTTTGTTTTCCTGTTACTTAGGCGGTATAAACACATGCTACTCTCCAGAAACCTTGAGATAATTCGTGAAATCATTTCAGGACAAAATCGACGGGGAAATTTTATGTTTGTCTGACTATTTTTCTTGCGTTGCAGGTGGCAGCTACGTATATTACATGCGTGCCTTTTTCTTCAATAGATCTGTGGCTGTTGCAGGATCAAATCATTATCTACCTCTAGATAGAAGCCTTGATATGGCCAAGCAACAGACTGATGTGCATGAAAAACAGTTTTTCTTCTGTTTTTCTTTGCCAATATCGTATTAGTTAACTATTTTGTCGTATTCCATTTTCTCACAGTTAATCATTGACACTGCGTACGATTGATTGTGCACACAGACGTGTACTGCAAATATTCACCAACGCAATTATCAGCCTGCGGCTACACAAAATGATCTGGCGAAAATATTAGTTAAAATTGCGCGCCTAAAAATAACTAATGAACTCAATATTTGAATGAACAAACATTTGGGTTGCAAAACTGTTAGCATTTGTCATGATATTAAGGAAGGAAACTGCAGGGGACTATTTATTTATCGTATGTGACTCTCTAAAGCACAATACATTATTTCACACTGAAGATATGCAAAACATAATTCGACCATTCTAGGAACTGTGTTAATTTCTGTAAGGTTTGGTTCATGTTCAGCGTTTATTGTTACGCCGTTGCATACAATGTTTATAACATACATCAAAAATGAATTTTAATAGATTTAAAAGATTAAATGAATAGTACACATAAAATACTTCATATTACTAAAGTACTTTATTGTGCGGTAAGCAATGATTGCCTCGCTCCACAGTTACACCGAAATCGCGAATAAACGATGCGACACCCAGCCGCGTCGCAGCAGCAGGTTTGAATTTTGCGCCCAGAAGTCACTCTTAAACTCAATGTTATCGAACACAAAATATATTTCAGAATAACTGGATCTGCCATTCTGCATGAACGTCAACATCAATCAGGGGAATTTTTTGTGACGGTTGCTGCTGGACATTCTGTACATGCATCATAACATTTCTCATTGTAATCTCTATATATACTCTCAATCTAATTTCTACATCTACTTCCAAAAATGCAAATCTTTTTTTTTTTAAGTCATAATGCAAGCTACACTCATTAAACTTGAACAGAATAGTTTGATCTCAATAACAAAAGAAAAACAATGTGAAATATAGTAAAAGTACGACCAAATCAACTAGACACCTAGTAGAGAATGTTGTTTTACAAGATAACAACAGTGGCTAGTCTCTTCAACCAATATTTTTCAAGAATTTCTGCCCATCTCATTATGTTTTCAGCCACAAAATTCAACATCAGACGTTTACACCAAAATTTGATACACGATGTTCGTTTCCGAAACTTCTTCCTATGAAATTCTCACAATAATCGGTAAACTAAAATATTTGATCGGTTTAGATGAATTTCCGAATGGTTTGTTAAAGACTTTGCGCCAGCCATTATACACACGTTAACTGACATCTTTATTGCATCTTTATGCACCGAATCATTTCCAGATATTTCCAGAACAGCTAAGATTAAGACGCTTTTCAAAAAGGCAACAAAAACGAAATCAAAATGATCGACCAATCTCTCTTTTGACATTTTTTTCAAAAATGTTTGAGATCTTTCTACGCATGAATGGAGACCTTTCTCGGTAAATAAGATGCGTTTTCTGATAGCCAACATGTATTTAGACATTCAAATTCTTCGGAAATAGCCACATTTTCTTTTCTTAAAGATATCGCTTCATCAATGGGTCAATGTGAACCATCAACTAGAATATGTTTAGATCTTTCAAAGGCATTTGAAGCTATTGATTTGAAGCTATAATATTTTACTTTCCAAATTCCCATCCCACGGAGTTCGTGTTATTGCCTTAGATTGGATACTTTCATACTGTAAACAATGATCTCAGGATGGAGAAATTACGTTTTTAAATGAAGGGAGATTATTTACTCATCTTTCTAATTCTTTACCAATTGCGCATGGGGTTCCTCGGGGTTATTTTAAGTTTTATATTCCAGTTTCCCTGATCCTTTGAGCGAATACTGTGATGACCCTTTGCTTTGCTTGTGGATATAAATGTAACTTCATTAACTGCGCACGTTTTATTAGTTTAAATTGAATAACTATATTCCCCTTTGCTGTTTTCTATATTCTGGGCACAGTAAGTAGATTCCTTCACGTAGGGCACGATAAGCGATAATACACAAAATGTTGGTTGAATGATTTTATTGATTTATTTAAAGTAAAAAAATTGTTAAAAAGTGTGTGACGTACTATGCCGACAATTTCAAACTGTGCAAGTCTTCTTCTCTGGAATCCCTACCTATCTGACATTCATATTAAGTTGAATCACGAATACAGGTAGCAGCATTTTGGCAAGAATTTATAACGAGTTATTCTCTCTATTGTAATAAAATAAAAACTATTTGCAAATGCAAATGAGATACATGTAGACTATTATCCCTTATCGCGCCTTACGTGATACCCCGTCTGATAGTGCAGACGTGTTAATATTACATGGCGCGTTGTTTCTTCACGACTTCTGAGGCCAACAACACCTAGTAAAATCCCGTTGAGTATTTTTGATAGAGGCCTCCATTGCGAAATCCGCGTATGCGCGATGCATCCTCAAGCTGCGATAAGAATAACAATGGTGTTGTCCAGGCGAAACGTGGCGATGTATTCCTATCGCGCAGTGCGTGGGAGGCATTGTAGCGCGTCCCCCGCCGCCCTAGCTCCAAGCGCCGCCGCCACCGCCTGTTTACAGCGCGAGCGCGCGACCTCGGAACGGAGCTTGCCTTTCCGCCGTGTGTTTGGCCCGTTGGATTTATTTCGGATAAGTTGGCGCGCTGCCAGCGTGTTGGTACTTCTCGAATATTTCGTCGCTTTGTGTTGGGATTCGTTGATGTTCTCACTATGACGACTGAACACTCCTAATGGCTTCGTTCGACACGTGCTTGCTTGTGCGAAAACAAAATTAATAATTTCATTCGTCGCTTAAGAGCGGAGATTTCCAGTCGTATTAAAGGCATGACTTCTATCTAGCCTAAGTTTGACATTAAACAGGAGATAACCGCTTATATAATTGTACTCTAGAAGCCAGCTGTATCAGGTCAAAAGCTAGTGCAGTACTACCTTTATTGTTTGTAATTCAAGTTCAAGGTGAATAATATATGAATTCATGTTACAACTCTACCGATTAGTTCACAATACCATTAACAAATGTTTTTGATAGTAGATGTATTTCTTGTAATGACTTTTAAATTCGTGAAAACGTCTACAAACCCAAAGTGTTTTTTAGCCAATAAACTATTTACTTATAGGGTTTTTCTTATAGGGTTAATGGGGCTCTTTCCTCTTCTGAAAATCTCATTGATCTGTTATTACCAAATATGTTTATGTTTTTATATCTAATAAATTAAGCGCTAACTAATTTCAAAACAATATTAATATTCTCTAAATGTTATCCAGCGGGGGGATCATCGCCACTTTCCGAGATAGAAACATGCACTACACTTACGGAACTAAAGCTCTTAGAAGTTCACGTGTCCGGAAACACTAATTAATCAAACAATCAATCAATCACTGGAAGACAATTTATTTTAGTTGTAAGATCGTGATACATTTTTCAACCATACCAATGCTGCCATCACATTAATATTTCTTCGAAAGCCTCAGTTTCCGGATTATTAATGAAATTCAGCCATACCAGTGCCTTAATTCAATTTCATAGCTAAAGGAATAAATTAGATCCACGATTATAAACCGACCTCAAAAATCTATTTCAAATAAGCATCGTTCTGTTTTCTTCGGTTAATAGGCATAATTGTGTGTTAAAAGAACATATTAATTGACATAATTGAATGAATCATACTCGTATGGTGGCTGGTGGATTACATTTCCTAATTTCACAACGTCGCTTTTCGCCTCTATGCTGTTGACCTATGATCTTGCTCCGCCGAGTGTTGTTCAAAAGGCTCTGCGAACCTTAGCAAAGAGCGTCGTGTTTGCCTGTGAGCTGCTCCTGTAAACACCGCCACGATGATGATTGGTATATTTGGAACGGCGTTAAACTGCGTAATAGTGTTGTTTTCCTTGGAAGCGGGTTCCAATTCTCTCCTTAACCCCAGTTTACAGACATTGGTCTCTTCAGCAAAACTTGATGTGAATTCACTATGTCTTTGATTGTGTGCTTAGGTAAATAATTTAAATGAAATATGTTAGTTAATAGCTTTGTTCTCTAAAAGGATAATAGATTTTCAATGCCAAGATAAAAAGACAAACATGTTCAGTTATTTGAAGGCTTCTTCTAAAAAACAAACTATTTTGCAATGGAGTCAATGTTACATTTACGTAGTAACAAACATAACAAAAGATGATAAACCACATATTCTATTTGTACTAAACAATTTGTGAACATTCTTGACATAATTTGTTTAGGAAAGGGTGTCAGTGAATAATTCGTGTGTATTTAATAATTCCAAAATGACCAGTTCAATATATGTAAATCTGAAAATGTAAATGAATTATCTATGCAGCATCAACAAAATATTTTACATGTTCTACACTCAGTTCTTTTCAAGATTTTCTTGGGAAGAAAAGCGGTGTTCAATAATAGTGTGTGAATTATAAATGTTACTCAGTTTTACAGGCAAACAACGTAAAAAATCCAAATGGTCAAATATTGTACAATGTTATCAATACTATGTTTTATTATTTACAAAATACATAGAAAAGCTTCTAGAGTGCGTAACACCATGTTGATGCCTGGAGCTAATTTTCCACAACAAAATATGATCTTTTTCAAAACTTTTATTACTGAGCATTCATTCTTTGGTCATAAGCTTCTGGATCGATTTTTCTCAAATTATCAACCAACTACCATTAACAAATTGAATTGGAATTTCAACAAAAATAAAAAGAAAAAAGAAAACGTCGCTGTTACCTACTGCATTGTTCATCCTATTTGTGTATTATCCAATGGGACACATCAATGTATCAAAGCCAATATCGAAATTGAGGCAATGTAGCTGTCATATTTTATTCACCCTCAGTCACGGAAGAGATGACGGAGTACAATTATGACCTTGGAAAATACGTGATACATTCCAACACCTACACCGAAGATAAACCCAGATATAATAAGCCCGTAATTATGTACCAGCTGAGTAACCTCGGAGTCAGCTAGTATCTCTGCCGCTATCTCTGCTGCGACTTTGACGGGGAGTCCTAGCATTCGAATCCCCAAGGTGGCGGGATTTTCGACTCTAGTTAAAAGGTGGGTCGGAATCTGCCTCTGCCTCTGCCTGGAGGAGAATACTAGTGGTTGGCGGATCTGATCGGTATTTCAGAGCTCTGCGCGAAGGCAGGTGAATACGCCTTGCCTGGAGCGAGTACCTAGGCCGCTCTGTCCTTCCCAAGCTAACAGACCAGAGAGCTGGACTCAGAGGGGAGCGAGGAGTCCCGAAGGCGGTCTGACTTCCAGAAGGCGGTCGAAGGCTGTAGTTTTCTGTTCTGTTTCCTGTCAACACCAGGAGTCCCAGAGCGGTGCCCTACCAAACGTGCTACTGATCGAGTGCGAAATTCCCTTCTTCTTATTTCCAAAACTAGCCTCTCCCCTTGCACATACACTTACATGCACTCACTACCCTACCACACATGCAGGCAGATCATTCGGGAGATTAGAGCTTGTCCCGACTAGGGCGGTGCCCCCTTTGAGGAAGATACCTTTAGGACGAAACCCCCACCAGCTGATGTGTAGGTCGACGCTGGATCTCACCGTCCAGCGGGAGAGAAACACTGCCACCTCCCGTGGTAAAACATGACCGAAAATATGAATCAATAAAAAACAATATAAACTTTACTAACTATATGATTACTATATGATATGTCCCGGACAGCCAAGAGACACTTTACTAACTATATGTTTCAATAATAGCTAATAATACATATCTTACATTTCAAGTATTTAATCCCTTAATTAATAAACTTGCCCATCGGGTGGCTCATGGACTAGCTTTTTGTGAGTCGGTCGCGGGTTCGATTCCCAGTCTGAGCAAAAATGAAGCTGCAGCTTTCTGATACAAATTTCCTCAGTTTCTATAGCTGTGTGTCGAAAGAAAGAGTTCAGGCAGGCGAAGTAAGCTAGGTACGGTGATGGGAAAACGACATGGTCGCCAACTGTCTCCCTTGCCCCCAGGAATGGATAATAAATGAAAACTGGGCCCAGGCCCGGGAACCCCGCTAACTGGCAGAAGTCAGATTAATTCTACCCTAAAATGCCAAAATCGTACATACTTAAAGATACATTCCAAAATAAATATAGAATCATCATTATCCTAAATCAAACATTCGGCAGTCTCTTACATATACGTCTGTGTGTGTGTGTGTATATATATATATATATATATATATATATATATATATATATATATATATAATCATATATATTATCCTATCAAATATGAAGAGACACAGCTCCTATATATTTAAAAAAAATGTAAGTTAATAAACAAAATTCTCCAATTGACATTAAAAGCTCCTTGGTTCATTTATCAAGAACTTTCTGTTGGCACATTAAAAACTGAGATAACGAAGTTATATTCAGTTGTCTATACTTCTCTATCTTGGTGTCCTACAACTAATACGTTTTTCTTGGAAAAACAGCTTCGCCTTCAAAGAATTAAAACACTATGCTAAAGATTTATTACTTTCTCCATGATCCGTTATTAATTATATCAAAAAAATAAATATATATTTAAAACAATTAAAGAGATAATATAAAAAATAAAATATAATAATTATATTAAGTTAGAGGTCCCTTAAAGGAATAACCTATGTAATATTGTATTATTATTGTTAACATTTAATAAAACTTTTATGCATATGTTATAATATTATATGGAAAAGAAATTACATAGAATGCAGCACCTTGAAAGACTGAATAATTCGAACAATGGATAATAGAATGAAAAAAGAAGGGAACTTTTCTGAGAAAAACGCTCAAACGTTTTTGCACCAGAGCGTATCGATATTGGAAACTGTCATTCAGCATTTCTGGGTAGTCGTGACAGCGAATTCATTATTCTGGTCAATGTATCTGTATAAGACCGTTCTAATTTATTCTCATTTCAATTGTAGGTAATGTGATGAAAATAAAAAAAAATACATCAAAAATAAAACAAAAATTCGAGATAATTCAAATATTTCATGCATGGTACACACCAATGATTCGTAAACGTGCTCCCCACGACACCACAATGTGTCATTTCCGCTCTTGAGGTCTACTTCAATGCGCGAGGCTGTAGGAACCGCGTGGAGATGAACGAGTTGGAGGATAGGGATAGCGCTAAGTGTATTGTCGCCCTGGAGAGCAGGGGAGGTGGACGACAGGGATGGTGATGGCGTGGGCGCAGATGGTGACGTGTCATGGAGAAGGGGGAGGGGCGGGGTCCAGTTGCGTCTCGGCCGACCTCGCCGCGCCGCGCTGCGCCGCGCCGCGCCGGCCTGTCTCACGCTTCGCCTCCAAGCGTGCGCCCTTTAATTCCCGTTCCCCCGAGAAGGCCTCTTCCGAATAAAGTGAATGAGTGCGGTCGGAAGGCACTCGCCAATTTCATTCACAACCAAATGATACCTCTCGAGTGCATTGTGGCCGTGCCGTGTGGCCAAGACACAGCTCGCCGCCGCTCGTCAACCCACACGCGTGCGGTCACGTGAGGAGTCCGGCACGGCAGGGTGAGGTGATCGCGCATCCGGTCGGCCAGCGCACCATGGCAGAGAGCTTATATTAACTGTAAGTGGGAGGAACGCGATGGCAGATTCCAAAACGTACGCAAATGGAGTTCATTTAGCCAATACTAAGCGTTTGTTTAACCAGTAATGGTGAGAAGAGAGGGAGAAGATTCGAAGGACATAATTCCGCAGACATCAATTTAACAATGTTCATGTTCCCATCAATCAGATTCGTTATGTATTATAACTACAAGATAGATGATGGTAGTATTGATTGATAATTTAATAAATTCTGAATAGTATCTATACTAAATTTTCCTTTATGGAATCTCACTGTGGCAAGTGAGTATTGCTTCAGTTAAGACGTTAGTCCCATTTACAGACGTATTGTGTAGAGAAAAATAACAGAGAAAAATAACCTGTACAGCCATAGTAAATGGTTGACGTTTACTGAAAAAGATTAAATTATTTTTAAACAACATATTTAAAACAATGTTATTTTTAACAAAGGAGTCTTAATGAACATCGCAAAAAGAGAGAGTAGTAAGGAGCAGTCAAATAAAACAAGTACTAGGGTCAGTGGTTAGATTTACGGAAAACAAAATTCAACATTATTGCACTTTTTAATGCAACAGACCAGTTATTTAACATAAGTTGCACAGTGAACTTTAGTTAAAGAAAATAAACAATATTTTGCTAAAAAGCACCACATAATGCTTACAGCACACATACATTATGTAAAACTTTAATTAAAAGAGTCTAATGAAAAAGAAAATTTTAAGTTTTTGGAGTTGAGCATTAAGCTAAATGGATTGTGCCATCTTCGCACGTGCCTAGAGAGTACGATTAGTATTTTTAATTTATACTGCACAGACCTATGTGCGGTATGGTACTATACTTTTTATGGAGCTAATACCAAATACACAACCCCGTTGAAGGCATGCGCTCCTGTGTGTGAGTTCGCAATATTATTTCGTACATTAAATGAAAAAGTATATTTTATTTGCTGGTTGCCAACCGAAGAGCTCGAAAATGCATTGCAAATGACACGATATTACATTCATTATTTTTTATTCATCTTTCTGATAATAGTGTTGTTGTAAGTGTTGTGTATGTGTTGAACAGAAATAATGCTCGGTTTACTCCTCACAGAATTGAGCGGTTATATACATGAAATTCACGTCGCACACTGATTCACAAGGTCATGTCACGACCTTTAAAGTGGATTAGTTAAATATAGATGGGACCACTCCATTAAATAGATAGATCGCGAAGCTCAACCAAAGAGCACTGACCTATGTGCGGCATCTGCGTCAATCTCTCCCTTAAAGATGGGGAACAGCTGGCAGTTTTGTTACGGTATATACTTTCTGGTAGACATCAAATTTCAAGAAGGTTCCCTATTAACGAGTTAATAATAAGTTAAAGAAAACCCGTTTTATGGAGTTCTGCATTTCAAGAAACTAATTTCATGGGATAATTTGTAACCGGGAATACCAAGTAAGGTGTTAAAATACCTGCGGACTCTCTGATCTATTTGAATGCTAAGTAGTAAGTGCGTTTTTATTTGTTTCTACCAGAACACTATTTTGATTTTTGATGGACAGGAAAATGCCACGTCTTTCTAAGTTAATTCTCAGGAATTGCCATTTGTTGCTTTGTCGCTGTTGCTGATTTTTCTAATGCCTTATCTACCTCGGCTTTGGACACAAATCCCTTGTATCCAAAGTAAAAAATGTTAATTTTTATTTTAAAACACTTTGCTTATGAATTAGTGTATGAGAGTAATGTTTACGACACTGACATTTTTAAGAAACATTTTCTTGTACAAAATGTAAGAATTTAAATTAGCAACTTAACACCAAATAAAATGCTTTAAAAAATGTAAGTTGTCGATTTTATAATTGAACGTGTCATAACGTTGGATATCACAACAGTACATACAAACTACTGCTATTCCTCGTGTTGTGTTGTCACTTGGAATAATATGCCAATCACGCATTATATGCCTTTCTGCAAAATTATAAGACTAGTAAGATGTAAGAAAAAGTTTACATTGTATTATTTGTCGCTATTTGATCAAAATATACAGCATATTTTGATCAACGTCTTTTGTGACTATTGTTAAGTTCTAAAAATGGAGCTTACAACATTGTTACGCCCCATTGTCACATGAACGAATATATTTTTCTCACTCTGCAATATAGCAAATTTTTCTTTTACAAAACTTTTTTTATTTATTTCAACGCGATCCACATGACTATCCTTCGGGAATTTGAACGTTCATCACATCGTTTCAATAAATTTAATTCTAACTTAATGGATACCTCAGAAATCACGGCAAGTCGTTTCATGAGAGCAATTGCATTCAAAATTATTTGATTATTGTTTAGTTAGGCTTAAAATAGGCGGAATGATTAGTTGGCACAATATATCATTGTCAAAATTGTCGGGATCGCTGGCGCATGACAGCTGAGTTTGAAAATTTGCTCTATCAATATAATGTCGACATTCACTTGGAACATGACAAAGAGTTAGTACATAGGGCTGCGCCAATTATGATTTGTTTAGGAAATAGTTTTGTTTATACATGTGGGCTGCCAAAGATTGATTGCTTATCATGATTAGTGTGTGCTTTGTTAGCGGTAAGTGATATTTTTGGTTGGTTTGTCTCCCATTGATATAATATATCATAGTAATATCAAATATAGCCCTGGTTAATGTGAAATACATACCGAAACGTTGACATAAACAAATAAACCTTTTAATATTTTTCTATCCAAATGACTTATTGTCAAAACATTGCAACATATTCATAAAACAGTTGATATTACTTGACTTGAGAAAAATAACTTCTCAAGTGCGGATCACACGATATTTCCCTCAAAAAATCATTTGACAGTTCCACCATAACATGGAGAAACGAAGCAATCCCCATCGCCTATCCTGTACGGCGACGAAACTGGGGATGTTCTACAAGGATCCCATGCTAATTTAGCTCGCATTCCTTCAAAGATACAGGAATGATTACGTTCTACCGCACTTCCTCGAAATGTCACCTCACTCAGACGTCTGAGGCTTCACGCATTCGCCGTTTGACGGAAATCTTTCTCAAGCGTAAGAGAATCTACCCTACCATGACTCAACCTTCTAACATCGAAAGTAAATACATGAAATTTAATTTGTTGTTTTGATGCAGTATTTCTGTAAATGACTGGTTAGACTTGACACGGTTTCGTCGGGATATAAGTACACTGACCGCATACACGAAATAGCCACGAAATAGCCAGATGTAGGCAAATTCGTAAATTCGTGCAACTGAATAGTAAACATCTTGAGGCTTTGTGTTGATCTAATTAGCAAATGTTGTGAACCTAACGGATGCACATCTCGATGACGCTACCGTAACAGTATCAATTAGAGACTACAATTTTGTTTCTGTACCCGAACGTGGCCCAACAACAGATATCGTGGCAGGGTGACTAGTGCGGTTTCTAAGCTGCTTGCCGATCAGGCTGACTACATCCGTAGAGAATATGGCATCATTTTGGTCCATTCCAAATTGCCACAGCAATTTGCCGGGCGATGAACTAGTAGCGTTGTGTGAACTATGAAAACGCGACGCCGGATCTCTACCCCGTCCGGCAGATGCGTTCACCACTATGGCCGAGCGTCCGACCAACCGGCAGCCAAGGACGGGGAAATCAAGTATATCCGTGCGCGGTCAACCTCCGCGTATTTCGCCCTGAGGAAGGTTTTAAGCCTTTGCAATATAATGACTAAAACGATGGGAACCATGCCTAGAACGGAAAAAACTGAGTTTCTTGTAGTTTCAAATTCAAGCACCCCTCGCTGTCAGAGTGAATGATCTGAACTCAAGTGGAGAAACCTCCATAGAAACTTTCAGTGTCACTAACTTCCGCTTATATCACATTCGGCGAGGGTGCATAATGTACGCTAATGAGCGAAGGTTAAGCCAATGAGTGATAATGGGCACGACCTGAGGCACGAAAGTATAACAGTTATCCAACAGGCCATGGCACCTAAATCTGCGTTCGGGTGCCCTGAATAGAAAATGAAGCGGAAGTGGAAGAACAGCTATTTTGTGCATACTCAAGTGGACAGGACTGAGAAAGAATGAGGAAGGTGTTCGCTACTTCAAACCGCCACATGGATTACAAAACACTGTTCGTTGGAGATATCTGCCGGTAATTATTCCAAATGTTATAGCTAGAGGTGGGAGGACTATACACGCTTTTGAGCCCTGTAATACACATCTAGATACGTCACAAAAATGTAGATATTTTCACACATTCTGAAAATACGTAGATAAAATCTTAAAATAAGCAGCGTTTTGTTACAAAATGATATATTTTACATGGCATTAATATATTTTTGACACCTAAAGAAACAGAATAACAAATTTAAAAATATATACTTCTGCATACTTAGTTTTGCAGTATGAGTATGAAAAGTCACAATAATTTTTGTCGCGATGTTGAGGTCACTTGTTAGGGAGTATCTCCCATCAATGTCATATTGTATTTCGAAAAGAATCTTTTCGCATCCCATGATATCATGGGAGCATAATTCTACTTTGACACGTTTGTGCTGATTTAAGGCTCATTATATTACCGAAAAGATGGATACACAATACACAGAATACAGTACAAAGATAATGTACTTTCTCAAAAATAAGAATTATCTTTTCATTCTACGTAATCATTTTATGCTCCATGCTGTCAACAATTTGTTTCGGAGGCCTTGGCCGTCTGCCGTAAAAAGTTATTGCAAGAATATCTGAAGCTACAAAGTTTATCCATTTCATGAAATAATAATTATGTGAAAATAAATATTTGAATTCCTTTAAACAAAAAACTGGAGCATACGCAAATAAATACACTAAAATTCTCTAAAATATTTTAAGTATTAATTATGTGTCACAAAGTTCCTACCTCTTATTTAATATGTTGCCATGAAACATCGAGATGTTAAGATACAGAAAAGAATGACATTAGCAACTAGTGGTGTTACATCAGCACGTACTATCTCGCATTATTCATTAACTGCTCCGCTATATTATACTACTACATAAACCTGCAAAAGTGTTTGCAACCAGCAACAATTATTTTCTGCGCCAAGACTCGAAGTTCAGGTCCTCCGAGTTAAATCGTCGTCCACCTTACCTACACGCCATGGAAACTGTTTGACTTTGGAACTTGCGTTGACACTTAAATATCTAATTGCTTCAAACAATATTTCCAACGCGCAATATTCTAAAATTCAGAGAAATCAACGAAACTGATACTTATACCACTTCTTTACGCACCACTTGTCTTATAAATTAAAGAAAAAATTATATCAGATTTTGAGAAAATGTTCTTTTTTTAATTTGTATTAATTCCAACCCAAAATTACGTGAAATGTACTCGTTTAAAAATGTACATGACATATTTTAAATAGCTTATTTTTTAGGACAGATTTTGTTTAAGGCAAAAATCTCCAACTTCAATTTTGTACTTCTGAAATGTTTAGAAATTTTTGCAAATTTCGAAAAAACAGATCGCCGAAAAAAATGTGAGTAGCGCCATTTACTCCCTTTTTTGACACACGGATAAACTGTAAAGGAAACATTCGGAGCCGTTTTTTAGTAAAAAATTATTGTAACAAGTATGGGTGAAAAAGTAAAAACATACAATTGTATGAAGTTTTCGCTGTAGTAGTTATAACAGCAGTATAGCTGTAGTAGTAACAGCAGCAACATCACTTGGAAAATCGATTGTACATGTGCATGAGAAAATAATTACACTGCAATCATGATAAACAATAGTCTTTTAATATTTGTCTAATTGAAGTAAGTTTCATTAATTACAACGTTCTGACGGTGTAATGTCATCAGCTTTTTTTGACATAAAGATGTAATAAGGTTATTCATTAAATATAAATATTGGTGCGAGAAATTCAATTTTTTTTATTTGCAGAAACAGAAATTGAATTAAGTGAGTGAAAATTAATCGGTTTATGGTAAAATTCATTGAATTCATCAAAATACACCAATTACAACTGTGCGAAAAATGAAAAAGGATGGGGGACAAAACAGATAATTTCTCCAAAGTTACAAATTTTGATCATCGATTGATAATTACTTCAATACTAGAAAAAAAATGTTTCACAAAGAAATTCATTTTGCGGTCAATCCATCTTTACATGGAATACGAGTAATATTACGATTTATCCTAGACCTAGCGTGTCAACCGCTTACGGAGAATTGTTTGCTTTGGATTTCCTTTTAGCACTGTAACCGGCACGGTCTCCAACAGAGAACAAAGAGGCTTAGAATCACTTCGACGCCTTGGGAGTACTGAGAAGGAACGGTGCCGTCTCGAATGCGCGGCTTCTGTGGAAGCGCGACCGCTTCGCGTTTCCGTGTTAATCGTCGCGGGGGAGGCGTGGACCCGCGCTCACGCGTACGGCGCGTGTTCGCCCTGCGTGCGCGCGCCTCGCCTCGCCTCGCCACCACGCTCCCGCTCTGCGCCCCGCAGGCGCTCCTATATGCGTCGGATGGGTAAAAATAGCGCCACATCCACAGGGGGACCGACTTCGTGAGGTGGCCTGCTTATACCGTGCGCCTACATTCCGCCCCTCGTTTCTCCCTGGGGCCCCTTCCTTCCAGCGCCCCCGTCCGCCAGGTAGCCACCCCGGCAACACGTGCGTGGAGACCGGTCGAGGTTACGTCAACTTGCTTTTTATGTCTTCAAGACTTCGCCACAATGGAAAATGCATACGATTTTCAACAACGGGAAGCGAGAGGTTATCGCCACGTTTGGGCCTCGGGTCATCCGCAGAGTTCATCAATCCATATTCTTGCTTGCTCTTCGCCATGCCTCTTTTAGTTTACGCTTGACTTGTTTTATATTGAATGTTGTACCATTCTATGTCAAGCCTTTATTCGCCGCACTATTAATATTTATGACTGTTAGGTCGTCCAGTGAAGCACAAATATTCGTGATTTGGATCTAGAACGTTTCACTGTTCCATCCGTACAAAACAATATTTAGAGCACCCATCTCCTCCATTTCAATAAAGCATTCAGCCCGTTACGTAGTGTACTCTTCTTATTACATGTCTCAAAATGTATAAGGTCGACACAACTGACGTCACGCGACCATAAAATTCCAAGGAAGAAGCTATTAAATGAGTGCTATTGTGTTACATTATGGAACAGCAACGTTTTCTACGTTATTGTTACGTAAAAACCTATTGTACTGTATGTAATACACTATACTATGCTATTACAGCATTCGAGAAGGTTGTTTTTGTGAAAAAATTTAATTCATAACAGTGTTACACAAGATTATTTAGTTTGTTGTTCTTGAACAGTGTAGATACAATTTTTTGCGAAACTCGTTGTCCGTGGTTTGATTCAGCATAATTCTTGTTGCTACAGGCCACTAGTAATGAATATGAGTGATATGATGTAAGTACATCCATAAAAATAAAGCATATTGAAAAATAGAATTTATTTATTTAATTTAACCTTTAAATCAAATCTCCTCGTTTGACAGCGTGCTAGCTTTCTGGGAGCCGGCCCAGGGTTCCATTCCCGGCCAGGGCAAAAATGAATGGGGCAGAAATGAATATGTAGCATTCTAATAACTATCGGCTCAGTTTCTATATTTGTGTGACAGAAGCAGGCTCCAGTGGGCCAAATAAGCCAGGTGCGGTGATGGGAATGCGTCATGCGCGCCACGTGTCTCCCATATCCTTTGGCGTGGATGAAAAATAAACGCAGGGCCTGGGACAGGGTCACCGCTAGCTGGTAATAGTCGTATTAATCCAATCCCAAATGCTAAATACATAAACACCATTATAATTTGTGACATTGAAAGTAGAAAAATATAATTTAAAAATGTTGGTATACTTTCAAACATCATTGAATTTGTTTTGTATATCCTGCATACTGACTTATCTTCAGAACGAATGGATAAATAATGACTACGTAGCATATGAATATGCATGTAAAATAAGATAATACCGTAATACATAAAAAGAGATCGGTATTGTGATGTCCGAGAAAGCCGTACGTTGCAAGAACTATAGCGAGGAAAAGGAAACAAAGCAATATATTAGGGCTGAGTTTTGTATCGAGAAACCAGCAATTACATGGTTTACGTCACCCAGAAAAAATGTTACTTTCAAAAGCTAGGCAACAAATAAGCTATTTGCTTCTAAATGTGTTTTTACTCTGCCAAGTGGTTTGTTTTTAATTGGCCTTTAGGAAAATGCAAATTTAACTCCGCGTTTTACAAGCTATTTGACTTGTCAAATGAACATAGGTCATTGAGTGTAGGGGACTCATGTATCGTCGTTAGTTTAGTGTTTCTTAGGCCGGATAACGGAAAATGGAATAAGTATTCCAGTAATTTTTGTTTTTGCATCGTATGGTTGTGGGAGTATGTATATTCACAACCCCCTTTGACCCATTTGCGTTGGCTTCGACAACACATCTCGGCATCCGAGATGTCTTCGACGATATCTCGGTCGAGGTAACGACCGAGATCTATAAAGAATTAACAATAAGCATTTAATTTAATATTATGGTAATGTGAGAGATAACGGACAGGACCTGCCAGAGAAGCCCCACCCAAAAAACAAACATAATATTATGGAGTAGAAACCACTTACCCGTTATAATGTAGAGTTTGTCCTCTTAAAATGGACAAAAGATTGCGTCATGAATTTTTTCCGCCTACCGGTACAAAGATTCGTACCATATTTTCCGGTATATTATTGAAAATTCGTGGCATATTCTTCCAGCAAATTCAGTTTTCACTTTATCTCATTTCTCTACCATGGTATCCGCGCACACTGTTTATTATTAGGAAACGGGATTTATTGTAATAAAAAAAGCAAAACTTGCACACATACGTATTATTTTTTTCAAAATTATTAAAGAAAAGTAGAGAATTTGTAAAATAAAAATTAATGTCAACGTTTACAATTGCCCCATTTGAGCATTTTCAAATTTTCGAACACAAAATATCGCTGGTCACATTAAATGGAATCGGAGTGGCTGACACACGTTCTAACTCCTCAAAAGAAAATACAATATTGTTTACAAGAAGCACGTGAACTTTATTAATGTATAGTCAGTGACCGATAGGAGGGGACAATAAGTCGACCATGCCCCCCGCCATGAAACCAACTGTTTGCATTGCCTCGTTGACCGGGAAATCCTAACGTTCGAATCACGAAGATGAGTATTGTCGAAATTAAATTGTCGAATATATATATATATATATATATATATATATATATATATATATATATATATATACACACACACACACACACTAACATGCACTACACTACCACACATGCCGGGAAACCAGTCGGAGACTTAGAACTTGCCCCGGCTGGGGTGGTGCCCGCTGGTGGGAGATACCTGGTTGAGGAAAAATCCAGGTAGTTGGTCGGTAGGTCGGCGCCGGATCTCGCCATCCAGTGGGGGAGGATCACTGCCACCTCCCGATGAAGAAAACATGCACTTCACTTACGGGACTGATGACCACTATTTCCCGCGCCCGGAATCACTAACAATCAATCAATACCATAACAAATGGGTCATGGACCGCGCACTATCCTACGCTTGCGTTACGCTATCGCACGCGCACTACGCTTTCCTTCTTCATTCTTGTTCCCTTCCCGCCTACCTCTACACATACACACACACGCGCACTTACATTCACTACACTACTACCCATGTTAAAAAATCACCGTTTTCCGGCGCACGAATACTTAACTTTCTCTTCTTACAAAGAACTTCGTAAGGCGATGAAGTAAAAAAACAGAACTTCTCCCAGTTCGGTGGTTTCCAGTGGGGCACTTGGAAGGGACTAAACACGCAAGCTGAACTGTAGGTCGGCGCAGGACACAGTCATGTAGTACCTTCATTTGTTTGAAGAAAAAAAACGAATAGTTTTGCAAAATTTGTACTTGAAGTTAATGCAGTTTATAAAAATCATTGTCTCAAAAACGGATGAACACTTTTATTTAATTTTTTCCATTGGCAAATCGAAGGACCCTGAAAACTGGAGGTCACATTTTCGTTAAACTCTAAATTTTCAAAAATTGGAAACGTTAAAAATAATGGAAGAAAGTGTGTGCTGAGTTAGCGCCACTAGTTTTATTTATCTTCCACTATTTTTTCTTGAATATGTACGAAAGCGTACATGACAATTTTCTATAAATAGAATCCTTCTCCAACTGAACATGGAGAAACTGGAAAGAAAATCAAAAATAAGGCAAACACACTCAATATCGAATATTTAACTCAATTCGCACGTCGTATGAGTCCGTAGCGTACAAATACGTTTGTCTAGAATGTCTACTGATGATTTTCCTCGTCACCTTACTGCTTCTGGGAGAACAGCTACCTCATCGCCTCGTCAGCTGCAAGCGCCTACGCGCTCGGCCGTTCATCGCCGTTTCTCAGGCGATTGCTTTCACACTCACAAGCACTCGACATACGACCTTGACAAAACAGGAGAACATTCGTTGGGAACAGCGCTCGAATACTGTAACAAGTTAGAAAGGGATTGCAGCACGTCGGGCGACATAATGAACTCCAATCCAAGAAGTTGTTTTGATGGGAAGGGACAGCATATTTACCGGATTTTACTGGATTAACAACGCAATCATACATTTAAAAATTAATGAAGATACCCGAGAACGTAAGTTGCATGCCAGCTCTGATGTTCATCCGATGATCCTCAAACTTACTTCAATTTGAAATCGGAGATTTTGTCATTAACCTTTTGGTACAGCAAAAAATTAGATTAAATTGTAATAATGTATAATATAAAGGTATACTAAACTTTTTAACTCTGAATAAAAATGAAAATCTTAGTGAAAATTACCCTGGAAATATAAAAATCTACAATATTATAATTACTTTTTTATATCTGTGAATAATCTACAATAACGTACATGATTAAATGAACTCTTGCACTAGATATGTTTGGTTTTTCGAAACCAAAGCAGTTTTCGTTACACGAAATGTCAACTTCCTTTATCCTCCCCCATGAAACCAACTATTCCATTTTAATTGAAAAATGTGTTAATGTAAGCGTACCCTTATATTCACGCCATTCATATTTCTCACTATAACTCATATACAGACTTCTCTATTAGATACCTTTCCACTCAACGTCCCTTGTGCTTTTGTCTTCTATTCTCATTGCGTGCAGACCCTCCATGCCAACTCTATTCTTAGTGTTGTGTATGCCCTTCATAACTAAACGCGCATGCCAAATAAATGTCACTTTATATTATTTTTATAAGCCTCCATAATAATATTCGGAGCTTGGCATGGATTAATCAGTAATATTGTAAGTAATACCGACTAGACCGATTTTTTTACTTCTTTATTTCCAATCTCACAATAAAGACTCAGTTAAACAAAGTAGATACCAAGAAAATCAACAATCTAGGTACTTTCATTATGAAACATATTTTTTGTAAAGAGGAATGGAAAAAACTCGAAGGGTGCATCCACTCCAAATTGGGATGCCGGTTGCCTGATTTGGACTTGCGGGTCTCCTAAGTTGGACCACAAAAGAAATGCAGGAGTAAACAAATCGAAAAAAATAAGCCTGTCCATTAATGATATTATTAATACAATATATCCAGGTGACTTGAAAAAAACAGATTCGTTGAAATAAATTGCAATTTTCTTCGGAAAATCTAATCGACAGCCTATTTCTTTATTTAATGTATTTCACACCTCATGATCAATATTTCATCTGGAGGTAATCATTTTAATATTATGAACTGACCCTGCAAGATTCAATATATTCCAAGTTAATGATAACGCTATATAGCATTACGTAAATGAACCATTTAGTACCACACTTTTCATTCAATAAAGCCCAATAGACCGAGAAAAATATGAAGAGCAAACAGGTCGGCTAATAACATTCGTTTTTATCTCTTTAACATATGGACATACATCTCTTAACACTGGATTTCATTTTAGTACACACTGAGAGTGAACCTATAATCTCCATCTCAGACACTCCATATCCTCTTCCTTTCCCTTTCCACATATAGTACAGAATCAACTAGATTCAACATCATCGCAATGTGTTTTGTGAGGTTGTAAACAGAAACTTATTAAAATTCCTATTGTCTTGAAATCTCTTGCCTTGCCTTTTCGAATGTCTTGTTGAACTTTCTAGTTCCCTTGTTTCTTTTGTTTATTGGTAAAATAATCTGACGAGTATTCCTCATTACCATTCTGCTCAATGGTGCTGGACCCAGGATCGCTTGTTTTCTACTCAGACTGCAGGGGCATTCGATGGCGCACAATAACATTCTCTATAATCATATATTCCACTCCGTTGCTTTCTGTTGACGCGAAAGAAAAATACAAAATATTGCTTAACAGCTTCCTAAAATAAACCGGTCCAAAGGCAACCTTGTGTGATCCACTTTCGGCCATTCGTCCAAATATAAGAAACAGATAATCAACCCAACTACTTCAGGAGCAACATTAGTCATCCTATGCGCACTCGGAAGTTAATGAAGTATACTTGTAGCATGCAGCCTAAAAGTTGCAATTAATTTCTTCTTCTCCTCAAAATAGCTTACGATGTATAACACAAAAACAGTAGACAATTTAACAAAAACACTGTAAATAAACCTGTTCGTTAAAATGACTGCTATCACTGAAAGTTCACAAGCTTTAGAGAACTTGAATGATTCAAATGCTCTTATGCATAGAAATACGTGTATGGTCCATTCAAGCGCCGCCAGTTAAATTCGACAATTTACTCTTACATTTTATTAACATTGACATTTCTTAAATTTTTTAGTTTTTCGAGTGTTGGCGCAAATCAGTTTGATTTTGATTCATTCTAAATAACACATGGCCCGCAATCCCTTAGAATTGTTAATTTCAGTATTTTCTGTTTCTACCATCAATTCAGCATGAATACGTTATTGTGAACTAAGTAACGTAAATTAATTCCTTTTGTTTCAGATTGAGTCTTTTTTTGTAGTTGAAATTGTAAGAGAATAATTAACATTAAATAAACTCTGGATGTTACAATTATTTGTGTTACTGCAACCTAGAAATCATAAAGTTATTATTTCTTAACTGCAAATCAAGTTTTTTTCTCTTGAACCGCACAGTGTCACTGCCATTTAATTACTGACATGCCACATAAAATTCCTTATACAGTAATTAACAGTAGGTTTCTGATTCAGTTTCTTACACTTGGACGAAACGTTAATACGAATACGCAATCACATGAATTCCCTTTGCACTTCCAGTAATATATTCATGAACTTGACTCTAACTCTAAAAATAAAATTGTGCAAGAAAAGAACAACTAATGCGTCGAGATAGATAATGGACATTTTTAATGACGAAATGTTGTGGAAAGTGAGTTTCACTAGAACAAATATACTCAAGGACTTGTAGATACACAGTAAGTCTACCGGATATTACTAATGCATGTAAGATAGCGGCAGACAAGGGATTGCTAAGAAAAAACAGCGAGAATGTTAGTATATATTATCCATTTACTGGAGATACTTCTGACGAACAATAATGCTAAAATAACATGATATAATGATAAAATTACTATCGAGAAAATTCAATGAATTTCCTTTCCTAAATGAATCATAGGGAGGTGAACAATACGCATTCCCCCTCTTCACTATTGTTTCTATTCAATAGGTTTCAAAATAAATTTTGCTTCTTATTCAATAATACTTCTAAAGAACTCTACACGTGTAAATGGAAAAACTGCTTTGCTTCTACTGAGAGATGGAACCAATAAGAATTTTTAAAGAGATGTTTTCTCGAAGGTGCACGATATATTCTGTCGTTACAAATACTCTGCAAAATGAATGACTTCCCTTGGACTTAATTTGAAGGACAAACGATTATCGAGGTAAAAGAACCCTAGCTTGTCAACATCTGTTGAAATACAAGTAGCTTAATCTGTAATTCTAGAGTGCTGATGCATCTTAACTTGCTGTATGAGATAAATTAAAATACAGGACAAAAAGTGTTTCATTTGCTTTGCAACTTTTGTTTTTTGAATGTGAAAGAAGATATCGAGATGTTTTACGCAGGCGTTAAAAGATATCTATTTTTATTAATTTCCAATGCAGACCGGGAGCCGTGGCTCACTGCATCAACTGATGTAACGGCAGTGCCTCTGACCGGGAGGTCCTAGGTTTGAGTCCCGACGGCGGCAGGATTTTCGACACTAGCTTGTAAGCTAGGTCGAATTTAGTCGCTGCCTGGAGGAGAATTCTAGGGGCCGGCTGCTCTGATCGGTAGTTTTCCGTGATCAAAACCCGGTGAATGCCGGATCAGTACCCTCACACAAACGGCCACGGATCGCGCGCGATCTTTCCTTCCTCTTCCTAGTCCTAACCTCACCTCTTACACACACACATACTATCATGCTACTACTACCATCATGCTACTACTACCACATGCCACTACACACACTACACTACCACACATGCCGGGAGACCGGTCGGGGACTTAGAACTTGTCCCGGCTGGGGCGGTGCCCCGCTGGTGGGAGACACCTGGCTGGGGAAAACCCCGCTAGTTGACGGTGGTCGGCGCCGGATCTCACCATCCAATGGGGAAATGTCACCGCCACTTCCCGATGAAAAAACACGCACTATACTTACGGGACTAATGACCTCGTTAGTTGACGCGCCCGGAATAACAATCAATCGAATACAGAAATTGAAATAAAACAATGGAATCTCCGACAACGTGAGAAGTAATAATGGTTTCGTTCGATACACAGGGACACAGGAAAAATCCAAAAACGATTAACCAGTTTTGATTTTGACAGAAAAAAAATACTCTGCTTATTCTCATATGGCACCTACAGGCTGAATTCTCTCAGTCACTCTTTATGAGTCAGCTAAGGCCATGCGACACGTTCCGGAGGAAGATGTCGCCTGCCATTAAATATTAGCTGTTTACGTGTTGTGCAATGGAACAACTTGTTTTACATTCTTGATGTGTAAAGAACTGTTATACTCTGTATGCATACGCTACGTTATTGCTGTATTCGTGAAGACTGTTTTTGTCAAATATTTTATTTATTTTAATGCTATACGAGAGTATTTTACATAATAAAAGTAAATATCAATGTTTTTTTTATAGTAAAGCATTATAAGACACTGTTCGGAATAATTTATCTCAGGAAGCATCATTACTAAGAAGTGGAAGATACGTTTATGTTGAAATTAAGTACTTTGAAGGTATTGAACGCATGGAACTCCCTAACAACATAACAGATGCCATCACAAATATCATCCTTTATTAAGTGACAGACATTGTGATGTTGGCATCACAAGGAACATTCTATTCTATTCGAAAAAACTCATTGTTATTCGTAATGGAATCATGGTGTCGTACTCATATAATAAACTTTTCAAATTTTGTGCTTTAAGGGGATACTAGTGACGCTGTGGACTGGTGGCGTTATCTATTACCTACCATTCTGATGAAATAAAATGTTGTGTCGTTCTGTCAAATATTTAACAGCAGAAAGATGTCTTTTCAAAAATTATTAACCTTCACATGGTATTTCTACACCTTTTCAATTTCAAAATGAGACCAAACACGTTCTAGTTGAGAACGAGCACATTCAAATTGGGAAGAAACACTTGGGTTTAAAATCAATCATATTCAAAAAGAGACGAATCACCTTCAGACTGTGAAAAACATTTAACCAATTTTCCAAATTTTAAAATGAAAAAAAAGGAAAAAAAAAAAATAAACGAACACGAATTAGGAATATACTTTATTGAACCGCACGAAACCGAAAAATAACATAATAGGTTAAATTAATAACACAATTATATCAATTAATTTTAAAGCATCTGGTATGAATCTTTGAATATGAACAATGAACTTTGAATAAGAGCTGTTTTTCACATTGATTGTATTGACATTGTTATTTATATTTTTTTCTAAATCGTGGTTCGAAATTCTATTTGAGAAATATTTCTTCTTTCTTCACCAGTTAATATATTTGACAAGTGCTATGTAACTGAATCAAGTTCCTTTCTTAGATTGTCCTTGCTTTCAAAAAATTAATAAAGTTAGTTTCGTTGTATAATACAAGAACTTTGTCTGTTGGGTAACGTAGCTGCAGAACATATTCGTGAGGTTTTGTACTTATTTCATCGCTTTTGGTTTTCTCGGACTGTCTTCGAATATACTTAAGTGTGAATAATAAACCACCTAAACGTTTCCGTAAACATTTTGTGGACACAATTATTTCATGATTTTCTTAAAATTTACATTGATGTTCTTTACTTTAAACCTTGGATTTTTTTCAATATAATCAAGAATTAGTTTATGATGTTCTCTCGTAATTTGTATCTTCCTCCTTCCACTCCATGGGTTGCTTTCGTTTTGATTCTTCCCCCGTCTACAAGCAGAAGATTTTACACTCCAAATGTATTCGCCAGACCTCTCCCACTTCCATTGTTGTTAAATAAAGCACATATATGTTGTAGATGCTTTCTGCCTTCCTTTTTTAATACACAGCACAATTAATCAAGAAGAAAAACTGTATTTATCAACTAAACAGAATACGACATAACCTCTTTTTGCCAACAATTGCCTGATTACATCTCATTTTGAAGTTGCTTGGATCTCAATATGAAAATAATAGGTCTCAATTTGAGTGTGGTTTGTCTCAATGTCAACGAGTTTATTCCTTATGTGAGGATGTTTTTCCCAATTTGAGAGTGCTTGTTCTCGATCTGAATGAGCTTAGTTTCATTTTGAAGTTCTTTTGAAGTTGTGCAGGTATAGTTCGGTGCTGTGCAATGGGTTCGTGTTTCGTCCCACTGCACTGCAACGCAATGGGTACACTGTGCGCCACTCCCGCCACTCTTGAGATGACACGAACAGACGCCACTTATCTACCCGACTACATATATCGTGTAGTAACTGCACCAGCGCGGCGTCCGTCGGAGTGCTGGAGCAGCGGGAACCCGTCCGGGGGGCTCCTGTAGTTCCTATTGCGATAAGAATGGATTGTACTTAGAGGATATGAAAGAGTTCTAAAATGTTGTTATCAGGCGGTAATGTTTACTTTTCTAAAGTTTTATCATTCACTTATATTTTTAAATATTTCTTTTCGTTGTATCTCTAACCTTCAATTTTACTTTGCACATCTATCGCTAAGTTAAAGTATTTGTTATCGTGAAGTTTGAAACAATTCAATGAGTTTACCTACTCATTAATTCAAAAAATACAAGAATCGTTCTTTTTATTAAAATAGGTAGTAAATCAAATCAAATTAAATAAATCAAATTAACGAGAGACTTTTAAATAATTTTGAAACGAGCATGACTGTAGTATTTGACAATGTCAGGCTGTTCTGCAAAACCAAACGGTGATAAACGTGTTTGCATTTATTTGTGCAAATACAACAGTGGAACGTATTCTTTCTCATTTTTACTCCACTCTCTCACAGAAGTAATATGCCAGCCTATCCCAAGGCCTGTGACAACCAGCCCTACATATGGTTGCCACATTTTACCTTTATGATTTTAACGACTCTAAAAGTTCACTAGTCAAACTTTCACGAATAAAAATAATATAATCAATGATGATCAATAATATAAGAGAATAAGAGAACCGGAATTCAATATCATCATTATCATGAATATTTTCAAAGACCTGAAATAGTAATGAATGTCCAAGAATTAGTGAAATTGTCAACGTTGTTAGAATTAGAAGACGAAAAGGCATGTTGTTGTGGTATTTTTATTACACATAATGCAATTTGCTGTTCAATATAGCGTGCCTCTTCTCAATTGTCTTTATCATTAGAATTTCATGCATTATCATAAATTCAACAATAAATAAATTGTTCTTTACAACAAATTATCAAAGTCTTTGGGTGCAAAATAGGTTTTATCGTGTTTTTCTTAAAAATAAATTATTTTATTTACCTCTCTAAATGCCGATAATCAATTTTGTGAGTCTATCGGAGTAAAAACTATTGTATTTGAAATAATTTCTTTGAATAAATTCGACGAAAATATCCACACAAAGGTTTCATCTTTTATCTGAAGTACAAACACACAATACGAAATCCACAGTGTAGGAAAAATTCTTAATACTCCATCCTTTGTTTTGTAGTTTATGAATTCCGAAAAAATATCATACGTGATTATTATGGAAATCTAAATATAATCACAGCGTTTTAGTCTGTTGGGAATAAAAATGTTGCAATACCTCGTTTGCAGTTTGGTTAATGAACTTGAATAACTTGCATTTAAGAACCTTCAGCATTTATTTATGTTCTCCCATCTTTTTTATATAAAATCACTATACTCCCCAACTCTCTTTCACCCTTGTGGAAATGTTCTATCCTTCCCGCTCACACTCCCATCTCATCTTTAAACGTCTTGTCACTTTTTAACGATGGTTTCAGACAACAAAACTAACAATAAGATCTCTCGTTTGTACTTTACACAAAAGACTGGTGCAGGCTAAACTAGTAGGTACCGAAGTGTTGCCAAGAAGAGATGACAAAGTTGGCCCGAGGCCGGAAATGTGACGAGCATCCATTATTTGCGTCTCATTCGCTACCGCATTCCTTTCTTCTTACACTATCCGTCTTTCATTGGCAGAACGTTGGCGACATTTTGAAGCGAATCAGATGAAATCTGCTCAATACCCTTACTCCTATCTATTACTTTTTTCCTTAATGTGAATAATCAAATGTCACACTCTTGATGCTGATGAGAGTAGAACAAATACTCATAGTAAAGTAGTCTAGTATAAGTAGTAATAGACAATCGTTACCCTTTTAGAAAGGAATTGTCTTTCATTTAAGCTTTCTAATAGTTATTTTCTTTCGCCAATGAATGCTCAAGCTGTAATTACTGTAATTGTAACAGCTCATTACTGCAATTGTAACATTAATATTGTGGGTAAATGGCACTTTCGTACAAAAAGTCATTTGCCAGTTACAATATGTAATATACAAAGAGGATAAAGGCGTTATTTAAATTACGTTCACATATTTTTATTGTAATATCTTCCCACACCAATGCAGAAAAATATCAAAGTATTTAATGTATGTGGCGTAATGAGACTGAAATACATACATTGCAGTAATTCAAGAATATTTAGAAATCTCCGATTGGATACACATGAAATTTCAATATTTCTCATCACATGCGTTGTATCATTATGTAATAAGCCATTATTCGTTTGTTCATTCACGACTTCCAAAAGTCAGAAGAGCACGGCGGTGCTCTTGGAAGCTTCGGGTCGAACAGAGGTGATGTAACCTTCCATGTGAGTGCATAGGAACACGAGGCACCAGCGTTTGGCAAGGCCCACGGCGCTCAGCTGAGCTGAGGCAAGTTCCACAGGCTGCTTCCAATCGCCATCACCACTTCCTAGCGGAGCGTCAGTCGCGGCTTCCTCCCCCGCCCCCGCCTCATTCACTTCCCCCCCCCCCCTCCCCAACCGTCCCCCGCCCCTCCCGCCCCCCATCACCACACCCTCCGCCTGCCATATTCGCCGCCCTTCCGCCTTCTCCCCGCTGCCCCCTCCCACTCTACCTGCTCCTCCGTCCTCCCACCTCCCTTCCGCCTCCCTCTCCGCCACCCCCTCCAAATCCCCTCTGCCCCGGCCCCATCCGCCACCATTTCCATCTCCCCCTCGGCCACCTCAACCGCCTGCCCCTCCGCCTAGCCCCTGCCTTTTCATTCACCACCTACACATCCGTCACCTCCTTTAGCACCGCCTCCTCTAGGGCCGCCCCTCCACCATTCCTCCCACCCCCCCCCCCCAGGCCAAACGCGCACTCCCTTTCGGGTTCCCGGCCCCCCCCCCGCCAATTTATCGCCACTTTCTGCCCATTTGATAACTGACCTGCCTGACACAAGCAACCGCCGAATGCCCGTTTACTGTCGCCTTTCCGCAACTCCCCCCGTTCAGTTCTATCCCGCTCATCTCAACCCGCGCCAACACAACCGCTAAGGTCGACGCCGCGTCGCCTGGCGTCGCGTCGGCGGGCTGCGCCCTTGGAACGGCGCGCACATTAGGCGTTCGGTGGGGGCGGGGCGTGGCGGGGTGGGACGTGGCGTGGCGAGGCGTGGCGGGGCGGGGCCGGCTGGGTGCGGCTATGCGGCTCGGCGCAGTTGCGTAGCCGGGGCTCGCTCAAGGGCAACTCCGGCCCGCGGCGTCGCCGCATCGCTCGCCCGCCTGCGCCCCCCGGCGCGGCGCGGCGCGGCGTCGCGGGGCTGCCTCCGCCCTCGCCTTCTCCCTAACCCTCGCTCTGGCCCTGGCCCTCGGTTTCGTCCTCAACCTGACCCTCACACTGGCCCTCGCCTTGGCCCCCGCCGTGGCCTTGGCCCTTGCCACCGCAGTCGCCTTCGACCTCGGTCTTGCTCTGACCCGCGCCCTGGCCCTCACCCCCACCATCGCTTCCACCCTCGCCCTCACCATTGCCGTGGCCCTCGCTCTGGCACTCGCCCTGACCTCGCCGCCACCTGCTACGGAGCGGTGGAGGCGCTTGGAAACGAATACGTCCCCTCGAGGAAGGATAGCGGCAGCAAAACTTCACGTCCGCACGTCACCTCAAAGGTCGGGAGCCCAAGAGAGGCCCTGTAAAAGAAACTTCTGCTTGCAATTTCCCCTCCCGCTTCCTGGCACACACACCTTTTCATCTTCATCTCGGAATCCGTGTTGAATTCTAAAGAATTTCAGTAAGGAGAAACAAAGCATAATTTCCTGTGCACCTCCTGGCGCTGCCATAATATTTTTTTCTCAAACATGATATATGCCTGGAAATAGAGCGTACAAAATTCTGTGAAAGAAAACAACTTCTTTACACACTGGCCGCAAAATTGAACTTTTTCGGCCTACGCCTTTAAAATCGCATGCACCGACTTTATCAACTCAAACGTCACAGAAAGTACAAGGCAATTAGTTTCTTTTCACCATTAAGTAAACGCTTAATGGTAAAGATTTAAAAATTCAAGTTTAACAATCGATTGATTGATTGATTGATTATTTCGTGAGTCCGGGCACTTTATCTGCTGTGGCCACTGAAGGTGAGTAGCAAGTGTAGTGGACGCTGGAGTCATTAGCACCATAAGTGTAGTACATATTTTGTTGCGAAAGGTGGCGATGATCGTTCCTCGCTGGATGGCAAGATCCAGTATCGCCCTGGAGGTCGGCTTGGGGGTTTTCCGCAACACGATCTCCCCCATCAACCTCCCCGCCGGGGAAAGCTCTAGGCTCTTGACTGGTCCTGCGACACGTATGGTAGTCCGTGTAAGAGAGTGTAAATACAGAATTATGTATAAAGATGGATGGAAAAATATCTGATTGTTGAGTTTGAAGAGAATTAAGTGGTGACTTCGTACGATCGGTGTCTGTTGGTTTCCTTCTTATGAGTTCTGGAGTATCTCTACATACAGAGCAGTAATCCGCATGTATTCTTTCGTTCCAACGGGCCTGATATCTTTGTTCCATTAAAGAAATGTCCTGATGGAACCTTTCTCCGTTTTCATCACTGACAACTAGGAGGAAATAAGTACCGTGGGAGTGGAGAATATGGATTTAAAGGGTCAAACTAAGTTTCCGACCGGTCTCTCGGCGTATGTGGTAGTGTAAGTGTGTGTGTAAGTGTGCATGTAAGTGGAAGTGTGTGTAAGGTGTAGGATACGAAAAGGAATGTGAAGGAAAGATTGCGCGCGGTCCGTAACCCGCTTGTAAAAGTACTGTCCCGGCATTCGCCTGGTATTGATCGGAGAAACCACAGGAAACTACCGATCAGCAGCAGCCGGCCGCTAAAATTTTCATCTAGAGAGTGACTGAAATCGACCTTGCTATCTAGTTAGCATCGAAAATCCTGCCACTGTCGGGACTCGAACCTAGGACTTTCGGGTCAGAGGTACTGAACACTGTCTTCTCAGTTGATGCTGTGAGCCACCTCTCCCGGTCGCATTTGTGTGAATTTGTAATTTATAATTTTTGGCATTTAGGTTATCACCTAAATAAACATTTTCTACCCATTGGATCTTCTCTATATAACGTATGTGTGGTAACATAAGATATTCTATATCTTTTACTTCAAACATCTTAAAGTTAAGTCTCTGAGCTATATTAGGTGTTCTTCGCTCTAGTTACTAGTACAGAGCTAATCCCTTTACAGCTGCCAAGAATTTTTCTATCTCTGACACCGCCACCTGTCCTGCCTTTCGACTCCATCGCTACTTCGCAAAGATTCAACGGAAAGAGCTTCGTTTGAGAAAAGGAGCAAACATCTAATACTTGAGATAGCACTTTCGCATTAATATAATACTTTACTGTCCCATTTACTTTCCCCTTTGATTGCTACCCAAAATAATTTTTATAAGGCGAGTTTCACATAATCTTAATCAATTTGAAATCGATAGGATAATTATTCTAGAGTATATTTTAATATTTTAACACCACTGGATTTGAATGAACAGCAAGTAACAGAACAGGACAACGTGTAAGCAGACAAGATAACCATCAGTTCTGTATTTATATAGAAGCCATTAGAGAATTTTTCGCTGCAGTAGACGAATTCTCTCTTAAGTCTCATTTCCTTTTCTCACTTCTAAACTAAAACTCATTGTTTGTATTTGGCTGCTTAGCGAATCAGTGGTTCAGTCGTAATTCCCTTCTTTTCAGGGCATAACTTTTAAAGTTGGCACAATTGCATAAAATGGATATTTTTTAATAAATGAAATGTTTCCTTCAAAGAACACAAGTTTTATAGCTTATAAGATTATTGATTCTTGTATTACAAGGAAAATGAAATTTGAGGGCATAATTTGAATCTCCTAGCACTTACCATTAATATAAATAATATGTATTAAGGAGGTAGATAAGATATAAGATAGGCAAATCTGCTCCGAGAGAATAAACAATTTTTATATTGAAAATCTTGAATTGTTAATTGAAGTCTAAAAAAAACACGTTTTTCACCTGATTTATCTCAATTTACCCTGAGTACTTCGTACAAATGAAAAAACGCGTTTTTTTAGCTTCTTATATAAATTCAATTTTTTTTAACCACATTACGTACATGACTATTGACTTAAATTATCCTTGCGATTTTCTATAGATGATAAAGATGATTTTAGAGCTTTTTAAGGTGCGCGCGTATATACTGCGACGTTACGGGGTTAGACAACCCCATAACGCCACCATCAGCTATGTAAAGAAGTCCACGAACAGAGAGGACTAGGGTACGCGGCGGAGCGATGGCCGGTAAACGCGCCATCTGCCCACAGCTTTTCGAACTATAACGTCCGAACTAGTGTTTTTTCCGGGAGGTCACGAAAGGAGGAGAAGATGCACCCCTCCAAAATTTTCCCAGGCGCGAGTACCATAAGTATCGCGGCGCGCCTCGGAGGAATTCTCTTTTAAGGCAACAGCGACGGCGACCAGAAGAAACTCTTTGACTACAGCAGTGACGGCGAGTACAAATTGATAGCATAGGAGTTTATTTTAACTTGGTAGTTAAAAGTTAGCTTGGAAAGCATATCTTAGAAAGTAAAGTAATTAAGAAATATAGTGTACATGAAATATAGTAATTAAGAAATGTAGTGTGTCATTCGTCGCATTCACAATAATTCGGAGAGCTAGCGAAATAACTGTTTGACGTCGAAATAACTTCAAAGTTGCAAAATTCGCGCTGAAGGACATTAATTAAATCCAGCATCTCACATTGCGCGCTGAGACCACACATGCCTAAAGTGTGGTAGGTCGGCCGAGCATTTGAGCATAACTCCAGCAACATTAATAATTTCGAGGCTGGAAGCGCGAACAAACGTGTACGAGGCGGTGGGAGAAGGACGACCCCAGGAAGAGCGAAGCGTAGGTGAGGAGGACTTGGTCTGGAGAGAGGATAGTACGGGTTCGGAACGAGAGAAGGGTGTGGAAATTCGAAACTTGGCGGTGTTCGAGCGAAGGAAACTGCTATCGTCGCAGCACAGCACGCGAAGACGAAGCGGCAACGCGGGGCGAGCGGCAGAAAATCCCCAAGGTTACCTACAGGCGAGCGACGCGGAGCTGTTGAGGTAAAGGAACTGGCAACGTTTATGCAGCGATCAGCTGGGGAAAGAGGATAATGGTAAATACACGACAATCAGTGTTCAAAGTGGGTGAAACGTCTAGAATAGGTGGGAGAAGTATTTCGAACTGTGTGAGTGGCAGTTTCCAGGTCATTTACTGCGCGTGTCATTAGATTCATTTAAAGAGGCCATACCTTGTACAATTTTACATAAATGACTCAGGATTTTCATGTGTTGTACAGTTAATATTATCTGGAAAGATCAATTTGTTGTATGTGTTTAAAGTAATTGCTTTTGTGACATGTAAAAGGGTCTGATTTAAGTAACGTGAATGCCACGTATTTTTTTTTGTTCAGTGTTATAGAGAGTGCAAACCCAAGGCTAGCACCTGTGAAAGGGTTTCTTTGAAAAAAGTATCAAATTCATTTAAAAAAAAAGCTGTGCATGGAAAAAAACTAGAGGCCAAAAGAGTAAATAATTTAGTAGTGGAAGAAGTCAGACAGGAGTGATCAAATAGTAAATTGTAGTTGATGAAAGTGTGTTCAGGCAGTCGAGGTGACGTCTATATGTTTTTTTTTGTCTTGTTTCATTTTTTTCAGTGACCAGCTACTTAAAGTGCAATAACCTGTTATGAAATTGCGTCACTGTAAATTTTCCCATTGAATATATGTTCATATTATTCGTATTTTATTTGATTCATTGTGTTAAGGGTTCAGACCTTTCTCATACCCGAAAGATCCTGCTTCCTGAGAATTTTAAGCTCGCTTTACGAGCATTCATGCTATCACGACCCACCACGTGTGGTAAAGTAGGTAGGTGGGTGTGTTACAATACACACACACATACATATCCGATTTTGACCCTCATAATGTCCCAAAAAGTTGGGAAAAATATTTTAAAACATACTTCCCTTCGTTTTTAAGAATATATCATGTTTTGACGTAGATCATAAAAAGGGTTATATAGAAATTGTAACCCTGGTTACGTTCACAATATGTAGAAAACGTCACCTTTCTTACCGTCGACTAGTGAACTTACTTTGGCCGAATTTCGACTTAAGCCCTTATTCATTACGCTAGTACACATTTCAAACTCGACCAGTAGGAAGATCAATATCATCATCCATAAATAAAATGAATAATTACAATATATAATAATTTTTATATTTGCCACACCCACCTGTGTGGTCGACGAAAGGAGGAAGCTTACAATATACTTGTACTACAATTACGGCGTCTTTCCTTTACAAACGATGGGTAATGATTTGCCTTTGGTTTCCACCGAATGAAGGATGGTAGAGCGACCACCATCCTTCATTCAGTAATTATGAGAGGTAATAACACTAGGGAACAAGATTTTTACCTCCAGGCAGGTAGATTGCGCAACATACTCAATGTCATACTTAGATTACGAATATCACTACAAAAGCGACACATCATGTCGTTTTCAAGTATACCGTATCTTTATACCGTATTTACTATTAATGCAAATACTTTTAAATTGTACCTGTAAGATATGTAGAACTATACGCATAAAATCTATTTAAAAAATAAAGTATTTGCTCAATTCATCTATGCCACTTTCATGACATGGCGACAAAATTTGTCTTTCGAGATTTTATTTTACCTTCTCTACCCGAAGAATGCCATCTTTATTTTCGCGTCTAATAGTCGCGCTTAATTACGAGTAGGTCTTATTGACCTTAATAGGTCTTAGTATATGTTTTGAAAACAAGTCACGTGCACCATTATATTTCCTATTGCGCATCAGTTAGCCCCTTACCTTATCGCAACTATACAAGTATCCAATTGTTGCGGTGGCAGATTCTGAGTCAGTGGGTGTCATGCGGAACTGTACCGGCAGTGCGCGTGAAGTTCGTGCCTGGTTTACGTGTGCCTCAAATACATTAATGCATTATAGTTATTTTTATAAAGTGAAATTCGCCTCACGATCTATAGAATTGAATCGGATCGATAAAATAAAAATCGTCTTTTCACATCTAAAACCTGCGAATCAACCCGATATCTTCTGTTACGTTTGTGGAAGATTTACACTCAAACTTCAAAGGAATAAATATTTGAAATTATAAAACTTGCGTATTCTTCATACTTCGGCTGTCGTGTTTGTGATCAGGATGAACCATGGGCTGCTCACCTGTATTGTGTCACCAGTACAAAGAAACTTAGGTTGTGGTTGTATGGAAAACTCTAATGATTTTCATTCGCTCTACCAATGCTATGAAGAATACCAACAAACCATTTTAATGTCTGCATATTATTGCACGAACATGCGTCTTCCATTTTTAAATTGTTCTTATCTCATATGAAGCATGCTCATAAAATTTTGTAGTAATATAACCGGAGTGACAATGCGGAAATTATTATAGAGTTTTTTTACTTCAAATACTAACTACGTTCGTATCTTTTTAACTTTGCGAGATAGAAACATTTTTTTCGTTTTCGAAGTAAGCGTGATCGTTTACTTTGAAATCACCTACTTCCATCCTGGAGGTATGATTTTTTTTTGTTCCCTAGTGTAATAGTTGAATTATTATGAATGGAATAGTATTTTAAATTTTGGTACTTATTTTTCATAATAGTACAGAATTACGTGATCCTGAAGAAGCAGGTACCGACTTCGGTGGCTCAGGGCATCAACTGATGTCACCACACTGCCTCTGATCAGGAAGTCCTAGGATTCGAGTCACAACAGTGTCAGGATTTTCGACACGAGGTACATAGCAAGGTCGAATTCACCCAAAGCAGCGCTCTGCTTTGATCAGTAGTTTTCCGTGGCTTCTCCGATCAACACTAGGCGAATGCCGCTGCGAATACCCTAACAAACGCACACAAACGCGTTGAACCGCGGGGAAAACAAGGCGATGCTGGTGAACTTATCAAAATAAAACTAGATATTATTAATTCTATTTGTAAGTGTATTTCAATGTATATCTAATTCTACGAATTAAATGAGAGATGCTTCATATTTTGGAAATGTGAAAATATATTCATATAATTAGACAATTTCAGCAAAAATAATGATGGTCTATATTTATTCAATTCAACTTCTCGTATTATATAATAAATTTTTCATGTTTAAGGAAAGAAAAATGTATAATGAGATTGAATTAAAACAGTGGTGCTCAAACAGCGCAGACGTTTGCGCGCATTATTTATAACTTTTGTAATTTTTGAAAATTCAGCGAGTTCATCTAAAATAAGACCTGCGCAATTTTTAAGCATCCTTGGCTCTACTCAAGGGAGGAAAAAGTTTAAAAATTCGTTTTGAGAATATTTTTTTAATCTTATATATTTTGAAGAACTTTCTTATAAATTGCCTTAACATAAAGAAGAAATTTCGGAAAACTACTCGATTTAAAAAATTGTACATGGCCCTTTTGAAATATCTGACTTTTTAGAACAGATTAATTTTTTTTTAAATCTGGGAGTAGCACCAAATTTTTACCGCCCTTTAGGGGAGGAGATTTAAAGAAAATTGGAACGTTTTTTAGAGAATAATTGTTTAAAATGTGTTTAAATTTCACGCAAAATTAGAAGAAACTTACTTACATTTTTGAAAAGTTGAACATGGCGTTATTTCAAGGTATGTTTTTGAAGAACAGATTTTATCAAAGCAAAAATCTACTTGAAATCTTGAATATTGTAGTCGTGAGAAGACGCCGCAAAATTTTTTAACTTTAGCAATTTTCGAAATACGAGAGGTTTCAAGGAAAATGAAACTAGCGCTATTCTTTTAAGCATTGTCAACGCTATCCGCGGACAATGATTAATCAAAAAATTTGAGCCAGTTTTGAGAAAATATGTATGTAAAGTACCCAAACTCAAAATATCCATTTCAAAGGGGCAGGTCCTTGAATTCGTTCCCATCGTTCGGGGAATAACAGTTTTGGAGAAAATCATTTGTACGGTTTCAGCGCTAGCGTTCACCACAGACAGGCAGACACACAGACGGGCAGAGAGACGAACGGACAGACAGACAAGTTTTGCTTCGGTATCAATGATCTACCAAACATGGATTTGACTACACAACGTTTTAGAGGAAGTATTTTACTACACAAATAGGAACAAGATTCATCCCATTTTTCGTTACCACGGCCCGGTTCTGTCGAAAAATCACTTATTTCCGGCGTACGATTACAATACATTATTTTCCTATGAAGGAGAGATAGTTAAAAGCATCGTCAACAAAAATTAATTGAGAGTATTTCTAAACCTAGTTAAGTTCACTGAGATTATTTTTTGATCTTCACGATAATGTATCTGTGTAACAAAGCTGTTAACAAAGCCGATTAAACACTTTGTATCATGAGAGTTAATAACATTATTATTGAAAACTTGTTATCTAAACTATTTACATGCTTTTAACTTTCACCGTTGTTATCGAACAAGAGTGAACATTCACTCTCTTCCGGCTTTAATCAACGTCTCGATTGATGCATCAGAGCTTTCAAAAACAGTTCCGAGAAAAACCAGTGAGATCCAGTAATAGGCGAGTCGTGACCTAATTTCGGAAGCAATTATGGGGCAAGGGTGTTTTCGGCGCTTTACAAACAAGCTATGTTGATCTAGTCCTAGGTCAATATATAATTGAGGGCAATGAGAGGGCGTATAAACAAGCCACACACTGCAAAACACCCTTCGTTTAGTGGAAAAACAATTGCTACATTCCAAGACAGAAGTTCTCAGTGCTATCACACAGTCTGGTTTATCTTTCATTTTTACAGCTTTAAGGAAAATATGCAGATGCACTTCTTTCTTACATGTACAGTTAGAAGTGGCGTCTGAAGAGAATCATTGCGAAAAGATATAATGCACAAAAAATTATAAAATTCATTTAGGGCTAATTTCAAATATTTTAATGCTGAAGCAGGAAGTGTACAGTATTGATTTCTTACTCTGAAATTACCTGTGTTCGCTCCAACGTTTAATGTTCTTTAGTGAACAGAATTCTTGTTCAGTTTCTACTATGTGAGTGTGTTTTGTAGGTGAGTCGGTGCCTTGGAAGTGTGTCTCGTGACAATTAAGTTTTATTTCTGAATTTTTGTAGTATTTTCCAGACCAATGCACGGGACCAATGCTTGGGAGGGGGGGGAGAAATGCCGGAGATGAGAGGAGAGTATCGCATCACGATTCCCCTGCGTCTGACGCATACAGTCAACTCAGTGACTCCCTAGTGCGTCAGGCCATTGTAAGATTGTTATCTGGCGCCATGTTCTTTTAATAAAACGACTCGCCCTTCAGCATTTTTCTTTTAGCTTTAGATTCCAACTCTATTGGCGCATCCCTTTTAAGTAAAGAGCAAAATAACTGATTTTGTTTGGTGATCGTAAGCATGAAACAATGCTGATACTGGGCTTTGGGGAATGAGCAGCGTCACAGTCGTTCGAGCTGACGTTTCGGCCATCATGTTGTGGCCTTCGTCTGAGCTCTACTAACTCAGACGAGCAGAGCTCAGACGAAGGCCACAACATGATGGCCGAAACCTCAGCTCGACCGGCTGTGACGCGGCTCATTCCTGACAACCACGTATCAAATGTCTCCGGCCGCGGAATCCTACGAATCTACAATCCTACTGTTTTAGGTTATAGAAGCGCCCAGTAAATGACTGTCATGGTTGTCTCTACTGCGCCGCGAGTCGGAGCGAAAACTACAGGGTCGCGAACCAGCTGCCAAGTACCATGCAATGATTTGTTTTAGATGTCACACAAGTTTGGTGAAAAATCTCAGTTACAACAAAAAACTGTTCCTTCCCTTACATTTTATGAAAAGCTTCTGGCCATCCTGAATGGTTGACCCTACTCTCATAAGAAATTTACAAATCGTCAGAAAACTCACTGAGAGTGGTTTGTTTTTTCATTACAATCCTTTTTTAGGTCGCATTTTAACAACTTGGTCTTATAGCGACCACAGTGATTGTTTTAACTGTAGGAATAACACGTAAGGACAACACGAACACACACAAGCATCCATGCCCATGCCATAAATACGAACGCGCGACCCTTCGAGCCGAGGCAACTACGGCCCTCCAGGTTTAGCGACCTCGGCTATTCAGGCCGGCTACAATTCTTTGTAGGGAACCCGAAGACCTGAATGGTGGTTAGAATGCTGGTTAGAAAGCCATAATATTGATGTACGCCGCCTTCGGGAGCTCTCTGACACCTGGGGATTAAGAGGTGGAAATAGGCAACTGTTCCGACGGGCAGCCATGTATTCTGCCCGTCGGGCTTTCTACAACTGTACTTCTCTTTTCTGGAAGAAACTCGCGCCCACTCCACGCGCGGAGACTGTACTACTCACGCGGGGGGCGAGTTGGAGGGGCCCTGCTTTGCGAGGTCTTCATTTTGGGAAGCCTTGCCACCGCCGTCGCCCTTGCCGCCACCACCCTTCTTGCCACCACCGCCCTCGGTTTTGACAGCAGCCTCGTCGACAGGCTGCGGTCCTCGAGCACCCAATTTCATCCAGGCAAAGTACTTTGACCTGAAAAAAGCAAGCTTGGCTCCAGTATTTCCAGCAGGAATGTCTTCAGTATTTCCTTCAGAATTATCTCCTGTGGATCCATCGTCGTCTTCAATCACCAATTTAAGATTTTTAAAATCGTTTCCAGATTTCATCTCAAATGTTTCTTCAGATTTCTCTTCTGGTATGTATCCTAATTTGATTCTAGACTTGTCTCCAGATTTCGCTTTAGCTTTTGTGTTGCTTTAGTATCGTTCTTGCTTTCTTTGAATGTTTGCTCCACTTGACTCGTAGATGGAGCTGTTTGCTGAGTTTCGAAACTTTTGCTTTCATTAGCAGATTTGTCTGGTTTAAATTCAGATTTACGCTCTTCAATTGAATTTTCAGGATTGAGTTTCTTTCCCTTCTTGAAAAACTTTGGTCCAATTTTTCCTTTTTCGTTGGTTTTAAATGCATCTGTTGCCTTGGGTCCTTCTTTGATTTCCAATTTACTTGTATTCTTTGGAAAATTCTGCTTAAACTTTCCACTACAAATTTCATTATTGTTGATTTCACGTTGATCAGCAGATCTTTCATTTTTCGTGGTCACAGCTTTTGAATTCTGAGAAGTGGAAAATATTTCCACGTCCACATTGTGATTAATATCCTTCTGGAGAGTATTTTTTGCAAGATCCACTCGAGTGGCAGTTGTTTCATTGTTATGTTTGCCACTCGGTACGTTTCCATCTTCATCTTGAGAAGAAGACTCAGAATTTCCTAAGTCACCTATCTCAGCGACGAGTAAGGCAATATCATCTGAATTTTGAGATGAAGGACTCGATTCAGTTAGTTCATCTGAAATTGTTTCTTTTGAATCTTCTCCAATCTTCAAGTCTTCCTTTAAATCAGCAGGTTTATCATTGGACATCTTGAAGCAATTCTTCCCTTTGTCCAGTTTCATTGCTTTCAGTGCCTCAGAACCAAAAGCAGCATCTGGGTCAACTGCACGATACGTTCCACTTGGTCCCGGTTCACCCTTCATTCTGAAATGAAAGAAAACTCCATGTTACAACAATATAAAAAAATCCAGAAAGAATAAAAAGTACTAAAAAGAAAAGGAATAATTAACATTTACATGTTTAAAAAATAGTGTATTCATCATTCAATCTTTATTTCGGTTCCTCTCAATATGCTCTTTAAAAAAAAACACATGTTATGCACTCTTTGTTCTTATAATTAATGTAATGGAGTTTCAGAATATTTAGAGTTGTTCCTTCAAGATGATAAAGTTAATTATGGTTAGATTCAAGTATCCTAAACATAAATGCATAAAACATTCATAAATTGCGGTACTATTTACAATTCAATAGTCTATTTCATTACATGTATTACTATGAGAATACCATTACTTAAGATATGGTAGAAATACACACACACATATTGCCTATTTCATTCTGCGCCCCTCGACTGAATATGTACTTAACGTAGTATGGCGAGAAAGTAATAATGAGGGTTATGTTTTGGAAACGGTTGTGTTAGAGAGTATATAAAATGTTGGAGCTCGTCTGGCTTGAGCTGGTTAAGACTGAGCAATTCCTGAGAGTATTAAATGAAACATTATTGAAATTCAATTGGCATTTAACAGAGGTTGTTTAAAATTATTGTTTCAAAAGTTCGCGTGTTTTGATTCATGTAGTGATAGTGAAATATAAAATTTAAAGTACTATTGATATCAGTCTCTTTGGAGGAAATTTAAATCCTGTTTTCATATACTGCCCGCTCTACAAGAACTTGTTCTCGACCAACCCACTCCCTGAGCAAATCAGTTGCAAGGATCTCATACTTTATTCCCTCCTGATGCTGAAAAGAGCGGACAGATGTCGATGCAACAGAAGTTGCCGCAGAGTATAGAGTTAAAACATTTTAATTTCCTTGGGTAAAAGTTCAAATATTCACATGAATGTCTGAACGCAAATCATCTATTGATAACAAATTAGTAAAATTGTTGTAAATTAATATTTAAAAATTAATTTCTTGATTGGTCAATTAAAGCCGGAACTTCAAAGTTTAGTAAATGACTTCCAAGTAGTTTCTTGCATAATACGCGCTGCAGTTTACAAAGCAAGAATTCTTAATGTTAATGGCAATTCTTAATGTTAATAGGAAAAAACCCTTTTAAAACTATTTCAAACGAGCATTTACATTTTCGAATAATTCTTTTAACTCTACCCATCGTAATTAAAACAAATAATTTTGATTGTAATATATTTACTACCAAACACGGCTTTTATACCTCATTGTTCCCCACGTGTTGTCCCATTTGTTTCCCACGACTCAATATATCTAGATCATATGAGCAACAGCACGACCCATGACTAAACGAACTCGCGAATGAAGTGCGGTCTTCTAATTTAATACGTTAACGGTTCAGTTGACACTTCGCCACGTGTGTACAAGTTAGGGGACAAGACTCCGTCTCTCGGCTCCCGTAATTAACATAACAACCTTGAGCCTGCGCAATGCACAATTTCCAAAAAAATTAATGCCAAAATATGTAATGCCGGACAGGTCGTTAGGGAAAACAAAACACATTCACAGAATTTAGTGAAGAAATTGAAACAAAACAAAGTTATCAAAAAAGTATATATTGTGCAATTGCTTCTAAAATCGCTTGAAAATGACGCCTTCTGTAATTTTTTAGTGTGTTCACGCCTTATCGATTATATCACGCATATTCAAACTATGGATTATCTTCGTTCGCAGTTACTCGGTTGTTGTTCTCCCTTTTGACTGAAGGATCGATGAAAATATCTATGTGAAGCGAACAATAGAAGACACAGGAATCGTAAACATTTTCGAACGTTTCGTCTAAATAAATCTGACCTCGTCCGTCCAACTAAAAATTAATACATTTTTTTTAGTTTGCGTGACCAGTAGACGATCATATATTACAATTACATAAATGTAATTTACATTTAGGTTATCAATTTGTTGATATGGTAAATAGGTTCCCAGTTTTGGTTTTACGACCTCGTGGCGTCGGAAGTTCTATTTATGCATAGGGACAGGATTAGGTAAAAGACCCTAAAAGCCCATGAACAGACACCAATATAATATGTTATCGTTGTCGCAAAAAATAACATATTGCTAAAATTATTTTCCAGAGAAATAGTTTTATTCTGAGTGGAGCTATTTCAGGCTCAACTCAGGCAAAATATTTTACTCTGCATACTAGCTGTCGTGTGAACTAAGCTCCCGACTGGTCTTCCGATATGTCTGGTTGTGTAGTATATGTAAGAGTAAGTGTATATGAGTAAGGGGTGAGGATTGGACTAGGAAGAGGAAGGAAATATCGCGTGCGATCCGTGACCCATTTGTTAGGGCACTGCTCCGGCATTCGCCAGGTGTTGATCGCAGAAACCACAGAAAACTACCGATCAGAGCAGCCAGTTCTACAACTCCACAGCTAGTGTTCAGTTCCTCTCAACTGGGCCTATGGAATCTGTCCCGTGTCGCGTGTTCTTTCAAAAATGAATTGTTCCTCGCGGGTTGTGCGGTTGCCGCATGCGCAGGCCGCCAACGGTGCGGGTGAGCGCCTGACCGACTTGCGCGGGGCAGCCGCGAGCGTGCGAAGTGCCTGGCCGCCGGCCAGGGGCCCCCGTTCCCGTTGGCGAACAGAAAAGGTGCGGGCTATTTGGGGAAGAGTGCAATGTTTGACGTTTGGAGATCTGAGGGAACCGTAATGAGGGCTGGGAAGGTATTGGTTGCAGATCAGCATCGTCATTCTCTTATTCGATACGATTTCATTTATTTGACTTATATATCGTCAGAAACAGTAAAAACTACGTGGGGGAGAATATTTTCCTCCAGAAGTTTTCTTTAACAGGAGCTACATATTTGCTTTATGATGTTCTAACAACAGAATTACTTAGTCGACATGCGTCCGGCTGGTGCAGATGTCTTATAGAAAGGGATCTGGCGGAAAGTTTTGAAGATAGCAAATAAGTCGAGAGAAAAGAGCATCAAAGAGACCTCAAGAAAATACCTCTTTTCCACACTTTTTACCTCACAGAGTCCAGAAGCTTGAGCTCCAGAACGCCTATCGCACCCTTTTTGTACGTAACTGACTTATGAATAAATGAAGCAAAAAGCGTGGATGGCAATATTTGAAAACAAGAAATTTTCGCTTCCAAGTAATATAAAAAAATCTCGACCTTCAGATTTGATGGAAATAAGCTACAGGTTTGTTTTTATTGTTTTGCTGAAAAATTATCATCCCTGGACATACTCCTCCCGCAACTACCACATAACCCAACGAAAGAGCGCATAGAGAAGTCATATTAGTGAACTATCGTAATCACTTGTGTTTGCCCGGCGATATCCTACCCATGGAATTGTATAGTTGAACATAGCAGGCAGGTGCAGGTATCCTATACAATTACTTTTCAACGAGGGAAAGAACAAGGAGTGGAACAGAGTAGTCACACAGTTTTTAACTGTTTTTAACGTTAAATAAGTAAAAAGTATGAAAAAATAAGGAATTAAAGGATTACTATCAAACAAAATTGATGTTTTATGAAAGAAAACTGGATTTGGTAGGAACGATATAACTGAGTTATTCACGAATACCAATGTTTTCTTAAACGAACAATGTTTATTAGTTATTTACGCATGATGTTATATTTATTTCTCGTCCTTAAAATTGTAAGAAGAGAAAGTATTGTAATCGTCCGCCGGAAAACGGCCATTTTTCGACAGAAATACCGAGAGAGGTAGCTCACGGCATCAACTGATGTCACTGCGGTGCCTCAGACCGGGAGGTCCGAAGTTGAGTCCTGACACTAGCTAGATAGAGGTCGAATTCAGTCGTCTGGGGTAGAATTCCAGCGGCCGGTTGCATTGATGGTAGTTTTCCGTGGATTCTCCGATCAACATCAGGCGACTGCCAGAGCAGTACCCTAACAAACGGGCCACGTACCGCGCGCGATCTTCCTTCGCTCTCCTCACCCTGCTTACATACACACACGCACGCACACACGCACACACACACACACACACACACACACACACACTCAAATGCACTTCACTACCACACATGCCAGGAGACCGGTCGGGAGATTAGATCTTCTTCCCGCTGGGGCGGTGCCCCGCTGGTGGGAAATACCAGGTAGGGGAAAAACCCCGCTAGCGAATGGGAAGGTCGGCGCCAGATCTCACCATCCAGCGGGCGAAGATCACCGCAACCTCCCAAGGAAAAAAAGCACTTACAGGACTAATTACCTTACAAGTTGGCGCGCCCGGAATCACTAATCAATCAATCAATCATTCAATCAATCAATTCGAATTCATTTTTTAAAAAATTGGTGCGATTTTTTTTAGAAAGATTTGAAAATGTAAATGAGGCATCGTGTAAAAAGCCTCCAAAATTCGAAATATCCGTTTCAAATTTAAAGGGCCTCGAGTTCATTTAAATCATTCGGGGAATATCAATTTTGGAGAAAATTGGCTGAACATTTTAGGCGATCATACGCGGAGAAATGGACGGATAGATGGTCGAATACACAGGCTTTAGCAGTCAATCAATTTTTCATAATCAAAGACCCACAAACATTGATTCTGACTGCACCACATATTAGAGGAAGTAATTTTCTACATATAGCTACAGGATTTATACACTTTTCGTTACTAGGGCCCAGCATTACCATTTTTTCTGCCGAAAATTCGCCGTTTTCAGGCGCACGTTTACATAATATTCTTCTTTGAAGGAAGTGTGAGAAAGTAAAATTTGGAGAAATGTTTGTGAAAATTTCGAACATGTCCTAGGGTTTTCATGTACTACGTATTTAATGGCGAGGAAGTTTGCGAAGATGTTTTCCAAATTTATAATTTGATATCCCGTGGCTCCAATTATTTATCACTTCTTTTAAAGTTTTTGAGGGGCCTATTCTGTGTTTCATTATACGTGTTTTGAACCTCCGCCACCGACAGGTCTCCCAAAATTTAAAAGATACAATTTAAAATCGCAGGACCTCGAGTGCGGCCAGATAGATCGAGGAGGTTGGGGGCGTGATTTCGAGGATCCCGTAAACGGTTTTGCTAGGTTCTATGCAAAATAAAATTATAAATATTTTTAAAATAGCATAAATAAATTATAATTATTTGGAGACATTAATTTTCATTGGAAAATTTGAACGACAGACATTTCTTAAATTATCACGATTCATTTGGTTACATCTGACGTGTGCTTCTTTACAGAGACTGTTTTCTTTGGAATTATTGGCATCTGATAAGTGGGTATACTGCTCTGCTCTGACTCAGTCGACTTGAACGAACATATTTGTCTAGGAAGACCCAGATTGTCAGACTGACGGAAGCCTTTGAAACTTCCAATGATTTTATGCACACTAACGGTATGGTTATAGCGATATTTCATCCAACTTAAACGATAGAATATATGTAGGTATGAAAGATACTTGTAGGTAGGATCAATAGTTCTCACAAACAAAGCTCTTATCTTTAAGAAAACAAGATCTAATCATCCTGCACAATTACGACAAGCTATTGTTCCATTCCGAAGGTCGCTCGAACAATGTTCTCCTGCCAGTGAAGGGTCTTTTCAATTCGTTTTTAGGTCATCACCTTACCAAAGTTGTCGTCTGATTTTTTAAGAGTATTCAAAGAAGTTTCTTTTCGGTTGTTTTTTTGCGAAAGGTTAAACATAGAAAGAAAACCCAATTACAAATAAAACTGATCAATAATCATTATCAAAATTATTTCTAAAAACAAAATATAAAATATTTTTATTCAAATTCATTCCTAAACTTAATTTAGACCTCAAAATTCATTATCAATGGAATAATAAGTTCCGGCCCGCCAGGTGCAATTACCGGTGGGACTCCCGGATACGAGGGACCCCCAAAGGTATGTTTTTTTTTCGTCTAACAGAATACACTTTAAAGGCCCCTTCTGAAAGCGAATTGTTCGTTAGTATAAATCGAATAGTGTAAATTTGAATTACGTATTTTATGACGAGGAAGCGAAGATGTTTTCCAAATTTGTAATTTGACATCCCGTGGCTTCAATTATTTATCGCTTCTTTTAAAGTTTTTGAGAGCCGTATTCTGGGTTTGATTATACGTGTTTTGAAACATTTCATTAGAACATCAAGAAAGGCTCAAGTCAACTACTCAAATGGTATTACACGGTGATCCCTTCCAGGGGCTCCCACAAAAATATTAAAAATAAAATCTTAGCATAAATGACAAACACATATTATTATTATTATTATTATTATTATTATTATTATTATCGTCAAAGTACAGTATAAACTTTTTTGTGATGTTGAGGGAAGAAGTACAATCGGTGCACTTTTCTTGATCTCCAGAATTTCTTCCCCACTCTTTTACTGTCCATAGGGAAAAAATTAATAAAAATTCCAACAAAGCGAGTTTAGAAAAAATTGAAAACTACACAATATTATTATTATTATTATTATTATTATTATTATTATTATTACGTATCGGCCATTTCTGACCCCTCTACATGATTGACGTGTGTAACTAGAACAACATTTATTTCTAAAAATTAAGTTTATTGATAGGAAAAGTTAATGTCATTCTTACATGCATTAAATAATTTCTTGTCGTTATTTAATTTGTATTTTAAATGTAAGTAAACTTTTTAGTTCATCAATAGTCAAAAGACAGAGACACAAACTAGACAGAAATTGTACATTTGTTATATCTGTTATTGAAATATCGATCCATTATTTCCACTAAAGAAAGAAACTTTAGCTGAAGGACGAACAAATCAAAAACCAGATATATCTAAATAGCTTTATATTAATTCGTGAATATTTCCATACATAAAACCAAAACAAAAACCTTATCTACCGTATGAGTGATTTATAGTGAAAAAACAATTAATTACAGGACGCAACATGATAAAGATTCTTAAAACATCTTTATTTGTAAAAATATAGATTCCACGATAATAATTCAAGTATATATTTAAAAATCAAAATTAAACTCTTCCTTAAAGCCATTCATTAATGTTTTCAAATCCTTCAGAGTTCAAAGTAATTATCCAGACTAACAATATGTGATATTCTCAATTAAATTAGTGTGTCGATAAATTGAAAACATTAAGTGGATACTTCTACTTATAATTTTTTTTAGCCGAATTAGTATTACGGGGCGAACAGAAAATATTGTAAACGTGCGGTAGAAATCGTCGATTTTTCGACAGAAAAGCTCGTCTTGTATGTCTGTCCGGTACCGAAAAAGTGGGTAAATCTTGTTCCTATATGTAGTAAATTACTTCCTCTAACACGTGCGTTCAGAATCTACGTTCTGTGATTCCTGAATACCGAAAAATCGATTGACCGCAAAACGTCTTGTCCACCTGTTTGTGGTCAAAACTAGCGCCTAAACCGTTCTGACGGTTTTCTTCATAACAGGTATTCCTCGATCGATTTGCACGACAAGGTCCAGTGAATTTATATTTTGATTTTTGGGAGTACTTTACAAGAATCAACATTTTCAAAATAGTCTCAAAATTGATGTCAATTTCTTTATTACCCGTTTTCCTTGGATAGTGTAAAGGATGCTTAAAATGGCACAGATTTCATTTCCGTTAAAATATTTGAATTTTCAAAAATTGTCCAAGTTGAAAGTTTTTTCTCACTCAATTGCATTTTTATACCACTATCACACATTGCCATTTTTTATACTAAGTATTACACTAGCGAGTAAAGAATTTCTTCGCCAAAACTCATCAAAAGCGACAAGTGTGAAATAATAGGATTATCAGCTAAATGCAGGACAGCGGCGGTCAACGCCTACAATGACAAAACGTACTACGAAAAAAGTGTCCGTAGTTACCAATTGAGCAATGACGACATTTGACCTGGACCTAGAATTAAGGAGGACTTTACCCCACGGCAAGCTTGTTAGTTGAAAAAGGAAACGGATGAACATGTCTTGCAACACTAATTATACCGAACACCTAGTTACGACATACTTGGAAATAATCAGAGCGCTACCACAGGTTGCACGAGTTTTCTTACCCTAAACTCCCTATTATATTTAAAATACTTTGGGAGAGAATAATACAAAATACTTGAAAAACGTACTGTGATATGGCAAAAAATTGCATTCTGAAATGACATATTTTATTCTAATACATACATGTGGGTTCTTTTGCGCCAATAACCCACTTATTTTTATGTGATACATGAGAGCATACCTTCATGAAATAGGTACAAACACTTTTAATTACAATACATGTTCTAGGAATCATATTCATCAGATGTCCGTACCATCCACTGTAAGAATTCTACAAGTAGTATATGTTACTGTACAACACAATGCAGATGATATTAAACAATTAATATTGATATACAAATTTAACCAATTAAAATCTTTTGTACTGCTTAACTGTTTCTATACAATTGAAGACTATTCTGACCGTCAAAAAGAAAAAAATATATTCATTTTCATAGTGATGCACATACATAGTTAACAATTGTAATGTAATTTTAAAAAGACTAAATATGCCTGTAACAAGTAATATACTTTAGCTTCTGAGTCAATGACCCACGTCTCGGTCAGGTTTTCGTCCAGTTTCCGTGATCGATTGTGCAAATGTGATGGCCACCTGTAATGGTTCTGGACATAAATGTAACTTCACTATGCGCACGTTCTGTTGACCTCTCCTTGTGCTAGAGGTAGGAGAGGAACCGGAGGCGTGGGTTGATATATTGTTAGCAATACTATAAAATAAAATCTGTAGTTCGAGTACCGATGTGAGTAAGTTGATTATAATTCAGGGGAGTATATTGTGTAGTTTTCAATTTTTTCTAAACTCGCTTTGTTGGAATTTTTATTAATTTTTTCCCTATGGACAGTAAAAGAGTGGGGAAGAAATTCTGGAGATCAAGAAAAGTGCACCGATTGTACTTCTTCCCTCAACATCACAAAAAAGTTTATACTGTACTTTGACGATGATAATAATAATAATAATAATAATAATAATAATAATAATAATAATAATAATAAAAAGACGGTCCCCGTGCCACAGACGATTGCGGGAACCGTCATCTGCGCCGCGGAGGATGCAGGTTTGAGTCCTGCGTAGGCATTGGTCGTATTTGTAATTGTGCCTTCACCCCTCATCATCATCCTATCATCTCATAATTCATAATTCAAGGCGTAACAACCTTCTCTTACCAAGGGATACAGCCGAAAAGCTCATCCCCATAATGACACACGTTAATCTCGCTTAGATAAATATGTTTGGGCTTTGGAAAACGTGTAGCGTGGTCACAAATTTCCGATACGCATATAATAATATTTACTGCAAATTACTACAATAATTTGTTGTAATCTGTTGCATCATCATTTATTCAACGCATATGCCTACTGTTTGTAAGAAATTTATTTATTTTGAATGAAAATGTTTAAACACTCACTAAGGCGAAAAAATGAGAAATAATGAATGTGAATTCTTATTTTCATTGAGTAACACAATAGTTAAGCTCGGAAAACCATCTCATTAAATTGAAACAGTTTTCAATTTGATCTGTTTGCATTAGGTATTGGTCGATGACATGATACATCACGCTGGTGAAAATGCCGATAAAAACGGTTTAAGAGAAGAAAAATCATGACTACGCTTAGTTGACGTTACGTCCGTAAACAATATTTGTTAATGATTAACCTGAATCTCATTTCCCTATGTATTGATTTCGGCTGTCCCGGAAACGCCGCATCGCCGCGGCCCCGGTTGATTGGCCAATAAATGAAAAGTATTTTTTTAGCGCTGATGAAGGTCACGATAGGTCGGCCGAAAAGTTGGCAAACCCACCCACAAGGAGGAGGCGCCCTTGCAGCCGAGATGAAACACTTGACTCCAACCACGGAAGCTTCCGACTTTATTTCATTATGAAACAAGGAACATCACCAATATAACATTTTTATGTAATTAAATGCAAAACGAACAGAAGAGTAAATTGAAATTGAAATTTATTTAATTCGCAGGTACGCGATCACAGATGATCGCGCACGCACCGAAATGGCGGTTAAGAGAACCAGGAAGAGCAAGTTGCCACGTGCATGATGCGCCTTAAGACTTATTTGACATGATGGCGGGTTCCGTCGATAAGACACGCGCGACACGTCATATGCACGGCCCTAGTAACCCGGACGTCTCCAGTCATGGACAAGTCATAACCAACGTGTCTTCAAAGAAACGACGATGACATTTGTTGCACTTCCTCTTCCTCTCGACTGCGTTCTCAGTTGAAACAAAAGTAATTCATGGACAAAGGTGAATATTACGAAGTGATCAAGAATGCTATGACGGAGCAAACTAATAGTTACGACAGTCAAAGGAAGGCTCAGTTTTGTCATTTACGTATTTTGATGAACACTTCCGCGACGTTTTATCAGATGCATTGTCAAATTACAAAATTTGTCCATGTAAACCATTCGGTTCAAAAGGGGTTAATATAGACAGCACTGAAAATGACAATACTGTACCATACTCAAGACCTGATACTAAGGTGACTTCAAAATTATTTTGGACGTCAAGGACAAAATCTGAAATAGCAGACAGTTTCGTGGTAAGTCTGATTGTAAATTTAAAATAATGATTTTACTATATTGTTATTGTATATTTGACATGTCCAAGGACAGACTGGATGCCAAGTGTTTAATAAAAACCGCTTAATAAGTACTTTGTATTCCCCTGTCTTTCGTAATTTAATTGTTCTCATTAGTACTTTACTTAACCTTAATGTCAAGACAATGAGATTTCATTGGAACGATATTTCTCCCATTCTAGTCCAGAGTACCGAGACATGAGTGACATTTGGTGTGTTTTAATGAAAAAGTATTGCGAACACCATTTTGACATATTTAAAAAACTATACAGGATTATAGGAAATACCAGCGAAATACGTAAAGTTATCACTCATTAGTAGATCTCGGATTTTAAGACAAATGCCTATTTTGTCCCTTTAGGATCTTGTAGGAAATAATAGCACATGTTTACAAATCACGAAAAAATAGATATATTAAAACCATCTAATAGTGCCTAAAATTTCCTAATGGGGTGGTTGATAACTAATTTTTTCCTACAAGTAATTTTTAAGAATGATCATATTTTAGATGTTAATTTTTGAAATTCGTTTTACGGAAACGCAAAAACTTTCCCAAATTTCCCGAAACGCAAATATTATGTGATCGAATACGCAATCGACTACGCACTGAAATTTCTCACCCTACACCAAACACGAAGAGCCCTGCAATTCAACATATTAAGGATGTTTCACCCTCGTCTCCGATCGACGAAAATTATTTTAACAGATAAAACATACCCTTAGTGTAGAAAATTTGGAGAAAATATTGATTATATACTACATTGCTAATTTTGAAAGCGAATAAAAAACGTTTGCAGTTTCTCTCATAAATGTAAAAGTACGTGACTTTCTTGGGTAACAAAAAGTACTTAAATTTAATCCCTTTGTGATAAGTGTTAGATGCCAGAAATATAAAGTTTTCATGTCTAATGTTTTTTTTTAGTCATATTGTAACATATTTTAAGAGCCTAAAACATAACTTTTCATGGCTAATAGTGTCTAATTTTGCTACCTATTTTTAGTGCCTAAATCATAACTTTTTCGTGCCTGAAAGTCCGAGGTCTACTTATTACATATACGATCTCATGGATTATATGATAATTTCATACAACGTATTATCCCGTGAAAAACCTGCAACAACTGTCCTCTCGATTTCGGACACATGCTTACGTACGTCAGTTTAACCTCCTCGTATATCTGATATAGAGAAAGTTATGTAATGCTGTAGAAAAAGTGCCAATATTTTGATAGATTAATAAGTATTGTGGGTCTCAGACATTGAAAAAAGTTGTTTTCTCTGTTTGATCCCATAAATTTTCGTACAATAACAACGACCAACACGAACGTTTTGGTGGTCCTTGGTCCCAAAAATGTATTTCACTACTGATCGACACACTGCCCCACCTTTCTGTAGAATTCTGCCTTTTTACGTCGCAAATATTTTAAAGGTTGTGATTTCTTAGAAATGTGCGATACAAACAATACCCAACATTACACATTTTAGATATTTTTCAGTTACTATTCTCTGTTAAAATTGGCACATGTTCAACTATTATACATTTCACATAAAAATGATATTTGAACTAATTTAAACGAATATGACCTATCCTGCGTAAGTACTGAAAGGGTTTTGTGTATTGAACTGCATATAATTTAGGAAGTATACGAAGTATACGGATCAAATAGTATTCCGGCTACAAGAGATTTTGAAAAGATCGCGTTATATGATCGCTCATGTCCTTTTTTCCTGGTAACAATCCACGAGTGATTCGCGACGTTTCCTTGAAGGTTATACAACGAACCTAGCCCAGAGGCAGTTATACAACATTAGGAAATGGCAATTATGTGTACGGCAAGGTGTGAGGAAGGTGCGGAGGTGTGAAGGAAGAATTGAAGACCGCAATTTGAAAGGATGTTGGTCGCCGCACCATGACACATCGACCACCGTAGCTTGTCACTTCCCTTTAAACACTTGCTACAACAAGTCAATGTGTGATAAAAAGCGAACTCTGATAAGAGGAGGTATAACTCTAGAACAAAAAAACAATCGCAGCACTCAAATGGCGGTCTTCTTGTTTGTCTGAATGTTGTCACGAGGTGCCCTTGAAATGTCTCCATCTCTTAGGAATGTCAAAAATTAACTTATTTTAAAGGTATAGCAGCCATCGTTATCGGGCCGTGTATATGTATACACAAATGATTGTAAAAATTTCATTGCATCAACTCCATCCAAGTATGATCTTTTCTAAAACTATATATAAAGACATACGCGCTTTGTTAGAAACTCATTGTATTTAATTAGGTAAGAATAGATTTAAGTAGTTTCATACTTGATTTTAGAATTTCAGACAGTCGCATATTTCCATGAACGGGATATTTAGTCAGTACTACTAGGTTAGCATTTCTTTTCAGAGAGGATCTCTCGTCTACATTTCACTAATTATTTCATCGCCGTCAATGAGTCGTTATCTCTAGGCTACTTTCATCAGAACCACCACACAAGAAGCATTCTTGCGATAATTGCAATAAACGATAGACGATGAATTAATGATGCATTGATATTGCTTGCTATTGTCTTCCACGCCCCACTACCACGACCAAAACATTCACGCCTTCCATGAAACCCGAATACTGAGGCCACAATTTTCCGCAATTGTATAATTTTTTTAACTTCTAGACCCCAGAGGCTGTCGGAGACCACTCATCCAAAGCTTTTTTACCTCGCTGACTCAAGGAATCTCTCGGATGTGATCAAAGGGTGCCGTATGGTTTGACGAACGAAACATGTGAAACCTCCAGAGTGGCACCTAGCAGTTGAACCCGCCCTAAACGCCGCTCTTACACGGCGACACAAGAATTGCGCTACCAACAAGGATGGAATAAAAATCGCACGGCGACACTTTGCTTGATATGTAGAATTGTGGCTTCTTGTTCCAAGGTGTCATTGAGTGAGTCTGTACTTCGTTTTTCCGGAGTCATCAACTACTCAGGTCATTAATCTTGTGAGCGGAGTGCCTGTTACAGATGCGAGGTGAAGGCGTTCCCCTACCGTTGGAACACGAGATCCGACGCCGATCTTGACGTCAACATGCGGGGTTTCTCCTACCTGGTGTCTCCCCCAGCAGATCACTTTCCCAGACGAGATAAGCTGTAAGCTCCCGATTTGTGTGGTAATGTATTGCATGTAAATGCCAATTGTGAGAGTGTAAGGAGCGGGGGGGACAAAGATGAGAAAGAGAAGATCGCGGGAGGTTCGTTGCGCGTTTGGTCGAACACTGCTCCGGAATTCGCCTGCCATTGGCCGGAGAAATCACAGGAAACTACCGCTCCGAGTAGTCGGCCGCTACAATTCTCTTTCAGAAAGCGACAGGGACCTAGCTACCTAGCTAGTATCGAAAATCCGCCACAGTCAGGCCTCGAACCCAAGGACCTCCCGATTAGAGACGCTGCAGCGGCAACATTTATTGCACTGTGCCATCTCAGAAGGTCGTGAAACGCGAGCGGCGCAATGGAGGTGAGCACGTGTAACCGGGGCCAGAGCCGGCACTCCCTGACCGCCTCCTATTCCTGGCAGCTGCTACTGCCGGGCGCGGTTGTTGCTTTTCGAAGCCCACGGGCCGCCAGAGCACGTGCGGCGCACGCGCGGCGTGGGACCGGTTCACGCGCGCCGCCGCCGCCGCCGGTCGCCACTTCCGCCTGAGCCTACCGCAACGTCCTAGCCATCGCGGCACGACGCCGACCTCTATGACGCGATGTATGGTTCGCGCGTGGCGCAGCTCAGCATGGCGCTATGTTGCGAGACCGGGTGGGGAGTAAAGAAAGGCGGGCGGGGAGGGGCGGGGCAGAGAAGGGGAAGGGGGGGGGGGGGGGGACTGGAGAAGACGGGACGTGGGGGGGGCGGGAGGGAGTTGGGGACGGAGGAGCATGAGGGGGGGCGGTGGGGGAGGGAGGGAGGGTGGCGAGCGGGAGGGCGGGGACGTGGCGAGCATGAAGGCGCGATCGGGGTCGGGAGTGGTGGAGATCGGGTTGGCATCTGGGAGGAGACGCAAGACGCTGGGCAGGTCGGCGGCGAGGCAAGACGCTGGGTAGGAGAGTCAGGAGCGCGTGTAAGCACGGCTCGCCGGCTGTGGAAACTACCGCCGCGCACGTTGCCAAAGGGCGGCGCGTGCCAGACGGCCGGCGTGCCGCGGCGCCTGGATGGCTGCTGGCTGCGGGTTGCGAGCTGTTGGCAGGAGACTTGTCGCTGCGAGGCCCGAGCCGCCGCTTCGGATCGATTCGCTTGGGCACGTCGTGGCGATCAGCCGCTACGACTCCTCGTGCGTCTTCGTGCTCTCCTACGCTATATTCCTCACCCGTTCAATATTTCACGTCAATTATAACTAGGGGATTTTGGTGACCAAAAACATCGCCAAAAATGATCAATAAAATGCTCCTAACCTTTAAATGACAAAGCTGCGTCATATACGACACCTCCAGCATGCATGTCTGGTATTTGGCGTCGGTTGTGGATCTACCTCTTAATTATCCTCCTAGTCATTATTCAACAACACTCTGTAGACGTTGTGTCGCCCTCCGTTCACTCAGTGATAAGTAGTGTTAAGACTATATTAGTGTGTGTCATACGTGACACAGCCTTATTGCTTATGTTACAAATTTTACATATTATCTAAAAATATGTCCGCGTTTTCTAACGGAAGAAGAAATTCGAATTGAACTTCCAATTGAAACAATATTTGGTACCAATGGAAACGTGATGCTAGATAATTGGTACTGCTGTCGCGAATTAGCAGAAGAACTGAACAAAAAGTAAACTGACCCTTGTGGGGACAATGAGAAAGAAAAAAACTCACATCCCTCAACATCTTTTGTATGCAAAGCGTCCTGTTGAATCGTCATTTGTGTATGAACCTGACAATGTTGGTTTTATACACTCCAAATCGCATGAAGAATGTGATTTTTATTATCATCCATGCACTCTACAGGTTATATTCATCCCGAGACGAAACATCTGAGATAATTTTCTTTTATAATATGACCAAAGACGGAGTAGATGATTTTGATAAATTGTGTCATTCAAAAACAACTACACGTAAAACCAAATGTTGACCAAATAGGAATTTTTTGGTATGAAAGACCTAGTATTCTCTTTGACAAAACTACATTTAGAGAAGAGAATGATGAACAAATCCCTTCCAAAAATCCTTCGAAGCAAAATTACAACCACGCTGAGGAAAAAGGAAGTTCAGCAAACCACAGATTCTGGCTCATCAGAAAACAAATGAAAATGTGCTTTCTGCTATTACAAGAAAATCGACGAAGCACAAGATCCTATTTATTTTTTCTGCAAATAAATTTTATTTAAGCAAACATTTTGTAGATTTTTTAAAATTTATTGACATATTATATAGCCTTCTAAATGGGAAGAGATATGTATCTGATAATTAGAAACAATTAATCCATTGACATACCGAAGATATGCAATATGACACAGCCTTGCCAAAATTGTCACTCAGAGGAGCCTTGTTGTTTGAAGGTTAAAATGTTTTTAAAATGCTCTAAAACCAAAGGAAAATGAAGTAAGAAATTTAATCAAAACCAATTCAGATGAACTCAAGCTGTTGGATATGTTACTGATGTAATCGACGCTTCTTCCTTTCGTTCAAGTGAACTCAGCTTGCAAACTTTGGTTCGAACTGTTCTTTACCAGGAAATCTCTGACTTTAGTTATCGCGAAATCGGCCGAACCGACAATGGCGCTGATAGGAACCTTAGATTACATACTCACAATGGCTGACATTAAAATTTCTGAGCGAAGACTTAGATTAGGCAACTTTGGAATTCTGTGGATAACATTTTTGGCTTGTCGTAGATATTATTTGAAGCAAGAACAATTAAAATGATAATATCGATGAAATCAGCGAAAAATGCATCAAAAATTACGGGAAAAAGTAGAAAATGACTTATTAGTCGAAATCGACGAAAAATGAAAGAAAAGAAAAAAGATAAATTGGGTTAACGTAAAATGTTGTCTTAACATAAAATTAATTTCTATACTGCACAATATTGTTCCAAAGTGAAAAGAAAAATATGACACTTCATTGAAATCTGCCCCCTAATTATAACTATTCAGAGTGCATCATCATATGGAGAGGCTCCCTACGGAGAGGGGAAAATATTGATTTCATTGGTCGCTACAATTTCATAACATCGTTAAAAACACATATGAGATATTCGTCGCAGCATACAGAACTTTACATTAAGCAGTACTGAGACAGAATGGGTACACACCGTGTGTGGCAACACCTTAGTGGTGTAGCCGCGACATGGAAGTTCTACCCTTTCGAGTCATTTTCATTTCGCGCATATCGACGCGTACTGTGCGGGTCACTGGGCGGATCGGTCGCCTGGCCGCCACGATTGCCCGTCCAGAGGCCTAGGGCTTTTTTCTTCAAGGGCTATATGTGTCAAGGATGATGTTTATGCGGGCCCGTCGGATGACGCGTAGGACATCATTGCCCGAGTACATGTACATGTACTGTGTCCGTCCTCACCCCCAAAACATTGCGGCGTGTGCAACGGAGCCTTGCGGCGGCCTGTTGGTTATATAAGCACAGGGTTTGATTGATTTATTGATTTTTTTGTGTTTCCGGGTGTGTCAACTGCTTCGGTCATTAGTCCCATTAGTGTAGTGCATGTTTTTTCTCGGGAGATGGCGGTGATCTTCCCCCGCTGGATGGCGAGATCCGGCGCCGACCTACCGTCGACTAGTGGGTTTTCCCCCTAACCAGGACTCTCCCACCAGTCGGCACAAGCTCTAAGCTCCCGACCGCCCTCCCGGAATATGTGGTAGTGTAGTACATGTTAGTGTAAGTGTGTGTGTAAGGGGAGAGGATAGGACAGGGAAGAGGAAGGACAGATCGCGCGTGGCCCGTTTGGTAGGGTATTGCTCCTGCATTAGCCTGGTGTTGTTCGGAGAAACCACGGAAAACTACCTATCAGAGCAGCCGGCCGCTAGAATTATCCTCCAGACAGCGACTGAATTCGACCTAGCTGAAAAGCTAGTGTCGAAAATCCTGCCGCCCTCAGGACTCGAACCTAGGACCTCCCGGTCAGAGGCGCTGCAGTGACATCAGTTGATGCACTGAACTACCGCTACTGGTATATAAGCACAGGGGTCATTTTGAGTATGTGCTCTGTGTTTTAGGTATCTCCCATCAGTGGGGCACCGTCCTCGCCAGGACAAGCCCTAAGCTCCCGGCCGGTCTTCCAGCGTGTGCTCGTTTGTTACGGTACTGCTCCGGCATTCGCCTGGTGTTGATCTGAGATACCACGGAAAACTACCGAGCAGAGCAGCCGGCCTCTAGCATTCTCCTTCAGACAACGAATGAATTTGACCTAGCTGACAAGCTAGTGTCGAAAATCTTGCCACTGTTGGAACTCGAACCTAGGACCTCCCGGTCAGAGGCACTGTAGTGAATTCAATTGATGCACTGAGCCACCTCTCCCGGTAATAGTTGTCAATGTTATTGTCCTTTTTTATTCCACGGCCTTTGAACTTTCGCCTCGCAACTCGTCTCTCCTCAGCTCTGCCGCTGGTTCAGACTTATCACCCGGTCGGCACCGCTGTTTTCCTTTACAGATGGCGCCACAAGATAAGATAGTTTTATGCAGTTGAACAAGTTAGAAAGTTCCTTCCAACTACGGATCAGCTGATTTCAGAGAGAAGTTCTTGCCTTAAAACGTGGATGCGTACTTGCTTGGCCGGTTCGTCGCGGCAGTGAGGTAATTTCGAGAGCCAGCAAATAACACACAATACAGGAGTCCTGTCCCTTATCTCTGACACCTAGTGAAAGGAAAGACGTCTAGTAAAAGATAACTGATCCCCAAATTCACGCCATCTCTCGCAATATTTCTGCGACTTCCAGAGCGTCTCGGCGGAATGTATTGTACGTTTTCTTTTGTATGTCTAATTGTTAACTTTTCCATAGTTAATAGAGGTTCTAATGAACTTAATTTCAAAGAATGTAGTGATTTAGTGATTATTGTGTATTATTGCTTCTTCACAAAACACGCGCGAGAAATAATTTCTAGTTCAGAAATATTTGAAGAACCAAAAAAATTAGGTTAAAGTGCCATCGTTTCACATATAACAAGGGAAGCTACTGGTTAATCTGACTTCGCCGTGAAAACAATTATTCGGAAAGGAAAACAATCTTCACCTAAAGGTTATTACAAAGGTTCTCCAACTGGAAAGAAATATACTGCAGTCAACACTTGCATTGACCGAGCAATTAGACAAAAGATCACTTTTATATTGTAAATAAAATATTTTTAAAACTTCTGTAGAAACTGGTGTTATAGATAGAGAAATAGATGAAATCACTGCTTTATTCGGAACCTCCTCTAAGCAAGACGAAAGATAGTGACGATAACAGCGACAGTGAAGATGAGACAGGCTCTGCATTCCGTTCACCGATCACAACAGAGCCAAAACAAAATGAAAACTCCGCCCTAGCTATGGAAGGGGATTTATGTTTCTCCTCCAAAAGGGGATTTCTACGTTGTTGACCTAACGTCGCTTGACGTGAATCCGATTGTGCAAGTCATCGCTTACTGCGCAATTATTTTCAAATTGTATATATTGTACTAGTCGTCGGATATTGTCCTTTCGTGAACTACTCTTACGCAAGTTCGCTCCGTATGTTGCAAGGTGTACAATGTCCTTTTTATATTACTTCGAAATTAGCGTGTCATAATGTGCAATTTTGGTTGTCATGTTTTCTGATCAAACATTCTGATTATTGCGGTGCCCTCCGCATGGTAGTAAAATGATACAGCCTGTGTACACGAAACAATTCTCTTTCTTCATAGAACATTTCTCAAGTTTCCTGTCGAATAAAATTAATTTTTAAGTGACTGGAAGATTAATATTACGTTTTGTATCCACTCACTTTTTTGTGATCTGAATACTCTTCACTTGTAATACAAATCTTAATATATTGAATTGCGCATAAACCGTTTCAGCTGCCTCCAACCTTCTCTGTCTTGGGCCAGTTTATTCCAAATGGACCTGCTGGTTTCCGTAGGCTGTCGGTCCATCTGGTCTGCGGTCTGTCTGGATTCCTTCATCCAAATATCGGGTCACAGATCGTCATAGAGTACGCCCATCTTGATTGCTTCTGCCTTATGACATGACCTCCCCATTTCCATTTTTGTCGATCAGCTTGAAAACCTGAATCTTTGATAATAATTTTTGTTCTTATAACTATACTGGGTATTCTATCTGTCAGCGAAACATGAAGAATTTTCCTTTCCATTTTACGTTGACAGCGTTGCAGCAATGTTTTTGTCCTATTGTTAAAGACCACGTTTGAGATCCATAGAACAATACTATGTAATGTAACGTTACATAGTGAAAGCAAACTCTTAATCCCGAGGATATACATATATATATATATATATATATATATATATATATATATATATATATTGTTAGCAAAATAGATAGGTATTTGTAAATGGACTGTACTATTGCTGTCTACGTCATACATCTCCCATCATATTGTGCGATGATCCATATCGCCAACTGCTTTGAAACTATATTTATTCGGAAAACCTATCTCAACATTGCATGATTTAGAATATATTGTAACTGTCACAATAACAATTCATACCAATTATGATATGTTGCTTCCTTTACTGTTTGTCTCGCCTTGCTTGGGTCTCACCATACCATTTGAAATTGCATGCAAGACCTGAAGATGTTTACATCTGCAAACTGTCACTGTCAGCGTGTTTGAACCAGGGCCCATAAAAGCTATATTTTCCGCCTTTCGCCAGAGAGAAAGTGTCATGGGCTGTTTCTAATGTTTTCAATGCACAACCGTGCTCGTCTTCAAAAGAAAATTTAAATTGTAATAATTTCTTCGACACTTCAATCATTTGTTTTGGATTTAGTATCCTATGAGGTTTTGGGAATGATCGGTTAAAAATCAGCGATTTCTTCTTCTCTATGTTTCGTCCAGCAGACATGCTTCAAACGCCTGCGCAATTGGTTTGATTCGATTTAATTTGATTAATTTTCAAAAGTTGATGAGTTAACAGATCATGTTTCAATAATAGCTAACAATACATGTATTACATTTCAAATTTTTAATACCTTAATTAATAAACTTGCCCCTCGGGTGCCTCATAGACAGCATGCTAGCTTTCTGTGAAGCGGTCGCGTGTTGGATTCCCGGGCAAAAATGAAACTGTAACTTTCTAATACAAATCGTCTCAATTTCTATAACTGAGTGACGAAAGAAATCTGAGGCAGGCCACGAAAACTGGGTAAGGTGAAGGGCATACGTCATGCTCGTCAAATGTCTCCATTATCCCCTGTCGTGGATAATACATGAAAACAGGGCCCAGGTCTGGGGCACAGCTAGTCGGCAAATGTCCGATTAACCTGATCCTAAATGCCAAATACATACACACCTTTAGTACACAGTTATAATTTAATTTCTTCTTTCAAATACGATATTGGGACTTGATACATAATCGCTTACAGTTGTATTTGTTGGGTCATGGTAAAAATTTAGTTTGATGTGTGTTACAATGTACGATAAAGTTTAAAATTGTCTATCGTACTAAACATGATTCACGCATGTTCTTTTTCAGTCTTAGTAATGATATAGTTTTTTACTATGATTTTGATTTATTTTTTGAAATTCTCAAAATTGCTCGTCTTAATTCAATTCTCATAATTGCTCGTGTTTGTTTTCGATCGGTACGGAGCTCGATGTTCACTACATTCTCGCTCACCTGGATTGAGAGGACCGTGGTGACGAGAGAAATACGAAAACAGTTGAATGTTGTTACATGTTCTCTTACGGAAGGAATTATGAGAGGGAAATATGAAATGACAAACCGAGTCAAGTTAATAACTAGTTCATTAGAAAATATGAACAATTAAAACTAGGCAAAAAATAAAATCATGTACGTACCACGGGCGTTAACTGGTTTTAATGATCGAGCGGCGACAAAAAGCCCGAGGACCTTTGCCCAGAGGGCTTTTTGTTGCCCGAAATCATTAGAATATTCATAACGCCCTTGGTGCAGTAATGATGCTGCTTCTACACACTTTCATTGGCGAAATTTTGAGTGTTGTAGCGCACCACTGTTATTTTTCTGAATATTCACTGGTTTCACTGGTTTCTTTAAGAGCATTTTATTTGTTTTCTACGTTGACATTGCATGTAACGTCTTCTCTATTTTTACAAGTTTCGCTTTCGCACGCCTTCGCTTTGAGTAAGAACATTTATCGTTAAGATGTTGTGACATCATTTTCCCTTCGAAACTGAGAGCCTGTATATGCAAATATGTTGCAGTCCCTGATGGTGTTGTACTTGGAGTTGTTGAAGTTAATATTTAAATATACAATATCGCTTATCCAATGCAACAGTGACATAAATATAGAAAACGGAATTTTATAGGAGAAGAACATTTTTTAAATAAAATATTTTGAATCAACATTGTACTCAGAGAAATAGTCATGGTGCCTTATACCTCGATCAAATGTTACTTCTAACCAAGATCTTATTAAGGATCACTTTAAATAGAACGTTTCTGATTTGCCGATATCATCTTTCTTACAATCGTGTTATGTTTCTCTGAAATGTATGAGCCTTTTGTCATAATTAACAATTATGAGACGATTTTGTCAAGGCGGTGAGATTATCAATACCACAAGGAACAAATGAAAATAGTGGAATTCATGTAATATAGCAAACATGACACGTTTGTACATTTATGGCTTTATTCCACTGTAAATCGCCAGCTCTTCGTTTCACAGAATAACACATAAGACACTTATGAAAATGATCTACCGAAGACGGGAGAGTTTCTTCTACTAACACCACAGTGATGCGTAGGTGTTACAATCATATGACATTTCAGGAACAACGAATCTTCCCCACGCGAGCCAGAACTAAATAACAATTCAGTCGATATTTCTGCAGATGTATTGAGTTTCTGCAATAGTTCTGACCTATTTACCTTATTTCGCACAATTTTGTTGTTACATTGATTGATTGTTAGTGATTCCGGGCGCGTCAACTACTATGGTCATTAGTCGCCGAAGTGTAGTGCGTGTTTTTGCTCGGGAGGTGGCGGCGGTCTTCCCCCGCTGGATGGCTAGATCAGGCGCCGATCTAACGTCGGCTAACGGGGTTTTCCCAAACCAGGTATCTCCCACCAGCAGGGTACCGCCCCAGCCGGGACAAGTTCTAAGTCCCCGACCGGTCTCCCGGCATGCGTGGTAGTGTACTGCATGTTAGGGTAAGTGTGTGTGTATATGGGGTGAGGATACGACAAGGAGGAGGAAGGAAAGATAGCGCGCGGTCCGTGGCCTGTTTGTTAGGGTACAGCAGTTACGTCATTGTTCCAATGAGGGAGCGATGTTGCCGCATATGTTTAATATTCGGTTGGTCCTGAGACTTCGTAGTATGGCGAGTGAAGTTATTTTGATAATTCATTTGATCGCCACGCCACTCCCATCTTCGTTGTTGCATATGTACATTCTTGGTAGTCACGATGTGTTGCACCGCACAGGGGCAACAGTTTTCATCCATGCCACAACGATCTAGCACTGTTCGTTATATATAATTTCACAGCACAAAGTAATAAAACAGTTTGGGATTCGCCTCTGCATTTATCATTGCCACGGGAAAACTTCATCGCAAGCAGAGTTGGCACATCCGACCTCGTCGAGAGGTAAGCGAGGAATTCATTTTGACCTTTTTTTCAAATAATTATTCTGTCCCATTACTTTCAAAACAGCCCTTAGTGTTTGCGTTTTACGTATAGAACCTCGCACATCCTCGTTCTATTCTCCGTGTTAACTTTTACGTTACCTTCGGTCACCTCGTTTTCCGCAGGTGGGTACATTCAATGAGAGGTGAAGCGAGAACAGCTAAACAATGTTTTGTTGTTTTTTCTTCCAAGAACCACTGAGTAACCTCGGTGGCGAAGTCGCTGCTGAGACCGTTTTCTGCTACGTCGTAGGCCAGAATAACGCACCTTACGCACCGTGTTCTACAAGTTGAGAGGAATTTGGCACACGATCAACTGCGTTTCCTCTAGCTGTACACAGAACCATGTGCGTTGTCATTTAAAACAAATAAGAAAATGGTGCTATAAATGCAAAAGGCACATTGCACTTAATTCTTACATTTGATTTGTAATTCCTGTGTAATGATTGTGACCAATAATCACTTTAATTGCTGCGAGATCAACGTCGTTGAAGTCGAGGACACTGTAATATCGTATGCAAAAATGAGTTACATGTAGTGATGTAATGCACTTAGAATTTGTTTTCTTCTGTTTTCGCAAATATTTTTGTGTGGCTTTGTGTGAGGCTTTCATTCATAATTCTCGTATTCCATAAAAACGTTATGCAACGAAACTTCAGTAGCACGACACTGTGAAGCAAAGTGCTTTCATCTCTCCTGCTAGTAGGATTTACTGCTTCTTAGCGGAGAGACCTGGATACTTTTTAAGCTTTAAAAAATTGTTTATCGTTCAAGTGGAACGTCGCCAAGTTTTGCTAGAAACTACCTGTCAACAAACCACTGCTATTTTATTCGCCTTAGTGACGAAACAGTAATAGGTGACCTTACAACTGGGTCTGGTTTGGAAAGAAATGAACGGACGTCAAAATGAAGCTCTTTAAGAAGAGATGTTTTTCTTTCACAAACAAACTCTACGTTGTAAGTTACAATTGGATTTTTATTACTATCTTAAGCATAATTAATTATTAGTATTGTACAATGCAATAGCATCAATATATAACACTTGAAATAAACCAAAATGCTTCCATAATCTAAGTATCTTCAAACATTTGTTTAATTGAACAAAGGAAGAGAAGTTGATTACATTCAATTACAATAGCTTCTCATAATCTCAGAACATTTAGTTTTGTTGAGAATGGTGAATCAAACTCATTTAATGTTGTATTATGTCATAGAACATGGTTATGACAATTGTTGAAATTGTATCGCGACAAACGCATTTCTTTTCTGCCTGCACTTTATTTTAAAGTTAAAAATATAAATGTAGATACTGACATAGGTAAAAACAGATAGTACCGATGAAACCTAGTTTTAGTACGATATTACAGATGTCCTCTCTTCCAGGAGAAAATGATAAAAAAAATGTGAATGTTTGCGCAGGAAATGCGCAGGAAATGATGCATTCGCAGTGAGTGTGCGTAGGAAATGATCGCCACGAACGCAGATCCGCGTTGGCGGTCGCGAAACTGGCACTCTGCAAATATCAAGATCTCCGAAATACCGTGAAATCCCAATCTCCTTCATGGAAATTTGGCACAAGGACGCCATGAGTGGCGGGCAGTAAACAGGGGTCCCCCAGAGCCCACGAACTCTCGCCGGCAAGCAACGTGCTTGCAGTGGAAAACAGGCCGGTATGCAGGCGAGCAGGGCAGGACATTGGAGATCTAAGAGGCCCCTAGGCAGCTAAAATAGTGGGTCCTTATTTTTCGATAGGATGATTAGTAAAAAACGAACTTTACTGTTTTTGTCTATTCAACGTACTTTGGCTTAGAAAAATAAAAAAAGAGACTTAGAAATTAACTAGACAAATACCAATTCCACTTTTTACGAAAAAATTAGGAACCGGAATTCACTTCAAAAGCGTATATTTTTCTTTGCAGACAAAAGTATTATCACTGGTATGAAAAGTATGGTAGTTTAAGAAATATCCAATTTTCAATAATTTAATGACGATTTTCAGGTGCGTATTTTGCATATTTGTCTGTTTTCTTAATAAAAATATTTCGTCAAATTTCTAATTCCCCTGCATAGATCCTTGAAAACGTATATCGATACACATATTTATTTTTATTTGTTTTATTCCGTAAATTTAATTTTTATAGTGTTTTTATTAACATGATTTATTGTGGCTAATATTAATTCTCTGTCTCAGAACAATGCTGAGATATAAATAACAATTAAGAAATCACGATCGTTTCGATTCATGCGTGTCATCGAGTCAAACTAAGAAGTTACTAATTACTTAAAAGTTACTAGTAATGCTGATGAATTCTCATTTGCCTTGCCTTCAATCTAACACGTTACAATTGGTTCATTCTACAAATGTAAGTAAAATAGGATCCTTAAAAAAAAGAACTTTTATTTTTAACGTACGAAATAATTATTCTGAAGTATCCTAAGACACTATACACTTGAAAATATTAAGGAATGAAGACACACATTGCTGTTAATTGAATTATCAAAAAATAATTACGGCCAATTATTTTCTATTATATTATTAATAATTTTTATGAACTGTCGATAGTTTTGGTATATATGCAACCCATTATTACAGAAGTTTCATTCACTACATTAAACACGTTCAAATTCATTAAAAAACTGGTTAATATAGAACGCTGCCCCAAATTCTATTTTGTCTTCTTCAGGTGCATCACAATTTTTAGGATAAAAATGTACAGTAAGATACTTAACTACTCAAACCTTAAATGGAACGTCCATTTAAATGAATTAAACACAAAATTAAGTTCATTGTGCTACACGTTCAGAATTCTTTCAAATTCAGTCAGCCTTCATACTGCTCGTTGTGTATATTTCGCGAATGTTCATTCCCGCCTGAGATATGGCATAATATTCTGGGGAAATACATCTTATAGCTCCCAGACTTTTAGATTACAAAAACGAATTGTACGAATAATAACCAAATCCCACCAACGTAGTTCTTGTAAGCATCTCTTCATTAATCTAGGAATTTTACCTTGTCTGTTTATTTACGAATCAGTGGTTTTCGTCAAAAATGACTTGCTTAAGGGCGGGAATATATTTTCAGAAAATGCCAAAGTCTATTACTATAACACTCGACGTAGAAATCATATTCATCAGGTGACAGTATCGACAGCTCATTACAAAAAATTTACATACAATACATGTACATTATTTTACAATTCTTTGCCAGATGACATTAAACGATTAAATTCCATAGAAAAGTTTAAATCCAAAGTGAAATCGTTTCTGCTGCATAACTGTTTCTATACTATTAGAGACTATACTGAGCATCACAAAAAAGTAACATTAATTTTAACAATGATACATAATGCATTATTTACCATTTGGACTGTATAAATGTGTATAAACAACCTGTAACAAGTATTGTACTGCAGCCTCCGGGTCAATGACCCCCATCTCGATCAGGTTTTTCGTCCAGTTTCCCTGATCCATTGAGCAAATGCTGAGATGGCCCCTTGTTTTGCTTCTGGACATAAATGTAACTTCATTATCTGTGCACGTCTTCTAGAATTCATTGGGAAACATAGTTATTCAAATTATCGTTTCCATGTCGTTGCGGCAGGAAGAATTATTCCTTGACGAAGGACATCATGGATAAGAGCCCAAAATTTATTGCTTATTTATCCTTGAAAATAGATTTTATTACATGAGAGTGTTTTTTTTTTCAAAATTCATGTAGTATACGACTTAGTGTAAGGATCACAGAATTTTGAAAATGTGCACAGAATTCACTTCTTCCCATAGCACGTCATACGCAGTTTCAACTGTTTTTTAACGTAAAATAAATAAAGTAAATAAATAAATACTTGTAGCAAGTTATCAGAAAAGTTTATGTAAAAATCAAAGACATATTTTGATGTATTATCATCTAGAATACAAAACGAGAGAATATATTTTGAGAAAACATGTTTCTCATATAGAATTGAAATTTATGATTAAGAATGTTTAATTTATTTTGAAAAACTCGGTTGTTAATTTCATTTACTTTCTCATGCTTGGGATTTTGAACATTTTTCAGGGTTTCATAAAGCCAGTTTTGATAGACTTAAGAGTATTTTATATTGAGCATTTCCATATTTAATCCATCGTAAGACTTCTGTTCAATATTAAGAATTTTTGAATGATCATAATCTATTGAATGATTTGGGTTTCTTCCATGAAAGGGTATGAGTGTTTTCTATTTCGTTCGAAAAAAAATTGTTTCGTGTGTCCTCAATATGTTGCTTTTTGACTCATGGACGAGGCCGCACGCCGAAGCTGTTAGCGAGTCCTAGGCCTCGTTTGCCTAGGCAGAAATTCGGCCCTGCAGGCGAGAGGTCTTTGCGATAAACAGCGTCTGGGGGCTTGGGAGCCAGGATTGCCGGGTATTTTATGAAGAGTGAAACATTCGTGGAGCCCACTCGCCAGAACAAACGTTTTTCTTTCCTCACGGTGAAATATTGTTATTTATCCGTGGGTAATATTAGATGCTTAATATTAGATGCAATTTCTCTTTCGTTCAATGTTTAGCATGCGAAGTTTGACAGTGGCATTGAAAAGACAAAAACACAATACACCGAAAAGAATGAGGATTCCCAAGGAATAATTGAGTCACAAAATTGCAGTTAGAGGGTTATTACTAGATATTAGCATTTACATGTCACTCGAGTGCAGAATTTTATAGTTGAGATTTTATAAAACATAGCCTAAGTAATATATAAGGCCAATCAAGAGGCGATTCATAAGTGAAATTTTAATAAAAATCCCCCCAAATCGCTCCCAATAATAATCTCTCGCAAACAACTATGAAGTAGTTTTTGTTGTAGAATAATCACATTAACCGAATCTCATGGTCAATTTACATTCTGTATAAACATGTGTTGTGATTACTGTTCTGAAGAGGGTCAATAAGAACATCGTACTTTAAAATTTAAATAACAATCAGGACGATGCAGGCAGTAAGGTTCTGTGTGACAATTTTCTCGAAATTTTCCTCATAAAATCGATTTTAGTTGCTTGCCAATGTGCACTTAGGAGTGGCAAAGAAACGTTTCCTTCCTCCACTGTTTGGTGTCTTCCTTCTGAAAGGGGGATTGAATTTCAAAACAATCGTTGAATAAAGTTCAAACGCTAACGTAAATTGTCATAAACGAAAAGCGGGGTGATAGCGGTGATTTTTTTTATTGTTAGTAGATTGTTTTCTCTATTCATGGCTTCCTATGTTTTTTTACTTGTATTGTATAAAACATATTAATTAACGCATCTAACACTCGTTTGGAACAAATTAATGCATTTACTTTTCCACTGATGCGTGTAGTACATTACATTAATATACATTGGATAGGATATTTTAAATTTATTTACAGTAAAAAACAGTTAAAAACTGTGGGTGACGTATTATGGAGAGAAGTGCAATCTGTGCAGGTTTTTTTGACTCTGCTCTAATTAATCAACATATTATGTTGAATTATGAACATAGGTAGCAACGAGTCTTTTTTTATTAAGAATTGGTAAGAAAATATTCGCTTCCGTGTAATACAAAATATTTGCAAAAGCAAATCACCAACATATTTTGGTTATTATCCCTTATCATGCCCTTAGCATCACAGAATATATTTACTGCCGCAACAACATGAACTATTATTTGAATATGTACATTCTCGACTGATCTGAAGAACACGTGCACAGATATTTATTGGGAATCATTCGGTCGTAGGAAAAAACGTTCATCTTATTTCTGGACTTACGACAGATATTTTCTTTCAATACAGGCTGTTTGCTCGGTGTCCCATGTTTAGATGGTTTTTACGTCGTTCAAGTTGTGTTAATTTTTTTAGGATGATTTGGAGAGAAGACGTTCCGCCGATATCACGAGCGGATGTTATGGTAGCCTTTCATTTGCTATGTTTATTATTATTCCTTTGTTATTTATCTGCAAGGAAAATATCTGGTCTATTTTGATTGACAGTTCGGTTAACCTATTGTCCCCGTACAATAGGTTCGATCATTAATCCAGGACTGAAGCAGCAGTGTACTTATTATATGATGGTATTAATTCATCCAATAATTCGCGCCCTACTGCGATTGTCCTGTTCATTATATTCGCCACTTGATTTTCCTTCCTAAGTAAGCACTGTCCAAGAAGAAAAGGAAACAACTGTGACGTGTTCCATAGCTTCTACTACTCTTCACTTCTAACATTTAACCACTTTATCTTTCACATAATGTTTTTGATTTTTGTCTTGATAACTGTTGAATATTATTAATACTCCTCTTGCGATTCTCAGCAGTTTGTGATGGGTTCAATTTGCCCATTTGTGCCACGATAAGGAAAGAGCTCGGTCACTGAGGAGAGAGATTTCACTCTGACCCCCAAGACCGATATGGGCGCCTCATTTGTGTTAGTTCAAGAACTTGCGAACTATATGACATGGTTGCAGGATCACTGCTTTCTGTCTGTAATTTAGGATTCGTTGAGGTAATCCCATTTTTTTTTAGATTTTTTTGAAATTTTTTGTTACTAGACCTTCAGCCGCAATAACAGGTGAATATGTTATTACTCTCTGTAGTTTCCACTTTTGTTTTATTTCTAGAGCAAAATCTTCATACATAGTAATTTTCTCGGCCTATGTTTTCTTTAGATTGTGTCAATGGTACAGCTATATCAACAAGCATAGCTTCTTTCTTGTCAATTCTATCAATCAAAACTATATCTGGTCTATTGAAAGCCACAGTTTTCAGATGATGGTATTATTTGCTTCCATTACAGGTGCTGGGTTGTATTTATAATACGGTGGAGATCCACTATTTAACAGTCCATGCTTGAGATCCAATTGTTCATGGACAATCTTAGCTAGTTGGTTGTGTCTCCCCAAGTACACGTTGTCGGCAAGTGCGGAACAGCCAGCCATTATATGTTCGATTGTTTATCCGCTGTTGCTGCATTTCCTGCATTTGTCAACCACGGGCATGTTCATGTAGTTTCTAGTTCGGCATACCCTATCTTTGATTGCTATTATAAATCCCTCAGTCGCTGGATAAAGATAGCCGTCTGATAGCCACTGCAGGATGGTGTTTCAACATGAGGTTCATGGATAGCTTTAGGAAATTTGACGTGCATTGCCTTTTGTTACCAATCTTCAAGATCTCTTTGGATTGTCTCTTTTGGTGTCATTCCTGCAACAGTTGCCTTAGTTCCCGTGTTGAAGGCACTCAAGTTTCATGGAGTATAAACATCATCTGCTGGTACAGTCATTTTTATTAAGGCATCTTCACACGAGTGTAACTTTGGCTTCATTTTCCTCTCTTGGAATTTGCAGAGAGTTTCAATGTTCAGCAGTCCCCTCCCTCCTTCTCTTCAGGGTAGGTATAGTCTTTTAATAGACGAGTTTGCATGAAGACATCTTAATTTAGTAAGTAGCTTTCTAGTAAATCTATTTAATTCAGCGTGGTCTGCACACGACCACTTAAGTATTTCGAAAGAATAGGAGTAGGGATTGTCCATGAATTGATTTCAATGATATGGTTTCTTCCGTTTAATTTAGTGTTAAGAACTTTTGTAACTCTTGATCTATACGGTCAGAGCTTGTTTCACATGTCGCAAAAACCAACCTCAACAAAATGCAAATATTCCAAAACAAATATTTAAGATTAATAACAAGAGCTCCATGGTTTATAAGCAATAAACAACTACATCACGATCTAAACATAAACGAAATAGCTCACCAAATAGCATACCTATCAAACAACTTTTACACCAATTTACCCTTCATAAAGGCATCAACTCACTACAGACTCGGAAAAGATCCCAGATACAAAACCAGAATAAAGAACAGATTCCCGCTCCATTCTTTCCTCCAGATATTTTCAAATATCGACTAATTCTGTTGAGGTGCTATTTGTTTCCTCTCCCTATTAAGTTGGTTAAGTACAATTTTAAATTAGATTAAGTTGATTAGATTAAGTTGATTAGATTAAGTTGATTAGATTAAGTTGATTAGATTAAGTGAATTAGATTAAGTCACCTTACAATTGCATAGTTTCTCTTGTAAACTGAACATTGTAATTTCAACTAAAAAAATAAATAAATTTAAAAAAAGAGCTTGTTTCATAGTGGAATGATCTATTCGGTAGCTTTGAGCCATACCTAGATATTTGTAAACCTCATCAAATGGAAGTTCCTTGATGTCTAATTGGTTCATTGTGGCTTTCGATCTTGCCCTTTGTAATATCTATTATGACACATTTGTCTAGTCGAAAATACATATTTATATCGTCACTGAACACTTTCACTATCTCAATTAGACCGGGTAATTTATCTCTGCTCTCTGCATAGAGTTTGATGTCATCAACATACAACAAATGAGACAGGGGGAGTTGTTTCTTTTGATTAATTTGTACCCAATTTTGCTGTTATTTAGAAGTTTGGACTTAGGGTTCATTGCCAGACGAAACCATAATGGTGACAGTGAGTCTCCTTGGAACGTTTCAGTTTTAATATGGACCACTCCTATATTTTCCGAACTCATCCATATATTCGTTCTCCATTTCGCCATCATTTGCACTAAGCCTCTGCTTCATTTTTGGACATATACCATATAGTATCTCAAGAACCTTTTGCAACCAATTGTGCGGGACAGAATCAAATGCCTTCTGGTAATCTATGTAGCACATATGCAGATTGTGTAGTATTATCATTAATACTATTATTATCATTAATACTATTATTATTATTATTATTATTATTATTATTACTTCAAATAAAAATGGACCCTGTCTTAACCTCGAGTATCGTGGACGCACATTGGTGCAATATGTGACTCATCTCCCACTATTTCTTCGCTGTAGCTTCTATTAAGTTGTTAAACAGTTGATAAACAACACGGCCAACGCCAGACTTCCCAATGAACCCTAGAACGGGATGCCAGGTAACGTCAGCGCCCGCTGGCCGGCGCGAGCAGCGAAGACCGGCACCTTCTTGTGTCGCCCGGGTCGCACGCTGCCGCCCTCGCCTCTCCATGCCCCGCCCCCGCCCCACCGCCACCCCGCTGCCGCCTCGCCGCCGCCGCCGCAGCCCCGCCGCCCCGCCCTGCCGCACCTTCGCCACACACACCGCCGCCCCGTCGCCCGCGCGCGACCTGCCACCGCGCGGGCCGCACCGGCCCGTGGCTCCTCGGCACGTGCGGTGGCGCCGTGCCAGCGCCGCACCACTGCCGCCTATTCCTGACCTCTTCCCCGAAGCAGCGGCTGCTGCTGCGTTCAGTTGTTGTTGACACGGCGACGGCGGCGGTGGCGGCGGCGACGGCTGCAGAAGCGGCAGCGCCGGGGCAATCACATCGCGGGAGACGCGGCGGCGTACACAGCCTCATTCACGCGCCCTGCCCTCCCCGCTCCACCCCGCCGCGCTCCGCTCCACCCCGCCCCGCTCCGCCCCGCTCGCCCCCCGCCCGCCCGTCCGCCCGCCCGCTCCGCCCGCTCCGCCCCGCTCCGCCCGCTCCGCCCCGCTCCGCCCCGCTCCGCCCCGCTCCGCCCCGCTCCGCCCGCTCCGCCCCGCTCCGCCCGCTCCGCCCCGCCCGCCCCGCTCCGCCCCCCGCTCCGCCCCGCTCCGCCCGCTCCGCCCCGCTCCGCCCCGCTCCGCCCCGCTCCGCCCCGCTCCGCCGCGCTCCGCTCCACGCCCGCCCCGCTCCGCCCCGCTCCGCCCCGCTCCGCCCCGCTCCGCCCCGCTCCGCCCCGCTCCGCTCCCAACCCGCCCAACCCACCCGCGCTGCCCGGACGCCGAGCCGCTGCCCTCTGCTCTCTGACTTCAACCGCACGCCGCAGGCGGAACGCTTGCCTTGCTACGCTCATATTTGCCTTATGCGAACATTCGCCAGTCATCGCCATGTGTCATCTGCGGCATGTCTCTTTCTACTTTTGTTGCCTTTCGTAATAATGCAACCTAATTAAGAAAATTTCTTCGTTCAGTGTGGGGTTTTAAAACTTTATTATAAGTTTCCGGTTTATTTTGATAATCACTTGAAGTTTGGTTTTCATAGGATCTTAATGTGCACATTTTGTATTGACTGGTGTAATGCTAGAAACGTACGTTTTAAAAATTTCGGAAGAGGGTTGTTATATCATTTGTAAATATCATGCAATGTACGCATCTCACTGACTCATTTCTTTTCCCTTAAACCGTATTTATTACTTCTTCAATTGACATATTGAAGAGATACATTGTTAGTGAACACCCATGTCTTACTCCGTTGGAGATCTCTTTGTTCCAAGAATCTACATTTTAAAAATTCGCCCTCTTCTGGCGCACGATTACAATAATCTTCTTACGATTATTCGTAACTTAATTAACGTAACGATTATTGGATGACTCGCTCTTATGAGCGAGAAAGTAAAAATCAAAATTGCATCAGAGAAAATAGAATGAAGAGTTGAGTTTCGTAAATGGGACCAAACAAATTGTTCAAAATATAATTGTAAATGTTACCTTAATTTTAAGCCATATATTCACCGAAAATGCCTGGCGAGATCATATTTTCAATAATTTATTTACTATCTTTTATGAGTTTCGATCAATGAGGTTCACACATGTTGCTTAGAAAATATGAAGATTCATAAAGAAAACTCTCAGTTCAAATTTAAGAATTTTCCGTTAAAGCTGCTCACAAAGACACTCTGTTCCGATCTTTTTTAGCCACGAGGCGGATGCCCTGTGACCGCTAATTCCATGAATGCTAGTTCCTGTACTGCCACTATCGAGAAGGAACAATAGCGATACTATATCTGTTTTCAGGATTTACCTTCCGCGTCGGCCGACGAAAAGGCAACGATAGATAACTGATGCTGAAGGCGTCACTGGATCTCTCGGCGTGGCTTAATGTACAAGCTTTTCTGTGGAAGACCTTAACACATTATTTATTCCACTTTCAATAGAATGTGTACCAATGTGGCATGCCCTACGACGAAAACTGAATAAAAATTCAATCGCACTAGACATGTTGCATCGTTGTGCAGTAGAAACTGCGCGTGCTTGGAACTGATGACGTTTAAAAATATGTTTTAAATTATTTTTATTGATAAAATTAATTAAAATTCGATATGAAATTGTCTTCCCTTTATGCGAGATCTCTTGGTGCTTATCACAAGCGAAACACATTGAAACTATCAACAAAGTGCACACATAACACCCTCCGCCGATTCTGACGAGAATACCCGCGAATGAGTAAAACCAAAAATTCTGATCCTTGACTTTCTCAACCTACGTGCAGATTTCATAGGCATTTAAGGAGCGCGCTCAGATTCCGAGAGTTCGAAACCAAACCAGCAAGAACGAACAATAATAGAACGCGTTTGCCCGGCTCTATTTACAGTATTTCATTGTCTGTTGAAAATATAATTAACTCCAACTGCAAATGTAGGCATGGTTTCTAATTTGAGATACCAACACAGCATGTAACGATTATTTTTATACATTGTCACAACTTATGCATTATCAGACACGTATTGTTTTAAAAACGTGCTGCTTCTATGGAAAGTTCAAGAAGTTTGTTTTAAAAGAAAACAGCGGTGAGTTATGACGTGAGTTCATTCGGATCAGCGATCACAGCCTAACCCATCATGTTTCCAGTGGCGTTGTGTTCTCATCCATATACTGTGACCATCCGTTTGCCGAGGTCTCGGAAAACGGAGCACATCAATATTCAAGAATAAGATGAGCTGTTTGAACGCGCGCCAACGCGCATGAATACAATCCGAAAATGAAAACTACGAACTATATCCGTAAGGGAGCGTCTCGGTAGAGTATGCGACACCGAGAGTCGGGAGAAAGAAAGCTTTCTTTTCTGAAGTAACAGCTGGAGAGTGAGGACCTACCGATCACGAGAAGGCGGCACCTCGTACTGCTACGGACTTCAGGACTGCATCTACGATAAAAACTCTTCAAGACATTCGAGGAGGTAATTATCATATTACAAGGCATTAAAACAATTCATCAGGAAAAGGATGAAAGTATAAGTGACGCATTTAAAATCTTTGTAAGAGAGAGGAGTGTGAATAGCATGAAACTAACGAGGCCATTCATTTCTTTTCTTTGCAGTTTTTTTATTTTTATATTTATTCTTCTTATACGATAGACTCAGTTGTCGTATTGTAGATTCTTTTAAATATGGAATTAAAAGCTAGTTACATTCTATAAAAGAATACGAAAAGAGTATCAACGGAAAACGAGACGGAGGCCACATCGTGAGTTGAACAACGGTACTGGAAAGGGGCGACCGTGCGGTTCTGCAGAGGGGCGGCTTTGCTCCCGACCGAGCTGCAAGGACAAGGACACCGAGCGACTGGAAGAGTCGACGCCGTAGATTTTCTACGCCGTGAAAAGACACAGTAAGGTCGTGCCAACTTGAACAATTTGTAGATATTAGAAGGAATAATTTGTTTCGGAAAGAAAGTATTAGTACAGGTTCTTTATACCGATATTCTGTAAAAATAGAATCAATCTTTTCTTTCAAGAAAAACTTAGCTAATTGTAAAGTTGCAACTAGGGAATTTACGACTGGAATGATTAGGCAAAGTTTTAAGTATTCTTTGAAATTGATTTAAATGAGAGAAAGGAAACAGTGTAGTTAATTATTGAGAGTGTAAGTTGTTTTCTTTTTTTCAGCAAGACAAAATTCTTGTATATGTAAAGTGTTTTATGTTCATTGACTGTAACAGCAATTTAATTAGAATATACTTAAGTAAGTGGAAAGTGATTCGACTTGAGTTTCTGTGTAAATGCATTCAATCCACAACGGCCCACATGACCCTGATCCCCGCTATTCTAATTGTATTTTTTTATTTTGCGCCCACCTTGAAAACCCATTCTGAGCTAGTCGGCGGAGGGGTGGGTCGCAATACATCCACGTGGCAGTTGTCCAATGTGATGTTAAACCACTTTAAACTCCAAATTGAATCATCTCCTAATGGAAAACAACTATTCTTGCGTCAATGCTCTGATGTTCTGACCTATCAGATCATTGGAGACGTCATTCCATCCAATTATTACAATCCTGGAGATAAGATTCATGAGAGATTCCGTGAAATATTGTTCGCATTTCGTTTCGCTCTTGTTTGTTTCTCGATAAGTATCTGGATGTTGCTTTTTACGTGAATAATTTACTCACATATTTGAAGAAGCAAACTTGAAACTGTCTTGTTCGGTATTCTTTAAGAGTAAAAACGATTATTACAGGGACAATTATTAATTTTTGGATATCTATAATGCATCAAAGTAGTACAAAATTCTGATAATAAATATTGTAGTTTTCTAAAATAGCTTTACCTGCTCAACGGACGAGTTGATTTTGAGTATAAGAGTATAGGAGAAACTATTCTATCCAATATTTGAGCCAAATTGCAGAAATATTACTGTTAGAAAATCAGAATGAATTTTGAAAAGGACAACGCGTTTCACTTCAGTTCTGGGGAACAAATGCCGCATAAAGGATCACTAATCGAGGCATTGAGGTCTTCTCACAGCCCCGTGCACCACATCCCTAACGTTCATTTCATCATCCCTGTCGCAGCAATGTGAAAAAAATAGTTCGGGAAGATGTTTCGGACATTGCCAAGGCGGGAGGTGCTCTACGTGGAGGTCATATAATTCACCAGATCATTCATCCCAGTCCCTCTACTCTCCCGGCTCAATGGAGATGAGATGAGCCTAGGAGGTACCCCAGCTTTTGAAAGAAACAGGACACTGACCGAGATAGGCCTAGTGACGAGAAGAGTGATCATCCTATTATGTAATTTCTTTTCGACAACAGTAAAAACTGAATGTGACTTATGGGGAAGGGTATAATCTGTGCGAGACTTGAACTCTATATCCCAATCCCTCTTCATTACGCATTGTTAAATTATGAATAACAGAACCAACAAAGCGAGGTAGGCAACATTTGAAAACAGTTTGTTCTGAGAAAGTGCGATTTAATTATGAGATTATTATGTCTTGTGATTATTTGCCTTTGGCACGTTCATAAAGCCAAACCTTTAATCCCTTATGAAAAATTAAAACTGATGGTGCTCAACAGAAAATATTTTCTGGCATTTTTTTCTAAGATGAAATTTTTGAAAATTCAGAGAGTTCGACGAAAATAAGTCCCGCTCCATTCTTTTAAGCATCCTTTCTCCTATCCGTGAAAAAATCAAAGAAAAAATATTAATTTAGTAAAATTTGCCTATATTTCGCGGGAAAATTACACGAAAACCACTCATATTTTCGAAACATTTAATATAATCTTATTTAAAGATCTGTCTCTTTTGCAATTTTCAAAAAATGAAGATTTCAACGAACATGAGACCTGCATCATTCTTTTTGCCGTCCTTTACGCCTTCTGAAACAAAGTTTGATAAAAAAATTGCTGCCATTTTTTTAGAAACTTTTGAAAATGTTTTTGAGTAATGTAAAATACCTTCAAAAAACAAAACATCCGTTTGAAACTCCTAAAGCCTAGAGTTCATTCAGATTTATCGTGATAAATCAATTTTGAAGGAAATTGGCTGAACGGTTTAGGCGCTAGCATTGACCACAGACGGACAGACGGTTAGACAGACGTTTTGGCGTCTATCGATTTTTTGGTATCAAGGACCAACAAAACATGGAAACTTTTTCGTTACAGGGTCCGGCAATAGAGTTTTTCTGCCGAAAATTCGCCGATTTCTGGCGCACATTACCTTCTCTTCGTATAAAGTACCTTCGTAAAGACGTGAAAATAAAAACGTGAACGCTGATCTGATACTCATGTAGCCAATGCCATGACGTAAATAGAAAAATATTGATCTACATCAAACCTGGGAGAGCAGTGACATATGAGGTCATGTTTGTAGTGAGCATGAAGAGTAGTAGTTCGGCAATATTGTTTATTTTATATACTGACGGTCAAATCGTCGTTGTTTCTTTAAAGTTCGCAATAAGTAAAAGTATTCTATCTACTAACTACCTAACTGATCGGCAAAGAGAGAAGTTGTGTGGAATTGCATTTTCATCTTAATATGTGGTGAGCTAATTTATGTAAGTTCAGAAGTAATCAACTACCCTTTCCGCTTAAAAATCACTTAAATTTGCTGTTATAGATATTTCCGCTTGCGTCGAAGCTAAGCTAATTTTATACGAGAGTCTACGCCCACGTACTTATCTTATTCCCTCTCCTTGAAATACACCGCTCAGTTATATAGGAGACTTTTCTTGGATACTTTACGTCAGATAGTAACTGAAGCATGCGTGATGCGAGGTAACTAAAAATCCCTGAGTCTCATACAATGGATGTTGATAAGTGTAATCTCAACGCAAGGATGTTTAATTTTTTTGTAACCAACATAACCCAGATCTTTTGTGGCAGTTATCACGAGAGAATTATAATATCTTGATCATCTTTCTCGCATGTCAGATTTGCACATTGGTAAACAAGGTCTACAAGCCTTCAATTGTTTGTCTCATTATCTTCGTGGGAACAAACGGCGGAAAGACTTTGCTCTCTGTGAACCACTTGTGACAGGTATTTTTCTCAAGATCCCAATTCATTGTCTGATATACATCTCAACAATACAATCTTAATTTTCCACTTATAATATCACTCCATCTTTGTTTTCAATTCTAGGTCTGAAGTGTGGTCAAAGTGCACTACTTTCAAATGCGAAAGTTCGCAATTAATTGGATCACGCCCAAAACACTTCGCCACTTGAAACTCTGGAAGTACTTCGAGGTAACAGAATGTTTCCTCGCAACATGTGATGAAAGATCTCAAAGCTCTCGACGGAAGAGTGCAATCAGTGCTCTTCAAAAATGCTATTTTCCAATATTTAATAGTTGTGAATTGAATTGTAGGATTTTAAAAAACTGCATGTCTCCGATATGAACCCGTCCATATCAATACTAACCGCGAAAGAACTAACAATTGCGTATTTTAATGACAACAAAAAATTGTGACGTGACGGATGAGAACGGAGAAAAATGAATTCTGAATTTGTCCATGAAAATATATTCATTAATTAATTTACGTCAAGTATGCATTTGTTTATTTTTTTAAGGGTTGGATGTTACTGAAGAATAATGTTACAGTGTGTCTTATGGGGGTCTCGAATGTAATTAGTTTTAATTGTTGGGGTTACTCTGTTGCCAGTCTATTACAACACAAAATATTTGAACTCAGCAAAAATTACTTTACCGATTAATTACTAAAAATATTATTCTTCAATTTGTATGAGTTCATAATTGACAGTAGGTATGTAGGCGTAAATCGACCAGATCAAAGTTCAGTTCAAGACGAAAGAAGAAACATGGCAAGTATGAAAATGTCATGTAAATATGACTATTAAAGAAAATGCTCACACATAGGAGAAACGCGGCACAAGATTTATTCGGTTCCAAAACCCAGAATTGATTCTTTCCATTTTATGGATTTTGGTGGTGTAAATAGTTTAAAGAAGGTAACAAGACGCTAGCCCCACATCATCTCGGAGACACTTTAAACGCAGATGTAGTAAAACGTATTCACCATAGCTTACGAAAATGTTCTTGTTAAAATAAAACGTTATCCCGAGCCTGGTATATTATGTCACGAGTAAGCTGGTAACTCTCTTTCGCCTCCTCCTTTTTCCATCCCGCCACTTCGTCCCCCCTCCCCGCTAAGAGTTTTCTTGATTGAATTTACTACTATTTGTGTTTCATTCCCTGTCTTAATGCCACAACGGCATCACCAAATAAGCTTTATTGAAATTCGCGGTTTTACAAAATAATATTCAGAAGCCGAGACACATTTTGACTTCCCTTTTTGCAACACAAAGTAAAAATGCAGAATACCCAACTCCTTTAGCTGCAATGATTACATTAATACACAGCTTTAAAGAGGATAAGACTCGAAATCAGCCAAAAACAGAATGACTCGAAAAGAAACTTTCTCCTTGTAGCCTGTACTAATAATTTAGAAAATTTCTTTTTATAATATTAATATGTGAAGATAAAATATTAATGAGTTGAAACTTCTGCCCAAACGTCTACCCAAATTTCCAAAGATTTTATTGCTGCTTATGAATTGTTTGACAGATTCCGGTCAACCGGTCAAATAGATACTTATAAAGTCAAGTAAATCTGAATCATGTCCGCCTGCCTAAAATTTCGGACGCCGGTGTAAGTACATACTACGGCATTCTCCTTTTATCGGCACGTATTTGAACGAATATAGAAAGAAATTTGTGAGTGAAATCTCCACCCGAAACTGCAGAGGGGGGGATTAATGCATAACGACTCTAAGCATGTGCTTTCGGTCCCCTCCGTTCAGGGGCGCTAATTATTTTTTCGACAAAAAATTATTTTAATCCACCGATAATTTTAGTCAATCGATATTAAGTAATTAGCACCAAAAAAGTGTTTTTGGTGTGCGATTAAAATGTTGACGAACAAGGCATTTCGAAAAGAGTAAGCCAAATTCATTTTGGACGAGTTTCTTATATTATTCTTTAGTAAGAATTCACGTAAATTTAGGAATCTATATTCTTGGGATTATTATCAAAAACATGCGCGGTGGCAGACATATTGATTCATGTATTTTGTTCATGTATCCTAATATTTTGTTTACTTTGAATTACCCAGTTGCTTTAAGTCTCTTATCTTACGCGTATCGCAAGATAACATTTCCCCATCAATAAGTAGTGAAGGTAAGTACTAGTTTACACGTATGAGTGCTGAAAAAATATTGTTAACCATTTTATAAACGAAATCACAACTAATGAATAAAATACATGTTCGAAAAGTACATAATGAATTTTAGAGCCAGAGAATAGACGACGAATTTAACGTGTACTCTATAAGAGGAAGTCACAGGCGCAAATTAATTGAACTTCGGTCAGAACAGTTTTGAATGTTTGTTGTTTCAGAATTAGGCGAAACTATAGCTGAACGTCACATTCACCACTTCTTAATATCTCAGAAAATATCAAGATTATCATAGTTCTTAGGAAATACAATGACGCACATTGGAACGATTTAAGATTTACACGATTCTGATATAATTCACTTAACGCAATTTGTCTAGATTTAACACATTTCCCTCTCGTAGGCCAAGCTGTAAAAACTATCTTTTGCTCACCAAATATACCTGCGTTTCAGACATCTGTCACATTTTATCATGCAAATCATTCGTTTGCAATAGAGTGAACCAGTTGACATTTATTTTAATTTATTTATTTATTTATTTATTTATTTTACGTCAAAAAAGTTAAAAACTGCGTATGACGTGCTATGGGGAAAAGTGAATTGTGTGCACATTTCAAAATTCTGTGATCCCTACACTAAGTCATATACTACTTAAATTTTGAATTTTGAAAGGGAGAAAAAAACAAAAAACTCCCATGTAGTAAAATCTATTTTCAAGGATAAATAAGCTATAAATTTTGAATTTTGAAAGGGAGAAAAAAAAACAAAAAAACTCCCATGTAATAAAATCTATTTTCATGGATAAATAAGCAATAAATTTTTTTTATAAAATCTATTTTCAAGGATAAATAAAAAAAAAAAACCCAAAATTTTAAAAATAAATTTTAATTTTGGGAAAAAAAAAAATATCTATAAAAGTGAACAATAAATTTTGGCTCTTATTACTTCCTGCCGCGACAACATGGAAACGATAATTTGAAGAATTGTGTTTCCCACTGAATTCTAGAAGACGTGCACAGAAAATGAAGTTACATTTATGTCCAGAAGCAAAACAAGGGGCCATCTCAGCATTTGCTCAATGGATCAGGGAAACTGGACGAAAAACCTGATCGAGATGGGGGTCATTTGACCCGGAAGCTGTAGTACAATAGTTGTTACAGGTTGTTTATACTCATTTATACAGTCCAAATGGTAAATAATGCATTATGTATCATTGGTAAAATTAATGTTACTTTTCTTGTGATGCACAGTATAGTCTCTAATTGTATAGAAACAGTTATGCAGCAGAAACGATTTCACTTGGGATTTAAACTTGTCTATTGAAGTTAATCGTTTAATGTCATCTGGCAAAGTGTTGTAAAATAATGTACATGTATTGTATGTGAATTTTTTGTAATGAGCTGTTGATACTGTCACCTGGTGAATATGATTTCTACGTCGAGTGTTATAGTAATAGACTTGAAACAGTTATGCAGCAGAAAAATAGGCTTTGTATATTCCGCCCTTGAGCAAGTCATTTTTACAAAAACCACTGATTCGTAAATAAAAAGACACGGTAATGGTAGAATTCCTAGATTAATGAAAAGAGGCTTACATGAATCACGTGGGTGGGATTTGGTTATTATTCGTACAATTCGTTTTTGTAATATAAAAGTCTGGGAGCTATAAGATGTATTTCCCTAGAATATTATGCCATATCTCAGGCGGGAATGAACATTCGCGAAGTATACACAACGAGCAGTATGAAGGCTGACTGAATTTGCAAGAATTCTGAACGCGTAGCATAATGAACTTAATTTTGTGTTCAATTCATTTAAATGGACGTTCCATTTAAAGTTTGACTGAATTGAGAGACCTAAAAATTTTGTTGCCTTAACTTCAGTCAATGGTACACCGTTCATTTCCATAAAATTTTAAGTAAAAAGCTTTCATAAAATTTTAGGTAAAACGTTTTAGTCAAATTTTGAAATAAAAACTAGTGAATTCGAAAAATTGTTGCAATTCAGAAACCACTACCGGAAAAATGTTTGGAATGTTTTTTAATATAGAAATTATACGATTAATTTTCTTAAGTACTTTATATTACAACGTATTCCACTTATGGTTCGTGTGTCGCTGAACATCAATATCATATGAAACATGCTTTTGACAAATGGCACTTTTCTTGTGTCGCATTTTTAATGTTTGTAGTTTTTAATGTACACTGCCATTATTTTTTTTTTATTTGTTGAGTCTACACCTTGACGCAACGCGTCTCCAAGCCCCTTAAGGGACGTTGAGCGCTTTTGCACTGGGGAGTAATCCTCTATTAATGTGCTTTTATTTTTGGAGTAATCCTCCATTAATTACTATATTTGTCAAGTCTCGTCACGTCGCAGGATCCCTTCGGCCAGAGGCTCGACGCCGTTAGATCCCGGGGTTTCCTGGCCGGTCACCCAACAACGAACCCGCGAGTCTCGAATTCACTTAACCTTCGTGACTTCACGGAGCGTATTAAACGAATTGAGCTAGCGCCGCCGGCGATTTCTTTGATCAACAAACCTAACAGTAACATTACGTTCTTTTCACCATGCATATTACAAATATATAAATTATTTATGTAAATATATTTATATATAAATAAAACTATTATATTTTATTAAGTATTTATAATATTGGTACTTCTCTACTACTAGTGTGTGGTTAACACTAGCACCTAAACCGTTCGGGAGATTTTTTTCCAAAATTGATATTCTCAGGTCTATCTGGACGAAGGCCTTGGGAAGTTCGAATGGAAATTTTTATTTTGGGGATATTTTAAATCAAGATTAATACGAAATCTTTTCTTCGAAGATAGATCTTTAATATCACGTAATTATTTTCGTAATACGTATTTTTCGCGTAATTTTACTTGAAATACAGGCAATTTTAAATTTTAAAAAAAATATTTTTTTTCTTAAAACATTTCCTTGGTTTTACAGAGGAAACAAAAATGGCACAGGTCCCATTTTTGACGAACTCTCTATAGTTTTCAAAATAGCAAAAAATAACATAAAAGTACAATATAGTGCATTGTAACAAGTCCAGTTATCCATGACAGAATTTTTCTTAATAAAATCTGTTCTAATAAATTAAATATTTAAAGCAGGTTAGGTACAGTTTTTTAAAACCTAATTTTCGCGTCATTTTTGGATGAAATTAAGGCAATTTATATTTTTTCTTTAAAAAAATGGCTCCAAATGTTTCTCTGCATACTTTTCTCAGTTATTAAATTTACTTTGCAGAAATAATGGTTCTTCACGTCAATACTGAGCATAATGCTGTGATATTTTGAAAAGTGAATTTAATCATCAGACTTAATTTGAGCCGTACAGAATATTTATATAGATATTGGCAAGTTGCCTGCAATCGTACTCTTTTATGACCACACAGTCGGTAAAGTGATGTGAAATTCAGGAATCGAACAAGGTTGCCGATGAGTTTATACCCAGACTTTCCAATCCATCACCAGACGAAATTTAGTAATAGACAGCCGAATTACAGTGTTCCGTTTTTGCAAAAAATGTAATTTTTGTAACTTCCACACTAAAACGATGTCACAAAAAGGACATAGATATTGATGTTTGCAATGGCGTATCTTGAAGAGAAGGGGCATTAAAAAAATCCCTCGTAGTTGACAATAATCACTCAGTACGTAAAAAGAAACGGGAGAATACAATGTTGAAGGAGGAGAATTCTGCATGGTGGCTGCACTGATCAGTAGTTTTCTTTGGTTTCTTCAGTTAATACCAGACGAATGACGGGGAAGTATCTAAACAAACGGCCCATGGACCAAGCGCGACTTTCTCTTTCTCATCCTTACACTCTCCTCTCCCTTTACACACACACACACACACACACACACACACACCTCACTCACACTTCCACATATGTCGGCAGTCTAATCGGGAACTTTGAGTGAGGCGGAGGGTCTTCCCCGCTGGAACATTTTGATTTATTTAGTCAAAGAACTGTAAAAAAACAACTACGTGACATAAGGGGGAGAAGTACCATCTCCGCACGTTACCGGGAATGAGAAAATCTTACTAGTCGACGTATAAGTCAGCGCCGGATCTCACGTTGCAGTGAGGGTAGGAAACAATCACCTCGCGAGCTATATCATGCACTACACTCACGACACTAATGACCATAGTTGACACGCCTGGAAACACACATTACTGGCTCATTGACTCGTTCAAAAACAACGCTGCATCTGCGTTCTTTGATGTACGGGGCAATCTACTCGGCACGCTTTCATCAGTCCTTCCTTTTTTGTTGGCGCTGCGTTCTTCCCACCGCTTCGCCAACACATCCCTGAAGTTTCCGGATGCCCTCTCACGTGCGCCATCGTCGCTCTTCATTTCCTTCGTGTTCACTTGAACAAGGGTAGCATTCGCTTCCACTGTGGTCACGCATTCCTAAACCCCAGTGCTTTCCGAGACACTGACTCACTTTTCACCTTCTTGAAGGTTCTTGACCCACTCTTGATTGATGACTCAAAGCCACCACGCTTCGAAGTTGCCAGCCCAGCGTCATTGTTCACTGTTCTCTTTAATTCCCCTACACAGTTGAAATACTTGTCTATCCACGTCTTCAACTGAGTATTTGTTAAATTTTCTATATCGCATTATAACTTTCGTTAACAGTCAAGGCGAATTACGAAGTTGTCTCCGAAAATTCACCTATTAAATGTTCTGACGAAATACTCAAAATATTAAATAGACAAATCGAGTAATAACTTCAGTGCTGGTTAAATAAATTTGAATTTGACTTTTAATATTTTAAATCTATTGTTGACCACGCGTGTGTGTATGTATGTGTGTATGTATGTATGTATGTATATTCAAAAGTTTCAAGAGAAGAAAATGAAACCTTCTGGTGCAATTTCTTTTGCGATGTACAAAGACACATGAGGTAGCTCAGGGCATCAATTGAAGTCATTGCAGTGTCTCTGACCGAGAGACCCTACGTTCGAGTTCCGACGGAGGCAGGATTTTCGACTCATGCTAGGTTACCTACTAGATCGAATTCAGCCGATGTCTGGAGAAGAATATTAGAGGCCGGCCGTTCTGGTAGGTAGTTTTCCGTAGTTTCTCCGATCAATACCAGGCGAATGCCGGAGAAGAAACCTAACAAACGAGCCGCGGACCGCACGCGATCTTTCCTTCCTCTTCTGTCTTCTATCATCACCCCTTACACACACTGACACTTACATGAACTACACTACCACACATCTGGAGACTAGAGCTTATTCCAGCTGGGGCGAGGTCTCTCTGGTGGGAGATACCTGGTTGGGAAACGACGCCAAACTATTGTGTAGATCGGCTCCGGTTCTCGCCAATCGGCGAGGGAAGAACACCATTAACGTCCATGATAAATAATGAACTACACTTATAACACTAATTATCATACCAGTTAACGCGCCCGGAAACAGAAAATAATTAACCGATCACACAAATAGGGACTTGTAAGTACACTGTTCCTTTTCTCTATGTATCAAAAAATTACAAGAAATTATTTTATCTTTGAGTTACTACATTGTTTACTCTCTTTGGAACGTCAAAGTTGTGAGTTGGGATGGAGCTCAGGTAGGAAATCTTGAACGTGCAGTCTGTGCAAAGAATTCATAATAGCAGCGAATGTTGACGGAACGTGACATCCGTTGGAATGACTTTACATGACATCCGCAGAAGTTTGTGTTTTTAAAGCACTGATGAAGAATGTCAGATGGTGTCTGTTCATAGTTTTGTTTTCTTATTTATTTATTTATTTATTTTACGTAAAAAAACAGTTAAAAACTGAGTGTGACGTGCTATGGGGAAAAGTTAATTCTGGGCACGTTTTCAAAATTCTGTGATCCATACCCTAAGACAAATACTACTTGAATTTTGAATAGGGAAAGAAAATGAGTGTTTTTTGCAAGGCTTGTTAACCAAATATTCGCTCCGATGTAATAAAATCTATTTTCAAGGGCAAATGAGTAATAAATTTGGGCTCTTATCCCTCATCATGTCCTTCCTCAAGGAATAATACTTCCTGTCGCGACCTGCCGACATGGAGAACGATAATTTCAATAATTATATTTCTCATTTGATTCTAGAAGACGTGCACAGATAATGAAGTTACATTTATGTCCAGAAGCAAAACAAGTTTCAACTACAGGATGACTTAAATAAAATTTACGATTGGGCAATAGCTAATCAAATGACTATAAATGGGAAGAAAAGTAAAGCGATCACATTTTGTAGGGCCAGAGCTTTTCATACAATACCTTATCAGCTAGGTAATGACGTAGTTCCGAGAGTCTCGACCTGTAAATACCTTGGCATTCTCCTGGATTGTAAATTGGGATGGGAGAAACAAACGAACTATGTAGTGGGTAAAGCTTGGAGGTCTTTGCATTTCGTCATGAGAAATCTTAAAAAATGTAATACGAAAGCAAAGGAAATCGCGTATACCTCGCTTGTTAGGCCGGTAATGGAATACGGAGCTAGTTGTTGGGATCCGTACAGAATAGGACTTAAAAAGAGCTTATAGAGGATACAAAACAGAGCGGCAAAATATACATTTCGGAAGAACACACCTGCGCATTGGGAATCATTAGAACGCCGGAGGAAGATGGCACGACTTTGCGCGCTGTATAAATCTTACGTTGGTTGCTCCGCATGGCAGGAAATACGGGGAAGGTTAGATAAACCAGATTATTTAAATAGATTTGATCACAAATATAAAATTAGAACAAGAATACAAAGAACGGACGTAGGGAAATTCGCCTTTGTAAACAGAACTATAGTAGATTGGAACGATTTGCCTGCGGCAGTTTTTGAGCCCTTTCCTTGCTCAGCGCGAGGTTTTAGAAAAAAAATATAGGAAATTAGTCAATAGGGTGAAAACGTATAGTGAAGTGAAGTGAAGTGAAAGGTGCGATTATGCGTAGTCTACAGTAAAAAGTAATGATCCTTCGCTATGTATACATGCGTATATGTTTGTATGTATGTATATTTGTGTAATATGTAAGGTTATTCATTTATATGTTAGTGTATATGCAATTTAATGTTTAGTATAGTAATATGTAATAAGTGTAATAAATGTAACTTCATTTTCTATGCACGTCTTCTAGAATTCAGTGGGAAATACAATTATTCAAATTATCGTTTCCATGTTGTCGCGGTAGGAATTAATAAGAGCGAAAATTTATTGCTTATTTATCCTTGAAAATAGATTTTATTACATGGGAGTTTTTTTGTTTTTTTTTCTCCCTTTCAAAATTCAAAATTTTATTGCTTATTTATTTTTTAAAATAGATTTTACTACATGGGAGTTTTTGTTTTTTTTTCTCCCTTTCAAAATAAAAAAATAAAAAATAAAAAAATGTATGTTTATTAATTTATATGTTAGTGTATATACATTTTAATGTTTAGTATAGTAATATGTAGGTTTATTAATTTATATGTAAACCAGGAAATGACTTTTTTTTTTTTTTTTTTTTTTTTTTTCCCAATTGTAAAAATTTCTAAAGTGGCCATCTCAGCATTTGCTCAAAGGATCAGGGAAACTGGACGAAAAGCCTAATCGAGATGGGGGTCATTGAGCTGGAATCTGGGTGCAATACTTGTTACAGGTTGTTTAGAATTATACAGTCCAATGGTAAATTACTGTAAAGAATACATTAACTATCACTGTTAAAATTAATGCTACTTTCCTTTTGATGCTCAGTACAATCTCTAATTGTGTAGAAACAGTAATTCAGTAATCAGTTTTCTTTGTAGATAGGCTCGTTTCGCAATTGTTGAAATAGATCAGTTCCATTCTTACGTCATAATTCTCGTATTAAGTTCGAATAAAAGACTAATTTTTTGACATTTTCTAAATAACAGAAAACCTGTCTATGTATAATGTTTGATTCGAACGATTATCCAATAATTTTCGACCACTTTCCAAATGATTCTCTTCAACGTTTCAATTGGAACTTTAACATCAACACTGAACGTGCTTTATTTCTACAATGCACATAGTCAAGGGGAAATGAATGAACAATTTTATCTCAATTTGCCTATTGTGCTCTAACGGACAGTTCGTGAAGGAGGCCGATCGAAGTTGCATTCTACCATAAATTCACTTTCACAGTGAAATAAAAAATATTTATAAAATAAAGTGTTTTCACACAAATCCACCTCATTAAAAATTATTATTCAAAGTTTCTTATCATCAACTAAAATAAAACGAAACGATTTTCCTCAAGAACGCCGAACTTTTATCGCGAAATTCAAGCAACTAACGCGAAAAATAACACCACTGCTCATTACGTATCGTGTGTGTCGTTTCTCCAACAGAGCAGCTGAGTTTTGAGAAGGCGTCCAAAGAGGACACAGTTTCGTCAGTGGCTGCGAGGCGTGCCAGATCCGTTGCGGAGCGCCACCTGGGCAGCCAGACAGAGGCAACTCATTTACTTCGCGCGGCGATGATGTGCCCGGAGACGACGTCGGGCTTCTCAGCTCATTCCTATCCGGCGGGTATGACTGACCTAGCACCACGTTCAAAAATCTTTTCTTTTATTATGAAAAAACGGAATTATGGATAAATAATGCAACTAAATGACAACATCGGAACATGATATGACGATGAATTGATACGTTAAAGAATATTTTACTTTCAACAACGCCTTTGTCTTTCATTTCTTTCATCTTCTCACTCGATACTGCATTAGAAATACATTTCCAGACTACAGTAAACCCTTTAAAAATCATTAAATATTAATAAACAGTTCACGATTTCAGCAGTAGTTCGTGTTTTGTAGGAAAAAATCGTCATAGAATTTTCACTTTTCCTGTCAGTAGGGGCATCCAGAAGGGTTTTTTGAGGAAAAGACTTTTTTTAGAGATTGCATTAATTTCAAGCAAAAATCATGCGAAAACTACTCGTTATTTTAAACATTATACATGATCTAATTTAAATATTTAATTTTTACTACAGATTTCACCAACGAAACTAGTAACGCTACAACAGCTAATAATTTCTCGCATATTTTCGACTTTTGCAATGCTATAAAATTCAGGGATTTCAACGAAAATCAAACCTATGCCATTATTTTAAGGGTATTTTACAGTATCCAATGGCAAAGTCTAATTTAAAAAAATTGAGTCGTTTTTTAAAACAATTGAAAATGTAATTGAGGTTTCTTGTAAAGTACAAACAAAAATCGAAAAATACACGTTCTCACAGAGCAACTTGAGTTCCATTAAATCGATCGGAGAATATCAATTATGGACAACATTGTGTGAATGGTTTAGGTCCTAGCAATGATCACAGAGAAATGGACGGGCTGACGGACGGATAGACGGACGGACAGAGAAGCGGGCAAACAGACGTGTCGTCAATGGATATTTCAATGTCAAGGACCCATAAAATATGGACTCTGACTTCATAACGCGCGCGTGTGTGTGTGTGTGTGTGTGTGTGTGTGTGTGTGTGTATATATATATATATATATATATATATATATATATATATAAATTTTTAATTTCTCGTCCTTACGTGGTAAAAAGAGAAATTATTATATTCGTGCGTAGGAAAACAGCAAATTTTCGACAGACAAACATCTGAAGAAAATAATTCAGTAAAGAAATCATTGCTTAGTATAATGAAGAAGGAAAAAATGAATTAGTTAAGTTTAAGAGATCATACTTCACAGAAATTGCAAATGAAGATGAACAAGAAGAAAAAGTCCTGTGCTAAAATGGGTGCTTGGAAATACGTTATGAAATTATCCGCTTGTTAGTTCTCCCTCGAGGGAAAATGAACAGTGAACGTTGGGAAGAAGAGATTAGTTAAGAAACATTGTATTTGAAGATGTGGTCATCTCTGACCATGAAACATCATAAATGAATACATTTTGTGTACATTAAAACACTAGAAAGCATTGTGCACTGATCGTCTATAACACCATCAGGAAAATCCATCCCAGTAATGTGTAGTGACCAGGGTTCGGATTCTGATGCCAAAGAATTCTTTAAAAATGACCTATAAAATGACTTAAAAACAAGAGGAAAATGACCTATAAAATTACTTAGGGGAAAATTACCTAACTTTTTAAAAAATACTCAAAAATTAGTATAAAATTAATTTATTCAATGGATTTTACAATTTTAAATAAAACCTATTAATATAAAATTATATTTAACATAGTCTTTATTTTAGGAGGAAATGTAATCCTTAGCTCCCATTTTCCAACCGTCAGTTTTGAAAAGTCGAGGAAGTTACCGAAGATCCGTGTAATTTTGAGAGTTCAAAAAACAGAGACCACTGCAATAGTGAATTTCATTGTGAACTGATGATACAATAAAAACTTTGTTTTAGTATGTCATTGTAAATTCATGAAATATTCACGAACAAAAAAACATGAAAAAAATAAATGCGTAAAAATGATAAAAATGACGAAAAGTTTCATCAGATTCAAAGATGATTCAAAGTTGACAAAAAATGACCCAATAGTGGATAAACATTCATTTACAAGTTTGCAAGTCTAGAATGCACCAATGAAAAGATGACATGTCATCAGAATCCGAGCCCTGGTAATGACGCAAGAGTAAAAAGTGCGGGCTGTAGCAACTTGCCACGGCCACCTCTGCGACGACAGTGAGTCGTTCTGACGGGGGGGGGGGTATTCATCAGGAGGCACATGCATGCACTGCGAACTCCTCAGCGATAGCCTCAGACAGAACGGGAGGGGAAAACGTCATGAACGAGGCCCTTTCATGAGTACCCTGTTTGTATGATGCAGTGTACTATGAGGCCACACACGGTGAGATTTCGACCACACCTAACATGTAAAACGCAGTCGCGTAGTTCGTGTTTAATACATAGTTGCTTCTCGTTTTCAGTTCTAAGAAAAGCTCCAATGGTAAGTTTAAACAAATTTAATTAATTGCGAGACGAATTTGTTGGCCCAATGAAGTCATTGCAAGTTGCAAGTAATGAAGTAATAAACTGAAACATTGTTTCATTATAAGAAATTACTAGTGAACAAAGGAGCAACTTGTCAGAGCACTTTTCCATTTCGACCAAAAAAATTGGATACTTCTTTGAAAATGAACAATCTAGTAAACAATTGGGTGATGTCAAAGTAACAAATTTCTAGGTCTTGCAAATGACTCAAACCTCAAATAGAATGCACATAGAAATAGAGAGATCACAAAATTGAGTGTACTATGTGTACACATTCAGACGTCTTTCAAATTCACTCAGTCTTCCTACTGCTCTTTGTGTATATTTTGCAAATATATTTGCGTGCATATTAATGCCTTATACATTAAGATAAAATACGTCGTTTGGTAGTCTGATTTTAGATTACAGAAAACTATGGACGAACACAAATCTACGTGATTCCTTGCAACAAGCTCGGATTAATGCCTTAGGGGGTACTGAGCATGTGAGCTTCCTCCAATAAAATTGAGGCACTGAACGTATGTAGCCGGAATTATATTTCATAATAAATTATAAGTTTTGAAATGTAAAAGAATACAAATTCAAATACATTTACATATTTGTGAAAATACATAACTCTAATTTTGTTAAAAAGTAACTGGGAGCCATTTGTTAGAGCTGTTCATAAGTTAATCGACTCCAGTCAGCAAGGTTCATTTTATTGAATTTGTAATACTAACATTGCCTTGCCTCCGCAGTAGTAAATGTTTTGTAAATACTGATTTAGAAAAGACTGAGAACGTATTTCCATTCAATACAGATGTTCATAAACATAACGCATGACATTGAAACCATACTCATCAGATATGAGTGTCAACAGTATTCACGTACAGTCAACACCATTCACGTTTAATACATGTACTACCTTATTTTACAACGCATTGGTAGATGGCATTAAAGGATTAAAATCGATTCACAGTTTTAAATGTCAAATACAATATTATTTCTTGGTTCTGTACATTTAGGGACTTTACTGATGCAAATAATAATAATAATAAAAATAATAACAATAATAATAATAATAATAATAATAATAATAATAATAATAATAATAATAATAATAATAATAATAATAATAATAATAATAATAATAATAATTTAACGCCGGTCCGGATAGCCGAGACCGCTAAGGCAGTAGTGCCGTGGCGATCTCGGACGGAAGGATCGCGGGTTCGAGTCCCGCCTCGGGCATGGGTGTGCTTGTGTATGTCTGTTTGTGTGTGCCGTCCATTCATCCTTCATTATCATCATCATTTCATCTTCCATCCCCCAGGACTAACAACCCTGGGGGTATAAAAAATCGGATTAAGCCTAATGCTGATCCCTCTAATTAGTTACATGCAAGACTTGCAACGTGATAAAATGATACTGAGCTCGTGCAAGTGCATGTCCTGCGTGGTCCAAGATGGCCTATTCGCGAGCAAAAAAATAATTTAACGTTCATATTAATAATATTGTTTGGCGTAATTCTAAAAAAGGAAAAAGTATTTTATTCAGCTTGTAGGTGAACGACTCCTTCTCAGTCTTATTTTTCGTCGTTTCCGTTCAATTAATGTGTTCAACTAATTCAGTAAATGTGATTTACTTTTTTCAACACATCAGATACACTTGTTAGTGCTTTTTCAGGTTTAATAAAGAAAAAAATAGTTTTGTTCTTCTAAGGAGAAAACACAATCTTCATTATTATATTTTTTATACTCAGAACATTTATGCTAACATTAAATTAGAAAAACAAAAGTATCATCCCGTATCACAGCAAAAACGTTAAATGACCGCTGCACAAGAAAATTCTAAAGGAACAACGAAGCCTTTCATGAAGAAACTAGTACTACTGTATTTCAAAGCGGAAGTGAAGGACGTTTTCTTCCTCACGATGCCAATTACTTTATTTTAATTTATCGTCTTACAACGTACGTAATAAAGAAGAAGTATTGCAATTGTGCGGCGGAATTCGGAAGATTTTCGACAGAAATACTGTTATTGTCCGGTCCTGGGAACGAAAAAGTGTATAAATCTTGCTCCAATATTTAGTAAAAAGGTCCTCTAATACAATGTGTAGTAAGACTCCACATTTTGTGAGTCCTTGATACCGAAACATCGATTGACAGCAAAACTGTCAGTCTGTCTGTCCGTCTGCCTGCGTTCTGTCCGTCCGTCCGCCAATCCGTCCGTCGATGGGGAACAGTAGCTGTTAAACCATTCGAACTATTTTTTCGAAAATTGATATTCCCGGATAATTTAAACGATCTCGACGGCCTGCGACTTTTTACTGAATATATTGATTTCGATTGTACTTTAAAAGAATCCTTGACAACGATTTCAAAGTTTTCTCAAAAATGGCCCCACTTTTTTTAATTAAACTTCACCTTCTGCTAGCGTAAATGATGTTTAAAACTGGCGTCTATGTTATTGTCGTTCAATTTTTTTTTTTAATTTCAAAAGTTCAACATTTTTTGGCATCTTCCTACAACTACAGTATTTAATATAAATACTTTTTCTAATCAAATTCCATTGTTCAAAGCGGATCTTTGAAACAAGTTCATGTACAATTCTTCGGAAATTCGAGTTGTTTTCGCGCAGGCGTGCGTGAAATATAGGCAACTTTGAAACAATTATTTTCTCAAGAACGGCTGCAGTGTTTCTTCTTTTTTCCCTAGTAAGTAGCAAAGAACGGTAAAAAAATTATGCTGGGGTTATTTTCGGCAAACTCTCTGTATTTTCGAAAATTGCAAAAAATAATATTGCAAACGTATTGATTTTGCATTGTAATTTGCCGTATTGAAGATAGAAATATTTGTCTTATATGAAATCTATTCTAACAAATAACATCTTTAAAAACGGTACTGTATTTTTTTTTAAAACAACAACAACAAAGTAGTCTCCGGTCATTTCTACTTGAAATTAAAAACATTTGTAAAGAAACATTTTATCGGAGACGGCTCTAACTTTTCTTTTAATTTTTTCACGGATAAACCAAAGGATGATAAAGAAACAGTGCATATCATCTTTTCGTTGAACTCTCTGGATTTTTGAAAGCTGCAAAATTAGAAATAATGCGGAAAATATGTGCAGCACCACTAGTTACTGTTCACTGTGTAGCATTTTGCCTTCTGTAGCGAATATTCATTGGCGTCACCCGTAGTACTTGCTTATCATTGCTTTACAAGCACACCTCTTTCTCAATTGTTTCACCCTTTCGGGTCAGGGTCAGCTGCCACGTGCGTTCGACGGGCAGATCTCCTGTCGGCTTGCGGTGTACTCAGCGGAATTTATTACCGCCTTGCGTCAGCAAACCACTCCGGACAATAGGACGTCCGCCCACGGCGCTCTATGATGTTATCAGGACCAGTAGAATACGATTTTCTCTGGTTTGATGTGAGAAAAAAACCTTATCGGTAATGAAAAGTGAATGTACGTAACGAATAGTGCGTGTGCGGATAACTTTAATTAAGTACGAGTCGTCTGTAGAAGCAAAAGCAATTAAGCAACATCTTAAAAATTCGAATACATTGTATTAAAGCATTGGAACGTATTCTATTGACAAGAGAGCTTTCTGAAGGCAACGAAGAACGGTTAGTGTGAAATCTTTCCACGTTTGTTGGGAATTTAAATAATACTAATATCACGCTGGTTATTATATTGAAGTGTTGTATTTCACAGTTAATATTATCACTTCTGAAGTTTTCGTTCATTGCCATTTGTACATTTATTGTGTAAAATGAAAATGGAAGGAATTTCAATGCTATCTGACTGAAAATTTCATCGAAAATGTTACTTTTCCACCAACTGGAACATTACGTAACTTAGTTTCTTCACATTTAATTATCTCTTAATTCAGATACAAATGGAAAAACACATTACATCGTGAAAAAAAATTCTCAATTTCTGGATTACTGTGCACGGAATAACGAAGTACTTATGCAATGAATTTGGAGCAGGAAAAAATTTCAAACAACAGTGACATAAATTATGTAGTACGTGCTACAGACCTTGATGATCACACTGCTTGCAAGTGAATATTTGTTTTCAGAATTTTTTTAAAGTACACCTCTATTTTTTTTACAGACTAGCTTATCAAAAAACTCGTCTGTCTAAAAAATAGAGATGCACTATAATAATAATAATAATAATAATAATAATAATAATAATAATAATAATAATAATAATAATAATAATAATAATAATAATAATAATAATAATAATAATGCCTTTATTGATATGGCGAGGCTCGGGCCATCAGGCCCGCTCTTCCGCCTAACCACAACTTAAAAAAAACACTTTAAAATATTCTGAATATTTAAAAAGAGACAGACAATAATTATGAAAATATTTCTATAAAATTCGTTTCATCTACGAAAGTAAAACTTTTACAAAACGTATACATTTTTCTGAGATCTTGTGCTTTAATAATGAATCAATGAGACATTTCGCCGCCTCGTAGGTACGTACTATGGTTGTCTCAATATCGTAACCTTCTTTCCACGGATAGAGCAAAAGACGCTTAACATGGGCGGAGATCTTATTTTCGTTGAACTCTCTACGTTTTCGAAAATTGTAAAGTTAGGAACAAAACGAAAACGTATGTACTGCTGTGGCACCACTAGTTTACTATGTATTATTGGCTTCTGGGGGAAGCTGAAGCGCCATGCCCCCCGCCTCGGGTGCACCACCGTCCTTCATAGATCTTTTGAATTCAACTCGATTAAATTGGTTTCTCTAGCACAAATCCCGGTTTAAAATCAATAAACCAGAAAAACAAGCCAGTTCTCTTACAGGCGAGCGGTTGTTGACCTAAGAATTGATAAGTTCCGGGTGGCGCAGCGCAGAACGCTGCATCAGGCAACTCGCAACGTTACCCACTCCCTTCGCAGCACCGCACACTTGTGTTTGGGTTGCCGCAACAGACGCCAATAGAGCCCTATAGAAGGCAGGGGGAGGATAAAGGACCACTTTGTTCTTAAACTGGACTGTAGAGCCCATGCGGAGTATTCCGAAAATAAATCAGTTTATCTCAAGTTTTATTTCACATTAATTTAGTAAGAAGTGAATTTGCAAACTCCCAAGCATCATCCCTGAAACTTTCATAGGACTTCAATCTGACATTATTTAGGGACATTTTGTGGTGCTACGATACTCTTACGTCATTCACCATAGCAATGACCTCGTCGTTCACTTGATCAGGCGGTCAATAATCTTGCTCTGCGAAAGAAAGATTTTTTACATTTTTTCTAATATATTCCGATTTGACCTTCAAAAAGAAGGCATATTAAAGTGTTTCATTTTAGCAATTGAGTTCAGGAAGGTTTTCATATAAATAACAAGCTTATTAAATTTTAATGTTCAATTTGCCGACCGGGGGCCAAGATCGCTAAGGCAGTAGTGTCGTAGCGATCTCGGACCGAAGGGTCGCGGGTTCGAGTCCCGCCTCGTGTGTGGCTGTAGTTGTGTTCGTCCTTCACCCCTTACCATCACCATATCGTTTCATCTTCAAACTTTCCATAACGTTAACTCCAATAGTGGTCGCTAATGGCCTAGATGTTGATGCGACCTTAAATAACAAGTTCAATTTAGGAAGGTATTCAGATACAAGAAGCCTGTCAAAAACTTAGGAATGTTGGAAAACTAAAATAAATATGATTTCTACGTTTGGTTAGGTCTCTAAACCCGTATTGTAGGAAAGGTTAGGTTTTGAAGGTATCTACAGTTTAATTAAGAAACAGATGTTACATCGAAATATATACAACATAAAGTCAGGCCCCTAATTATAACGGTTCACGAACTACAGCTGTAGTGTATTGTTATAATTGAATCTACTATGCGATGTCTATAATATAATTACATGGAAACGTTTCTTATTAATTATTAGAAATGCTGTAACTTTCATAAAAAGAAATAATGATATTAATTAAAATCATAGTGGTTCTGAGAAATAAGATGTGGTTATAACTGAAAGCGATTATAACGAAACCAAGAAAAAAATATCGATCTTTAGAAACTTCGTATGGAATCTTCCTACCCGCCTACGCTCAACTGGGAAGCTTCGCTTGCAGCAGGCTCTCTCTCCAAGGTCACGCGTGCTCGTGGGCACGGCTACGGGCAGGCATATCGCGCGCGCCGCACGCGCTTGCGGCTCGACCCCGACGCAGCTCGTCACCGCTCCTCCTCGTGTCACGCCGCCCCCTGCCCCACTTCCCGCTCCTCCTCGTGTCCGCCCCCCTCCCACTTCACCGCTCCACACAACTCTTCCCCGCTCCTCGTGTCACACCGCCCCCTGCCCCACTTCACCGCTCCTCACAACTCTTCCCCGCTCATGTGTCACGCCGCCTCTCCCACTTCACCGCTCCACCCAACTCGTCCCCGCTCCTCCTCGTGTCACGCCGCCCCCTGCCACACTTCATCGCTCCACACAACTCTTCCCCGCTCCTCCTCGTGTCACGCCGCCCCCCCCCCACTTCACCGCTCCACCCAGCTCGTCCCCGTTCCTCCTCGTGTCACGCCGCTCCCTGCCCCACTTCACCGCTCCACACAACTCTTCCCCGCTCCTCTTCGTGTCACGCCGCCCCGGCCCCACTTTCCAATCTTCCGCTCCTCCCCGCCCTCCCCATACTACGCTGCCCCGCCCCTCATTTCGTCGCTCCACCCCGCTCCTCCCCATGCCACGCTGCTCCGTGCCTCAGTTTGCCGCTCCATCCATCTCGTCCCCGCGCTACGCCATCCCACGCCGTGCCGCAAAACGCCGCGCACGTGGTGACTCAGCCCGATGGCGAGTGTGGAGAGGGGGGCGGAGGGGAAACGAGAACGCGCGCAGGTCGCACGGGTGACGCGTGCCTCGTGCCTCCCCGCGCGGGGGCGCCGCCGTCCCGCTACCGTGGGCGAGCGGGCGTCCTCCAGCAGCTGACCATACCAAATGACGTCACCTCACTGTCATATCGGACGAGTCGGCGTAAACGAGCAGAAGTTGTACTCAAGAGACACGTCGTTGAATGCCGTAGTAGCACAACTCAAAAAAGTCAAGAGTTGATTTAAATAAGTTTGAAGTTTTCACCTTGTATTGAAATGCATCATTCTTGCTTTAACACTTCTGCCATCTGTGAGTGGAATATTGTACTGTAAGATTAGCTACTGTTGCTGCTGGAAAGTAGACCAATCCTCAATATGGTCAGTGCATTAACTCAAAATTCGTATTTTTTGAGTTGTGCCACTATTGCATTCCACGAGCGACGTCTTCAAGTCCGATATTCGACGAATCGAATGGAGTTTCGATCCTTTTGAACTAAACGCTAATTCAGTTTCTCTGTGGCTTCTTTGATTCGCACGTGTTCTCACTGATTCTGCTGTCTGTGTGCTTACCGCGGTGATGTAACGCCCTATAAAGACGGTTCCACAAATTCATTCTACATTCGACGATTAGCGACCTACTGCTCGCTCAATCCCGAGCAGCTGATATGCTCGGTGAATGTTCGCTTCCTTTGATGTGTCTAAATGACCGACGTGCAGTGAGAAGCGCAAGCACCGAACATTCGTCGCTCGGCAAATAGCAAGCAGCCCATCCATACCACTCGGGATTCGACGCGCAGTCGCTCGCTACCCACGAGTAGCGAACGTCTGGAGTCGGCTTCAGAGCTGACAACCTGACGTCGCCACAATATCGGATAAACCGGCGGAGAACGGGCAGAATTTGTACTTAGAAGAGAGGCGTTTGAATCCGATAATGGAAGAATCAAATGGAACTTTTGGGCTTTTCGATCCCTTAGAACAAAATGCTAGTGAAGTTCTGTTATCTCTTGCTTTCGTTACCCTCCAGATTCTAAAGACTGAGTGCATGCCGCGGTAGTGTAGTCCTCTTGGAACTGACATGACATGACGTCACCACAGTATCAGATCGGGCGAGTCGGTGGATAGCGGATAGAATTTGTACTCTGATGACACGTGTTCGAGTCCGAAGTTAAAGGAATCGAATGATGTCCTCCCGGGATTTTCCGATTTCTTATGAATAAATGGCAGTAAAAGTTGCTTGCTTACTTTAATTTCCGGTGTTTTCGCTCATTTCTTTTCTATATCCCAGCACTAGCATGTATTACTCAACATACATATTTGGATTAGTTCCGGTACAGTTTTTATTTATGGCTGCTGCACTAGTGCAAACATAACTGGGCTCAAAAAGATTAAAGGAAGTACTTTTAACCATTAAACCAGTGGTTCTAGATAGTCCACCACTGCCCCTAACAAGTTAAATGAAGTACCTCTTGTTACCTTCACTGGGGACACCTAACACTGGTACTTCCGTTGCTATGACTACACGAGATATTTTCATATTGTCTGAGTATCGATTGGCGACATCGCTGAGAAACTTAGTGAATCTGAATCGGCGTGTTTGTTGACAATGCTCATATTTGCGTTGGGAATATGATGATATGGAAAACCACTTGTAGGACGAAGCTTAAAGAGACACCAGTGACGTTCGCAGTACAATCAATATTTGCAAAAGACGCAACAGATGATACGACAGAAACGGTGATTGACACGAATTTCTCTGTTGACTGGTTTGCATGGAACATTAACACGAGGTTGTAAAAGCACGACTGACGGCGCCGCTGGATAGTTTAACGAAAATTATCGAAAGTTATATTTACTACAGAGTATGTTTCACTTTTGTTCCTTTAATAGTTGCCACTCAGCTTTCAAAATGTTTAGGCAAATAATAATCAATTAAAAATTAGAAACATAATATTTAGTAAATAATATAAAATATTCTACGTTTTTCATTAGTTTTGTCTTTCTTGTGAAAATCTAATTCTAAATTATCAAGTTTCTAAAATTGATAATGGATGCACTGATCCCATGGAAACGTGTTCGTATTTAATCCTCCTTAGAAGAGAGGTACTTAACCAATACCGGAGATAAGGTGTGTCAAACGAGTATGCGGTAAAAAATAAAAATCATACCTTAGAGGCAAAACCTGGAAGCATCAGAAAGAATCCCAGAAGAAAATAATTATAATGAAAATAAAAATTATTAAAAAAGTGTTAAGTAGCCACCAAATTTAATCACCTACATAATTTAGTAAATGTCTATTCGGAAAGGTCCCTCTGCAGGCGAAGGCGAACGTTGTCGAAGATAAAAGGGGACCTGGGAGAAAATGGCGAACTTCGGAAATTTGGTGTTGCGAAGGGCTTTTAATGTGTCTTGAAGGTAATTTGGTACATAAGCCGTAAGTTGTTTGTGTTCTAGCCTTGAGTAAGTGTTAATAAAAAACGAAACATTGACATTTGCGAATAGTGGTTTTTCCTGGTATGACCTACACTCAAGATGTTTCCTATTACTTAAGAGTCGAGGTCAAGAAAGCTAGCACCTGTCAAAGTTACCCATTCTGCCCGCATTACCTATCCAATATGGTGGCAATTGGATAATGACAAACAAGACGATAATAATAATAATAATAATAGTAATAATAATAATAGTAATAATAATAGTAATAATAATAATAGTAATAATAATAGTAATAATAATAGTAATAATAATAATAGTAATAATAGTAATAAAAACAACAATGATGGGAGAAATGGCAAAGCCGGTGCAATGAGTGCCGCGTTTTGGAAAAGGCCACTTGAAGAAGCTGCGAGCTGACGGACGGCGCGTCCGCCGAGGCGACCACGTGCGCGCGCGCGGGCAGCGCCGACGGAGGCGGTGAAGTGGCGGGCGCTGCGTGGGCGTCGCGGAGCGTCGCGTCGGCCGTGGGCCGCGGCGCACCCGGAGGCCCAAGGGCGCCGGGGCGTCGCCGGCGCGGAGCGGGGACGCGCCCAAGGAGCGATGACGGCGCCGGCGCCGCGCCGCTCGCGCAACGGGGGACGCGATAAGGCAGCGCGGCGCGGCATGGCGAGAAGGCGAGCGGGAAGGGGGGCGGGGAGAGCGAGGCCTCGGCGCTGGGCCGCGCGCGCAGACGGCGTGGAGCCGCAAGGTCGCGTGGAGGTGAACCGCGAGGGGCGGCCGGGAGGCCGCGTCGCGGCGGGGCACAGGCGGCGCCTGTGGTGGTGGCGGTGGCGGTGGCGGTGGCGGTGGCGTCAGCGGCAGGGGGGCGCTCAGCTGAGCGGCGGCGCTCAGCTGCTCGCGGGACCGCTCGTTGCTGTCACCGCTCCCGCTGTAGCCACGACGAGGATGGTTGGTGCACGAGGCGAAGCTGGGGCAGGGAATGACAGCAGGCACAGATGCGCTTGCAGCTCAACTCCAGGATAAGCTTGTTCTCTTTAGTGAAAGTTATTGACTGCTCGGCCTCGAGTATCTTGTTGTGTTGTAAAGTAAGACTTGTATCCGTTGAAAAATGTACAAATTCGACCGAATTTAATGGTAAAATACTAGTTATTCCCTCGTGTCGACCATGAATACCTTCATTGTTGCTACAGCAATCTTCGTGCAATTATTAAAAACATAAAATTGTTGTGTTATGTAAGTTTTTCTTTAACGATGATTGTAATGATCATGGAAAAATGTTAGCCTCTGTATTTAAATCTAATTTTAGCATTCTTTCTGAAAACAGAAACATCCTACTTGAATAATATCAGCTATCAATGAGATAAGCAAGAGACAAACAGCTGTCGTTTGCAAAATGTCATGACGTCCTCTCCTCAGAACACCCTGCTACACGCAAATTATGAGTCTTTATCTGGCATAGATGCGGAAGAGTGATATCCACGGAACGTGATACAGGTCATGAATGTTCATAAAACGGCGTTAAATTTGCGTTCACTGAACATTTGTGCTTGAATGCTGTTCATTCATTAAATTCTGTCAATATTCTTCGATAAATAGTTTATAATTCGTCTTAATTTTCAAATAAAGCATTATAATGGAAATGTATAAATGCGTGATCATTCGATTATTTTTTCAAATATCATTCATCTGCGGCACTCAATAAATTGATGGACGATAACGAACTGCTCTTTGATCCGGGATTCCTTTGTTATTGTAACAAAAACAACTTATCTCACTCGAGGAATAAGGAAAAACAGATTAGACTTTTATTGGTCAATTTATTGATAATCGATCAAAAATATGATTTAGAGATTGATAATCTCGTAGATAGAACCATATATGGTCAATAAAAGAAAACGTAGCATGGTGGCGTAAGGCCTTGGGGCAGGTGCGCCCAAATACAGGTTACATCCGGTTCGATCTAGGGGCATTCCAAATCCCTCTTGGTTCACCCGTATCCTAAATATTCCTTAGCCTCAGTCGGTAACACGAAACGCAACATATGGTATGCTGTGGGTCTAGCAACGACACTATTGATTTGATTTTTTCGTGTTTCCGGGCGCGTCAACTGCTTCGGTCATTAGTCCCGTTAGTGTAGTGCATGTTTTTCCTCGGGAAATGCCGGTGATTTTCCCCCGCTGGATGGCGAGATCGAGCACCGATCTACCGTCGGCTATTGGGGTTTCCCCCTAACCAGGACTCTCCCACCAGCGGGGCACCGCCCCAACCGGGACAAGCTCTAAGCTCCCGACGGGTCTCCTGGAATATGTGGTAGTGTAGTGCATGTTAGTGTGTGTGTGTGTAAGAGGAGAGGATAGGACAAAGAAGAGGAAAGGTAGATCGCGCGCGGTCCGTGGCCCGTTTGGTAGGGTACTGCTCCGGCATTCGCCTGGTGTTGATCGGAGAAACCATGGAAAACTACCGATCAGAGCAGCCGGCCGGTAGAATTCTCCTTCAGACATCAACTGAATTCGACCTAGCTGAAAAGCTAGTGTCGAAAATCCTGCCGCCGTCAGGACTAACCAGGACCTCCCGTTCAGAGGCGCTGCAGTGACATCAGTTGATAACGACGCTATTGAGAACTATCCCCAACTCCTGTGCAAGTATCGAGACGGACGCACGAACTACCCAGAACTCATTGAAATGTAACCGAGATGGACTAGAGGGCTACCTCGGACGAGAGGCTTGTAGTCCGAGTCATTCCGCCATATTTCATAATTTATACCGGCTTAAGTAGCTGATGTCACTGTAGGGCCTCTGACCGAGAGAGGTCCTATGATTTAAGTACCGACGGGAGCAGGACACTAGCTAGGTCAAATTCAGTCACTGTCTGGAGGAGAATTTTAGTGGCAAGGTGTTCTGATAGGCAGTTTTTCGTGGTTTCTCTGATCAACGCCGGGAGAACGCCGGAGCAGTTGACGCGTCCGGAAATCCTAATTAATCAATCATAATTTGGGCTTTGAATCTCTGGACTAAGTAAAAAGAATCCGTATATCTGACGGTCTGGCAGCGGAACATGAGAGAGCTAGGAGCCTCGCAAGCTTGCAAAGCATATTTTTTTAAATTTTGTCACGTCTTAAACTTAGTGTGTGAACAGCACAAATTACTGTGGTCCAAAATGTCTTCATCAATGACCTGCTCAGATGCACATTGAAAGACTGTCAGGGGAAAGTTCCTTAAAATTAAATGATTTCACATAATATCGTTTTATGGCCGAAGAGAGGCAAATTATATTGAAGGTAAATGAAGAACGGTATATTAATAAACGGTAAATGAAGTAAGGTAAAAGGTTAGTGTGCTACTGTTCAATGAACACATGAGTGTTCAGCTCATGACTGGAAATCAGGACGCGCGGGAAGCTATCGCGTCCAGAAGTTGTTCGGGAGGGGGCTAAATATCACAATCAATATGAAGCAACGACTATTTTACCAATTTACTTCCTGTACTCTCAACTGAATTATATTGTGGGTGAATCATTGAATTTCTACGTTACAGAAAATTAAAAGCCATACAAGCCCTCTTATCCGATATTGGATAGGAAGATCCAATTATTTTTTTAACGCAGGGACAAGCCCTGTAGACCGTGCTCCAATCAGGTAAGCTTTATTTTTATATAATTTCGGCAATATGTAGAAATTGTCTGAACACCGTATATTGCTTCTCTCAGCTACGAATGATACACTACATTTCACATTGCTGTTAAGTTTCGCGCGACAAAACGGGTCATTTTAAATAATATTGCCAATAAATAGACCTTTAGAAAAAAAATTGTTCTGAAATGGTATTTTCATCTCAATATATTTAGAAGCTATAACGTAAGCCTCCCCAACTGGCTTTAGACGCGAGCGAAGTGAGGTCCGAACTGCGACGGGCGTTATCGCGGGGAGAAGATCGCTTGCAAGTAGTGAGGGAAGTTTAATATTGGAGTTCTTGGTAAGCAGTGCCTTTAGACAAAAGGGCAAGCGAGTGATTTTCAAAACGGTTTGACGAACGCATTGTGTATCAAGGACTTGCTGACAATTTCCCAGAGAGGGTAAGTGTGAATAGGGCGCAACAAAGGCATTGGTATTTCTTGTGGCCATTTCCTTTATCATACAAGTTATTTTGTAGTAATTTACATGTATTTTATTAGTTATTGTAGTATTGTGCATCTAAAAATATCTTAGCCGGGAAATACTGTAAAAAGGCCACATATATATAATATTCCCCCAGAAGGTTTATGTGCTGTTAATTTTGTTGTAACTATCAGATGGCGCTGAAGAACAAATCTGCGCTTCATTTTAATTCAATTTACATTTAAACAGTGCTCCACCTGGGGCTTCATTGTTACTGAGCATTGCTGTGTGACGCAGGGCGAGGCCAAGAAGGTCAGAACAGCTGCGCCCGTAAGTGAGAGTCGGTGAGAGAGAGAGAGAGACAGAGAGAGTCGGAGAGAGAGAGAGAGAGAGAGGGGGGGGAGGGAGGGCGAGAGAGAGACGTAGGGAGAAGAGAGAGATGGCGAGAGAGAGACGTAGGGGAGAGAGACAGAGAGAGACACAGGGAGAGGGACGGAGAAGAGAGAGATGGGAGAGAGAGACGTAGGGAGGGAGAGAGAGATGGCGAGAGAGAGACGTAGGGAGAAGAGAGAGATGGCGAGAGAGAAGGCGACAGAGAGACGGCGAGAGAGAGAGAGAGAGAGAGAGAGAGAGAGAGGAGATGGGGAAAGAAAGGGAGAGGGAAGGATAAAGAGGGAGAAGAAGGACAGAACAACGTCTGCCGCGATCCGCTAGTAAAGTATATTTGTATAATTTTGATAAAAATAAATGTTAAATGTTCCTACTCTAACCATCCACGAAAAACACGTTTTTACATTGTTTATAACGTTTTTATGATTTGTACCTTTTTAAATTAATACCTTCATAATTTTTTTAATAAATAATATTACTAATACAATATTTATAAATATAATTTTCCCTGACACATTTTTCGAAATTTCTTGAAGTACAGATCAAGAATTTCCAAAAAGATTTTACTTTAGTTTTATTTAGTCCAATTATTATTACTTAATTTTTGGTGTGCGAAAATCATATAATATGCAACTCTCTGCTTTGTGATCTGACTTTTTTGTGATCTATTATGCATTTATCTGACGCTGTCTTGCAAAATAATTTACAAGAAGTTCAATACTGCTATTTATGTTCCTAAAATCAATAAACGACGTTATGTTTTCTATTCCATTCCCGCCGTTTGTGCGGTTGTGCACACTGTCCAATACGAAGGCGGGAAAGCGTAAGGTAATTTATGTTGCCTTGTGTCATGCGCTTCGAAGCCGACGGCTGTTAGGCGTTCACCCGCCCCGCAGTCCCCTCGCGAAGTCTTTTCCCCTGCCTCCGAGTGATGTCCATCCCCTCCATAACCCATCGCAGCTCCTGAACGAATTTCTGCGCTGGCGCACCTGGATCGACTCGGGTCGGCTTACGAAGCCACTGACATGAGCAGCAATATCTACAAAATAACTTATTTAAGACATATGCAAATTATAGTGCTAACTATTTATTGGCAGTTATAGCAATAGAATCAGGCACATGCTTGTAAAAATCTTAATACACTTTGTTGTTTTTTGTAAAAAGGTTTATAACACTTTACATAACATATTTTATAAAAATGAATGTTAATTTATCAGATTTTTGAATTTCAAATTTATTCATAATATGGTTTGAACTGAACATTACTTCAAATCGTATAGATGTGAAATATCTCCGCAGAGAATAATTAATTATATGAAAACGAACAGTACGCATGCAATAGCTCTTTTGCTAAAATGTCTACTACCGTAACACAGGAAGACAGAGGCAAGCCGTTGGGTAGAAGTCAGATTGCTCGCTTTTCGTTTCTGAGAAGCACGGTTTATGTCCTAGACGCTCCATGCTGGATTTGTGGAACACAAAGCAGAATCGTTGCAGGTTCTCTGGGTGTTTTCCCATTTCCCCTGCCTCTCATTTCACGATTGCTCCCTCATTCTTATCATGACATAATTACAGTTCATCAAAACCATTCATCGCAAAATACTAGGGTTGAAAGGATCAGCAATGTGCATCATAAAAATATATATGTAATACAGGAAACTAATCATAAAACTTGACAGAATCTTTTAATAGTTAATTATATTATTTAAACGTAATGCTAATTTAAACGAGTAAAAATCGAAAGAGTCGACACTAGGGCATTACCCGATAAAAATCATTATATAAATTAAAAATCGATTCTTGGAGATGCAGGAACTAGCGCGTAGAGGGATTCTGCAAGAACACATCTTGCTAAATTATTTAAAAAATATTTCGTGTTTGAACGAATGTAATAAATGCGTTTATTGTGTACGTGTTTTGTACGAGAACTACTACAGATGCATGTTATATACATGACCGAAAGTTATTTATTTAACAATTGTTATCAAATGCACGTTTGAACATTTCAAGCCTACAGGAGTCATAACTACATATTTGTAGACATTACTTTCCATGCAAAATAAACCACGTGCTCTTTGCAAATCTGATCTTCAGGAAATCAATTATCTGGGAACGCAAGGTAATTCTTCGAATTATGTTCTAAAATATAGCAATACCATGATTTATTTGGTGGCAAATTGTGCATTAACAATACAAAATTGAATGATATTAATTTAATGAGAATATATACATTGTTAAAAAATGTTATAGCAGATGCAACACGGTAGAAGCCGCCATGCAGCAAGTGCGACTACACACAGGATCAGAACCAGTTACAGAGGAATGTTTCGTTTTAGGATGAATTAAATTCCATATACAATAATTAATGAATTGAAATTTGATGTTTATATAGATATAAAAAATAGCATGTTTGAGTGAAATTGTTGTAAACCGGAGGGCCAAATGATAGTTTATGGAGTTTATGATTGTTCTTCTTTCTTGAGGTTCACTTTGCTTCCAGTTTTTAGTTGTACTGCAACCACCAACCCAAATCAGGGAGCTGAGTGTTTGGATGCCGTCAGAGCTGAGGTTTGCCCCAGCCAATTCGGTGATGACACGGGCGGTTGAGACTGGACTTGCCCGTCCGCGTTGTTTCTCAAATTCGGCAAGGTGATGGCTGATGCTCGCGTGTGGCCCGAATTTGGAGCTATTTGCCTGTTGGCCGCCCAGGTTGATGAACGAAGCCTTGTAGGCAAAGCAGGAGCAACCGGCTCGTTCGCAGACTGTCTGCTTAGTAAAACCGTTCAGGTCTTAGAGGAGCACAGTTGTAGGCTGATGCATATTTTGCGTTTGTTAGTTCTACTAGTAGCTCTGAGAAGTAGTATTGAATTCTAGTCGTAGCAGATTAAATAATAAATAGTAACTTGAGTAGTAGTTGAATAATAGAGGATTAAATAGTTAGTCGAATAGTAGTTGTCTCAGTTTTGTCGTTGACTAGAGAGTAGTAGTTGCGTGGGAGCGAAGCAACGATATTTATTGTTATGGGTGTTATTGAGTCTGTGGAGTCACCGCGATTGACCGCGACCCTATATCGAGACGGGTGGTGCCCGCGGTCGGCTCGCTATTTGCTGGAGGCATCTTCGGTTCCGGGAGAGGTGTTGGCAGTTCTTGAGGCGATCGGGGTGGGGTGGGGGGTGAAAGCCGGCCGCGTGCCGGGGTGGGGCCCAGCCTTTTTGCTAATGACGCCTCGCCGGCAGCTGGGACGACGCCGCGGGTGGAAGTTCAATGGTTACGGTGGACAGAGGCTCGAGTTTGTTTCAAAGCCTTTCAATTGTTTTATCTTTTTGAGTGTTCGGTGCGTTTTCTACGTGCTTCAGTGGAGGTGACGGAGCCGTGAGAAAGAGACCAGCGTGAAGACACTGCGCAAATGACTTTATTGCCTATTTGTCCTTCCAATGTGCGGATGCGTGCTGGAAATTCAATGCGAGTGAGCTTTATGAGTGGTGACGAAAGTATGTGTGAAGGTGGGTGGCCGAACAGGTAGAAAGCATTTAGGGACTGCGCCCTGTAGCGAAATGGATCGCGTGATTGAACAAAAGTGCCCGCGCGTGTTTTTACTGAGAACTGGAAATTCACGTGAATAAATGTTAGAAAGTATGTAGATTAAATGAACGACTAATTGTTCAATTGAGTGAAAATTGTGAGGTTAATGTGATGTAGTGAGGGGCGGAACTAAGTTATGTTTTGCTCTTGTATCAATAAGTGATTCGGCGATAAATAACTGAAAGCTTGGTGAAATCAGAAATACCACAAAATGTGCGCGAAGTGAGTGAGGTCTCGCATTTAGTAGAATATTTGTAGTACCTCTAATGCGAGGTTTTTACACAAAAGGGCGGATAATTAACTGCTTGATATGACTGCGGCGGCCTCGCAGATTGATTTGTCAAATTGCAGAGACCGTGCTGACATCAAGTGCGAATGCAGATTGTAATTTGATGAGTCACTTTGAATGTGCGCATGTTCCACGTATAGTAGCACAAGTTTGAAATCTCCCATTTGGGAGGAGCTTATTTTCGCGGGCTTCACCCACCGCTACTACTGTGGCAAATTTCTTGGCTTACTGAGCGTACGCAAGTCGGCGCCCTCCCCCCAACAAAGAGCTATTAGTCATATTACTGCAGCCTTCGCTGTCCCTTTCATCAGAGAAACTGTCCCGTAAAGAAACAATAATTTTGTCCACTTCTTCGCCCATGATCATGATTGTTTTCATATATTTCGCTTCGATTTTCTTCACGTGTTCACAACACTTCTTTCATTGATATGGGCAATATTCAGAAAAAAGTTCGTCATACATTTTCTTTAACTCGCAGAAGGGTATCGATGCTTTGTTTAGCAACACGATTCTTAATGTAACCCCAAACTAATTCAAGGGGATTGAGAGCGGGGTGGTAAGAAGGGAGCATGATGTTTTGGCCACATTACTTGCGAACGGTTGTCTTGGAAACATATAAGCACAATATTATGCATGTGAACTTCATTTGAAATTAGGCCTACGCCAAGACGAAAGGGATAGGACTGAGGACCAGGAGCGATGCTTTCTATACAGATGTATCTTGTACTGAACCTTAATATATTAGGAGTCAGCGTTAGTGCATAGACAGCTGACATTGCTTTGATTTGCGTAGCTGATACTTGTACTGCGCGTTGGATCAGGCACAACAGCGTGCCTGTGCATTCAGAGCCCCCTCCCTTCCCTCCCAACCCATGTTGGCGCGCAGTGCGAGTGAGAACGATATTTTCAGGGGAAGTAGCGCGAGATGTGAAATTTTCGCGATCTTTGAGGTGGAAGATGTTGCGCGGCAAACACTTTAATGGTGATTGAAGATTTTGAGGGATTGATTTCTAGCGATTTGAAAAATTCTTCAGTGATTAAATTATCATTGGAGCCTGAATCGAGAAGAGAGGTCGCCGGGCGATAGCCTCGTGCGATGACAGCGTTCACAATAGCAGTAGGAAGGATACAGTTGTGTGTGACTGAAGCAGAGCATGCATTCCCGTTTACTTGGCGCGGCAGGTGAGCAGAGTTTTCGGACACCGAGACAATGTCGGTCCCGTCATGCATTGCATTTTTCCATTCAGGGGAATGCGCATTCAATCGTGAATTTAGCGGCGAGGCTGATTGTACGCTGCTGCTAGACACATGGGCCGGGGCAGCTGCCGCGAGATGTATTAAGGCTCCCACCGACCGGCGCGGTAGATCCGCAGCGGGTGCGGCGCGGAGAGTTCCGAGCTAGACGCGGCCACGGAATTCGCGGGATCGTTCACACCGGAGCGTTAATTATGCGTCAGCGTTTGGTGACGGTTGGCAAGGTCGCTCGACCCAGAGGGGAGCGAAGACTCCCGAACACGGACGGGCTTTCACGAAACTCGAGCTGCAGCGAAAAAAAAAAGCGTCTGACTGCGTTACAAATTTCGCCGCCGATTAAACGCTTCCAATCCGTTGCCGCGACGCTCGCCTGCCGCGCAGGTCTGAACATGCTCATAAGGCAACACTTGACGCGAAACTTCCGCTGCGGCAAATCCGCGTATGCTGCGGATCTTCCGCGTCGGTCTGTGGGAGCCTTTATGCCGAAAGTGATTGAGCAGAATGCTGAGCAACAGAAAATTATCCGCGCAGAAGACTGTGATGGTTTTGTCCGCAGTGGAAACATTTTCGGTTGCTACACTTATGACCAGTGACAGATTTTTGCAAGCAATTGTTACAAAGTTTATTGTTCTTAACGAAGTTTCGTTTCGCGTCGGCGATCAGAGCATGGAAACTAGAACATTGGTTTGAATCATGTGTTTTTCACGATATTTCGAGCAGGTTTCGGAGGGTAGCGGCGTGCGTGAAGGAGCCGGCGCGGAAGATCGCGCGCGTGGATTGACCTGCATGGCAGCGCTCGGGGCGGCGCGGGGCTGCAGTTATTGGCAGAATTTTGCACCGCCGTTGCGGAAGGTCCCATAAGTCGCGTAATATTGGAATGCGGTCGACGGAAATTGAATTTTCCCATTGACACATAATGACTCTATTAAGATTGGTTGACGACCTTATGTACAACGAGCAGTTCAGGTAATTCTACGCCTAAGTTAAGATTTGAGAGAGTACTGATGTTAGACTGAATGATCAATGAATGTACTCAGTGATTTTGTGGAATCGGATACTAAACGTGGGGGATTATCTAACCCGGATAGATGTCATCAGTTGATCTGAGCCATCTCTCCTGGTCCAATTTCTAGGGAATTGCTCATGCTTATGCAAACATTGATGTTTGAGGAAGTGTTAATTAGAGGGGGAAAAACTCAATACATATTTAAAGATTATAAAATGCATTATTATTTTTATGTTGTAATACGGTAATTGCCAAAATCTAGTGAGTGTGTTCTAAGCATTTTCTAATATATGGGGTAAATATTATTTCTTATATTATTGACCAATAAAGGATGTGCATTCACCAATGTATAAAAATAATCCTGACTGACAGAAATATCATCAAAGTTACGTCATTTATGACGGCGTTCCAGAAGTTCCGTGTGAACCTGTGATTTTCACAATCTTGAGTTATCCACAACCAGACCCCACGAATAGAGAATATAATAATGCCATTAATTATCTTCCGTCCTAACATTACCGCTTAGTATCAAGGATAGCAACTCCAACGGGTGGAACGGAAACGAGTTTAGAACTGGTTTGCAATGTAATAATTACACAATATGTATCTGTAACATTAATAATCTATATTTCCCTCAACGGACAGAATAATAATTAAATATTAAATTGAATTTGTTATAAATAAATGTGGACGTTTTGTTCAATGTCTTCAGAATTTTAATAAATTGTTAATACATTTTTAATAACTAGAAACTTTTACAAGATAATATTTCGTAAATTGTTTGACATATTTATTTTTTTGTTGCATATTAATTATTTCTTGCATATAATTTTAGGATTTACAATTTTTCTAAGATAAAGAATAAACTTGCATGTAGTTGATACAGAAGTGTCAGAACGGCAGAGTATAACTCTCACCAACTAGTTGAATGTGGCGACGCCGACGCTGTAAACTGTTTTAAAAGTGTTTTCATGAGTTGAAAATTTCTTTCATACTTCATTTATTTCATGCCTAGCATTGTTCAAAAATGTTCTTACATTATCTGCCATTGGAATTACCAATGAGTCATATTAGCTGTTAATGTTTTATTTCCGTTAAAAAATTCCGGTACAATAATCCTCCCTTGCTTCTAATGAGGTACAATAATTCTCTCTTGCCTGCGTATAAGCCCTACCAACCTCCGGGTTTGAGATAATCATCATCATTCCACCTTTACTGTAGAAACGGATCAAAGAAGGAATTGTAAAACCTTGAGTTACCTTATTAAAATGCGTTGTTTTGTAGAAATTTGTTACTAAAATAATAATAACTAGTGAGAACCCGTCAAAATTTGACGGTGAGATCTGCGATAAATGTAAAATACTGTGCACAGACTAATGTTCACAATATGTTGCATTGTTTGGATCTTCAGGGTATAACGAAGATATTGTGATGTGGAGTTCCCAAAATGTTTAACACGTATGACCCATGACCAGGTGGCAATGCAATATGACGCACATATTCCAATAATACACCAAATGGCACAAAAGAAAGAGCACTGATATACTGACGGATATTATTTCTAAAGTTTTTTGATGTGTCATCATCTATAAACAAATTTGATTACTTCTGGCATATTGCTGGAAGATAAACTTATTTTCCCATTTAAGCAACACAGAGTAAACTCGTTTGCAGAATTTCTCTCGCATGGGAAGTACAAAGCAGAACAAAACTGACATTTCATAGACAACAATCCAATAGAAAACGAAATAACCTTACAATACTCACGACACCTACGCTGACTTTCTCTTTTCCTGCGTCCAGTTAATGTACGTTTGCGTCTTTTGGGGCGCGTGGGCAACGATTCGGAATTCGACATAACCTGTGAACTACTTCAGTACAACCGAGCAAAGCCCATTGTCCGAATGTTCTCTACAAAATACATCACAAAAGCATATACATGCAAACTGTCAACGCCACAATGCAATTATTACCTGAAACAAAACCTTGACGAATTGTAAACAAATTCAATAATAAAAAAAACATCAAGCAGCGCCACCATGAAGCAGCGTGGACTCACATCCAGCGTCTCATATAATCGATTTTGAAACAGCCACCTTTGGAAGAAAACAATTGACTATTGATAAGCGCATTATTAAAGAATGATTTAATTAATTAATTTACACCGCAAATGTTCGTGTATCAACACAAATAATATCTGATAACACATCTAGGGATCACAGTCTTTCATTTAAAGGAAAAAATACTACAATCGGTTCAGTAGAAGCTCTAAACGAAGCCATGGCAGAATACCTATTTTTTTAAATATATAAATAATAATAATAATAATAATAATAATAATAATAATAATAATAATAATAAATACATTAATATCTCAAAAGAAAGGAAGGTCAAAGAAGGGAAAAGTGAAAAGTAAGTGTACTTAGCTGTAACTAAATGAATTACCATTAAAGTGTTGCATACCAAGTTACCATAATCTTATTTAATTGCCGCACATTAAGAAGCAATTTGCAGATTGTATATAACAAACGTAGATAATGTATTCCACGTAATAATATCCTATATGATCATAGCGAAATTCCATCTTCGATTTGGATGAAATGTGCACATCGTGTTTAACACAACGCTACGGTAGCACGGTTTACCATCGATTGCACTACGCTTCAAGCTGCCTAAGGTCATGTGTAGGTCACCCGTCTAGAAATAGGTCCAGTTGTAAGCTTTTGTAATTATACCGTGTTTCCTGGTCTAATACGGAGAACAGAAACACGTACTATTTCTGTAACACTAAATTGAATTTATCAAATGATTCAATTCGTCACAACAACTGTAGTTTATTTTATTTTCCTCCACAAATAACACTGAAACTATTAAACATCTTTACTACTTTCGAGTCAATTGAGAATACTTAGTCGACCTCATCTAATGTAAAATGTTTATTATCATTTTAACCTTTGAATACGTAGAAAATGCATCCTATTCTTATTTTACTCCTCTCTTTTCGTTTCCATTGCACAAAGAAATGCTTAATACATCGCACAAACTCATAACTTTGACGAAATAAAAAATCGGATTCAAAATAACATTTATTACATTGTAACTAAACGAAGAGGAATAGTCTGTCTGTCTGTCAGTGTACTTGGCGCGACAGCCCGCGTACGGGCCACGTCCTACAAGCAGAAAGAGGACTAGTAGGCCTAGTTAATTTCCGCTCCCGTTTTATGACAGGAACGGCCAATGGGTACGCAAAACCAACAAAAAGTGTAGAATTTTGTAATCAATATCACTAATTTGTGGAAAGACTAAATGTAAGCCTGTTTTATAATACAAATAGAAAATGTTTGTCTTCTTCATTCACATTTGCAAGAAAATACAAATAATGTTTATCAGCTGAATTCTTTTGAAATGACATTTTCATTTACATGTTTGTGAGAATATTACTGCAGAATAGAATTGTGATATTTACATAAGTGGCGATTTCTTCACATTATCAGATTTATGAGTACAGGCGCATTAAATAACGTCAAATAAAGTTTCTCGAAAACTCAACAGTTTTCTGTAAAAATAAGCCCAAAATTTCGCATTTCCAGAAACGCTCAGACGCCATTTTTTCAAAAATGGTTCAAATGTTTTCTTCAACTTTTTCCAATGGATACTGCGAATTGTACAATTTAATATAACGCAAAGTTCATTATGGTGTATTCTTTGCTTTTTCAAAAATTACACAAATTAACTTTTTTAAATATCTCTCACGCCGTAATATAGGCATTTCCGTCAATTTGTATGCATTATTGCACTTGTGAGTAGAAGTGCTTCAAATGACTTCAAATTAACTTTTTCGAAACCTCAACAGATTTGTGAAAAAGAGCTTCAAATTTCGCATTTGGAGTAATGCTTAAACATTTTTTTTTAAACGGCTTCAAAATTTTCGAAGAAAATTTCTATTTTGGACGAGGTTTTTACTCTTCTTTAATATTCTTGACGTCATATTTCGGTTCTACTATTAAGGAACCGAAAAGTTAAGAAAATGTACTATCGGTGACGATGGACAGCAGCTGACTAGAGAATGGAGACAAATTTGCTTACAAGAAAATCTGTGCTTTTCTGTAACACCTCTAGTTGGATTATATTGGGGTATTTTTTGTTGAACATCATTAGAAATTCTCAGAAAAACTTCAATCTATAGGCGATAAAGTAGCGATTCTCCAGCAGCACATACTTTCTCGTATTATATAACTGTTACGTAATAGTAAGTAACGAAACAAGTACACAAATCAATCTCGCAAACTTGTTGCGTATACTATTTTTTAAGACGCCATGAACGAAACATTTTCAGAACTCATTTTTTTTTTTTTAACACGCTCGTGAAACACTGTTACTAATGCGAAGAAATAAAGAGGTCATCTTCGTCAACGTAGTATTTTTATTGATAGCCGGCTTTCGGGCTTGCCAAAAATAAATAAATTACAAATAAAATACAAAATAATATAAATTAAATTTCAATTAATAGATACATTTAAATTTTATTTACAAATAGTTGATAAAATTGCGAAAATTGAAATGCAACGGGAGGATTAATATAGATAATAAAAAAATTTTTTTTTAAAGATTGCAAAAGATACGGAACAAATAGCAGATAAAATTGCAAACAAAGAAAGGCCGGGGAGGGAATTAATATAGATAATGGCAGTTGAAATTATAAATTAAAAATATAAAGAAAGAAATATACATTCTGATATTGCATAAGATTAAAATAAAAAATAAATAATAATAATAACAACAACAATAATAATAAAAAATAATAAAAAGGGAGATAGTAATAATAATTAATAGCAAATGTTATCACAAAGATGGGGAAATACTTGAATAAGTTGAGCTGCTTTGCTTACCTCGCTGCTTTCGGCAAAAGTCGGTAGACTGTGCTCAGAGAGAACGTGATAGGAGGTTTTTATTGCTTTCTGGAGATCCGGCGATGGTCGGAGGAGGTCTGTTTTGTGTTCTCTTGGAAATGTCTTAGAAAGCGGCGGGGGAGGGGGGGTCAGTTTGTGAGGTGATTTTAAGATGTGTAGCAAAGTGCGTTATCTTCGTATTGTGCTTCCATGCATGTAAATGTCCTTTAACTCTGGCTTCTACCAGTCTGGCGTATGTATTTAGCCTCGCAATTGTGGCAGTGGAGTTCATAAACTCCTGACTTCGCCGTAAATGGGGTAGTGTTGCGAGGTGAATGAAAATACTATGTTGACGAAGATGATCTCTTATGTCTTCGCATAAGAATGTCAACAACACCGAATCGGAATTCCCATAACTGTTACTAATGCTTGCTTTCCGTGTGTAAATCAGCATTTTTTTTTCATTTGAACTAATAATTTGCGAATCCTTACGAAGCGTGGGCGAAATCTTTCGCGCACCGCGTGTTAAAAAATACTATACGTAACACGTACGCGAGGTCATTCGCGCACTTGTTACATAGCTTATTGTTACAGAAGTAAATGAAATGTAGTGAATATCGGCTATCTATTATATGTAAACAATCAACAAAAACGTCAAGACGAAAGACAATTGCGAAACGTTTCCCCACGCTTTGTGTTACGCTCACGCTTCGTAGTGTTTCGCCCAATATTACTTAGAATGAAAAAAATAGCTGTTTCGCTCACGGAAAACAGGCACGAGAAACCGTGTTTTTTGTATGGCGTTAAAACAATATTTCCAATCCGCGAAAACATTAATCCCGACCGGGATTCCAAGGCGATCGCACATCCTCAGCGACCAGTTGTCTTGTACGTTAGTCAATGCAGTGATAGTTGAATGTACCAACCTTCCCAAAGCATAAAAACGAAGTTGAAAATTTGCATTTTTTGAAATTTCAAAGAATTTACTAAAAATCGGACCATATATTTATCAGGGGACGGATTTGCATACAAATACTACATATTTGTACGGGTCCTATCTACGAAAAAGACCAAAACACGTTGCCTTCACCTACCGCGCGCTGCCCACGACACGCTTGCCACCTTGTGCGAGCAAGCGGTGGCAGACGAACGCGAAGGGGAAGACTCGCCATCGGCAGAGGGACGCGCGGGGAACGCGACGCCGCGCACCTCCGGCCACGCCTCCCAATGGGTCGAGGCAAGGCAGTCCAGTGACGAACATTGTGTTCAAGTGTTGTGTAGCGCAGTGCGAGTGAATGGAATGAATGAATGGTTATGTATATAATATAATACGTATATATCATACGTTAATGAAAAAATATGTAAAGTTACCGAGAAAGAAGAAATGATACTATGTATAAAAAAAACAGACAAAAACCATTGTTTGGATTCAAGTTAGGTATTCCAAAGCGCCTACTTATTAACTACAGAATTAGATTAAACTAAAATTGAGTTAGTTTTAGTTAGCTATTAAGAAAAGCTTCCCTCTTAGCTGCTTAAGCCGTAAGGCAGCTGTACAGTGTACACCTAAGTACAAAATATATTCCTGTTTCCTCAAGGTTACTGTGGAGGGGAAAACCTAAAACACCGGCGCCGAGCTCCTAGTCGAAAGGATAAGAGATCATAACTGGCGATGACTGACTAGGTTAACGGAGTTACTCCACGTTCGACGCCAGTACGTGCTTAGAAAACATTTTTACCAACAAATCGAGTTTCCATGACATTCTGAATTAATTATAGAAATTTTATTTTACGCCTTTTTACATGTTATGGTTTATTTATATATTTTTATGTATATTACCTATTACTAAATATTTCGGCTGATCCCGGGTTTTCGGTGCACCTTAGCCTAGGCTACCTCGATTGCTGTTTTGACGTGATCCGATTCTCTTCCAATTGGTGCGCAGGAATGTTATTGTTCACCACAAAGGAATCGTTTATATTACTTTGAGAAATGTTTTAAAAGAAATTCTCTTAAAAGTGAGAGTTCCTTTTAAAATAAATTCTTATTTAAAATTAATTTATTCGCATATATGTGGAGAACATAAAGAACATATACACCCCAATTTTTTTAAAGATTATTCGCATAAAATGCGTTGGAAATTATGCATTTGATTGACTGGAGGATGTTTCATGTTATCGCCTGGGCCGAAGGCCCGAGCCTCGTCCTGAACTTGGATACGCGTAGCGAAGCGTCACAATTCTGCACGCGTGAACAAAAGGGATCACAAACTGCATTTCTACCCAAAAGTTTGCCTAAAACAAGTGTTTAAACGTTCCGTGTAACGTTCGTTCACGACACAAGAATCAGAAGTGAACGATACATACAGGAGTGTTAAGGAGGCCGTGACAGCAAAGACCGAGGTGCACCGTAAACCCGGGATCAACCAATCTTTCTTATTTTTTTCGTCAAATTTTAATGTATTTACATGTCAGAACGAAACTGATACATTTTAATGTATTTACATGTTAAAATGGAATATCTCTAATACGAAGTTGCCAAGTAGATGTTCTGAAATCGACTTTTTCTTAAACAAAGCACAGTAATACTGCGCATCTGCGACCTCCCAATGTCACCATAAATTGTCAAATGTACCCTTTATTTCTCGGAAATTGCTTAATGGATGTCAACGATTAATGGATAATTGCCAAGCAAAAGTAACCGTTGTGAATGCTCTTGTTTCATGAATCGCTAGAACAACTCGATCGAAATTTGACAAACATTCCTTACAGGTCATTGCCCTATGGCGGTTGCTGCTGAAAAATATACACCCTTGTATCAGGGAGCAGAATTCGAAATTTATTCGTGAAAACTCTCCCGCTTGGATTAATGGGGATCTTTGGAATATGATGCAATCAATACACTTGTTTAAATAACTTGTTCCCAATAAACCGAGTTCAATTACACACGCTTGTTGCTACAACAGCAAATACTTTCTCCTATAATTTGTAATGTCTACGCAATATTATTATACTACATGAACCTGTAACAGTGCTTCCAAACAACAAAAACTTGTCCGCGCCAGGATTCGAACTCAGCCTCTCAGAGTTAGAGCGCCATACACAATACCCATATATTACCGGTCTAATAGTAAAAAATCCCCTGTCCGATGTTTAAAAATCAAGTTGAACTTTTGCATTCAAGAGGGGAAATTTAAAAGAAAAAGTGATCCACTTTTGAGACAATAATTGTTTAAATCTTGTCAATATTTCATAGAAAAATTCACGTAAACTGCTCATATTTTCGAAACATTGTATGTTATCTAATTTCAATATTCTTCTTTTAACAACAGAGTTTATTAAAAACTAAATCTCTATCGTTCCTTGTCCATACTAGAATATGTTAGTAAGGGGTGAGAATAGGACAAGGAAGAGGAAGGAAAGATCGCGCGTGGTCCGTGGTCTGTTTGTTAGGGTACTGCTCCGGCATTCGCCTAGTGTTGGTCGGAGAAACCACGGAATATTACCGAACAGAGCAGCCGGCCGCTAGAATTCTCTTCCAGACGGCGACTGAATTCGACCTTGATGAAAAGTTAGTGCCCAAAATGCTGCCGCCGTTGGGACTCGAACCTGAGACTTACTCGTCAGAGGCACTGCAGTGACATCAGTCGATGCACTGAGCCACCGCTCCCGGTATATTTTAGAAATATAAATAAACAGGGTAAGTCTCGTTTTCGGTAAATTGCGTCGAGAATGAGATGATACAAACCTTGAACTCAAGACACGCCACTGCTAATTTTAGGAAATGAACTGTTGTTACTGTGGTGTGCTATATTCTGATGGTATTAATCTTTATTGTAGCAAAAATTAAAAACGCTGGACAAACGTAACACAATTGTAAACTCTGTCATGAAATAACTATTACCCAGCGCCAGGTGTGAAATACGCACATCTCGCCAATCTCTGATACAAATAACCTCTCAAGGCAGGAGAGAAAAGGACATGCAGATGGTGTGCTTGTATATAGCCGTATATTCAGGCCTAATTTATTACTAATGTTCATATAGTGTATTTTACGAAGGATTGCAATAATATTGGGTTAAAAGCGAGGAAGTTGCGACTTAGATTAGATAAGATTATTTGCGAAGTTTAAAAACAGCAAACATAGAATTTACTTTCTGGGTCGAATGTTGGCGCAACCATCACAATCATATGACGTAAATACTAATACATTTCGTGGGATTTAAATTTGCAACTTTTGATCTCGCCTCTACCACTGCGGCACACTAGGGCTAACTTGGTCGACTGTCGTGTTCATAATCGATTATTAATATTTATTTCGCGTCGTAATCATGATGTCGTGATGTCACAACACATTCATGAGTACGGGCGGCAGGCAGATATAATTCTCATTTTTCACTCCTGGCAAAAATATTTCATCTAGTTCGATAATTGACATTTTTTAAAACAATTTACTAATTTCAAATAATTGATTTCATCCATTGAAGGAAGGTAAGTCAAGTTTGGTTGGTGAAAAGCTGTTGCAGATTAGTTATCGCTTTCCAATTGATTCTCTTACGACATATTTCGTGCAAAGTCCATGTGTGCAAGCCGGTGCAGATTAGTTTGTGAAAAATACATTTCCTTATGTGTCATGAAGCCCAAAGCGTAAGGACTAAATTTGATTGAAGGTTACGTTTTTTAGAACAAGGATATTTAATATGAGAATATCTCAGATAATGTGACTGCTCAGCAAACTGTTTGTGATCTGTGACATTGATCGATTGTACTTTGTCCAGGGCCATCCCACTTGGAGACGTGGAAGCCGACATTCTAAATGCCTGCGGACACACTCGTCTTTTGTCTTTTTTGTGAGAACGGAACCACGCGTGACCGCCACACTGATCTCCACAAAGCCAGAGGTTTTGCGGTCAAGGGTAGGGCGTTGGAAGTAGTCGTGGCCATCCTTGCCCGCACTTCAAGAACGAGCGGAACAAGGAAGTGACAACCTGATCGTGGATCTCATTATGATGCCAACGCCTTCTCATGTCTCTTGTCAGTCACTGACGAATGAACTAGGTAATCCAATGAAGACAATTAAAATTCTCGATAATACGGTGCGTTCTGCCATCTAGCGTGATGGGCGATATCGGTATGTAACACACATTGTTTCTGGGGTTGTAAATTCAGCCTTAGGATCTAGAAAACCAATAATAAGCTGCTTCGTTACAAAATTAGTTAATGAAGCTTTTGAAAAAATGATTTTATGTGAAATAGTATCGTTCAGAACAATTATATTTCTGCTAATATTTTATCCCGCATCAATCATTAACTAGAGGTGCTACAGAATGGAACAGACTTTCCCGTAGTAAAGGTTTCTATTTCTTTGGTGTGGACTGGTACTGTACCTCCTTCTTGCCTGCTTCCATCTATTGGGGCCCAAAGGATTCTTTTTTGTTGAAATTTTCGCAACTTTTCGGGTTCCAAATAGTAGAACCACAATGTATATTTTAAGAATATTAAAGAAGGCTAGAACATCGTCCTAGATAACAATTTTCACTTTAAAAAATTGAAGCTGTTTTTAAGATAATGACAATTAAGCATTATTGTAAATGCGAAATTTGAAGCTTTTTTCACAGCAATCTATTGAGTTTTCGAAAAACGTCATTTGACATGAATTGAAGTACATCCACTCACAAATGCTATAATGTATGTAATAATGCAAATCGATTGAAATGTGTTCATTACTGGCGTGAGAGATATATTAAAAAAATACATTTGTGTAATTTTTTAAAAAACAACAACAAAAGAATACAGCAAAATAAAATTTACGTCATATTAACCAGTGCGCTTAGCACTATCCATTCAAAAACTTTGAAACAAAACTTTGGAGCCATTTTTGAGAAAATGGCGTTTAAGCGTTTCTGAAAATGCGGAATTTTAAGCTCATTTTTACAGAAAACTGTTGCGTTTTCGAGAAACATTATTTAACATTATTTAAAGCACATGTACTCATAAATCTGGTGAAGTGAAGAAATTGCCTCCAATGTTAATATTTCCGACGTGAGAGGCAAGTAAAAAAATACATTTTTGTAACTTTTGAAAAACAAAAGAATAGAGCAATATGCGTTTATGTCATGGTATAGGGTTCGTTTGGCACTAACTCTACCAAAAATTTAAAGAAAAAATTTGGAGACGTTTTTGAGAAAATTTTGAAAATGTTCGGAGGTTTCGTGTAGGGCTTCATGTAAAGTAAATGCAACATGTTAAGTACCGAAAATTTTTAAAGAATGTTTTTCAAAATTTCAAAACTTCAACTAGAGCCGGATGGTGAGGTGTTTCTTCAATTTGGACAAGATCGTACGTGTGGTTTAGACGCTAGGTTTGTTCACATACGACAGAAGGACGGACGTTAAAAAAAAATAAAAAAAACACTTTTTCGGTGTCAAAACGTATTTCCGTTGAAATCTGGAAATCGATTTTCCGCAGCATTACATAACTTTCTCTATACTACGTATATTACTCCTGTATATACATACGAGAAAGTAAAAGTACTAAATTTACGCACTAAATAACAATTAATTCATTTGGCTTTGAAGCATTCAAAGTGTCGCACAGAATTAAAAAATGGGTAGTAATAGTTTAGTATTAATATATGCCATAACATAGGTCAAAAGCTTATAATCAATTGCTGAAAGAGTCTTTCGTCAGTAGGGCATTAAGAAACCGGGAAACAGTAGTCAACGAACCAAATTTTGAATACGAAACTATTTGTACATTTTCTTATTGTCATTGCAGAATAAAAATGACACATCTAAAAGAATAAATAATTTTGCAGGGTAACAGTTTTATTCCGAATGAAGCTTTTTATTTCGGGGGTAAAACAAAGTGTTTTTGTACTCTGCACTTAAGATGTCTTGTGAAGTATGTTTAAGATTTTTTACTAGTAAAAATATACTAATTTCTGTACATATTTCTTCACTTAATTAAAAAGAGACGATTCTTGAGATGTTCTTTTTACATGAGCCCCGACAACGAATCTTCATCTTTTGGCATCTCGTACTTCACTACAGAATTTCTGCTGGTAAAACAATGTTTTTCACAATTGTATCTAAACAATTTCCTTCGTCCAAAACAACTCCTTAATGTGATCTGTAAAACAGAAAAAATGTGTATAACGAATGTGAAACATTTTTGAATCACAATCTTCCAAATTCTTAAGTATTCGCCTAGAGGGAAATCAAGTTGAAAGACTGGCATAGAGGCGACCCACTAACAAAACATTATTAACCCAATTCTAAAGCATAAATTACCATTAACATGTTCCAGAAAGACGGTACCAGTTGTATACATGCAGGATACTATAACCTTCTCTAAATCTAGCCGTTGTTTTTTGTTGCCTTTTTGTGATGCTTTGTTAATTTGAGAATACACTCGGAAAAGCTATACAGCGAACATAACCAACATGAAATCACCAACCTCTCCGCAACAGCATGTTGCCGAGAACTACAATTTCTTCTTTCTAAAAATCTCATTTCATTATTCATTTTTGATTTTCGTTTTTTCTGCCTTCAACTAGTATCACAGAGAGTGACAGCATTTTGCATTTTTCTTTTTTAAGAGCAAAGCCATAGGCAAAATATATTGGGTACACAGAAATAGGGAGTTAGGGACTTCGGGTCTATTGTACAGGAAAATAATGTAAATTTGAATTTCCTTTGCAAGTTCAGGAATAAGTTAAATGAATGTGACAAATTTTTTGTAGGGTTTTTTCCAGCCGTCAGTCGGTTACTCTTTACGTATAGGACGCACATTCGATAATGCACAAGACACCAACACACTTGCGGGCTCCTCCGATCTGGGGTCAGCAGAACGCGAGGCCCTCCGCCAGGATAGAAAGAATATTCACAACATTAAGATTTAACTTTTCAAAGTGTTCTGGAGAATTAAAATGTGCGTATCGTGGAATCTAATGTCATCAAGTTTTAATATCCCCAAATTTTTTTGTCAAATTTAAGCCTTCTACAACATTTACAGAATAATGCGAAAGAAAGTTTTAAAAGAAGATTTTTTCCACTTTGACACATTTAGGTGTTAGTCTTATCTTTTTCACTATTGCTGGAGCAACATTCATACGCATTGCCAGGTGCTGCTTATACAGCGGTCTGAACGTGCCAGCTCCAATTCTCCTTTCACGTGGGGATTTCGCGGGCTTACGTCACGCACATATAATTCCGCGAGTTCGGTCGCCACGCTGGGCGCCAATGACCTACTTCTGGGCAATTAAGCGCTCCGATAAGGCGGCACCCTCTCCACAGAACAAAAGGTGCCGTCACGTCGTGTTGCTGGGCAGCGATCGCCACAGGAGATGCGCTCCGTTATCGCTGACATAACTGGGTGGAGACGCTAGTCACGCAACACCTCTGTCGGCGACTGGCTATCGGCCGGAGGCCGGACAAGGGCGTGGAGGGGCACGGCATGCATAGGGGACGGGGACTGGAGCGTGGCTGGAGCGAAGAGAGACTGGACGCATGATGCGGAACGAGATGTCTGCTGGACGGAATGACATCTAAGCAGAGTGTCGACGGAGGCGGAGAGGGAGAGGGTCGGAAGACCAGTGGGTGAAGATCGGGGGATTGAGTGTCCCCGAGGGAAGCCGGGCCGCAGGAACCGGGTTGCGAGTGGAGAAGGGCCATAGTGAGGAGGGCGGGACAGTTCGAGGACAGATCGGGAGCGGTGATTCAGTGCATCAACTGATGTCACTGCAGTGCCTCTGACCGGGAGATCCTAGCTTCGAGTCCAGACGGCAGCAGGATTTTCGACACTAACTTTTCGACACTAGCTAGGTCGGATTTAGTCGCTGTCTCTAGGGAAATTCTAGCGGCCGGCTGCTCTGATCGGTAGTTTTCCGTGGTTTCTCCGATCAACACCAGGCAAAGGCTGGAGCAGTACCTAACAAACGGGCCACGGACCGCGCGCAATCTTTCTTTTCTCTTCCTTGTCCTATCCTCACCCCTTACAAACAGACACATTTACACTAACAAGCACTACACTACCATTCATGCCAGGAGACCGGTCGGGGACTTACAACTTGTCCCGGCTGGGTCGGTACCCCGCTGATGGGAGATACCCGGTTTTGGAAAATACCGCTAGTCGACGGTTGGTCGGCGCCGGATCTCGCCATCCAGTGGGGGAAGATCACCGCCACCTCCCAATGAAAAACATGCACTACACCTACGGGACTAATGAACTTAGTTAACGTGCCGGGAATCATAATCAATAAATCAATCGCGGCGGGAATAGGGTAGAGCGGAACTAGACGGAAGAGATAAAGGGGTACGGCGAGGCGGAAGAGCGTGCGGGACGGCTAGGATGAAGTCGAGCGGATAAGGTATGGCGAGGAGCGGTGTTGGATACGGCGGGGTAAAATGGTGCGGGTTTTTGATTGATTGATTGAAGTTTCCGGGCACGCCAACTGCCAGGGTCATTAGTCTCTTTTATTGTAGTGAATGTCTTTATTTCAGGAGGTGGTGTTCCTCCCCTGCTGGATGATATCGCCCGCAAACTTACACGTCTTGTGGGCAAATTTCCTCTCCAATTATCTTCCCAATGGGGTACTACCGATCTTTCCTTCCTCTTCAGCCACGTGTCTCCCACCAGTAGGGCACCTCAGTCAAAATGGTATGTGGGGTAGTGTAGTGCATGTAAGTGTAAGTGGGTGTATAAGTAAGGGGAGATGATATGACAAGAGAAAGGAAAAACTGCGCGCGGCCCGTAGTCCGTTTGTCAGAGAACTCCTCAGGTATTCACCAGGTGGTGCTCTGCGAAACCACGGAAAACTACCGAGCAGAGCAGCCGGCCGCTAGAATCCTCCTCCCAACAACAGCTGAATTCGATCTAGTTATGTAGCGAGTGTCGAAAATCCTGTCATTGTCGGGACTCGATCCCTATATTGCGTTTTTTTCATAGCTGGACTTCAAGGTCACTGAAGGCCCGTCATCACGGTAGCATTTAGGCATAGTTTTTCGCGACGTTTTCAGTAGTGCCGCTAGGTGTCGCATGCTCGTGACCGTATCAAGCAGTGCCGCAGATGAAGCGAATCTAGCGGCACTACCGAGAAAGTCGCGAAAAACAGTGCCTAAATGCTATCGCTGTGACGGGCCTTCAGTGACCTTGAAGTCCAGCTATGAAAAAAACGCAGTATAGGACCTCCCAGTCAGAGGCACCGCATTAACATCAAATGATGCCCTGAGCCATCAAAGCCGGCGCTAGGCTTAACGGCTCTTCCACGGACTGCCCCTACCCCAAAGTGAAGTCACCTGCCGGTCGCCGTCGCCGCGTCGCCTCCGCGGGAAGGGGCACAGGGCGTTGATTCCCCATCGCAGCGCCCGGAGGGGAGGCCGGCCACCCTCGCCTGCCAACACCCGCTCCATTGACGACGACGCGCGAGCGGGCCACGGACCGGGGGATGCTTTGGACGAGCAGCCGAAAAACGCGCTCCATTGAATGCGTAGAACGCGGCGCATCGGACGACGGGCCACAGGCCGATCTCGCGCAAGGCCATCGCTCTGACTCACACAGTCGTATCTCAAACACGTGCAATTCTGTTCTAGCCGGTTCATCATTAGACGTTAACTATCTCCTCAGCTGATAACTTAACCAGAACGTGGTATTTTACTTCCATTTATAATTTAATTTATAATTGTGGTGTTATTCTAACATGTTATTCAAGTAGCAGGTCATGTAAGACGAAAAAGTGCACATGGCATTCAATCATCGTTGACTAGAGGCAAGAATATATACTTACAAGCTTCCTTCTTTTCATTTACACTTTCTCGTACATATGTAAATACCAACTTTATTCTTACTTACTATACATATGTAAATACCAAGTAGTATAAGCGAAAATTACGTATAAGAAGGAGAAACGGGAATATACATTTTGAGGTCCCCCGATACCGAAAGAATGTTTGTTGTTTCTTCAATACGTGCGTCTGCCTAGCCTGTCCGTTTGTACACGCGTCTGTCTGCCCGTCTGTGAACAACATTCCTCGATCGATTTGATTGGACTGGAGGCTCTGCAAATTTTTGACGAATAATTTGAATTTTGACAGTACTTTACATGAAGCCCGTGGGATGTTTAAAAATATTCTCTTAAAAAAGTTTTTTTCTTAAAATTTCTCCCGTGAGTAGAGTAACATGAACCTACTATAAAGAGGCTACAGGTCCTGTTTTCTCTCGCATCTCTGAATCTATGAAAATGATGGAGCCCCTCGTAAGTAAGTTTTAAATGTTTGGAGCCCCTTGTACAACAGAATTAGTGAAGACAGATTTTTTCCTTCAAATAAATTTGCTTTTACCACCAATAGTTTGTTCATTAATCTCTTGTATTTTTTAAATACTATCAGTTTTCCCCTCATTTCCCGTGCTCCTTCTTTACTCTTCCTCGTCCTATCCTCCACCTACTTACACAAACTACTTTTACATGCACAACACTACTACATGTATCGGGAGACCAATCGGGAACTTAGAGCTTGTTCCAGGTGATGCGGTGTCCCTTTGGTGGGAGATATGTGAATGGGGAAATCCCGTAAATTGAAGTGTAGGTCGGCGTCGGATCTCACCTTCCAGCAGGGGAAGACCACCGCCATCTCCCGAGATAAAAACTTGAACACCACTTACGAGACTAAAGACCGTAGCCGTAGACGCACCCGGAAACACGAAATAATAAATCAATCAATTGAATTAAATAAAAATTACAAATATGCTGCCCATGCCCCCTTGGCTTCGCCTCGCAGTATAACAAGGCGAGATGAACGAAACTTCATTTGCGCCCAATGTTGGGAGCGGAAGACATCTGACCGTGTTTAACGGAAAGATACATGGACTCACGCAGGTTGCCGATGACCAAATGTAGGATATACTGTGTATTGCTGACATTTAAACTACAAGAGGGGTGATCTAAATAGAATTGTTAGAAAAGTGTACATTTACTATCACGTAGTTCAAACTGAAGAAACACCCTGAATATCTATGCATAGAATAACTCTTTAAGAAACATGTTCACCTTGATACGCTCTGTTCTACACTTTCACTACCACTTCACTTCTTCCAAGTTCACAAATTAACCAAGGATGGTTGAAGTAATCATTATATCAATTGGTTCGCCTTTGCTGCCAAAGATTACAGTACTCTTCGAAGGATAATCTCGATTACGTAAAATTGTCTCGTTCTCCTCGTTCCGTATGCATTCAACCCTCTACGTAGTTTGTAACTTAAGTCCGTGATAGATCGTGGTTTCCTCGTCTGTCAGAAATCGTTTTCCAGATTCCGTTCCAGAGAAGCGAGATGTTTTACGTTTAGTCATCACCACAGATTTCAGCATTCAAATATGGTCTATAACATCTGTGGAAGTGACGAGATCATTTTCAATTGATTAAAATATCTTGACATACCAACCGGATATTCAGAAAACAATATATTGCACATTTTAAATATTTATTGTGCATGGAATATTTTTGGCATTTTGCTGCATAGAAATGCGGACTCTAGTAATGACTAAGCTTTTGCGCAAACATTTTTTTTATTAATTCTTCTTCGTTATCAGATGGGGCATGCGGTGGTATCTTTTGGTTTGGAAAACTTGCTCGTCATTTCAAAAAAGTATGCATATTAAGCAATACTCAGGATAAATTCATTCATAGGTAGTAGAATAAGCTACAGTAATTAACACCTTTTAAATGTAGCAGAAAAGAGATAGTGCTCCTAGTTTAGAAAGTACCTAACGCCATAGAGCACTCACCTATAATACGACACAATTTCATTCGTTATTTAAAACATTAAGATGGTTTTCACGAAAATGTTCTCATTCAGCCATGGTCATAGAACATTTATGAAATCTTTTACATAATGAAGTGAAAAGTAATCCTTGTTTTAATGTTGTTTGATTTGAAATAGCTTGTCGTGTCGAAGAGATATTAAGAACTGCTATTCAATACAAAAAAGCCGAAAATCAATAAGTGGATACCCAAATGTCAGCTCGTTCTGAGATATTTATCACATAGAACAATTTTCTTATGAGTCTGTTCACTCATACATTCTGTCAAAGGCGAATCCGTGGAAATTAAGAAAATCCTATCCCTCGAAGGCAGTGATGCCAAGGTTGCGCTGCTGCACATAGTATATATGTGCCAGTATCACAATAGCGCAACTTGTTTCGGAAACGAAAACAATGCCGCGCTTAGTTTTCCTATACTGCCAATGGCGCTGTCGAAACCTAAAAGTACTATGTTCGTCATATAATTTAACATTTTTCAATCATGTGAAAAAGAAGTGTACAAAAACATAAAAATACAAGTGTAAGTAAGCATAACAAAAACAAACGAAATTTACTTTATTTGTCTCGTCTAAATGTGTTTTACGTGTAAGTTACAGGAGTCGCATCCTCTACTGGTTTATTGTAGGGAAGTAATTAAAGAGATTTTAACATGTCATCCGTACTATCGAGTCTCTCTAACTACCATCTCGAAGGTACTGACTTATGGCAATCCAATATGCAGAAATGTTACCAAAGTATAATAATTGAATATATCATAGTTTATCAATAATATTTTGTTCAATATAGGTAGTACCTACGTTGTGGGGTAATCAACACATACAAATAAAATTAAACAGGACAAGTATTATGTCTAATCGGTATTATTTTTATTTTTTAACCAAAACCAAATTTAATACGAAATTTTGAATGAAAAAAATAGTTTCATACAGAATGAGTCTGTTTATAAGATCTTTAAAGACCGGTACAGGCCTCGGACCTTCAATGTGGTGAAAATTGTTTCATATTTCTAATTTTAAATTATTTGCCACTTTTCCAGGGTTTTCCAATTACTTGTCACAAAATAGACATAAACCACCCCACAAGGCGGCTTGCATGTCAGCGTTCTGATATTTGACTGAGATTATTTTGTATTAATCTATGATAAAATCATGCTACTCTAATTCCTGATGCTTGAAGAATACTCACAATAACAGTTAGTAAGCATACTATTCATAAATCAATAGTAGAGCTACCCGTCTGTGGAAAAATACCGAGAAAAAAATTTAAAAAACAATACTGATATGATAATAAAGTCGTCGCTCAGCCAAATCCTAAACTGCCAACAGTCACAGTTTGCAATAATCGTCAAGTGTTGTGTGTTTGCCAACGTTCACCACTCCAGCGAGGAAACTTACGAGAAATGAAATGCCTGATTTATTAGCATATAAAACGTATTTAGAAAATCAAGTTACAAAAATGTAGTAAGAGGCTTCTGGAATGAGGAAAGTTCCCTCTGTCGGTGAGGTTTGAACACTGTCATCTGTTTTGAGTCCGATCAATATTTTTATTACTCAAGGACGAGCTGAACTCCTCTGGACCTGCTGATGGCGTCTTGTATCAGTCGGAGAATGCTTGCGCTACAGCTACAAAAGTCATTGTTTAAATGTATTGAGCTGTAACTAATACGCATAGGTTTAAAAAAATTGTCTTCAATTTCTTTCAGCTTCCAGGGGATGCCGTTTTCAGCTATCCGTGACGGGTACCCTCTAAGTCCCTCAAAGGAACATATTAACGTTTTTTCAATAGGTGAACTGGCGGGCTCCTCGGTCTGTGGTCAGCAAACTCAGAAGGCCTTCCGTGAAAACACACATACATGAAATACAAGTGACAAACAATTATGTCCACGGCAGGACTCTAACCCGCGATCCTTCAGACCAAGGCGCTGGGACGGTACACGCTCTAGCCACCTAGGCGATCGAGGCCGGTAAGTAATATGCACTTGTTCATTTATATAATTTAGTCTCGTAATAATCGTGTCACAGTTCTCTTACATTAACTGAAAATCAAAAAAAGGGAAAATAATCCCTTCATGAAGGGCTCGTGGTTTACTTTTGCGCTACCTGGGAGCCACAAAGCTAAAGTAAAAGTGATGACAAACCATTGTCTGTGACTGGGAAGAAGCGGGGTTTTGAGTGGCATAAAGCTCCATGAGCCAATTCCTCAAAAACCAGAAAAGGATAATGACCGCCACACTAAACAGCACCCGAATAACCTTAGATCGCTTTCGCACGCGCGACCTGCTCCGCGGGCGGATGACAGGATCCCACAGATCAGCAGTGAGCCAAGGTGGCAGGGGTGGATAAAATTCATGAGAAAGCTGCCTATTGCGTGAAAAAATAGAGCGCGCGTGTGTTTCATAAAAAGACATTAATTCAATTACATATACGCTTTAGAGTCAATTTATATTTAAACCAAACATAATATACAAATTTAATTCTATAAGAGGATTGCTCATCATACAAAAATATCAATATAACCAACCCTTTACGTCGTTCGTGACGTGGTGAGCGTCAGCCATCCCTTTAAATCATGGGGAGGATTTCAAGTACACACAGCAGAGAGTATTGCAGATCATACTGTGCCTCGCGTGCGATTGAGTTTGTTGAAGGAGTCAACTTCCCCATTCCGCTACACTTTCCTGGGAACCATTTCGGTTCAATTTTGTGAATTGCCAACATTTGAAGTCACGACCCCGCAATGCTGCTAATGCTCCGACAACTTACCAATTACTTATGATGTACATGCTATTCAGGAAATATCATCTACGTCAACAAATATAATTCCTGAATAGCATGTACGTCAACAAATATCGAATGTGCGAAGAATTGTGTACTATAATAGGGCAAGTTCATTTTGCTTTTTCGCCCTTACTTCAAAAGGAGAGAATGTATTGTAACCTTGTGCAGGAAAACGGTGAATTTTCGACAGAAAATTTATTGCCGGGGAGACAGACGTTTTGCCATCAATTGATTTTTCGGTATCAAGAACCCGCAAAACACTGATTCTCATTACATCTTAGAGGATTTTTTTCCATATTTAGCAACTGGATTTATACACTTTTCCTTACCAGCGCTCGGCAATAACAGCTTTTCTGTCGAAAATTGGCCGTTTCCGCCGAACGATTACAATACTTTCCTTCTTACGAAGTAAGGCAAACTCATTTTGTTGGGACAAATTTCATATGGGATTTGACGGGAACCGAACCCGGACCTACTCGGTGAAAGGGGAGCGACTTTGCTCTGCGCCACGAGATGACTGGTATAGATTATTCCCAAAATATCAGTTCATTAGCACCGCTAAAACTATTACGCATTTGGTTTTCATTATTTTGGGCCAGTATTAGATTCTTATCTTAATAATGGCTTACAATCTTCAATCTTCACCAAGGAAGACCTCATGCACTTCTTTTTCAGGATATCTTAAAATATTCAAGATAAGTTAGAAAGATTATCTCCGTCATCGTAAATTAGATCACGTTGAGGATTACATTCCTCTTAAACGAGATTGCCGTCAATCTCTTTGAAATACTCTATTGTTCAGGTGAGTGACACGTGGAAATTCTATACATATTCTAGCAATATATTTTTCTTTTGGTTTTTGGAACAAAACAGGAAATTCCATATTACTATAAGAGCGTTATGCTTAATCTTTAAAACAGTAAACTGTTTTAGGCATGACCATCATTTCCGAAAGCCGTTAATTACTCGCTTAAAATTCAACAATATGATCCAATATTCAAAGCTCACAAAGCAACGTGACTTGTAAAATTCAATAAGAGCACATATGTCAAATCATGCTCCTGTCATTTCGGGTGATAAATTGTATTCAATTTTGTCCCAATATCCATGTGTTTTAAATATTTCAATAGTAGAAAGATAGAATTAGAAGACTGAAGTATATTGGATCATAAATTCCTTCATTTAGGAATCAAGGAATGTGCAGTTTATGTGAATATATGCAGGGAATGGATCATGAGACGAATTCAGAATTTTTCGCGTCAAAATCCTCCAAGATTCAATTACTCGAATCCTTCATACTCCCTAAGCAATAACAACAACAACAACAACAATAATAATAATAATAATAATAATAATAATAATAATAATAATAATATATGTAGTCAACACTAAAGGAATGAAATCTGCTAAGATGGAATATTTGTGAGGGAACTGTCAAATCCCCGAATAGATTTTATGGAGTGAAAGTAGATCTAATCATTGCGGATTAACGAAGCAGAAATGGCAAATGTAGATCACAGGATTTTGTTGGAGTGAATTAAGACATTAAAACGTCGAGAAACCAAATGTCGGTAAACTACGTTTAATGTCTTAATTCACTTCGACCAAATCACATTATGTACATTCTCGTCGTAGACAGTATTTAAAGTATTTATGTTCTTAAGCGAAAATGAAATTTTAGATTAGATATTTATTGTGCGACATCATCAAGACTGCTATGTTAAAGTAATAAAAATAAAATGTTCTTAAAAGCTTAGGGTAAATTAACGGGGATCAAGACATGACAGGGTTCGAAATTCGTTAAGAATCGAAAATGGAGAAAGAATTTTACATGAACGTAATGTATAAATAACCAACGCGGTTCTTAATTTTTGTATTGTTCTATTAGTCCTGCTTTCTCACAGACTAGAAGCTTCTGTGGTAATAGCGAAAAATATCCGTATACTCATCTGCCACCTCAGTTGGGCCGTGTCGAATTCACTCATCTCTTGTTATAATTATAGCGTGTGCTCTTTTAAGTCTTCCAGCGCCCCGCCCACCCTGCCCTAGCCGGCGCCAAGTCAACACATTCCGCTGAGCTGCTAAAGCGGCAACACGCTGTGAGCTTGATTATACATTATCTAACACTTGGGTGTCTGTTCCATGGTTAACCAGCCCAAGAGATATCATGGCTGTTTGAGGTTATAAACAAGATGTACCAATGTGGATCACGTATGGAATGGATGTTGATAGTTGTAGGCCATCTGTTTCGACGACAGCGTTGTACGCTACACAGTACACCTAAATTTTGAATTATTACGTCCATACATTCGGAGAAGATGTGGTTTATTGACAGTCGGTCTTCACATTAAAGTGTGACACAGAAAAGTTGTAAATGAGACGCCTGGTTTTAAACTCGGATATATATATATATATATATATATATATATATATATATATATATATATATAATAACCTTTTAAAATATTTTTAAAAGCCACAAGAAAGAAACGAATTGCATTGCTTATAAAATATTTTTTTAAATTTGTTTCCTACAAATTGATACAAGATGGACATAAGCATAAGCCGTGGCGGCTGCTCATTAAGGGCTCTAGGGCGGCGGCCTCCCCAGAAAAACCAACCGGGGGAAAAGTTGCAGAACGTATTAAACTTGCAATAAAGCGACTCATTTAATTTGTGTATATCACCAGCGCAATTTTGTTTAGAACGAATTTTGTTTTAAGTGCCCGATTATACGAAAAATAAATATTTTTGGAATGGGTAGCATCGTCGACTATCGGGAGTCCGTCCGTAGTTGGTGCACACGAGGCAATGGACGCTGAAGAGTGGTGCAGGTACTGGGAGTTGGGTGGGGGCAGCGTGCCTCTAATATTAGGAATTAGGGTTTAATAGTTACCCAAGTTTGTATCTTTCTGAACATTTTATACGTTACATATTAAAGCTATAGTTAAAAAGTTTTTTAAAAAATGTCGAAAACCATGACAACTTTCATAAAAAGGTAAAATTACTGATTGATTGATTAGTGATTGGGCGCGTCAACTGCTAAAGTCAAGCATTAGTCCCGTTTTGGAACAGCTTTTAAGAAAATCTGGTGTTAAGATTCTCTGTATTTCAGGCAACGTGATTTATAACATGAAACTTATCTTTTTCAAAGAAATTATACATCACCTGATTTAAAGAAATAATATTTTTGAATAATACGTTTCTTTCAGGAATGATTGACTGATAATTCCTCAACTGGTAAGGTTATTAGTTCCGTACGTGTAGTGCATGTTTTATGACGAGATGTGGCGGAGATCTTCCCGCAATAGAAGGTGAGATGCGGCGCCAACCTACATCGGTTTGCGGGGATTTTCGTCAATCAGGTATCTCCCACCAGCATAGCACTGCCCCCGCCACCCGGCGGCAATGCAAGCGCAAGAGCAATGCAAGCGCAATGCTCCCAACTGGTCTCCCGACAAATATTATAGTGTAGTGCATGTGTGTGTACGTGTATGTAAGTAAAGGATGAGGATAAGACAAACAAAAGGAAAGAAAGATCGCACGTGGTCCGTGGCCCTTTAGGGCATTGCTCCGAAACTACCGATCAGAGCAGCTGGCCGCTGCAATTCTCCTCCATACAGCGGCTGAATCGACCTAGCTAACGAGCTAGTGTCGAAAATCCTGCCACCGTCGGGAATCGAACCCTAGAGCCTCTAGGTCAGAGACATTGCAATGACCTTAATTGATCCCCGGAGCCACCTTTGCCGTTATAAAAACGTAGAGTAACTTGACTTTCTCTTATTGTTAGATCACTATTTCTAAATGTCAGTAAAAAGTAAATTGTAACGGGAATGTTTTTAAAGGAAGCAAACTGTGGTTTTGGCGTTATATTTGTGGTCAGCTATGACGTCCATGAGAGCTTCCTGGCCCGGATTCTTACCGAACATGACAGTGTTCAAGGTTCAATTCACAAACATTTCTTGGAAGTTTCAGGGGCAGAACGTCTCATGAAATACTAGAGGCATGTTGAATTCCTAATAGAATTAATAAAAGAAATAGAACGCTCTATGTTTTTGTAGTACATCGCGCACTTTTAAGCAAGGTAACAAGGGTAGATTTTAACAGTGTTTTACCAATTGAAAACCCGTCGGCAAAAAAAAGCTCCAAAATTGGTTAGAAAAGGCTTTGAAATAGGCATTAACATATTTTGTATTTAAAATTTATCGACTGCACAGAGAACAAAGCAACCTCTTGCACTCGATCGCTACATGTCACCAGAATACTGCTTTTGCCTTCTTGCATTTGGCACACTCCTTTGGAAGTAAAGTGAACTGAGGTTTCTCCACTTTGCTCTCAGGTTAGTCCAGTTTGCTGCTAACAAGAGTCCTTTTCTTCTTTCCCTCTTTTCCATTAGACTTGTTGGCTTTTGCGACTCCGTCTTCTTTGGTCCAATTATTGTGGATCACTCCGTCTTCTTTGGGTCTACCAATGCTTTTCCCCTCGAGATGTGTTTAGAAAGAGTTGCTTAGGTAAACGATTATTTTCCATCCTTAACACGTGGTTGGAACACGTGGAGATGGAATTAAGGCGAGAAAGTAAAATTACGGAAAATTTGATTTATTGCATTTGGATTAATTTTGAGAAAATTAGACTGAGTAAAGTATCCCCAAAAATCAAATATCAATTTCAAATTCACGGGGTCTGGAATTTGAAAAATGAACTAGGAAATATCATTTCGGAGAAAATTTTCTGAGCGATTTAATCCTTATGTTTTCCACATATGGACAGACGGGTATTAGACAGGCAATTGCTGTAAACCAAGTTTTGGGAATTAAGAACTCACAGGACGTGAATACTAACAACGTAACTACACACCGACACAGTACTAGTAATTTACTACATATACGACCAAGAACTAATCTCTCTTTCTGAATCAGGATATTTCTGTCCAAAATCGCCACTTTTCACTGGCATTACTATCCTATTTGTCTATTTATTTATTTATTTTTCGTAAAAACAGTTAAAAACTGTATGACGTGCTATGGGAAAAGTGAATTGTGTGCACATTTTCAAAATTCTGTGATCCCTACACTTAGTCATATACTACTTAAATTTTGAATTTTGAAAGGAAGAAAAAACCCATGTAATAAAATCTATTTTCAAGGATAAATAAGCAATAAATTTTGAATTTTGAAAGGGGGAAAAAAAACAAAAAAAACTCCCATGTAATAAAATCTATTTTCAAGGATAAATAAGCAATAAATTTGTTCCGCCGCGACAACATGGAAACGATAATTTGAATAATTGTATTTCCCACTGAATTCTAGAAGACGTGCAAAGAAAATGAAGTTACATTTAGGTCCAGAAGCAAAACAAGGGGCCATCTCAGCATTTGCTCAATGGATCAGGGAAACTGGACGAAAACCCTCATCGAGATGGAGGTCATTGACCCAGAAGCTGCGATACAACACTTGTTACATATTGTTTAGAATTATACAGTCCAAATGGTAAATAATGCATTATGTATCATTGTTAAAATTAATGTTACTTTTCTTGTGATGCTCAGTATAGTCTCTAATTGTATAGAAACAGTTATGCAGCAGAAACGATTTCACTTGGGATTTAAACTTTCTATTGAATTTAATCGTTTAATGTCATCTGGCAAAGTGTTGTAAAATAATGTACATGAAATTGTATGTGCTTTTTTGTAATGAGCTGTTGATACTGTTACCTGATGAATATGATTTCTACGTCAAGTGTTATAGTTAAAGACATTGGCCTTTCTGAAAATATATTCAGTCCTAAGCAAGTCATTTTGACAAAACCACTGATTCGTAAATCAACAGACAAGGTAATGGAAAATTTTCCCTAGATTAATGAAGAGAGGCACAAGAATCACGTGGGTGGATTTGGTTACAATTGTACAATTCTTTTTGGTCATTTAAAAGTCTGGGAGTTATAAGATGTATTTCCCACAATTTTATGCCATATCTCAGGCGGGAATGAGCATTCGCGAAATAATAACAACTGAGCAGTACTGAAGCCAGACTGAATTTGAAAGAATTCTGAACAGCTTAGCATAATGAACTTAATTTTGTGTTCAATTCATTTAAATGGACGTTCCATTGACCCTCCAGGTTTGGCTGAAATTGAGAGACCTAAAACTTTGGTTGCCTTAATATTAGTCAATGGTACACCGTTTATTTTCAATGGAGCACAGAATGGTTTATTTGAAATGGAAAACTGCATTAAAACCGTTTTTTTCGTTTACTATTAATTTATTATTTCGGAACCAATTTGAAACATCTGATATTGTACTATTTAGTTTCTTTATTGCAAAGGATGTTCGTATCATCTGCAAAGAGAACCGTTCTTCCGTTTCGAATCGTCGAGGGCATATCGTTTACGTAAAGTAGGAACAGAATAGGGCCTAAAATCGATCCTTGAGGAACTCCACATGCAACGGGAAAAAGAGTCGAAAAGGTGCGTACGTAATGTTCCAGCATTCCAGTAAGGTATTTCAACTCTCTGAGATCGTTGTTTAAGGTACAGAAAATAACCAATCTAGAGCAATACCACGAATTCCATATGAAGGTAATTTGGAAAGTAAAATGTCATGATCAATGACGTCAAAAACTTTTTAAAGATCTAAAATAATCCAATAGGTGCCGCGTTTTGATCTAATGATGAGGCGACATCTTTAAGAAAAAAATATAGCTGTTTCCGTTGATTTTGATTTTCTAAATCCATGTTGGCAATCTGAAAGCGCGTCGTGTTTAGTGAGAAAGGTTTCCATTCGTACGTAAAAGTCTAGTATGTAAGCTAGACTATGTCAAGACTCTCTCTCTACTATGTATGTAGTATGCGAGAAAGTAAACATTTATAAATTTAGAGAAACAAGTGACACTGTTAAGAAACATTCAAACATCCCCCAAAGAAGGAATTTAAAAATTAAATGAGATAAACAGACATTTTACAACAGAGTATAGACTTAGACAAAATTATTGAAGCAGAAAACAATATAATATTTTGATAAGAACTTACATATAGTTATTTGTATATGTATTTGCATATTTATAAATGCATTCCGTACTGCGTATTACAGGACATTATTTCAGTTACCAGCGAACATCAAAATAATGACCATATAATCATACTTATATTTACAACACGAGAGTAACGGGGCGGTAGCTCAGTGCATCAACTGATGTCACTGCAGTGGCTCTGATCGGGATGTTCCTAGGTTCGAGTCCTGACGGCGGCAGGATTTTCGACTCTAGCTTTTCAGCTAGGTCAAATTCAGTCGCTGTCTGGACGAAATTCTAGCGCCGGATGCTCTGATCGGTAGTTTCCGTGGTTTCTCCGATCAACACCCGGCGAATGCCGGAACTGTACCTACCAAACGGACCACGGACCGCACGCGATCTTTCCTTCCTCTTCCTAGTCATATCGTCTCCTTACACACACCACTTACACTAACACGCACTACAGTACCACATATTCCGGGAGACCGCTCGGGAGCTTAGAGCTTGTCCCGGTTGGGGCGGTGACCCGCTGGTGGGAGAGTCCTGGTTAGAAACCCCATTACCCACGGTAGGTCGGATCTCGCCATCCAGCGGGGATTATCACCGCCATCTCCCGAGAAAAAATGCATTACACTAACGGGACTAATGACCAAAGCAGTTGACGCGCCCGGAAACACGAAAAAAATAATCAATCAATCAAAAAACACGAGAGTAAGTGAATTTCTCTGCTTGAAACGAACGGTTAGACATAACTAAATATAATATGCATGTTTTATTTCGCCATGATTTTCGTATTTTCAATTTATCACAAACACATTAAGAAATTAAGGCATTTGCATAATGCAAAACCAGATTTTTCATATCTTGACGATAGAATTCATTATTCTACTCACAGCACCATTTATTTCCTCACCACTGAAAAATCGTACGTCCCGTAAACGCGGGGCGTACGATTTTGAAAAAAATATCCGAATCTGATGAAAATTCTGTGATAAGGTTTTGCCCCTTCCGAAGAATTTGGTCATTGGAGTTTCAGTTAACGACCACAAAAATGAAAATTTATTCAGCAGATGATTGTATACTTTTCTTTTCAGTTCCATAATCAGAATGTGAGAGCAGCGTAGTATTTGTTGATCACGAAATCTCTTTTTCCTTCAAACTCCGTGTGACCTTCAGCCCATTCTACAAATGGCAGTTTGATTTTCTTCTTCCTCTTCTTGTCTTTGCATAAGTGCTGCAGCCACAGAAAGTGATCTCTTCATCCTCAAAGTTATGGAACGTTTCTTCACTGCGCAAGTTAGAAATGGATGAGTGCAGTGAATTATAAGCACTGTTACTGTTTCTACCGTTATCTGAAAATCCTGCAAACGCACGTTGACTTTGTTGAATTCAACTAAAACGCTGTTCCAGAAACACACCCTTATAGCAGTTTCGAGTCGCCTAAGTTGATCAAAAATGTTCTGTGCTTCCAGTAATACATCCTTCTTTGATCGTCATCAGTGCAAATTTCTTCAAGCAGAGCCATGATGTCTTTTTAACTTTAATGTAGAGCTTGACCTGCACCAGAGCGAGCACTCCAACGTGGTTTTCGATAATGATTTCAAAATTGAGTAATTCGCCTTCAGTTCCAATGTCAGCAAATGCCAGCGATCCGTACTCAAAGCGAAGAAATTATAAAGTTGTTGTAGGAATGCAAAATAGGCGAACGAGTCATTACTGCTTCCAACGGCTGCTGAGCCCACAAGAAGCAAAGAATGAGCTGAACACGGCACGAAAATGGCAAGAGGATTCAGATTTAGAATTCGTGCTTGGAGACCTTTGTATGTGCCAGCCATATTCGCGGCATTATCGTAGTCTTCTACAATCCAGTAAATATTTAATGTGTGTAATAAGTCAAGAATAGCTTGTTCCATTTGAGCTCATTTATGCCCAACACTAGGAATAAACCAAATGAAGCGCTCTACTGGATGCCCGGTATCCAAAACGTATCGAATTACAAATGTTAGTTGATCCGTGTGAGTAATGTTTGAAGTGACATCACAACTATTGAAAAATATTTCGCTCTTTTCACTTCTAATATTATTTCTTTCTTTCCTTTGCTCAGACATCAGATAAATAAATTCGCTAACTACTGTCGAATATAAGTACGACGTTGAGCCTGACCCTTTATTTCCATACCGAACGAGATGCCCAGCCATAAACGGATCGAATTTGGATATCAACTCAATGCAACCTAAGAAATTTCCATTTTGAAAAGAACCAATAATCTCGCATGAGCATACCGCCTCCCACCGTGCGTGACAGAACCTGCGTTTGTTATCAGTTAAGATATCAACAGCTCCGTTACTATTGCCACGTGCATGGGGTACAGTTCGCTAGCTGTCTCTCACGGCTTCATTTTTCCGCTAGAGTTGATACCACGCAGGCGCTGGACACAACTGTCACCGACATCGATATCTCATCCTTCGGAAGGGCAGGTGTAGGAACAATGATCTTATTTTGGAGTGTTGTGTAAGTTTCGTCTGGAATTTTAACATTGTGGAGAAATGAGCCACTACATCGAAAACTATTTTCTTCTGCACATGAACACGTCTGAGGCTGTATCGCGTCATCTAACCAATGGCAAGCATTCCAAAGGACGTGCTATTGATTACATCCACTTTTTTTATGGCGAACGGAGAATAAATTGCGCTACGCGCACACGCTTTTCAGGGAACCAACTGTCCATCATCAATCGCTGTCTTTTAAACTCCCGAAATGAAGTTATCTTTTGAGACGTGAAAAACGCTGTATGCCATATGAGAGACACAATAATATGTGCTGATTTGGTAATGCTCACGCGTCGAAAGCAACTACAGGAAGCCCCTTGCGAGTGCCCTCCCTCCACGACATATTTACGTCTGATGAAGAGTTAAGAACTGTTGGGAGATTGTATCTCGCGGAATGGCAAGAAGTAATGACTATTTTAACTAAAATATTGTAACATGCTGGGGTGTGGCAATATTATCTTTAATAGTCTAAATAATTGGTTGTATGAATAAACTGTAAATAGAAGGAAACCGTAAATAGTACAAATCAGATTTCCATTTCAAATAAACAATTCTGTGCTCCATTGAAAATGAACAGTGTACCATTGACTGATGTTAAGGCAACAAAATTTTAGGTCTCTCAATTCAGTCAAACCTTAAATGGAACGTCCATTTAAATGAATTGAACACACAATTAAGTTCTTTATGCTACGCGTTCAGAATTCTTGCAAATTCAGTCAGCCTTCATAGTGCTCGTTGTGTATACTTCGCGAATGTTCATTCCCGCCTGAGATATGGCATAATATTCTGGGGAAATACATCTTATAGCTCCCAGACTTTTAGATTACAAAAACGAATTGTACGAATAATAACCAAATCTCACCCACGTGATTCATGTAAGCCTCTCTTCATTAATCTAGGAATTCTACCATTACCGTGTCTCTTTATTTACGAATCAGTGGTTTTTGTAAAAAATGACTTGCTCAAGGGCGGGAATATTTTTCAGAAAATGCCGAAGTCTATTACTATAACACTCGACGTAGAAATCATATTCATCAGGTGACAGTATCAACAGCTCATTACAAAAAATTCACATACAATACATGGGATTTATGGACGTTCGGGGACAATTCGATCACTAGCTATCGATAACTACGAGTTTTATTGCTAAGCCAACTACTAAATTACAGGAAATTTATTATTATTATTATTATTATTATTATTATTATTATTATTATTATTATTATTATTATAACTCCGAGTTTTTTGTTTACAGAATGCAGAAGTTTGATACTTGATTTTTGTATAATCATCACAAAATGGATATACCTTCGACTATATTTAACTTCATCAAGGACCTCATTTAAATAAGAAAATTACTTCGATATGAAATTACAATTACAATAAGAAAAACATTATAAACAAATTAGTAACCCGAAAAAGCTACAGTTAAAAGTAACAACAAAAATCACATGCTGTATGAGATAAGAATCTGATAATTTTCATTTCTCTTATGAGCATTAAGTCTTCTTTAATTTTCATCTTCCACAAATTCTTCTGTGGGAATTTAATCCAATTTGGAGCAGTAATTAGTAATAATTACAAATGCTCCATAACCTCCACTATCTTCTTCGAAACAGTGATTTGATGGATTCCCAAATCTACACTCACTCCATTCTGAGAACGGGGAAGACCAACAAAAAGAACTTTTTTCAATTTCAATTCGTTGTTAAGACTTTAGAGCTGATCCGCAAATCTCTTTTTTTTCAGTGCCGAATATAAGGTTATTAAATCGCTGTAAATTTTCGTGTGAAAATCTAAACATTTAAATTTCCTTTCGTTGGTACAGTGTCTTTCCGCAAATATTTATATCTTTCTCACGTTTGTAACAAGCATTACTTGTGTTCGTAGTGAACGCCATCAAATACACAAATTTGTTTTAATCGGAACCGCTCAGAAACTCAAAACTGAGTCTATTACAAAGCTAGCTCAGAAAAATATGAGTTACACTTGCAACACGGAGAACATGCTACCATTTTATTAATATCAGTTACGAGTATATTCTCACTTTCGCATAGAAACTTGAGTAAATTCTAATCACAGTTTCATAAAGAGTACAAACTCAAAATACAAGAATATACTCAGAAAGTTTATTCATATGCTTTGAAGTATTTACTCAGAAAAATGTGAGTAAGTAGTATATACTCCGTTTTATTCATACCACCCAATATCTTTAATACTCTAGACCTTATTAAACGCAGGAACCAAATCATTTTGAATTCTGCTAGAAGAGCCTTTAAATGTTTTGACATATTCTAGATGCTTTTGCAAGGTGGTACGTACTCAACCAATTTAGAAGTTCGATCGATGTACCCTTTGCTAATCAACTCTTCATTTTCACGACTCCCTCTGAAAGGCAATTCCTGCATTGCTAAAAATTCAGGTCACGTCAGTTAGGCGTTTATACTTCTCTGTTCTTTCTAAATGTATTGTTATGTCGCATTACATCTGATATATCAAGTTCAGATTCGATGCGAACACTTCCCGAACTGACCAGCTGAACAAGTGAACGCAAATGACTTTGTGATCCATCATGTTTTGTTATTGTATTTTAGAGATTCTTCAAATTGTTATTGCTTTCCTCATTCCTCCCATTACGATCGTGGGAAAACAATAAACATGACCCAGCAAAATAATTTATTAAGTGTTCTGTTTCCCATTATGAACTTGACTTTTCATCGTTTTTAGTATTAAAGTAGCGCAAATATTCCTTTCTCTTTTCTTGTGCAAATAACTGTTAAGTCAGGAAGTTTTGAAACAGGCCTCCCTACAAGAATAATTCACTTTTCTCCACGAACGTACAAGTGAATATTTTTAATATCCTTAATTATACATGTATTTTCTGCCCCAGCACAATATCTTACCGCCATGTAACCCAAAAGGCAATATGCTAAAAGAACGCGCATCCATACAGGCCCACAGCAATAATATGCACAGTAAGAATAACATAGACAGATCAAATAAATCAACATGTAAAGACCGTGGTAACTCACCTACAAAAGCACTATACACCACCACCACTAATAACACCGGATCAGACCGCGTTGTACCAGTAGGCCGACCTGCCAGCTCAGAGTAGAAGAATCCTGGGCGGTGGGCCTCAGTTGCTGCGCGCTTACCCATGTGCTGTATGCAACCAAATGGAGCTTCCCAAAAAAAATCAAGTGCGCATGCGCGAACTTCCTAATGCATTTAGATGGAGAATATCGGCATGCTCATTTCGGGCCGGGGCGAGCACCTACTATCTCCGTCTTTCAGTCGCTTTCTGTCTTTAACCGTGTTGTATGCTCAATGCAGGACCGCGTGCCTACGCTACCCTTACTGGCAGAATTTTAAAAGCCGAGTTAATTGCAGTGTAAACCTAAAATTCCGTTACGGATTGCAAACGGTATTAAGTTTGCTTAGGAGGTAAATAATAATATTACTATCAGTGGCGTCTCCTACTCAGTGATCACGGGAATGCAATCAGTTTTACAGATTAAACAAGGTAGACCAATTAAGGTGTCTATCCATATTACGATGTACATACTTACTGTTTGAGAATCTTTGTGAATTGCTAAATTGTACATTGCTTGCTCTGACAATAATAAACAAAACAATAATATGCGCATGCATATGAAGTGTAGTGAAACTACCCTCCCCCAACCCGCTATGAGGTCACAGGCGTCAGCACGTGACCATCCGTTAGCGCGATGGCGAGGCTTTGGGAGGGGGAATCCAGGAGCGCCAATGAGAAGTTCGAGATGCGACACAGCGTCGCATCACCGTCGACCGAAGCCTCGCATCTTGCACATGGTGGGAGTTCAATGACTTCTGTAACGAATCGAAGCTGTCAAAGGGATGTTTCTCGGCCTGTCACATCCATGAAGGTGACAGCCACCTACCGGAAAGCGCACGGGAAAAACGAAAGTACAAACGAAAAGAGAGATGTACTTGAGGAATAGAAAATATTTTTAACAAACGTTTTCAAAGAAAGAAAAACTTTGGGATGTGACATCACTTGCATCCATTAAGCCTATGCCACTGATAACTATCATTGTTTTTTCAAATTCCACTTTACTTTTGACCGTTACTCGTTTTCCAATATTTTGAAAACAAAACGTGTCGCCAATCAATGAAGTGAAGTTTGCAAAAACATCTGAAAATGTAATGGGGTTTCTCGTTTTCCGCGGAAAAAATGTTAGTTTACATACAAACTTCACAAATCTGAAGAAAGTCTTTGGAATTTCACAAATATGTGTGACGCCTCTTCGTCTTATCATTATTCTTTTTAGATTTCTTCTCCTTTTAGATTTCTTCTTCTGTGTTAGAGCGCCAGTTCCATGCGAATGTAAGCTTTCATAATCCACTATATTTGATTTTGAAGCCACAGCACAGTATAAACGCGACCGATCCCATTGCGCTCCCGAATCCTTCTCTATCAACGCCTTGCGTAGGTCCAGGCTCCAATACGAGGAAATCGCCGCCTCTGCCGCCGCCGTGCGCTTGTCCACCGCGAGCGAGCAAGACGATGGTGAAACGATGAAATGCTCGAGGGAATACGAGCGAGCAAATGGCATGGCATGCCTTGCAGATCTCATATATATATATATATATATATATATATATATATATATATATATATATATATATATATATATCTTAATGGAAATATTTGTTTAATTAACCCTTTTGTTACAAATATGAAAACAAATAATTCTACAAAAACGTTTAAAGTTCGCCTTACGAAATTTTGCATTCGCTGAAATTCGTGCGCCCCCCAAAAATTGCGCGCCCCCAGGCTGCAGCATACTCAGCCTATTGGGTAATCTGCCACTGTGTGTGGATGGTCTGTGAAGACAGAAATTTGGTTTGTTAATGAACTATTTCATCAAAAGATTCTTTACAAAAAGGGTGCTGAAGGAGGGCTAATATCCGATTAAAATATAGTGACTCCCCAAGGTCGCAAGCTGGAAGGAAAGGGGGAAACTCGTTATTCAGTCAGGAGCTTCAATACCAAAACTTCAAGACGAAACGAGGTTCCCGATTCTATGACAGTGTCCCTTCCTCCTTCCAGCTCCCGACCTTAGAGTCACTCAGTCCTCTGCCAGTAGATAGGCCGGGGCCTGTTCTTATTTGAATTATGTTTGAATTTCAAATTGAATTCAAAATTTTGAATTCCGCCATGTGGGGCCCTCCGTGGGCCAATAGCGTCGAAGGGCGCAAAGGCGCGGCGCGCGAAATCTACAGGACAGAACCGGCAACCATTAACATGCTTTGTGTGTAAACGAAACGGTTTCATCTGAACGTTTTGCCAGAGCTTTTGTGTGTTTTAGCGTTTGTGTGTTTCTGCGTTTGTGTGTTTCTCGAAATGCCCCAATTTAGGCGTTGTTGGGTACCCAATTGCCGATACAAACAAAATAGAAGGAGTGAACAGCAATTCTTTAAGTTTCCAAGAGATCCTGAAAGGTAAGCGATATGAAATGCTTAGCATGGTTCTATAATAATTTTTCATGTACTATTTAGTGACATAGTAAAATAAACTATGTCACTAAATAATACATGAAATTAATTAAATAATGTAATTATATGTGAGGATATTGTATACACAATTATTATGAACATCCAATGTATTGAAGTCATGAAAGCACTGGTTGCTGTAATAATCATGTAATTGATAATTAACATTAAGGTGATGTTGATATAACTATAATAGCTCAATAATACATTACTAATTTTATTACAGGTGTATGAAATGGTTAAAGGCAATTGAGGGACCCGACTTTGGGATCTAGCCTTGGAAAATTCTCATAAGCTTGAGATATGTATGTATGGAGCACTTCACGCTGGAAATGTTCACTGCAGCAGGCAGACTAGCATAATGCGGCCCATAATTTTTGCTGATATGCGTCCTGAGTTTCCGGAGGGTGCACTCAGGTCATTTATAGAAGGTTTACCACAACAAAGGTGTACGTTTCTATTATTATTATTATTATTATTATTATTATTTATTATTATTATTATTATTATTATTATTATTATTATTATTAGCAACTAGAAGGTGTAATAAGAAAACTTTTTTCGTTTTTAATTTAATTAAACATCCTTATTTCATTTGCAGGATCTGCTCGGCATGTAGTGACAACATTTCTCCTGAGTTCTCGGTTGCTAAATGAAGAGAAAAAATCCTGTAACACGTGGTGTAGTCAAAATCTCGGTTTTGTGGGATCTTGATGCCGAAAAACCAACTGGAAACTAAAACGTCTGTAGTATGTGAACAAACATAGCGCCTAAACCATGCGTAGAATTTTTTTCAAATTGAAGAAACCCCTGTCAATATGTATATAGTAGAAGGTTAGAAATTTTTAAAAACCTTCCTTAGTTTTTGGGGGAACTTTATATGAAGCCGTAAGAAATGATCCAGAATTTTCTCAAAAAATGGCACCAAATTTTTGTTTAATTTCTTGTAAGAACAGGTAAAATTACTTAAAGGTGGCAAGGTCAATTTTCAAGATTAACTCTGAATTTTTCAGAAATTTTAAAAGTGTGCGTTTTTATCATCAACTTCTTACAATTACAATATTGAAGTTAGAGACTTTTCCTTCGAATTAAATTTGATGTGCATAAATAGTTCTTCATTTAAGGTGTGAAGATTGTTTTGTAAATATTAGTAGTTTTTGTGCAATTGTGGGTGAACTATTTGGAATTTTAAAAAATGACAAAAGAAGATTTTCTCGAAAATGGCTCCACTTTTTTTCTGAACAGTATTCTATTTATTCGTACATGCACTTTAGATCATGTCAAGTAAATTTTCTTGAAAACTCAACACTTTTTATTCAAATGAGCTCAAAATTACTCATTTCAGAATAGCTCAAACACCATTTTCTCAAAGGTGGCTTCAATTTCTTTCTTTAAACTATTTCAACGAATAGTGGTAATGTACTATTTAATATAATATAATGTAATGTTCATTTTTGCGTATTCTTTTGTTTTCCCAAAAATTGCGCAAATGTTTTTATTTCTTTCAATATCTCATGCCAGTAATATGCACATTTCAATGGATATATTATTGAATTTGTGAGTGGAAGTTCTTCAAATTACTTCAAATGAAGTTTTCGAAAACTCAAATAGATTCCAGAAAAAGACTTCAATTTTGCATTTACAGTAACGCTTAACGCCTTTTTTTTTAAATGGCTTCAAATTTTTCAATGAACTTGCTATTTAAGACAAGGTTTTAGCCTTCTTTAATACTCTTAAAATAATATTTCGGTTCTACTATTTGGTAATCGAAGAGTTGAGAAAATGGCAAAAAAATGTATTTTGGGCGGCGATAGATGCCAGCTGGCAGAAGGATGAGGAAGACCGTAGAGCCAGTCCTCCAAAGGAAATTAGAAAACTTAACTTTGAAAGCTATTCTGTAGCACTTCCAGTTACTATATGTAATTTAAGTAAATCAAACTGCAGGACCACTTTCTTGGAGACATGTACCAAATTGAAGTTTTTGGGATTCAATTTAATAAAAATTGTATTTTTGAGTGATAATCATTTGGTGTTTCTGTTGCAGTAAATTTTTATCTCAGGTGTTTTAGCCCACTATCTGTCTTGTGACATGTATAAGTCTTTGTATAACAGTTTGGCATTTTTACCAGGAAGCATTAGCTATTTCTAAACATATTTCTGATGGTTCTTGAGATGTCTGTTGGTATAATCTCCTGAGTATGATAAGTGCTTTTATTTAGTTATATTGTTTTGCAGAAATTGTGTGCGTTAGTCACATAACATGATTAGGAAAGACATGAAAATATTTTTTAGTAATTGAAAAACTGTTCAATATCTGTATCAAATGTTGAGTAATTCTGGATATAAAATCGACCTTTGGATTTTCATCCACGATCCATTGAGCAACTAGCCATGCTTTTGGACAAATATGTAGCCTGTGATATCGGAATATTAGTGAAACATACCAAGTCCAAAAACTCTGCTTTGAATTAATGAAGTTGAAGTAGAATCATGTAATTTTTTACTTGTTCATCACTTGTACTAGGTAGGAGGTAAAACATGTTTCTTGTAATGCAGTTTAATGTGTAATATTGCTTTTGAAGAAAGCAAGCAAAAAGACAGAATTTTGTGACTGTTTGTGCAGATACAAGTTTCCTGTTTATTTATAAAACTTATCAATAATATTCATTTGTATTGTACCTTAGTAGCAATTTTGATAATAGCCTGAAATTTGACAGGTGTTGATAGCTGGAATGTCATTTTAATAATGATGCAATATTAAAGTAATGGTCACTAGTTATATTTGGACAATTGTCTAAATTCATGGTTTCAATATTTAGTCAATGGCAAAGTAAAATAATCTTTATGTCTCAGATTACTTGCTCACATTTATTTTGTAAAATTGTATTATTGTTTATATTGTGTATGACTATTTACATAATTTAGAAATAAATATTGTGTTTATAAAATAACTTTTTATTTTGCACTACCTGGACAATAATTCCATTCAGTGACTTAGGATTCAAATCCTAATAGTTTAGTCTTCTTAATTGCCTAGCGTATTTTACATAAAAATAATGTATTCATTTGACGCCATTTTGAAAACAACTTCATTTTAAATGTCGGTCGTCAATACGCGCCACCTCCATTGGTAGAACGCCCTTCGACGCTATTAGGCTCAAACGGAGGGCCCAGATGGCGGCTTCCCCCTCCATGAAAATTAGAAATTTGAATAAGAGCGTTGGGATTAACATTGAGTGCCGTCTCTATTAGTATACTCTCTGGAGTCACTACTTTTAAATCGGACAATAGCTCTTTTAGGTCTTTTAGATTTCCATTATATTTTTATTATATTTGTGCTTCAATGAATTATTCTGCAAATCGCCTTTGCCACAGACTGAAGTTGGGATATTTGGGGTATAGCGAACATTTACAACCCCTCGCGTGACGTTCCTGTGCATGACGACAAGGAAGTAGTACTTATGAACTAACCTAGCCCTGAAGAAATCTAAGTTAGCAGAGTAACACCATACGCCACATCCGCAGCTACTTGATCTGATATGCACGAATGTGTAAGTTTTAGCAGCTTCAAAATCTCACACTCGTAGAGATTGGATGGCGGAGGCAATTAAATCGCCTATCAATTCACCGCCCTCTTCGGAATACCAGGTTTAAACCTCTTTAGAAGCATGCACTTTTTGTACATTCCGCTCCGAGCAGTCGACCTGTGCGGACCTCTCAGCGCAGCGCTACTCTCACTCAGTAGCAGTTACCATTCGTAGTGTTAAGGTGCATTGCGAAAAGTTTAAGTATACACAGTGCACAACGTCAAAACCTAAGTGCAGTGATTTAATAAGTGATTAACTCTACATCAGCATCCATCGACGCTGCCCTCAGCTAGTGCATCGCCGATGCCTTAGCCGTGGATTATTCCTATCAACCGACGCACACTTGTTGAATAGGGCCTAAAATGTGGTCATAATTGCAAATGCCAGTGGATTTGCGAAAAAGTGGTATCAATTGGTTTTTGAGGACGCTGAATTTGAATATCATGAAATGAAATTTCTAAATTCAAAATGGCGAGTTCAAATGGCTAACTGACTCATAAAATGAACCCAATATGTGTAAAAATATTGATAGAATGGTTCTCGCGGTCGCTGATGACGAATATCGAAATTAAATATCAAAATTCAAAATTGAAGCTTGAAAGTGTAGAGATTGTACGTAGAAATATGGTTATACGTAAGATCTGTTTTCGTAGTTGCTGAATACAAATATTGCAACGAGATTCAAAACAACTGCTTTAAAAGATATATCGGATTTAAGAGTAAAGATTTTTAGAAATGTGGTTTAAGAGTTTTGACTTCCTTGGTTCATTGATTTACTTAACGTATAAAAAGTGAACAATCGTTATGGCCGTAAAGTAGCATCTACGCATCTTTTCCTGTGCTCTGGAATCTATACCCCCTTCCTTTTCCTACACTATTTTTTTTTTAATTATGAAGAAAGTGAGCTTTTGGTAACATTTGATACATTAACTGATCACGTGAATTCTACTGATGTACTCTTCTTTGAAAAAACCTCTACAATTTGTCATTCACACTATAACTTAATTGCGTTAGAGACACTATTATGGAAATTGATGATTCCACGTCTCATCATAATCATGATGATTTTAGAATATCCGTGCAAATTTTAATTATCGTTGGGCATTTATATAGCTTTCCATTCTTTTGACATAAGGAAAGAGAGCGGTGAAAGAGACCCAAACGTAGGAAGTGGATTTACTAACGACTGAAGTCTCCTGGGAGCTGCCACTTGTGACCGCTCTACCTTTTCACTATTCTCTAAAAAGCCTACAGCGGGTCACTCCAAGTAACCTAGTAGTATTACTTGACCTGTGACTTGTTCAATGTCACACCAAAAATTAGGAATGGTTTTATATGTCCTAACTGCCATACAGGATAGGTTCGTCTTTTAACCTGCTTTGGTAATAAAAGAAACATAGGCAAGTTATTATTTTAACTATAAACAGAGTTCTAGATATATTCTACTAAATACTTTAATACAATTCTAATCTAGCATTTACATTGCATTGAAAAATTCTATCACTTGCTCTTCCTTTAGCAATTACGTGATAACCTAACAACTGCAGTTACGTTTTAACACTTGCATAAACACTTTACATAAAATTATATTACCTTCACTTTACAAAAAACAATAAAATAACTGTACACAAGACTATAATACATGGAAACACAAAATACTGAAAAAGTCACGTACCAAAATACCCTTTACATACACTTTCAAAGAAACTGTCACTTGAATAGTGAATGAAATATATACAAGACGTTGTTTCATTTCACATAGATTATTACTTTATACAATTTTCAGCATAAAGAATATTGTTATGCAATGATCGTACAATCAATAATAACTTTTACTAATTATTTGTTTTGAACAATTTGAAAACGATTAAACAATACATTGAAAACACGCACTAAAAGAACAAATATTATCGTTCATAGAAAAATGAAAAACATAGGTTTTTACAATTTTTTACATGGATTAGCTATCTGGCTTCCTTTTACCTCTTCAATATTATATAGATTACGTTTAAATGATTTTAATGAATTTAACTCGACTATCTACGTCTGTAAGTGAGTGAATTCTATCTCTGCAGCATAATTCTCGCTTCTTTAAACAGTTTTTTTGTTTTGTTTTGAGAATTTCTAGTGAATTTTCTGACTCACGAAGAAATATTTCCACAGCTTGGAGGGCGACGGCGACCCAGATCCTTTCAAGGTCGTAGGCAACCCTTTGCTTCTGCGAACACGTCCTCTGGTGAATCGCTACCACAGTCCTTCGAATTTTATACAATCTTACGCAATATCTCCAGAAATGAATTTCTTACGTGGTAAGCCAAGTTGAAAGACAAAAACAAAAAAGCTGGAAATGAAAGAACATTTCCTGCACATGCTTTCTATTTCAGTATACGTTCTTGAACGTTGAAATATATTATTTCCTCGTTGATAGAAAAATAGTATATTTCTGCTAATGCGTTCACGTGAATTTATCAGAATATTCCATTATTTAAAATTCTCAATTCTCTCATACATGGTATAGTTATTTTAACATGATGAGACGAATTACCTTTTTCAAGCTTCTTATCGTCGAAATACTGCGAATTCTCCTCTCCGTCCAGCATGAACAATTGCGATCGGAGATCGGCGAGCGGCAGCAAAGAGAGAGCTTTTCGTAGCGGTGCTTTGCGCTAGTGCTGATATTTTCAAGGGTGATTTTTGAGTGGTCCTCGTTGTCTTGTACGCGAGTGCGTTCAGAAACTTTAATAAATTCTCGCAAAGGATACCATTTACTCCTGGCGCGATCTCTTGCAATTCGATAACACTATAATTGCAACTTGTCGTGTCTTGACGTTCTCGGTTGCTTCTCAAAAATCAATGTAGCCGACATATGTGCGGTTACACTTCATCTGACATGAATCAATGCTGTACAGGCTAATTTCGTCAGCACTTATTTATTGCAAAATATTATATGTTATCGAAAAAATGGTCAACTGTAGTTTGAGTTAACATCATTAAGTTCCTTTTACACCCGTAGAACTCTTAGTCTTGATTTCTACAAGAAAATAAGAATCCTTCAAGTACACTAAAAACTTTAAACGGCTCAGTGGCACGGACTAATATTGTTTAATAATTCCAAAAATCTATCATTTAGTTTCTTATTAAAAGTAATTATCAGAAGAAGAAATCGAAGATACCGGAAAATAAACCCCCGTGGCGTCGGGGAAAACATTTCCCGGACTATCTAGTGTTAAATATTGCTTTTCCCCCACTTGCAGTAAAGTAGTTATAAAATAAAAGTTGCAGATATATGCAGCTAAATGTGTTTATTCTGTTTAAAGGGCATTCTACTTGAAAAAAATGATTGAGGCAGGAATACGCAGGAAAAAAAATATAATCCACAATATACTGACTAACATTGTTACGCTCACAGGTTATAATTCAGCCGTAATATAATAAAATAATTAGAGACTTTTTCTTAAAGAATATACTTAACTTATAGTCAAAAGTTTTTTATATTCGAAAACAGAAAATAATCCATAGAAAAATAATTTAAACACTTTTTGTTTTAACAAAAATAGTCGATAAACAATGATTTCGCGTGTTTCGAGCAACGGTAACTTTACGAGACCGTAAGGACGACAAATGATTGAAGAACGTTCTGGAGCTAAAGTAGTGTGCTCAATGTCTTCAAACGAATTTGATAGGTCAGAATTCCGAACGCGCACTTTTAATTTTCCCATTATGGCCAGGCTTTTGGCCCGATTCGACCAGTGTGCGACGGCCAAATGGGGGTCGTGGAAGGCGACGACCGTGATTTTCCAGTTCCATACGCTCCAGCGGTATCTACCAACGCCATCTCAACAAGCGCAGATGTTTCATTATGCAGCACCGGCGGCGTATTCAATACTAGCGATGTAGTATGCAGTCACATATGAAAATAATATTCAACCAACTCAGGTCAGTCATTTTGTGCCAGCAGAAGGGGCAACCTCTTCTTCAAGATGCAGCGATAATATTATTGCAAACTCCGGTTTTCAACCCTCAAGGGGAAAAGTGGTAAACGCGGGAAAAAGTGACCATATCCAAAAACCCCCAAACAATCTAAAAAGTACTTACCAACTCTAATACTATTTTTACTATTCCCCCAGAGAATAGATTTAACAGTCTGTGACCTTCCGAAAGCGATGTTACTAACTCCCCCGACCCCGATATACCTGAAAATACTAGGATCCACCCCTCCATTAACAATTTTACAACATTATTGAACTAAATCATGAAATTAAAACCGAAATCAGGGCCAATTCACCGTAACATTTAACAATAACAAAGCCAAAGTTAATTTTCAAAAAAAAGAAGACTTCATAAAAAGCAATTCAGTACTTCGTAAAAACGAAAAATCAATTTCATACGTACAAGGACCAACCAACAAAACGTTCTCCGTGCTTTTCAAAAACATTCATCCCTCCATCACCCGAGGGAAAAATACAACGACCTGAAGGAACAATACTCTTCCCTTAATAGTGTCATCAGATTACCCAAAAATTCTGAAGCTATCCCCGTGGTAGCTGCACAGTTTTCTGGTGAACAATCGTTGAATTAATCCTCCGAACCCGCCAAATCTGCAATTAAAATGTTACAGTTGAAAAGACGAAAAACAAATGGAATAATTCAATGCCTTCGTTGTCTACACTTTGGACATACTAAAAATAATTGTTACAAACAAACCCTTATACATTGTTCCAAGAATCATTACTCAGTAAATTGCCCAGTCTAAACCAACCAAATGGGGTGCAAGTCACCAACCACCAGCGTCAACTCTAAAATATGTTGTAATAAACCGAATTAATTTGTTCTCACCTCTAGAACCAATCTATTTTCCTATGATCCCAAACAAGCTTCCTGATATACTAGGCATAAAAATAACAAACATGAAAGTCAATTTTCCTCAACCCCGCATTTTGAACTCTACTCAGATCCCTTTCCAGTCTTAATTTCTACAGATCAAATCCCCTCTCCATTCACCCATTCCCGCATTAAATGCAACAAATTAGATCAAATTCAAAACATAATGCAAAACCAAATACCCAATTTTAAAATTCTAAACTTTCCAGCTGAAATAGACTAGGGAATAATGCAACTAAATAATATAATAATCAACACAATAAGCAAAATTAATCCTGAACGTCCGGCACTCTTCAAACACATATCAAATAAACATCATGACAATGCCGTTAAATACTTGGTCTCACATCGATACTACACTCCAACTGGAAAATACACACATATACCAAAGTCAACAAACTAAAGCCAAAATAATACAGCTAAAACCATTATAAATAACAGTAAACTTTCACTAAATAACGGTATCACCTTACACAAAACCATCATTAGACCTGTTCTCCTTTAGGGTTCAATTTGGACAAATGCTGCTAAATATAATATCAATAAAATTCCTATTATTCAGAACAAATACCTAAGATCTATCACTTACGCCTCCTGGTTCATTTCTAATAAGCAATTACACACGAACTTAAACTAAAACACATCGCACATCACATTGCCTTTCTTGCCATAACTTTATTTCAATCTAACCTTCATCAATTAGGATAGACATATAAATATAGGAAAATATAATGTAACCCCACTAGAATAAAAACAGGTATCCAATTCATTCTTGTCTGAACAGTTTTCAAATCTTAGTAATTTAAGAGGTGTAGTAGTCCCCTCGTCAATTGTAGTTTAGAGTTAGTATATAAAATTAGATATAAGTCAACAATACCAATGAGTTTTATGTAAACTGAACATTATAAGTCAATCTATATAAAATAAAATGAAAAGAAAGGAAAAAAAGAGGCATGCAATTTTTCGGGTGACTTGTGCTGTGAACAATTTAATAGTGTATGGTTCGAGAACACTCCATTGAAGTATGTAAGGTAACTAATTGCAGATAGACATGCCTCAAGAAAAGACAATCTAATATTAAATAGGTTGGAATCATGATTTATTTCAAATTTAACTGTCTTGGAATGCTATCTCCCACACATGTAAGGTAGGAAAAAGTCCAAGGAGAATATTTCTTCTCTGAATTCCCCAGGAGAAATGCTACTAAAGAACATCGTGCACTGATCTTTACCCATCTAGTGATGAAACTTACAGAAAGTATTGCATATGAACTCAGATTTTTCGTTTGGAAATACAATGAATTTTACTTCCCCATTGTCATTCGTCTACGAGAACATCGCACCGAGATTATTTCAAATCTTTAAAAATTGAAATATAGTTAAGTATTTGCGTAATTAAGAATATGACGAATAAGAAATGAAAGATGAAGATGGAGAGAAAGGAGAAAAAGAAGGAGAGGAGAAGAAGAGGAGAAGGAGAGCAAAGAAGAGAACCTGGCACTCTTGGCTTGCCACACTGCGCCGTGGCACCTACGCCGAATGCACGTGGCCACGCTGAACCTACCTCGCGCATGGTCCTATCTCGTACTCTTACATCATATTGCAGTGGCGACCGGTCCGTCGCCCTGCCATCTCCCCGCCACTCCCCTGCCCCACCCCACCGCCACTCCTCGCCACCCATCCGCCGCTCGCCAGTCTTTCTTTACGTGTCTCCCGTCAGGTTTATTTCCTGACACAACGCGCGGTGCGCAGTATCTAATGTTTGCCCCAAGAGGACAGATGAATGATATCATTCACCCACCGTTTGAAATATACGTGCTGAGAAACGGTCTTAAAAGAAAATGAGATCTCGCATGGTCTATACCAGAAGACTAGTGTTCCGAGTCTTTTGCATACTCCTTTGAAGTGTTGTGGAGTTCTGTGTACTGATGCTGACAAAGATGCCGGATTAGCATCCGTTGGTGGTTGTAAAACAGAACTTTTGAGTGAACTTTCAAGGAGTAGAACGAAACAAATGTCACCACTTGTTGCTTTGGGATTGTTTCCAAACAAAAGGGTAGTCACCAAAAACATCTTTTGAAACTGTTGAGAATGCATTTGTATTCATTTGCAGGTATTTTCATTGTTATCACTAGCAACAGTCGAATATAATTCGCTAGCCATACAAAGATATTACTTGTATTTTTCGTAAAAGTATACACAAGTACAAAAGTATACAGCCTCAAAATTGTCGTTTTCGAGTAGGCGAAGAAATATATTTAGAAAATAAGAGCTTTTAGTAGAAATTTTCATAAATAAGATTCAAGAGGCAATCGGTATAGAGATTATAACACTTCGTCTTGGGACGCGAAATAAACGGCTGAGAATAAAACCGTTCTCCTCACAGTGGCATTTGTTTAGATATGTCACTTTTCGTATGCCGAGATTTCTAACCATTCAAAGTATTGTTTCAAAGGAATATTATTTTATTTCTCTCTTATTTATTATTTTATTTTCTCTTACAACGACATTTCAAATGCCTTTATCATACATCTCAAGGATATTGCCTCTAGTTTGTTTGCATGATTGCCCATCACTATATGAACTATGTAGAGATATACTACATAAAATGTCTCTTGATTTTAGAAAAAACTTAAAACATGTTTGCTTGCACATTTCACAAAAACTGTGAGACATTTGGGATTTATCAGCAGAAACTCAGCAACATTCTTGGGAAAAAGCAAGAATGCCACAACACCTGTGAGAATTCGTCACATAGCAGCATGTTCAACAACTGTTCTCTCTTCACTTCAGTCACAACATATATTTCCCAATATTGCAAATATTTTTCTTGTGTTACGAGTACACTTTATAGGTTATTTTTGTGCTCATATCTTTCATTTATATCACCACATTTTTGTATTAATCATCATTCGAATTCACTCAGATTCATCTTATCAGGAAAGTAAGGTCATGGTATCACCAAAACCAGGTACTAAATATACATGCATTTCGGAACGCAAAGCTTTATGTACGTCTCTGCTCACCTCGTATGGTTCCGTTTTGAGCAAATGATGAGCTCTGGGTATCATGGTCAGTTTATCATGTTTTTCAGGTATGTTTATAATGTTTGATTTTATATAATTACGGTTGTTTCTCAAATATTAGACCATCTATAATGATTGGCGTGGAAAATAACGAAAAAATACAGTGCCCATTGCATCAGCGACGCGTAACTAAAAATGTCATTTCCAATATATTCCCAACATATTAAAAAAATATATGTATGGTACGTCTTTTATTATTGTTTAGCGTGTTTGGTGCTTATATCCTGCTGAAACGATTTTCCAGTAACAATATAACGTGGGTTTCTCGGACTATATTTTAGACACTCTTTTGAGATCACCTCGTGTTAAGCACCGGAAATAACGGAGTGCACTAACTACACCACACACGAAAGGGAAAAAACAAACAAGCATGCTCTCGACGATACTCACATCAATGCACCGAGAAAAAAATCTGCACATGCTCTAATTCCAACGGTCACCAGGATCGATGCTCTAATTCCAACGGTCACCAGGGTAGATGCTGTAATTCCAACGGTCGCCAAGATCGACCTTTATCTAATGCCATTTCACTGCCCGAATGTTGATAACAGGTTACGTGAGAATTGACTACGACTTTTCTGGCAAATATAAAATTACTTGCAAAAACACCCGCGGTTTCGGACTGACAATACAATGGAAGCATCTCAATAACATCTACGAGAGTATTTTTAGAATTAAATTATTAAATTGAATGAAGATTCAAATTACTAATAAGTAGTAAACAATATTTTACATATTTCTGGTATGTACTACTTATTTGTAAATATAGAGGTGAGTTATATTAGCGTGGTTTGTTGTTCGTTGAAGTTTTGGTTAGTGTGAGTAGATTATTTATTAATTGCTAATAATTTTGTTTAAAACTTCGTTATATATGAAGACATCATGCAACTGGAATACACCGGGAGATGCTTCACGGCATAACTGATGTCATTGCAGTGCCGCAGACCAGGAGGTCCTAGGTTCGAGTCCCGACGGTGGCAGGATTTTCGACACTAGCTTATCAGCTAAGTCAGATTAACTGGCTGTTTGGAGGAATATTCTAACGGCCAACTGATCAGATCGGTAGTTTTCAGTGATTTCTCTTACCGATACCAGGCGAATGCCAGGCACTACCCTAACCAAAGGGCCACCTGTCCGGTCCTTGCACACGAGCAATGAGCCGTTTAAACCGTCCGATATCTTTGCAAGTCCCGTGTTCATGGGTGCGAGGGCATCGCGCGCAGGGCGGAGAGCGCGGGGCGATTTTGGCAGCGACGCGCCAACGAGGCGCACCGGCCACATTTACAGTAAGACCAGCAGGAAGTAAACACGCCGCTGATTATAAGCGCCTCGGCCAGGTTGGCGCTGAAGGTCGCAGAGCGCGCCAGCCGCTTGCTCGCCGCCCGCGCCCCATCGCCCCATCGCCGCGCCCGCCCGCGCGGCCCTCGCCTCGGACTTCGCGGTTCACGGCGCGGCCGGCCGCCGTCTGAGGAGCGCGGAACTGAATCGTTCCTCGTGAATGGGATGGCAAACCGGGGAAAATGGAGTGTTATTCGTGAATTGCTTTAACATCAATCTTAAATAAATGTTACATTTTTCGAACATTTTTAAAACTTTAACGTAAGACATGGATACACACAATGATAGGTGTGCAGCCTAAAACAAAAATGGGACAACTATATTTCTGGTGCCACTTTACCTTCGGGTATTTTATTTACTGAAGACACATTTACAAGTACAGAATAAAAATGTTATAGCGACAGTGAGATTATAATCTATTGATACAATTAATAAAAACAATTGATTTTACGTTAAATCATTTTCACAGTTGCAGGAGTCCTTGAGACCTTTTTGCCCCAAAGGGCATACAAAAACGTTCCTAAACTGTCAGGTTAAACACCAGAGAAAACCATACATTTAACATAATGAGGAAATTAAATGTTTCATTACGTAAGGCATTTCGTCGGATCTCATTCAGAATTTTCAGGAGGTCGAGGCGCCCTGGCAACCCTTTGCCTACGCCTGTCACGTAATATATAATAATGTTCAAACAAGCTCAAACAATTGCTCATCGAGCAGCTTTACAGAGCAATCGTAGTCAAATAAATGGTTATGTTTCACAGAATATCTCTAAATGAACTGATAACTCGAAATTTCTAATGTTTATCTTACTTGTTCCTCATGTGATCAAGAGAATCAAATACCCATTGGGATCTGGTTTACTCTAGGAATGATATGATTTTTAACTCATTGGAGAATTTATTGTAAAAGATTGAAAAGATTGTCAAATAACAGTCGCACAATACTTGAAAAACATGGACTATGACAGACACACCGTTAATTTATTTATATATAATTTAAATTTCTATATTGAAACATGATTTATAGCTCAAGTACCCTACATTGCCCAGATTTTCGTTAAATAAATCGTCTATTACACAGGAAAAGAAACGAATTCAGTGTAGTGCTTTTCCCATTCCGCCATTCTCTCCCTGCCCTACCCCACTAACTAGCTTCCCCCTCTCCCTCCTAACCGGCCGGCCGCATTTCACTCTGTTACACCTGACCTGTCTTGCCCTTCCCCACCATAAATGTTTGGTCATCGTAGCAGCCAAACTCGTATGCGTTTTGCATACTTCAAAATTTATAAACAATTTTCATCATAATTACTCTGAGCTTAGTTGCGCTATTTGAAAGAATCAATATGCATTTACTAGTACGAAATTTTATGGGCTTTCTGAAAGTTAATTTTTTAGAATTGACTTAGTTTTCGAGATATTGAAAAAATCGGAAAGAGTGTACACTTAAAATTTGCTTTAGGAAGGGGATATGTGTTTTTCGAAACCTCTTTCAGACGGGAACGTTTCTCTCAGTTTGAAACACACCAATGGCAAATCACCTTCTTTATATAAGAAAAATAATAATTTGAAACTAGTGATGCTACAACACAATACTCCTTTTGCATTATTTCTAGCTTTTCCATTGTTTAGAAATTGAAGGTGTTCGGAAAAAAGGTCTGACCTCCCTTTTTTAAGAGTATCTACTTCTATCCGTGGAACAAATTTTAAGAAAAGATTTGGAGCCGTTTTGAGTTTTTTTATAATATACATTAAGTTCAAGAAAACACTACCTCAAAACTATTCGTTTTTCAAAACATTGTACTTGGCCTTTTTAAAGAACTGATTTTTAAACAAAATCTTCACCTTCAAATTTATAATTTGCAATGTTAATTTTTGCTATTTTCGAACATTTAGAGTTTGCCGCATATGGACCAGCCGCAGTATTGTACTGTCCTTTGATATAATGGAGAAAATTAAAAATGCAGCCTCTTTTGAGAAAAAATTTTAAAAATTGCCAAAATTTCACAAAACTACTTATTTTCGAAAAATTGTACATGACATTATTTCAAGATCTGTCTTTGAAGAACAGATTTCATTACGAAAAATCCCTGTCTCAATATTGTAGTTGTAGGAAGACGCAAAACATTTTTTTATTTTTGCAAATTTTCGAAGAATCAGAGAATTCAATAAAAATGAGACCAGCGCCGTTCTCTTAATCGTCATTTATGCTCTCCGAGGACAAAGTTTAATGAGAAAACATGGAGCCATTTTTGAAAAACAATCAAAATGTTTTTGAGACTTCATGTATGCTACCCAGAATCAAAATATCCCTTTCAAACTCTCAGGACCTCGAGTTCGTTCATATTGGTCGTGGAACATCAATTTTAGAGGGAAACCGTTTGATCATTTTACGCGCTAGCGTTGACAACAGACAGAACAGAGCTGTTTTCTGTCAACAGATTTTTCGGTATCAAGGATGAAAACGTGGATTCCTCATTCACAACGTGTTAGAAGAAGTAATTTAACATAACCAAGGCACGGCAATGACAATATTTCTAAAAAAAAATCGCCGTTTTCCGGCACACGATTATAATATTTTTCTTTGTAAGAAGAAAGGAGAAAGTAAAATAGTGATGATACATCAGCACATACTTTCTCACTAAATCGATCGAGGAGCATAAAATTTGGAGCAAATTGCCGAACAGTTTAGCGGTAGCGTTGACCCCAGACAGTATTAGGTTACTAGATTACTATATAAGTATTTGGTGGATGACAATGCTTTGAGAACGCGTCGTCTGTTAAAAACGATTAATATCTAACCCGCAGATAGGCAAGATATTTAAATGAATCCATACCATATGAGTTTAACCCGTCAACTTGATGGGGACAAGTCTTTGATTCTTCGTCATTGTTACGCATGACACAGCTATAAGCAGGAATAAGTGGTTAAGTGAAATTTTCCTTCATTTGATGGTTTCACTTTCTCATTACTGATGACAGTAATTAAACCGGCTTTTAATGGTGAGATGTTACTAACAGGGGACATTTGACAAAATTTCATCTTTTTATTACAAAATGCCGATTTCCCCCTAGAGTGAAACTTTAAAATTCTCGCCCTGAAAGGGGGGAATTTGTTTAACCCACTAATTTACTGTTTTTACAAGAAAACTCACCGTGCATTCATTGGGCGATGTCAAGTCGGACTGCACCAAAATCTCTGAATGTTATTGGCGCTAAATCCCGTCGAGAAAAGGGCCCCACTCAGACGGGCGGGTTCGCTTTAGCAAATCTTGTGATACGTGAACAGAGTGCTCGAACTAGTAAGTCTGATAACTGTAATTAAGGGACGATCGACCAAAGCATGACCGACTTACGAAAGGACAATTGGGGTTCGCTATCGCGATGCATAAAGCAATCCCCATCAGCGCCCCGGCCCAATGGCGGGCCGGGTCATGTTCCGACGAAGGGGAGATAAATGAACTCTTCGTGCGGTCGGTACCAGGGGGTGGCTCAGGACTCATCTGATGTCACTGCATTCTGACCGGGAGGGCCCCGATTGAGTTCCGACGGTGTCTGGTTTTCGACACACTACATAGCTAAAAATTCTGTCGACTGTCTGGGAAAAACTGGGGACCAGCTGCTCCGATCGTGTTTTTTCCCTGGTTTTTCTGATCACCTTAAGCGAATGCCGGGCATCCCAAAAATGGGCGGCTACCCCTTTTCCCCTGTTCTCTCCTCCCCCCACCCCCCCTCTCTCTCTCTCTCTCTCTCTCTCTCACACACACACACACACACACACACACACACACAGCACACACACACGCACACACACACACACGCACGCACTAAACTACCACATGTCAGGAGACCAGTCGAAGTTTGGAGATTCTCGGACCGAGGCGGTGTCCTATGAGATATACCTGGTTGAGAAAACACGGCCAACCGACGTTTAGGTTAGCATCTAATCTCTCCATTTAGCGGGAGAATATCACCCGCCATCACCGCGATAAAAGCAAGCATTGCACTTACAGGACTATTGGCAATTGATGCACCCAGACACCTAATCAATCAATCAAATAACGTAATGCTGACACCCGGGTGCCGGACGCGGCGCAGTTCAAAGCAATACAGGTGCTTTTTTCCGAATTCTGCTACACATTGATTTCCTAAGCCAAAACTAAGTACAGCCAAATTTCCTAGGGCAAGCATCGCTGATGATAAAATCAATTCCGTGATGCATGAATATAAGTGGGACGCGACCTCACAATTGGGTGAATCCGACAGCACTTCCCGTATATTTTAGCAAGGTTGCCAAAACGATCGATGCTGTATTTCCAGTCCAAAACGTAAATAATGATTTTTCAAAGTACAGGTATGTTCGCGTGGATCTATATAGTAATATTTATTTTGACATTGATATGAATAAATTAGTTATAATTTATGCTGTATAATTCTAAAATAATAATTATGCCTTTGAAAGAGTATATTTCATACTTGTTGAAACTTCTCGATCAATGTTCCCCATCTCGATTGTTTTCATCAGTTTCATTTGATCTTTTGAGCAAATAAAGAGATGGACCATTGCTCGATTGTAACTGTAGCTTCATTCTGCAGAAGTTTTGTTGACCCTGTCGCTGTACTAGTTGCGGGAGGAATAGGTTTGGCACCTGGCAGGGATTTTATTATGTAACAATACCCCAAAATAAATCTGTAGTATATTTGCAGATGCAAATTGTTTTTCTATTATCAGGAACAAAGACATGTTCAATTTCCAAATGTTGCTAATCTCGCATAGTTTATTCATAATTTAACTATGTATATTAAAGAGAGACTAACGGATTCTGCAGCTCAAGAAAGTGTGTGAATATTATTCTTGTTCTTCATATTTTGAAAAAGTTTTATTACTTTAACTATAAATAAATGAAATTAAATCAATCCTTTGTCTCAATAGCCACCGTCTCAATCAGGTTCTTACAGTTCCTCTTGATCCACAGAAAAATCTGAAATATTCCCTCGCTTCTTGACCTCCACATAGCTTTATTCTCCACCTGAATATCAGATACACAGAGTACTGTATTTGACAAATAAATAAGTAAACACTAAGATTTAACATAGTCAAAGTAATAAGGCGATGCAGATATATTTTAGTAGTTCATTATTATGACATTTAGCTTATTATAAAACAGTTTTTGTCACTGATAATATTTAAGGGTATAATCTTGATTCAGTTGATGTCAATTCAATAGTTTTCTAACATATATAAAGCCCATAACTATTGCTTAATCCATCCACAGCCTGTGAAGCCTCGCATCCAGCAATGTCGAATCACAGTTCCTGACAATGGCGGACGAGTTTTGATTAATGTCACATCCTGCCCAACCATAGATAGGCTCCGAGATCTAAAGGCAGGGTAGCCAGGTGAGCCTTGAAATGTATCTCAAGCAATTCCAATGAAGTCCTGTAATTAAACACCCTGTGATTACATGAGACCTCTTTTTAATTGCCACCCCCAAACAAATCACAGTGTAGTTTTATTTTTAAGCAGATATGAAACAATCTGGATGTAATAATTGGAAATCAGTAAATATTTAAATATACCAAGTCTACGAATTTTGTGCAGAAATTTGTGCGTTAGCGTTTGGAGAATATTGCAGAGGAGCATTTTACACGTTTTGGGAATTTTCGTTCCTCCCACGTTGAGACGTGTGAAATAATTGAGAATCAGTTTATTGATTGAGTGAGGTTAAATGCCTCTCTGGGTGGAAATATGTCAAGGAAAATTGAGTACGACTCTGGTTAAAGTGAATACCGAGGACATTTTTGCTCTTTATATACAAGATTCTCTATACCCAATATCCAAATAAAACAGTAGTCTCTCCATAGTGATTAATTTCGTTATGTCAAAGGTTCTATATAAAATATCCAAACACCGTGAATTTAAAATTTTAATATCTTTAGTTACCTTAATATTTTTATTATTATAACTGTTTGCCAGAAGACAAATTTTCATTAATAATTTTGCAGATCCTTCTCCGGAGTCAGTGCTTCCTTTATACTTGATTATACATTGTTCCACAATCAAAATATCTTATTTCAGTCTTTATAGTTAAACCCATGAATGACTCTTGCACTCTTTAGAACACTGTGGATCCTCACGGACATTACTTTCATTTTCTTCTGTTCTGGAAGACCCGGTGTAACGATATCCTAGCCAGATGGAATTTCACTTCCTTTAATGTCGCTTTCTGCGCCGAGAACGTCTTCAGGATCGTCAGAATTGCCATAGATAATCTGAATCTATTTTTTCGTTGTACGTTCCCTCCAGTTTCTTTCATTCACCGTAAACAGTGCAAAAATAACTCACGAGATCTTCCGTCTACATACCTTTAGTTTAATGGAAATTTAGATCTCAAGCAGAAGTTCTTTTCCTAGAAGTTGAACTATTTCTTATAACCACAATATCCGATGTGGAGAGAACTCACTATAGACAAATCATCTGTGTTTATTTGTAAAGTAGATAGATCAGGACAGTGATTGAGTTCACTTTAAGCGAAAACTCCTTAAACCGGTGTTCACTATATTCACAGTTGACTGCATTTTTCATCAATGGACATTTTGCTATTATAAAATTACGTTAATCAAGGAATTAATACCTACAACTTCGTTCCTAAATATGTCACTTTCTTGATTAAAAATTCAATTCAGTAAAGATAACTAATTGTATTGCATTTTATTAAACACATAATGAGCTCTCACGCCTCTTCGTTTAACATCAAAGTTCTAACAGCGTTAACTGCTCATTAGCGCTGTGTAAATGTTGCATTATTTCAGCAACTTTCCTTCCACAATATTGTACCCTATCCTCCTAATATCATGTTCCTACATCTCACGGCTAAAGTGTACTTAATTTAGGCTGACTAGAAATGAGTTGCAATTCAACGCAACGTACCTTCTGAGCGGCCAGAATGAGTGCTTCAGGCTCGACGTAACGGTACGGTGTGTCGCTGCCAAAGGCGTCGGTAGCCGGTGACCGTGGGCAGGTGGTGTTGGCAGCAAGTGGTTGAGTTGACTATTGAACTACCAACGATCCGCAGTTTCGCGAGAGGGTTTCTCTTCGTTAGCATCTGTTTCTCTAAATCTCAAAAGTAACACTTGCTGCGAGCTTCGTTTGCATATGAGTTCCACGAAAATATTGTTTCTCGAAGAAGTGCGAGTCATTTTAATTTCCAATATTTTATTATTTATTTTGTAAACTTCTATATTTTTAAGCTCTTTGATATCATGATGATTCCATAAACTCATGAAAAATTAGTGGTAAGGCATGCGAAATTAATCTTTAAAATATCAAAGACAACAGACTGTCACAGCAAGTTTGATTGGAGTTATTTTCAAAAATTGTCATGAGTATTTTAAAATTGCCGGGACGCATAATCTATATTATAATAAATATATAAGTCAAAAGCAAGGCGTTCTGATTTTTAGAAATAAGAATTGTAAATCACATCTAAGCGTAATCATACCATCTTTTTTAGTTGCTGGGAAAATCATTGATGATGGGACCAGTTGCCCCGAAAACTAGTTTGGTTTTGTACGAATTAAATATTTTATTAAAACGTTCACAAATTTTTCTAGGTTGAGTATCTCTTAACGCTCTTTCTTTTGAACAGGTAAAAATATCATTTGATACAAGCAATTCAGCAGAACTGTTCAGCGCCCACAGGCCAAAACGCTGATCAGGAAGCTGTCTTTGAAATAAGCTCTTCCCTCGCTCGCAAAACGCGGCAGAGTACAGCAGCCATGATGCTGGAATGTTGGATGATTTCTTCTTGGAATGGAAAAAGGATCTTTTCCTTAGTATTATTCGTTATACATTTCTTTGTTAACAAATGTCTACATTTTCCTACTAGTTGGATAGTTACACTAACGTTTTAAAACGTGTTGAATTTTTCATATTTATCCATTCTTAAACCATTTACGTGATCTTTAAAATCTAATGAAGCTACAAGGGTGGGGAGGGGGTGTATTGCTGTCATTGTTCTTCCTAAGTTACACACCTCTATGCTGAAACAAGAAATTCCTCCATAGTTGTCAATACAAAACAAATTTCTACGTGTATAATTACAAGCACTACTCGAAAAATAACAGAAATGTGAGAAACTGGGAATCGATTCCGATACATTCTATCTATTTACGGGGACGTATTTTAACAAGCCTCGAGAACCATCAATACCAATACCGTTTTCTGACTTTTTTACAGGTACGTCTGCTCTTTCAAAGCCTTATTGTAATAAATTGTGAAGAAATTTGATGATATTAATCTTCAAATAACAAATGAATTTGAGATCAGAGACATTAAAGATGATGCGCAGAGTATCTCCAGAGTAAATTCTAATTCCTAGTACCTGCGCATTAAATAAAGATCAGGGCCATTATATAAAATATACGAATTTGGTACTGTCATCAATTGTATAAAAGATTTCCAAGGTTACTATTTCCTCATTTCATTATATAAAATATCCGAGTTGTTATTGTTATGATGTTGACTAAATATCCTCTATCACCTCCATTAGCCACATTCCTGAACTCCAACGTAATAAGCGGTGAGCCAATGACAATGACGTGAGTTCTGGTTATTTTGACCATGCAGCACGTAGTGCAATAATATATACTGATAAGAGAAAAAATCATAAAATTTAGAATGTGTTTGTTTTTACAACGTGCCTAACAATTAGCATTCTTTTACTCAGAGGAACAGAACTATGAGATATATCCCAAGCTTCTAATGCAGTAAAAATGTCTGAAAATGTGTTTGTAGTACAGCACAATAAGCACAGCCGGAAAATGGCGGAATTGCAAATACCTGTAGTCATGGACTAACAAAGTACAAGTGTTTTGTTGGAGTATGATGAAAACAAACAGAGAGTGAGAAGTAGGTGCTGGAAAGCTTCAGTAGAGCGCAAAAAATAAATAAAGAGCCTTCTCTGTTTTAATGAGTATATCTTCAGAACATCTAACCAAGTCCTCCCAAGTTGCTCCAGGTGAAGTCTTTGAACACAAATCTGGCTTTTATTTTGAAGCTATAAAGTAAGTAAAAAAATGAGCAAATAAATATATTTTCTGATATTTTATATTCCTATAGAAAGGGTTGAATCTCACTTTTATAGAGAAGTTCTATTTGTATCAGGAGAAATAATCTTAACAATGTTAGTTCCTTCTGTACTGGAAATTGTTTTGCCTTCCAGAACCAGGAATCTGGAGGAAATTTCCTTCTTGTAGTAACAGGAGCGTTTGGAAAGCTATGTGACGCCGGGCCTCACTGTTTCCGGAGCAGACACAAGTTAAGGATGTGGTACGAGATATTTCAGGCAGAAACCCTCCATGAATTCAAATATATTTTATATATGCTTATACACCTATCAACCAATTCGTTCTCGAGAAAATACACAGACTTTAAAAGGTAGCTTTACTTAAAGATAATTTACTATATAATTTAAAAATTAACATAACCATCAACACAATCAAATATTTTTATAAAGAGTTGTTCCTCTAAAAACCATACTTATAAGTAGTTTATTTCGTCCATTAAACACAAATAATGAAAACATAACTGTAGTTTCTGAAAAACTATTTAAAAACAGTTGGGAAATACAGACTATAATTTTCGAAAGAAACGTTCATTCTCCTTTTATTAAACAAAACGCGGGCTGAGTAGTCTATAGTTATGCCAAGTGGCAAAGCTCGAGATTGCGCGCGGCGAGTGCCGGAGCCGGGCCGACAACGACGTGTGGTGCAGCGGCGGTGCGTGCCTCAGACGCGGGAAAGCGGCGTCGCGTCGCCGCGGCGTCAGTCGAGCGTCCGCTGTGCTTCCTCCTCCTCCACAGCCACCTCGCACGCGCGCTCCGTTGCCAGGCCTTCGCCACCCCCGCCACGCCCCCTCCGCCTCGCGCCCCCCGCGCCTCATCCCCCTCCCGCCCTCCACCGTGCTTCCGCCCACGCTTCCGCCCGCTACGCCTTCCAGGCTTTAAGCGCCTGCATCAAAACGGTTCAGACTCCTTCGCAACACTCGTTCCCTTATTCAGCCGTTGTTCCTCGGTTGCTGCGCTCGCGCCGCTCTCGAGCGCTTCTCAGCTACTCCCGTTGTTGTTTTCCTGATGAATTGATGATACACTGTAGTACACCAAGCCCATGTCTCCATTATATTGTTCCGGTGAAGAACAACATATCGACCAAACATTTTCATACTCGCACCCCTCTCTTCTGTTGTGCACATATCACAGAGACCGTTCAGGAGATATAGTAATAGAAATAAGCAAGTTTTGTCAAAAGCTAGTCTCATCAAAAAGAAAGTAGACAAGGCAATCGTAAGATTCCAAGCTCCGGTGAAGAGAGGCTGGAAGGAATCCGTGGATGTCATTAAACATTATTCGTACATTGTTTCTGGATTCTCAAAGATTGGGTACTGTAGAACGTACTTGCCCACAACATGAAGTGCATATCTCAGGCGGGAATTATCAGGGCTTTTAGGCCTCCCCCTTCCTCTAGCTAAAGCTGGTTTACAATGAACTGTTATTCGTTGTTCAACAATTATTCAAAGATGTAGACAATTATTTATGGTATAAACATATAAACATGTTAATAAATCTAATTTCCAATAACGGTTTCCCAATTTGAGACTGAATGCAAACAGGATTGCATTATCGATTACCACCAACTTGGCGCTACATTGCTAAGAGTTGCACAATTTTTTTAATATCAGGCAAAGATAGATATTTTGTTATCTCAGAAACGCATTTACTGAAAATCTTATATAAACATCTAATTATGACATTATTACTTTATGTCGTTCAAACAGTACAGTTATCATAAAAAATACCATCAATCATAACATTCTTAGTAAGTTGGAAAAAATTATCTATAAGCAACCTCTGTACCAAACAAGATAACTTTGAGTTGCTACTGTGGTGTAGTATACTGCCCACAAGTCTCCAATAAATTAGAAGAAAAAAAAGACTTCTTGCAATTATTTTGTCTACTGGGTACAAGATTCGTAACCGGGGCGATTATAACTAGCAAGCAGGGTTTCCCGTTTAAATTCACCAAGAGAAAAAGTTATTTTTAAAGGAAATTTGAAGACGGTTGTGATGTGTTATCTTGCGGGAAGTCAACATATTTGCCAACAGAAATACTAAAAAGTCTGACGTAATATAGTATGTATATTAAGTATTAAAGGTATGACGCAATGGAATATTACAATTGGGTAATGTCTAGATCTGCGCTCACAATGCTCTCCGTAGATCAAAATGTTTGGCGCGGAGTAGAACTGAAAAGAATTCCTAGTCATTTCCTGTCTACCAAGGCCTCAATCTGGAATGGATTTCAACAACAGTCCAATGCAAAGTATGTCAGTCACTCTACGGTGATGACGAAATGACGAAATAGAAGGTTCGGAGTGTAAAACAGTACCCCCCTCCTGGAAATGTTTGCAAAATATAAGCAAGTGAACATTTTTGCTCGAAGAGCTTAAGGGGTACATAAAGATAACAACAAAGGAAACAGCTATGTACGATAATTTCAACTATTTGAGAATCACAACGGATGGACAAGAAATACGAAAAAATTTAATATCATAAAATTATAACTTTAGGGTTACCTTTACTCTCGAGCCCTTCAAATATGTTATGCTATAAAAATGACCTGAATGTATCAGAGTGTCATAAACAGCTATTAACATTCAACGCTGTTCCAGAGCACATTAATTACCTAGTATTCGCTGAACAAAAAAAAAACGATAAGGTTAAGAAGAATGCAACAAGTTGCAAGCCCCGAAAAGCAGAAAACAAACTAAAGAACATTTCCTAAAACCTCAAACGATTAAAACAGCGGAGTTCTAATTACGTAAGCACTCACTTAAGCACGGAACGCCAAATGGTCCGCGCCTCCCGCGAAAACCTTGCGTCTTAGGCGCGCGGCGCGGCGCGACGAGCTTCCCGCTCTTCCCAGCTTCTCTTCCGAAATAGCGCGCGTGCGTAGTGGCGCGTGTGGCCCCATGCGGAGGGTCCCCCGCTCCTGCACCCACTGACAACACAGGCAACGCCTCGGGAGGACGCGGATGACAATGACTGACTGATTGATTGATTGTTTATTTGGTTTCCGACATACCAACTGCTAAGTTCATTAATCCGTTTGCGGCAAAAGTGCATGTGCTCCGGGAAGTGGCTGTATGTATCCTCCGCGCTTGAATGTGAGATTCGGCACCGACGTACGGCACCTACGAGCTTTCGTACACGAGAAGCAGCGGGAGTTTTCCCTTCCAGGTATCCTCAGCGGAACGAAACTCGGCCAGGAAAAGTAGCGCAAACAATCAATCAATCAGTCAGTAATTGTCATCCGCGCCCTCCTGAGTTTAGAGGACCCGAATGGTCTCCCTACATGTGGTAGTGTGGTACGTAACTTTATGAAGGTGTAAGTCGAGGAGGAGGAGGAGGAGGAATATGGATGAGAAATGTAGATCGCGCGCGACCTCGTTTGTTAGGTTCCTCGAGCATTTGCCTGGTACGACCACAGGAGAAACCACGGTCAACACCGATCGGAGAGAAGCCAGATCACGAGAGAATTCGCCCTAGCTATCTAGCTTGTGTCGAAAATCCGCCATGTTTTCAAACATTGTACATATTTGTTGAAATGTAAGTTCAAAAATCTTATTTTTGTGTACAAAACCTTTGAAAGACGTTTGAATTGTATCGAAAAAGTAAAATAAAAACTACAAATCCGCCATCGTCGTACCCGAACCCTAGGACCACCCGATCAGACACATTGGAGGGGGCAACTGCTGTTGTCCTGAGCAATCTCAAGCGGAAGGATCATGATTAGTAAGGCTGAGTCACGCCGCATTGCGTGGCAGGATCGTCCCCGCTCAGGCACGGAATTCAGTGCTTATTATTTTTTCGTAATATACTACTAGTTGAATGTAATGACATGTATACTTTTAAAGAATTTTCAGCCACATCAAAAATGTCTTTCATTCTTCATTTTGTTCATGAGTAGCTATGTTCAAAAATGATTTAACGGCATCTGGCATTGGACTGAACAATAAATCGTAGTAGCTGATAATGTTATACTCCCTATAAAAATTCCCAACAAAATTCCCAAATGGCCTTGTATATTACCTCCATACGGGATATGAACTGGTAATATTACAATTTCAAAATTATAATCCTTAAAAAATGCTGAAGGCATTGATGATGCGAGTAGAGTGTACTACAGCTACATTGTTTACGATTTTTGCTAATATGCACAATAATGCACAAAGATCGCACTAGCTGTTCTTCTGGTTATTCTCTAATCCTAATACAAAGATCATTCATAAATTAGTTCTGAAAATTCTGTCACAAAATCATCTACAACTGCATTTGATTCTTCTCGGATTTGTAACACTTCAAATTTTTCTCCCTAGTTTTTGAAGAGATTAAAACTCCACAAATTTAGTTTAATTTTTGTTCACTTCCGCCTCTTCGGCAAGCTCTATTAATCGTTTCGAATGCAAATCTAATAAAATATTAAAAACTGACCATTTTGAATGTTTATGTAAATAAGGTGTTGATTAAGTTTAATAAGAATAAGTTGTAAGGTCACATTCATTTGCAAATCGATATTTTGTACACTTAAGAACGTGAGGCGAAGTCAAATGTTCATTCATTCTGTAACATTACTCACAGTTTTTGTTTCTCCGTATTCACTTGAAATTCTTCAAATTTAATAGAAGTTTCAAAGGCAATGCTGTGCGTAGGTTTTTACAAATTTATTTTTAAAAGTACATTAATAGGCCTTATGGATAAAAATTTATATTAAATATGCCGCGGAATTCACTCTTTTGTTCAAATCAACGTCACTTGTTCGCCAAAGATGTCAACACCAGTGTTGCCAACGTCTTGAAAGAAAATTATGGCGTATTAAGCGAAAAAATGACGTTAGTACTAGAGTTTAGAATTAATGCCGCCTACATTGATCTATTTAGGTGGCGTTAGTTAATTTCAGCTTACTCACTAGATCGCAGCGCCAAAACACGCAATAACACGTTTTTGGAACTTTCTTTTAATGTTCTGGGAGGATCTGAAAACAAATTCTATCAGTTCCTATCAGAAAAACAAGATGGAGTCGAATGACACCTCATAAGTCTCGATTGGTGCACGGAGTAGTCTATCCGTGGTGACAGAAATCCCACATACGCACATGTGCACACTCAAGGAGTTACTCAAATACTGTGTAGAGATGAGGAACGAAAAGGCACTCTCGGCTGGCGTGCGTTAAGGATGTTTACAGTTCGTCCTGCTGCAAGATCAATAGAAACAAATGAGTTGTATCAAATGATGGCGTATGAAAGCTCAAATTCGAAGAAAAGGTATATCTTACTTCTAGAGCCGGAAGTTTGGCAAAATACCTTTCATAATTGTTACGATTTTATGACTTTTAACAACAGGAATCACTCATTTGCACTTGTGGAGTTCTTTTAGCAGATTTCATTTTGCCTTTTTGACCTATTTGGCTTCTGATATCTATTTTTGGCATTGTCTCTTTTCATCCTTATATCGCCTTTTCCGCATTTTATCATGATTAATTTATTCCCCACTCTGACATACTTGCTATCCTGGACAACGCCAAGTCGTGTTGTCTTTCTGCGAAACCCAGGGGTTCCAGTGTCAGCTTGTGTTAAAGATCTTAAAGGGAAACGAAGATGATACCAGTGAAGATTTTGATATTTTCATTGATGCTTTTGGACTTGTTCGCTCTGAAATCTCATCCTGTGCTTGTATACGGCCTCGGATCCCTTTCGAGGACAGAAGTTGACTACATGATTATACCCTTCTCAGCGCCTTCTTGTTTCTCTTCCTTCTGGCGTTTACACAAATTACGAAGAACGAAATCTGTTCCGTTTTCACTGCGACTATTTGAAGATTTAAAAGCGGGTCACAATAGTAAAATAAATTCGTAGTCGCCTACCAGATGGTCAAGTGCGATCAGATTACAAAAGAAAATATTGTTTCCTTCCACGTGAGTGCTAATGTAAAATTTTAGAATTAGAATAAAAATGTGAATCATTTAATTATTAATTTTTACACTAATTACTTTTAAATTGTGATTTTTAATGTGTCTTGTGTTTTGCCCCTACTTTCACCAGAATAAATGTTTTTTGCATACCTGTTTTAGTAAAAATAAATGACCTTTATATACCTATTTTTAGGTAAAATAAATGCTCGAATGTCCGGGCTCTACTTATTTCGATGATTTTCGTATAGAAGGCGGTATTCAAAATGATTAAAACGACACACGGGAAAATAAAATAACGAACTTCCTTATTTTCTCTATATCTAATGACTTTAATTTACATAATAAAACAGATTCGTGCTGGAAAGGGGCAAAAATCTAAATTTAGTTTGTGATGAGAAAGCCGTCTCGCATACGACAGTTTATGAGCTAAGAGATTTTATAGTGACCAAGCACGCTCATGTTTATTAATTTCTTCACTCGTCAATTTCGTCTCTCTCCGCGACGTTCAGGAAGAGGAAGTATATGGTATGTTACGGTAGAGGTTAGGAAGTATTCCAATTTAACTCTGTTGCTTCCCTCATCTGGTCCCCTTGGTGTACGCTGACCTTCACTAATTTATTTTAAAAACGAAAATAGCACAGATTGTGATGTGCAAAAATATCTAAGCAGATAAATGCTTTTTCGGTGACGTTAAAGAGTTCAAAACAAAGAGGAATCTCTTAGAAAATTACGCAATGAAAATGTTTCCCAAGGTATTTTAACATGATACCCAGTTTTCAACTCGCTTCCATGAATCGACGTGGCGTAGTAAATTCAACTCTTGTTAATTATTTTATTTGCTATTATTTATCTTTGTGTACTACACTAAGAATAACGTCGTGACCGTGTTTAGGACTCTGCGTTTAGAAGCCCTTGATTTAACGACTCTGCCCGGCCCTGCTCCTCGCGTAGCTTGAAGCCGGCCAAGTCTGAAGAAGGCCGCAAGTTCAAAAGCTAGGTTTCCGCATTGCCCGGGAAGGGAGGATAGGCAGCAAGAAGACTTTGTCCTTCCCAGTGGACATTTCAAAAACGCATTACGGCAAATGCATTTCTGACAATACTTCATTACAATAATAGTTGTTAGAAATGAAAATAAAGAAATCCAAATCTGCAGTTCGACGGAGTACTTACGTAATTTGTTTTATGATATTTGATCAAAATGGAATACAGTAGTGAAGCATCATGTGGAGCAGCCTGGAATTATATTCAAATGTGAATAAAGATAAAAACACACAAATATTTTATTTTATGTCGTTTTTAGAATTTCTATTTTCTGCCTCAGATACAGTTGCGTAGAAACACTCTATGTTGCGAATTAACTTCTAACAAAGTAAAAACTGCCTAAAGACATTCTGTTAATTTTAACCCAATTTTTGCATATTTATCATCTAAAATAGTATATGCGAGGAAGTTTGAATCCTTATATTTTGAGGACAAAACCAATAAATATTTTGCACCAACTCATAAACTTAATTGAAGAGACTCCGCACTACACGTAGAACCTTATGCACAAGGCCGCAAACTAATATTTCACCGAATCATCTTAATCATGAAATATGTACCACATCAAAGATACGTCGCATCAACCATAACTAAAAAGCAAAAGAGCATTTATGACAATAACAACTTGTGGAATGTTGTTTTCATTGAAGCAATTGACATTTTCAGCAAGTTATTGTGGAGAACGTTCACTTAGGAACAATATGTTTTAAATAGCACATTTGAACATTCAGATCCTCGCACCTAGTTCATTCTTCCTTCATTGAATTCTTCGCAAGCGATTTCTTCGCCGTGGGCCAAGCGTCGTAGGCGTGTCTGCGTGCGCTCCGTGCGATGAATGCGAGTGGGCGGGAGGAGCCGTTCAGTGCGTTGCGCATGGCGGGCGCGGGTGGCAGGGCAGGTTGGGAGCGGGACGGGGTGCGGGCGGCGCTGCTCCGCGAGGCCAGCCGTCGGCGACGCGCCCGATTCGCGCAGGAGCGGCCCGGCGTAAACACGCGCCTCCGCCGCCACCGCCGCCACCACCGTCATCGCCGCAGCCGCCCGCCACCGCCGCCGCCACCGCTACCCACGCGCGCGTCGCGGCATCCTGCGCCTCGCCAGCGCCGCCGCCTCGCGCCCGCGTGTCGGCACAAGAAACAAGCGTCCGGGCGCCGAAGGTCGCAGACCTGCGCACTAACCCAACGACCTGCCTCCCCGCGAGACTGCGCCCTCGCCACGCCCACCGCCGCCGCAAACATCCGCAAGTACCGGCTTTATCACGAATAGAGGAAAACAGGAATGTGGAGAGCGAGTGATAAAATAGCGTTGCTTGTATCTTCACAGCAAAGAAGGCAGAGTTGTTCAGCTAAAAAATGCTAGCGCGTGCGTGCCAGACATGTTCCCACAAATCGCCGCTCCGATAAGCGTCTACAGGATGAATGAAGTTTTGAATATTCAAGTTGAATATGTTATACGAACGTCCTTCAATAATTGATTTATTCATGTACAACGTATGTGCACAGACTAGCTTTTGTAAAGCTGCTTGAAGGTAGGATTCCGTTTCATGAATCAATCATTTCGAAAACGTTCTCTTTGTCAAGGCTTTCGCGAATATAAACCAAATGAAACTTGTGTATAATAGTTAGTCTGTACGACACGCGTGTCCTGCGATACGTAGACCTTTTATGAACTTGATGTACGTGACGCAGTTTTCTTCATTTTGTTATTTTTACTCCGTTTTATTTACTGGAAACCAGGGCACAAAGGCTTTCCAGATGTTAAGAGTTCCTAATACGTTTGCTTGTCTCGATTTGGTGGCGGTGTTCGCTAATTAGGAGATACCTGGCAGGAAAACCTTCGCCATCAGCGCGGAAAGATCCCTCCCAGGATAAAACGTGCACTACTGCAGAATATTGAACTTCACCGTTGACGCGCCCGGAATCACTAAATTAATCTACTGATTCGTAAATCAGCAGACAAAGTATTGGTAAAAATCCTAGATTAATAAAGAATGTTTACAAGAAACACGTGGTGGGATTTGCTTATTACAATTCTTGTTTGTAATCTAAACCTCTAGGAGCTATAAGATGTATTTCCCAGAATATTATGCCATATCTCAGGCGGAAATGAACATTCTGAAATATATACACAACAGAGCAATATGAAGGCTGACTGAATTTGAAAGAATTCTGAACACGTAGCATAATGAACTTAATTTGTGTTTCAATTCATTTAAAGGAAGTTCTATTTGAGGTTTGACTGAATTGAGAGACCTAAAAATGTTATTTGCACTAACATCAGTCAATGAGTACACCATTCATTTCAATGGAGTACAGTATTATTTGAAATGGAAAACTGCATTAAAACCGTTTTCTTTTCCTTTACTATTAATTCCTTATTACGGAACCAATTTGAAACATACTGATATTGTACTATTTACGGTTTTCTTTATTACCAAGAATGTTTATAACACCCGCAGAGAACTGCTTTTCCGTTTCAGATCGTCGAGGGCATATCGTTTACGTATAGTAGGAAGAGAATAGGACCTAAAATCGATCTGCGGAACTCCGTGCAATTGGCAGTCAGAAAGGTGTACATAATGTTCCATCATTCCAGTAAGGTATTTATACTCTGAGATCGTTGTTTAAGTACGAACGTCACAATCTAAGAGCAATACCACGGATTCCATATGAAGGTAATTCTGAAAGGAAAATGTCATGATCAATGACATCAAAAAGCTTTTGAAAGATCTAAAAATAATCTAATAGGTGCTACGTTTTGATCCAATGATGAGGTGACATCCTTAAGAAAAGAAAATGTCGCTGTTTCCGTAGATTTTGATTTTCTAAATCATGTTGGAAATTTTAAATGTGACCGTACAAATTCTAATATAACCTAGTTGCACTATTGACTACGCTAAGCTCTGTGATGAACATATAAGTAGTGCTCATTTGACCTAGGGTAGTGGGGTAGAAAGCTTGAGAGAAGAGCAAGAAGGTTTGTGGGTAGTGGAAGGTGCCACGAGTGCGTCTGGAGTGTCTGAGAGAAGGCGCTGCTTGGAACGGGACGGCCGAGAACATTCACGAACTTCGCCCTGCCAGCGTTCTATCGCGTTACCGATTATGAGACGTGTTTACTTTTGATTTATGCCAGTGTGTGTGTGTGTGTGTGTGTGTGTGTGTGTGTGTGTGTGTGTTTGTGAAAATAATGAGATCGGATCAAACAATGACCTTGGGATACTGGAGGATTGTTCAGCAGCGAGATTATTTCACAATAGCCTCTAATTGAGGGCGTATAGTACGACGACATTATTGATGCTACCACAACCGATGCAAAGTTAATGTAGGAAGAGAGTAGACCACGAAAAACAATTTTATGTGACCGCTTAAGCTTCAGCAGCTATTGGGAGTCTGTCTGTTTCTTAGAATGTGAGAGAAAGTGGTTAGAAGATTCATCTCGGTTGTTTTCATTATGAAATGAGTTTTAGTTTTGCATGTTGATCAGTTGACGTAAATGTTTGTTAAATTAGTTGTCTTTACTTCTCAGAAGTATGAAAGGTTATTGCAGCAAGTCAGAGCCTTTTGTTAATCATTATCAAGCTTCCACTATATTGTGAAACCAATTTTTGGGGTTTGATATCCTTGTATTTACAGTAAGTGTGATCAGTAATTGAAATCACATGTAAGGTGGAGACAAATGTGAGAGAAAAGGATTCATGGTGCATAGAATCCAGGATAATTTTACAATTGTGTTTTTGAGGTAGAAAAATATATTTAATTTGTATACAATCCAGTGTAATTATGACTGATCAATCAGCATCTAAAGCAGAGATTAGACAGGTTCATTGGCTCAAGTTTGGAATGAGCATAATATATTTTAGGCATAACAGAGAAAGTTAAGCTGTAGTGTGTACATCCTGGAATATAGAGGGATGGGCGTGCAGTTACAGAAAGCGCGTTGTGTTTACTGACAAGGTTTTTATTCATTACGTAAAGAAGTTTCTCGAATAGTTTGAAAAACAGAAGAGAAATAGGCCAAATAATTTTGAATTTAATTTTTAACTTTTTGAAGAGTGGGTTAATCATTGCAGTTTTGAAAATATTTGGAAGAGAAGTTATGAGTTATCAGATTGTACAATGTCCGATGCACGAGTCTCAAACAAATATTACGCAGTCTATTGGAATTTGCCAACAAAACTGACCTCAGAAACTCAAAAAAGAAAACAAAGTCAAATTTTTGTTTTATTATAATCAGCATCAACCAAGGTTCTTAGCGACTTTTCAGTATTTTACATATTCATATTTGATTTACATTTTATATATATATATATATATATATATATATATATATATATATATATATATATCTAAAGTTACAATAGAAACGAGAGTAATTTTTAATAGTACACAACTTGACATCCAATCATGGCTGGTATGATATGAACAGGAAGTCACTTATATTTTGTAAATATATTAATGTTCTGGCAAAATCTTATGGATTTCCTGTTGATAGGACGTGGAATAAACAACTGCTTCGAATTGTTGCTCCAGTAATAGGTCATCTCTTTCTTCACATGGAACTTAGGGCAAACGTTCAAAATATGAGATACCGTTCAACCTCACAAAGAATCACAGAGGGCGCGGGTAGGAAACAGGTGTGCGTGTGTTATATTAGTATGTCCGGAGCAGAGTCTGGATAGCACTACTTGTTCTCGCCTAGTCATTTGTTTATCTAGATACACTGAAGTAATCTGATTTGCGTTTTATGGAGGTGGCTGGCTTTGTATTTGGTTTTGTTCTTGATTCCATTTAGTCAACATTCTTTTGTTCATAAATTTTTAGGATGTCAGTTGTAGTGTTAACTACGTTTATGAACTGTATATTGTCTTGTTTGAGGTTTACCAAGGAAGAAGCCGCACTGCTAAATTCTTGAGTAACGTTGTTTTCCAGGATGTAGGGATGCAGGCAAATGAGATATCTTTTTCCCGTTAATGATATCTGATGGTAGGTTCAGTGATTGTCAGATTTGCGCTTACTGCAGTTTTAACCGGGTAGAGTGTGATGAGTTAGTTACAATTGAAAGAGGGTGCCTAAGTTCTTTGACCGGTTTTAAAGCCTGCATGATTCCATATAAACCCGTAGTTTATTAGGCTTACGTGGGGTTTGAATGTATACAATGTGTTGCAGTCAGCGGTATACGCATTGACTTCGGACCGTGAGTCTTGAGAATGGGCTTGATACCGATAACAGTGAGTGACTTGTATTTCTCCTTAAAATCATTGAGAAAAGATTTCCTGTATTCTTCTGTGGATGAACTTTTCTCAAGTTTCAGTAAAAGACCAGGTCAATTTTGAATTCTTGTAAGAGCCAATGTTGAATTTTGCATGGGCGCATGTTTTCAATCCTGAAAAAGTTGAATATTATGTATTTCAGAGGTTCCTTGATTTTTAGATAAGCAGGAATGATTGATTTATGTTTCTTGAAGATCCGAAGGTATGGTGTTAATTGGATTGATAGACGAGCCAGCGTTAATTGCATACTTCATGCCGAACAATTAACGTCAGGTGTAGAGATGGCTCATGGCTTCAGTAAGTAAGCTATAATAGGCGTGGTACGGAGACTTGCCTGTATAAGCGGAGCGCTTGATTGTCAGAGTGTCTAGCTTGCAAGAACACTTAGGCTAGCTGAGTTGTAAATGATAGATCCATAGTCTTACTTCTGATAATTGTTTTATAAGTAAGCTAAGATGTCTATATTCGCTCCCCAGTTGTTGTGGTTAAGATATTTGAGGATGTTAAGCCGTTTTTACCGTTGTCCATCAGCTTCCGGAATATGTTGTTTCCAGCTCAGTTTATCACAGTATAGGCCTAGGTTTTAGTGCAGCGGATACCAGGTAAGGACATAGGAAACCAGTAGAATGCGGCAAAGTATGATGCCTATTCATGAAAATAGGATACATTAAGATTTTTTCGTGGAGAATTTAAATCCTGACTTCAGGAAAATCGGAAGTTTGTCGAGAGCTTCTTGCATGTACTTTTGAGTGTTCAGCAGATTATTGCCTTTACATAGAACAATGATGTCATCCGCGCATTTCCTTATTGTAACAGGTAAGACAATATCACTATCCATGTCATTGATTGCGCGATAAGGAAAGTGTACACTCAAAACTGACCCTTGTGGAAGACCATTTCCGTATCCTAGGTTGAGATATTGGTTATTAATTCTGACTTGAAGCTGTCTATTAAGTGTAAAATTGCGGATGAACTCGAACATATTTCCATGGACACCGATATTTGTGAAGAATTCTAAGCCTCTATAAGTTGTTCATATACATAAGCCTTTTCTATGTCTAAGTTGACAGCAAGTACGTGTTGTTGATTGATGAATGCTTCTTGGATGAATGTGGCAGTATTCAGTAGGTGAGATTGTGTGGAGATGTCCTTGACGGAAACCAAACTGGTTGTTAGTCAAAATTTGTTGAAGTCAGAAACCAACGTAGTCTGCTGATGATCCGCTCAAATTTGCACATGACAGATGTTAGAGATATTGGACAGTAGTTATCAGTTACCGGGTCTTTACCGGGCTGAGGAACAGGAATGACAGTAGCCAGTCTCCAGGTGCTTAGGAAGGTCTTTTCTCTCCATGTAGAATTGTAGATGCGTAATAGAATAGATTTTCCTTTAGGGGGTAGCTTTCAAGGAGAATGTTTGGAATATTGTCAGGGCCAGGAGAAGAATTGTTGGACGATTCAATAACTTCATCAAGTTCATGGTGAGATATCCACGTAAAAGTTGGTATTTATTTGCTAAAATTTCATTCCCTTTAGGAATTAGTTTGGTTTATTGTTCGTTTTTATGTGAAAGAAATTTGTGCATGTAGTTGTTGGAACGCGAGTTATTGGAGAATGTCTTGGCAAATTGGTTAGCAATGTCAGATGGGGCAGTACGTATTTTATCGTCGCTTTTAATAAAGTGGATACAAGTTGATTTTTTATTTCCCTGAATAGCTTTGATTGTTCTCCATGTATGTTACAGTTACGGTTACCGTTTAATGATAAGTATTTAGACCAGAATTGGTTTGCTTTTCTCTGATGACTCTTCTGGTGATAGCTCTGGTCCTTTTGTATTCAGGTCTGTTCTCAGTTGATTTATGTTTCTTATAACGGTTAAATGCAGTTTTGAATTCCTTAGTGCTTCTTTACAGTCTCTATTCCACCATGGTATGTTTGCTCTTTTAATTTTGAAAAATAACTTAGGTATAGCCAAGTTTGATGCAGTAATAATCAAATTAAAGGCTTGGATCAGTAGCATCAATGTTGTTAAATTTAAAAGGGTATATTTTGGCCTATTGGGGATGCAGAAAATGAAGTTCTGATATTCTTCCCAATTGGCTTTATTGAAGTTCCATCTGTTTATTTGAACTGAAGGAGCAGGTGTAATGTCTCTTGGCTGTCAGGGACAAGCCGTGTCGGTTTGATCGTCGCTAACGTTTCGGCCAACATATTGTGGCCTTCTCCAGAGCATGCGCACAACATCAGAATGGCTCGTACGCTCTGAGGAAGAGCACCCTGGCTGTGACCAGCCAAACGTTAACCTTTGATCAAACTCGACGCAGCTATCCCGAACGCTTCAAGCCTCTCGGCCGCGGAAGCTACGTAATCGAGCAGGTGTAATGTATGTTGTTAATTCCAATAACAATGGGAAATAATCGCTATCATATGGGTAGTCTGAAGCGTTCCAAGAGCATTTATTGTGCAAGGGATGCTGATGATATAGATAAATCTATGGCGCTAAAATTATTTGTTGATATTGACATGTGTGGAATTCTCCAGTGTTTAATACAATGCAATCGTAGTGTTCCAAGATGTTTTCAAGCACAAGGCCTCTGTTATCTGTTTTATGAGACCCCATACAGTCTTATGACTGTTGAAATCCCCTAGAATGAGGAAAGGCTTTCCAGTTTATTAGTATGTCGGAATTCTTGTGCGTCAAAATTGTAGCTGTTTGGTAACTATAAATTACATATAATAATTGAAGTTAGTGAGTATCTTGATGGCATTTGTTTCAATATTAGATTGCAAGTTCAATTCTTCATATGGGATGTGATCTTTAATATATAATGCAACTTCACCACTGGCATGATTAAGCGTAGTTCTTTTTCTGAAGAAACATTTATAACGTTTGATATGGCTATGATGAGAATGTCATTAAAATTAGTTTCTTGAATGCAGATGACATCTGGCTTGGTAAGGTCATTACAAATGCTGTAAACTTTCTAGTCTAGGATCAAGAAACTAGGTGACATTCCATTGGAGAATATTCATTAGTTGGAGCTGATGTCTGCACTGGAGTCTGATTCAGTACATGATTCTTCAGAGGGTGGTAGAACAGACTTCATTTTTTTCAAAGTCTGGTAAATCTGCTTTTTATTGTTGCATTTGGAAGATGTTGGTACAGATTAGACATCATTTGAAGAAGAGCTGAAATATCAGGTGAGTAATCTTTGGAAATGAGGATGGGGTCAGCAGCATTCAAAGAATTTTCCAGGATGGATTTAAATTGATGGTAGGTAAGAGGATATTTACTTTCATTGTCTTCAATAATTGATTTTAGAGGAGATATTTGTTCCCCTAGAGTTCTACTTTTAGTTATTTCAGATTTCCCTGACTCATTTAGTTGTTCTTTTTCTTCTTTTTCCTTATAGGTTGTTTCAGGGTTTCATCTGTATTTGCTTTTCTGGTGGTACTTGAAGATTCAGGAACATGAGAGGAGTCAGATTGGGGGCCTCTTTTGTTTAGTTTATGTACACAATTATTGTCATTATCATATGCCTGTTGATTAATAGAATGTTCCAATTGATTATCAGTTGTCGGTGATTTTGCTTGGGGGATTTCTTCATGGAGAATAGAGGTAGTTATATCATTAATTGGGAGGACAGAAGTGGAAGACTTCTGTTGATTGATAGTGGAAACAGATTGGTTTTCAATTGCAGGGGAATCTGTTTGGAGGATCTTTGGTGAAGGTTAGGAAAATTCTCATTGTCATTAATTGGGGACACAGTGATTAAAGACTTCTGTGCATTACTAGTAGGAATTTACTAGTAATGCACAGAACCAAATTTTTATTATTCTGCAGAAATGCCTTTGGTAACCAGAATTGTATTTTGTGGTTAGTTGTCATAAAATAAAGCAGAAGTTTGAAATTAAAATGTTGGGAATGATTTTAGATAAGTTAACATTGATACCGACCCTAAGAGCACTACGAGGGGAATGAAACCATCTTCCATTTAGTGTTCTGCGCTGTTAGGGGCGCTCTTCAAGCGCTGACATCAGAGTTAGTTTCTAAGATATTTATTCGTACACGCAGATTTTGTGGTACCTTCGGAACCAGACCAACAGTTAGTCTACTGTATGAAGCTCACATACCGTTCTTAGAATAATGGAGAAAAAATTAACCGATAACCACCTAAAGTGGCAAACAATTCTAATCAGATTCAGGAAATTCTTCAAGATACCTGCAGAAACAACAGATTCCGAAACTTCAAAAAGAAACACCCAAAGCCCGTGCCTGTAAGAGCAATTGGGATTTTGCAAGAAATTAAATTCAGGCATTTTCAGGAAAATCCCTGAAAATGCCCCGTGGAGAAGGTAACGATGTACTATTTTGCCTCGACGAATTACCGGTCGAGGCAAAACAGTTGTAGCTTTCCTTTAAAATTTGTAGTTGAGTTTCTATAGCTGTGTGCTGAAGAAACGCTCAGAGAGGCGGAGTTAGCTAGATGCGATGAAGGAAATGCGTCATGTTCACCACGTCTCCCTCTTATCTTCCAGCGTAGGTACTAAGCTGGAAGCGAGGTGGTGGCGAGGTTCACATCCCATATGAAGAATTGAACTTGCAATCTAATATTGAAACAAATGCCATCAAGATACTCTCACTAACTTCAATTATTATATGTAATTTATAGTTACCAAACAGCTACAATTTTGACGCACAAGAATTCGACATAATTAATAAACTGGAAAAGCCTTTCCTCATTCTGAGATTTCAGCAGTCATAAGACTGTATGAAGTCTCATAAAACAGATAACAGAGGCCTTGTGCTTGAAAACATCTTGGAACACCACGATTGCATTGTATTAAACACTGGAGAATCTACACATGTCAACATCAACAACAATTTTAGCGCCATAGATTTATCTATATCATCAGCATCCCTTGCACACAAATGCTCTTGGAACGCTTCAGACTACCCATATGATAGCGATTATTTCCCCATTGTTATTGGAATTAACAACATAAATATTACACCTGCCGAGGCGTGGGGGGCCCCGTTACCAAGTCGGCGAAGACGGACTATCGATCCGTTGCCGAATAATTACAAACAACTGGGAGATGATGTTAATGGCCCGGAGTGAAGAAATTCCATCCTCTCAAGACTTTCTAAAAAGCATACACAAGCAGTTCATGAAAAATGACTCGAAAGAATTGAACCACCTTTAGAGCTGCAAATTAAGAACAATCCGTCGGATAGATGATAAGAAACGGACACCTTATGTGAGGAAAGAACAGGTTGTTCTGATGAGATGTAGAGTAGCACACATTGACTTAACTCACGCACTCATATTCAGAGGAGGTTCAAGTAGACCTATATGTGATAAATATCAGAGCAATTCATACAGTTGGGTATTTTGTGGTGGCCGGGCATACAAGTCTGAGAAGAAAATAGCAACTATCAGATACATCACAAGAATTATTAAGAGATAAAATATTGTGCATCCGATTCACAGAGTATTTAAAACGAACCTCTTAAATATGATATAAAATTGCTAAATCTCATGTAAAGTTCAATTACTCATTTAATCGATATTACTGTTATTCTGTTTGATTTTTAAAACTTTTGAATCTATCTTTGTATTAAATACTTGCACTAATGTACTCTTGTCCATTGCAACCTTATGATGACCGAAGAGTTTGTATATACTATTACTGTAATTATAAAATATATGCACATTTATTTTCAACATTATTATTACAACTAATTATTGTCTGTCGTATCTCAGTTACAATCTCATATTTTAAATGTATTTGGCCACATGTATATATATATATATATATATATATATATATATATATATATATATATATATATATATATATATATATACAGATGAGTCACGTAACTTTAGCACCTCCTATAACTTTTGAACGGTTGAAGATATTGAAATGTAGTTTCACGAAGTGCATGAGAAAATAGGGCTAACTGATACGTGTATTTATTTCTATTTTATCACTTGTATTTTACGAGATATTTGAGGTAACTTTGTTTTTTCAAATAGAACTATACATATTTTTCAGTCTATCATAAAGAGCGTAAAAAGACGAATCCAATGATGTACATAATGTCATATGTTAAATAAGGATTTTTTTGAGAAATGTTTATTCTTTTGCGAGCAGTTCTTAACGGATATTTTGAATGTAACCGACCGCCACAGAAGGTCACGCAGCGCTCCACCAGCCAGCGCGCTCGGGAAGGAAGGGATCTTAGTATTGCAAGACACAAAACATATTCCAAATATTCACTAAACTTGCCATTTTTTCCCTGAACTCTGCCTTCATCCTTCCCCATTTTCAAATATTTTATTACTTAAGGATTGAAAATATGGATTTGTCATATGTAGTATGTATTGAAATAAGATTGTTATTTAAATTTAATTTAAAGGGATATCATACCACAGGATATTAATGGGATCTTGGAAACTAAATACAGAAAGATAATGATAATGACAAAAATAAAAATAGGATTCAAAAATACTAAATAAAAATACATTACTATTCAAATTACTTTAGAATGTGTTCAATATGACCATTCACAGACAAACACATCTGCAGGCGCTTTTGAAAAGATTTCTTAACTGCGACCAATATGCGGCGGCGATGGTCTAGCGGTTAGCGTATCGGACTGCTATACCCAAGTTTGCGGGTTCAAACCCGATCGAAGCCGTGGATTTTTAAGGGCGAAAAAATCCTTCGTACGCCTTCCTTCGGAGGGGAAGTAAAGCCGGCTGTCCCATTTTAGTACATTTACTGCATGTAAAAGATCCTCAAGCCTAAATGACGCCTCTGAGCTAAATTCAAATCGCCTGTTTCGTCGCCCAAGTAATACCTTCTTTCTCCCATGATTGGTGAAAGGAGTGTAACGAAATTTGCGTGGTTAGACGGAAGAGCAGGCCTCATGGCCTGAGTCTCGCCACGTAAAATAAGGCCAATTCAATTCAATTCAATGTTTCTTTTTTAACTTCAGAACATGCAGCTACAATGCGTCTACGCATATCTTGTGATGTAAATGGAGCCTCTTGGTAGACGTGGTTTTAAGAAAACCCCAAAGAAAAATCTAGTAGCGTCAAGTCTGGGGAACGCGCGGGCCAACACACAGTACCACCCATTAATATCCTGTAATATAAAACTGGATATTAACTGGAGTAGAAGTAATAAACAATTTTATTACAATACATACTTACAATAAACCCTTATTTTTAACCCTTCCATTTCTTAAAAATAAGCTGAAAATGGGGAAGGATGGAACGCAGAGTTCAGGGAAAAAACTACAACAGTTTTGTGAATATTTGGAATATGTTTTGCGTCTTGAAATATCCCTTCCCTTCCCCGAGCGCGCGCTGGCTGGTGGAGCGCTGCGTGACCTTCTGTGGCGGTCGGTTACATTCAAAATATCCGTTAAGAACTGCTCGCAAAAGAATAAACATTTCTCAAAAAAATCCTTATTGAATATATGACATTATATATATCATTGGATTCGTCTTTTTACGCTCTTTATGATAGACTGAAAAAATATGTATAGTTCCATTTGAAAAAACAAACTTATCTCAAATATCTCGTAAAATACAAGTGATAAAATAGAAATAAATACACGTATCAGTTAGCCCTATTTTCTCATGCACTTCCATGAAAACTGCATTTCAATATCTTCAACCGTTCAAAAGTTATAGGAGGTGCTAAAGTTACGTGACTCACCTGTATATATATATATATATATATTGTAACCCTTGTCATCAGCTACACTCATGACAAAGAAATATTGAAGTGACAATACCCGACATCTTGCCCTACAAATGTTCTAAGAGGAAGAGATGGCGTTACCTAAAAAACAAATTTCTGAACGTACTTTCGCCTACAATCAGAATTTTTGTAGAAATGCAGATGTGGCATGAGGCTTGACTCGGACGAGATTGTCTTTTTTTCCCGGATCGAGACGCTGAAGTGATTAGATGGGTACTATTCCACCACACAACCGACGAGGACACGTGGAAAATACCAGAAATGAAGCTTTTTTAAAAAGGGTAATTGTCTAAGTATTTTTCATGGGATTAATCACTGTGATATGTAAAGATTACGAAAAATTCGATAGGAATATTAAACAAGTAATACAACGAATGTAAGAATAACAGTGGTAGTGGACTAAAATGAATTTATAAAACCACGTTGCTACTTTCTCGTTGCTGGAATATAGAAGAGATTTTGTAACATAGGACGTGTTCTGTTTCTTTGTTACAGCTTTTCAGTTTTAGTTTTGAGCAGTTACTTATTCTACTTTTATTCTATTTCATTTTTATTTATGGGATTTCATTTCGAAAATTCTATTGGAGAATTTGATAATTCCGAAACATAGTTTATTCAACAACTGGCTAAATTTCCTAAAACAAGTTATAATTTGGAGTTTTGACCGCATTCTAACGCGACCATCACCTTCGTGTAGCTGTGGTTTAACTGGGCTGTACACGAGGAGAAGGCGTCGGAATACTCGATTCCATCGCGGTAGGCAGCGCACGAACCGTCGCAGGACAACGATGACCTTGGTCGTGAACGTCGCTCGACAGCCGTCTACTCAGCGCGGGACCAGCTTGGAGAATTCGCGGGTCGTGAGTCACAGAAAACAGAAAGAATATTTACTAAATTGCAGCTTGGAAAACTTTCAAGATAAATTATGATTGCACAAATTAAAACGTTGTAATATGAGCTTCCCCCAGTAACAGACATTGATCGGACAAGTTTTACTAAATATTAGTCTTGATAACCAGTAAATTTATTTTGCAGTCGTAAGAGAAATCAGATCTAAATAATTTTATGTTTATTGATAAACGTCGTCCTTTTGTATAATTCTTTATCTAAATTCATACATAATTGACTTGATGTTATTTGAAATCATTTAAGAGGAATTGTCTATGTAAAAAGGTTTTGAACATGAATGAAGCTGTTAAATTGTTTCTGGTAAAACGTTATTTCATGAACAGTCAAGGACTTTGTAAAACAAATTTTGCACTGCGAGGTCACGCAGAAGCTGAATATTAAGTGTAAATATTGAGTGTAGTATTATTTAAGATTGAAAAGGTATTAGTGAATTTTTTGGGATATTGTTTGTATGTTTTTTTTTACAGGATGGTTATTTAAATTGTAATTGTAGGTTTCATTAAAAGATAATTTGTTTTTAGAAGTGTACATATGTATTTACTGTTTGTTTCGTGTAAATGTAGATCAAGTCACTATTATTCTACAGAAAACTGCAGTTTAGGTAGGAGTTAGCTACCATTGTGTAATCAAAAGGAAAAGTAATCACGTAGAGAATATGTGAACGTGAGTGTACGAAGGATCATATTGGAAAGAATATATTAACTTGTTCTTTAAAACTATGAAATTGTGTTTGTTTTTAAATGAATATTAGTTAGCAAAGACAACCCACCACCGATAGGAATTATCCATAATTTGAGGTATTTAGGTTTGTGTGACGTGTAATCACACGTCACAAACAAATAAATAACAGATTTACTTCTGTAATTCGGCGTACTACGAAATAGTTAGGTAGATACGTGACGGTTACAATATAATATATCAAAAATTCTCTTTAAAACATCTTGCCAAAAGTTTATTAAACATTCTTTTCTTAGCGACGTTTCGGCTTAAGTTTTACCTATCTTCAGACTAGAATACAAAAGAAGAATACTGTTACAAATTTTACAAAATATTATTATTGTCTGTGTAACCAAGTGGCCAAATACATTTAAAATATGAAATTGCACATTTATTTTGTTGAGTGTTCTACTACGTCATTTGAAATATCGTGAAATGTGATATTTTTAAACTGCACTGGGATTGCTAATATCCAGTCAAAGAATTACTTATAAATTAATTAATATATCGACTGTATTCTATACTTTTCTAATAACTAATGAGTCAACAAGAAACATTGTGTAAAAATTTAAACATTTATGTTGTTTACGTAGAATAAACATGATTTAATTTATAAGGCAGTTATTGTAAAAAATCATATAACGTCCTCATATTACTCTCGCAATTACAGAAGTCACTCGTCGTCCAGAACTCGTACTTGATTCACTGTTTAGACGGTTTCAGCTAAACAATTTTGAAGACTCTCCAGAATAAAATACGAAAACTGCAATAGAGTCCAAAGGATGGGGCAATTGCCATACCTGACCCTGACCTAAGAGGCGTTCAAGAGCAAACGTGAATGAAAACAAATTATATAATATATTTCACAATTAAACAAAATATCCTATTTATTTTAAAACGAATTATTAAGAAAATATTTCGGAAAATGAAACTACTTTATGAATATGTAGTAAACTACTGACAAATCTCCATGAAACTTTTACTATTTGCACACTACCACGTAGTATGAGAAAGTATGTAATGCTGCAGCAAGAAAACTTCGTTTTGTGGGCAGATAAAGATTTTTCTCAATGAAATTGTTATTCAAATTAGATAATTGAATAAAATCATAGCCCTTTTAAAAATTGGTAATTTCAAATAATTTTGAGTAAAATTAAAACTTTTGAAAATTAGGTAAACAAGAATTTCTCAAATCTGGAATTTTTCTATTCGAAATAATATTTTGCTTGAACTCGTCAATTTTCGTTAAAATCGGTGGAGTTTCAAACATTGCACATGTTGAACTTTATTTCCAAAGCACCAGGAACGTTGCCATGCCAGGTCCTTCGTTTGGAGTAATGGCTTAGTTCAGTGCATGTTACTTAAGTTTGAATCTTAACGCGAGCAAAACTTTTTGCAGGCTGAAACGCTTTTGCAGGGCAAGTTTTTTAATATCACATAACCGTTACAAATAGTGTTGTTGTAGCAGCACAACCTATAGTTTACAGTTCTTTCAGGAGGACTTTCTTTTCCGCAACAGCTATTTGCTGTCTATGGAAATATGACACACTTAATTAGGAATGCCAGGAATTAAATTCAATTCACGAATAAACGTATGTATTTCGAATATACCTTTTGCTTGTATTAATTTATAACATTATTACTTGTGTAATGGATAAGGTTAATGTATACATTATATCATATATTTCCAACAAATTGTTTCATCGAAAAATTGTTTGTACTTCACATTGAATAATTAGTACAAAAGAGCTTATAGTAGAAATTAAGTATAAAAATTCAGTTGAGAAAAAGAACCATTTAATAACAGTCAACATATACAGGATAAGATCTATTTTACAGATAAGTAATATTTTCTTGGGGATGAAAAATTTGATTTTGAGGTGAACCAGATAAAAAGGTCAGTTTTACTGCTTGAACATCCGAGCATTAAACGTAATAGTAAAAGGATTTCGAGGCAATACGCCTTATTTCGGATTTTTTACACAGAAAGAGCTACATTTGCAGCTTAGGGACATGAAGCCAACCAGGCTAATGTACAGTGGAGGAATGACGTCCGTAAATAAGCTGACGGATTTACGGGCACCCTGAAACATGTTTACGTAGTTTTCTTCGTAAACAGCAGCTCATATCTGAAATGATAATGCGTCATTTTTAGTATACTTAACTAAAATTTAGAACACCATTTTAGTATACTTAGCTCAGTGAGATTACGATCTAGTAATCAAATAGATGATTCAAATTGTGTTTTTACTTAAGATGTTGGTTCTTGCGGACCTGGATAGCCGAGGTGGCCGACTCAGAGCCTCGGTTGGGAGGGATTGCGGGTTCGAGTCCCGCCTTAGGCATGGTTGTTTTTCCTTTGTCTTTCAAGTATGTGTTTTGTCGCGGAGGGCCTTTTGAATCTGCTGACCGCAGACCGAGGAGTCCGCAAGTGTGCCAGTACTAGGTTAAATATGTGTCCCCATGAGGGACATAAGTAGGTACCCGGTGCGGATAGTCGAAAATCGACATCCCTTGAAGATGGAAAAAAACACAGAAGGAAAAAAAATTAAGACGAATTTTGAAGGAAAATGCAAATACAAACACAGGAATATTATGTAAAATTTTTACAATGGAATGATTTCGTCTTCTACTAAGGTGTATTGGAGTATTTTAGCAGTGCCTGATTGAGTTTTCAAGTGTATTATTCTTAATTTCCTATAGATCGTCAGATAAGTGCACTTACTCTCGAATGCCTTGGACGGCGAGTTGAAGTTTACTTGTTAAAGGGCCGCGCCGTCGACCTTTATAATATTAACTACAGGGACTACAGCTGCACATTCTTTCTCGTATTATTTGTTACGGCTACATAATATTACAATATTGCGACATGTATCCTAGGAATACTCCAACAATCTTAAAAAATCTTCACCAAACGAATCGCAGGAGATTTGAAGAAAAATGAACATTGTTTTAATGTCATTTTCCTGACAAACGCTGCGCTTCCTAACAGTTTCTAGCTGAAATCTATTCTCCTATAACGTTGTGGGTATAGTGTGGTATTGGTGGGTATTGTGAGTATAGTGAAGTTGCTCAGGATCTTTTAAAAGTATTTCAGATCGCTTTTTCAATTACTATGGTCATAGCACCACTGTATTTAACATTGGTTTTGTAACTTTGAGGTAATGGCAACGGTAGTGGAATTCCCATACTCATATACGGACCCACACAAACATCCATTCTCCAGACGGGATTCGAACCGTTCTGGCTTAGGGACCTCGGCTATCCAGATCGGTGGTCTGAAGATTGTCCCTAAGCATTGACAAATAAATATTTTTCTGGTTTACACGAAGAACGTCGCAAATTTGTGAATTGGTGAAATTGGTTCTGGTTTACAGAAGAACGTCAAATTTGTGAATTGATGAAAGTGGAGGTTTCAATCACGTGAGCGCTCCATTGTGCTCTGTATTTGAGACTGGCCGAGATTAGCCCGCCAACTGGCCCCAGAATTGCGTGCATTCGCTGGTGACAAATGACGCTAATGATCTTCCGGGTCAGACAGCATTCTAATTTTGGAAGCGCGCATAAAAATGTGGTGATATACAGCCTGTGACAAAGCCGGAAAATAACAAAAAATCTACAGAATCTGTACTCCTGAGACCAAAACGGTAATGGGATTATTTATCACCACTTTTATAAAGAATGGCTGGTGTGATTTGTCTAATGAAAATGACTCAACTGAATATTATAGGTGCTTCAATGAGGGCATAATGCAGCAGAGGTTCCGACACAGAACATGCAACATTGTCTAAATTACTCCAAATTACGCAGAAAACAATATTTATTTTCCAAAAAACGTGCGTGAAATTAATTATAAATATAATATTGAGGAATAGATTGAATTAAGAATGATATCTCTAGCTTGAAAAGATGAACATTCACAATTTTTAAATTCCAGATGTAATAACAATTCCAGATGAAAAGCGAAACTACCATATTTACAAACTAATGATAATACAGAATGGTACAGACTTTCTCGTAGTAAAGTTTTCAAATTTATTGGGTGTGCACTGGCTTTAAGGTCTTGCCCCATCCTCTTGCCAGTTGCCATCTATCGTTCTAAAGTATTTTTGACATATTCTTAATTTTTCGGTTTCTTTATTGGAGAACGAAATATTTCAAGAATATTAAAGAAAATTAAAGCTCTTTTCACAGGAATCTCTTGAGTTTTCGAAAAACTTTATTTGAAGTCATCTGAATCACTTCAACTCACAAAGGCAATAATGTATACAAATGGTTGGAAATATGTAGGCGAAATACTAACGGCGTGATAGATATTTAAAAGTAGTACGTCGCAATTCATCAAAATGCAAGACAAAACGAATATTCCTTCAATACTTACATTATTATTTCCGAACAAGAATGTATAGAATCTAAAATAAATAAATTTATAGAACCCAAAAAATAATGCGCTTTTTCCGTTGATCAATGATTCTCATTGCTTATGATGGTAAAACAAATTATGTAGAAACCAAAAGAGATGACTAGTCTTACAGATTTTGTCAAATTTTAAACTGAAAGGCAAAACATTATTTTGAATGATGAAGATAAGAAGAATGCACAAAAGGGATTTGTACATTCACTATTGAATTTTCATCAGAAATTAAACGAAAATTGCACACTTACTGATTTTAAAATGAAAAATATATTTGTAGGACGCTTCAATTTATGAAATATGTGTTCAGTATCAACATTTGAAACATTTTCAGAGATTCACTAAAACCAAATCAATTGTTCTTCTTTACAAAAACCGAATTAAAAAAGTTATGAAATTATTAACAACTCAAAGAATTGACAAAACACAAAGAAGTTATATATTATTCATACTGGAGTACTTTACTGTAATATTAGTATTGCTTGCTATGACGTTTTAATCATATAAAATCGTTGTTTGTGCAGATAAAATATTTCCTGTTTGTCCGGAAGGAAGGATTATATAATATCAACGATGTCTGTTCTTTGTATCTTTGCTGATTCGACCGGCATCGTTCTGGTGTATTGAAGTGAAAGCAAGTTTTCAGTTAATGCTGTAGGTCACTACGTAAACTGCAACAACTACCATCCAATATGTTCTTTTCAATAATTGTCTTTCTATTATTCAAAGCATATGTTGAGATATCCTTTCAATTTTATAGACAATTACATTTTGAATTGTTTTCATTTTGAATAAAAAATTGGGATTAGTTGATCTATCAAAATTGAAGGATACTTCAACAAATGATTTGAACTAACATCAACTCCAGTGAAATGAAGTTTTCCTAGTGTTATTATTTACTACGATATGTCCAGAAATGTTAGTGAATTCTTTAACTATGATGATATAAAATTACAGCTTGATAATACAGTGAAACCTTCTCGAACGTTCACCTCGATGAAGCAGTCAAATTGCATTTGCCTTACGGACTATAGTGTAAGCCACTCCTTAACATGGAAATTAACTCGGTGGCAAGTTTAATAGTTAATAAAAAATATTCCCTATAAAGATTACTGCTGTGAATGAAATATGTATCAATTACTTTCTCTTTAATTTGAGTATTGTTTTCAAAGGAATGTAGTCAAGTACACTTTTTTCTATACAATTAGAGACTACTCTGAACACCAAAAAGGAAAATAAGATTTATTTTAACAATTATATATAATGAATTCCTTAATATTTGTACTGTATAACTAAAACACTAAATATTTCTGTAATAAGTATTGTACTTCAACTTCTGGATTGATAAACCCCATGTCGATCTGATGTTTTGCCCGGTTTCGCTTGATCCATTAAGCAAATGCCGAAATGGTCCCTTGTTTTACATCTGGACTTAAATGAAACGTCGCTATGCGCACTTTTTGTTGAACCCACCATTTGCTGTTTGTGGTAGGGGGTAGGTCTCAAATTGTTAGCAATATTATAAAATGAAATCTGTAGTTCGTTTACCGATGCAAATACGTTTATTATTTTAAGAAGCAAAAATTTCTGGTTTTCAAATGTTGCTAACCACGCTTTGAGAGATCATTTTGACTTTCTCGTGTACATATATACAGAGTAATATACGTAGTATATAGAACGTTATGTAATGCTGCGCGAAAAAACAGCGAATTTTCGACAGAAACAAATTCATTGCTGAGCCCTGAAAACAAAAAAGGGGATAAATCCAGTTGCTAAAGTGCGAAAAAAAAATCAACTTAGACGTGGAGTTGTCAAAATCCCTGTTTTATGGGATGGCGAAAAATCAATGGAAAGCAGTACGTCTGTCCGTCCGTCTGTCGTGTGTGAACAAACCTAGCGCCTAAACCACGCGTACGATCTTTTCCAAACTAAAGAAACCCCTGTCCACCTACCTCTAGTTAAAGCTTTGAAATTTTGAAAATCATTCTTTAAAATTTAGGCGAACTTCACAGGAAGCCCCCGGACATTTTCAAACTTTTCTCACAAATGGCTCCAAATTTTTTGTTTAAAACTTTTGTAAGAATATAGTAAAATACACTTATAAAGGTGTCATAGGACCGATTTTCACACTCAAGTCTGAATTTTGCAAAGTTTGAATTTTTGGCGTCATCCTACAACTATAAAATTGAACATAGAGATTTTCCTTCAAATTAAGTTTCTTACTCATAAATAGTTCTTTCATTTAGGTCATGTAGATTTTTTTGAAAATTTTAGTTGTTTTTGTGCAATAGAGCATGCAATATTTGCAATTTTTAAAAAATACAAAAACATGATTTCCTCAAAAACGGCTCCAAATTTTTTCTTTAAATTTTGGGTAGGGTTAGTGTCCAACCAACCCTATTCGATGACATAAACTTCATATTTCTCAATTCCCTTGTTTGTTTGTTTTAATTACAAAAATGTAATTTTTTTGACTTTCTCGCGTCGGGAATATTTACTTCAGAGATGATTTCTTCACTTTATTTGATTTATGAGTACATGTGCTTTAAATAATGCCAAATAATGTTTCTAGAAAACTCAATACTTTTCTGTAAAACTGAGCTCTAAATTACGAATTTTCAGAAAATCTCAAACGCCACTTTCTCAAAAATTGATCCAAATTTTTTCTTCACATTTCTCCAATGGATAGTGGTAATTGCACTGTTTAATATGACGTAAAGTTAATTTTCGTGTATTCTTTTGTTTTATCAAAAATTGAACAAACGTAATTTTTAAAATATCTCTCACGCCGTTGATATGCACATTTATATCGATTAGTATACATTATTACATTTGTGAGTTGAAGTGATTTAAAAGACTTCAAAAGAAGTTTTTCAAAAACCCAATAGATTGCTGTGAGCTTAAAATTTCGCATTTACAGCAATGTTTAATCACCATTTTCTTAAAAACGGCTCCAAAATTATCTATAAAAATTTCTCTTTGGGACGATATTTTACTCTTTTTTAATATTCTTGAAGTAATATTTCAGTTCTACTACGAAGTTACCGAAAAGTTAAGAAAACGTCAAGAAAATATACTTTCGGCGACGATAGATGGCAACTGGCCAGAGAATGGAGGAAAACCTTAATGCCAGTCCACGCCAAGGAAGCTAGAAAAAAATTCTACGAGAAAGTCTGTGCCATTCTATAGCACTTCTAGTTCATTATTAAATTAAGCAAAGAAAAAGGGTGGTCCAGGGATTCGTGAGTGCTAGAAACCGTGAACAGATTATACTTCTTCCCTATGCGTCACATACAGGTTTGACTGTTTTTGTTTTCTTTTTAGGAAAATAAATTAAATCAAATAAAGACTTCTTTCCAGAAGGGTGCCCCACATCGCAATTTTTATTATATCAATTTATAATTCTAAACTTTTTCCCCTATCCTGAAAATTTTTGATGTGATTATTAGAAAAGGAATTTTTTTAGAAAAGAAACAGAACATGTACTACTTACATGCGTTTCCAAAATATGAAGAAAAAATAGAAAATATGTAAAAAAAATCAAGATTTTTTAAAAATTGTTCTATTAAACACTTTCCAACACAAAATGTCCCCGATTTGATTTTAACATGGATTTGGGAGTGAGTGTTCTCCCTATACAGAAATCAATTGACACTAGATGTTACCAATGAGTTTTTTTCCCCAATGTAAAACGTACAATGTTCTAAAGAGAAGGGGGGAAATGAAAGAAATTATAGCCTCTGACCGGAGGCCCCTGGTTGATGGTAGAAGAATTTTCGAATAGCTGGAGCTGGGTAGAATTCACCCTTTGTCTGGGGGAGAATTTGCGGCCAGCTTCTGCGATTCTCGTTCGCTGGGGGCCAACAGCCCCCTCCGACGAGCTATCCCGTGGAGGCGCCAGTCTCGGTCTGACTTCGTTTTTTTTATTTTTGTCCGCCCAGTGAAGTATCAATTTATAAAAACTGTTCAAAGTGCAAAAATTGCACCGGCTACTTTAAACTAGTAGGAGTCCGTCCATCAATCGCTCGTTATTTCATTCATGAGCAACAAAAAACAATGCCATCACAGGGGAGTTAATCAGTCCCGCCCAAACCCAAATTGAACGGTGAAACAACATCATCGCCACCCAAATATGGAATCTAACTCAGCGGTCACTCCAGAAACCCAAAGGGGCGGTCACGCCCCACAATCACCGATGGACTTGCCCCCGGTCCATCATCAGGCGCCCCACCAACCTTCAAGCGGCCGCCGGGATTTTTCCGGTAAAAGATGATAGAGACCTGCGATAAAGGTGACAGCAAACCCCGGGCAACGGGGGTAACACCCATCATAATAGTAACGCAGACATAAGAAACAGATAACGTAACTTTTCCAAGGTTTGTTTTCAACGAAAAAAGCCTGAAGAACCACCCGCCAAAGAAAATTCCCCCAAATTTTTGTTACCGCCACAAGTAGCCCCCAGCCGAACTTTTTTGGAAATTAAAAAAAAAATCCAATAATTCACATCAGAATCCAAGACCAACAAACTGCAGCAGTACAGCCCTGAAGAGGCCCGGAATGTCGGTCGAAACGTCGACCCCGGGGCCTTCGACGCGGCGTCCCCCGGACAGCCCAGATCATGACATGCCGCAACCCTACGATACCATTTAATTCAACCAAAAAAATCACCCTACAAAAACAAAAAACCCCCCACACCAACTCTACAGAATATAATCCCCCAAACACAACTACATATCAAGTATTATATCCTCAAAAATTTCCCAACCATAATAAAAGCATACAGAACTCAATAACCTGTACTTAAGCAACAACGGCCCAACATCCCCTTTAAAAAACATTATCATTCTCAATTGGAACTCAAAAGATTCAAAAAAAAAAACTGAACTAATCCATTTCATCCAACATAAATCAGTTGATATATTATAACAAAAACTCCCCTCAATAGTTCAATGAATTTTTTTAATCCCAGGTTTCAAAATTTTCGATCTGACAGAAAAATGATCAAGGGGAGGAGTCCAATTTAATTAAAAAAAACGTTCCAATATCGTTATTCCACCACCCCCCCCCGGCCTCGAAACTATAGCAATTAAATTCCAAAAAAAAACATGATTCAAATAATAACAGATACAAACCTCAAAATTAAAATAAAAATAAAATTTATCTACGTTTGCAATTACCCCCCCCAACAATCATCATAGCAGATCAATGCTAACCCACTCATGGGGATGCTGAATCCCCAAACCCCGGTAGGCAATTTTTACTAACTTACATCAAATACCCTTCTGTATTATAGCCCCCCAGACCCCACATACTATCCCTTCGATTCCCAGAAAAACCAGACATCCTCGACATAGCACTCAAAAATTTCAGCCCCAAATTAAAGTCCATACCATAAATTTGGGTTTCCCGTCCACCCCATCATTATTAGTCTCACCTTTCACCCCCACCAACATTTAACAGAAAATCAATTTCTCTTTCCCCCTTTTTAAAAACCAAAATGCCCAAAGATATTGAGGACGCAATATCAATATTCAATAATACAATAATTAATGAAATAAAAAAGACAAAAAAATTAAACCCTTTACACTAAACTAAGCAAACCTCTACCTAAAAAAACCACAATTAAATTAAAAAAAAAACCAGAAGACCTGGACTCATTAAGAATACCATCAATCAAAAAGAATAAATCATTTAAATAACATTTTGCAAAACGTTTTACACTTACGGCAGCAATATAACCTTATTACAATCTCTAAACTGAAAAAACCCCTTTGGAAATTTTACAAAACAAATTTGAACAAAATAATTCAATTCCCCCCTCTATAAAAAACACAGGAAAAATACACACTTGCCCCAAAAAGGGGCAAGAATTTTTCCCAATAGTTTACACTCAAAACCCCTTTTTCAAAATAAACAACGAAATCCTACAAATAGCCTCTTCCCCCCATCTTTAAAAACCCCACAGAAAAAAAATAGATTTCTCCAAAGTAAAAACTGTAATTCAGAAACTAAGGGGAAGCCCCGGCCCGATAAAATCAGTTTAATAATTTTAAAATCCCCACCTCTACCTTCCTAAACAATATTTTCAATTAAATTTTTAAGAACAGGATACTTCCCTTTTGAAACATTCAATCATCCAATTCCGAAACCCAACAAAATCATTCCAAAGTAGACAGTTCCCGGCCCATATGTTTACTACCTGTTTTGCCAAAATATTCAAAAACTAACCCCTTTGATTAAACCAGCATCTCAAAACATTAACATAATTTAAACATCAGTTCGGTTTCATTGATCACCACCAACTGCACACCAACTACTTAGATTAACAAAACACATCCACTTGCATTTCAGAAAAACACACAAATCTACATTCCTCGATATCCCCTAACATTTGACAAAATTTTGGGTCCCCGGGACTAATCTACAAACTAATAAAAGCGGGAACCCAACCTACATTATTCACATCATAAAAGTTTTCCTATCAGATCGCACATTCTCAGTAATAGTCAACAATCACCTTTCCCAAACCACACATTATCAAAGCTGACGTCCCCGGTCCTCTTATCTTTTTTAACATATCATGCAGACATTCCATCCTAAAATTTAATATAGCTCAATTCCCCGAGATGCCCTTTTCGCCTCAGGATCCCTTAAAACCAGATCACAAATTCAAAATCACAAACAACTTGAAACCTGGGCAAACCTCTGGAAAATTAAACTCAACCCAGAAAAAACAATAGAAAAAAAATTTTCCCATCAGAAAGTTTACCCCCCCCACCCGCTAGTAATAAGCAACCCATCACCTGGACCCCCCTCACCCCCATAAAATACTTGGACTTACTGCACACAAAAATAAACCCCACATAGATATAAAATTAAAAACAAGAAATAAATTTTTTCCAACCCCGGGCCATAATCAACAAATATAAACCCCCACAAACAGTACAACACTATAAAAAACAAAAAAACCACTACTATTTTATGATGCCCCATATGGACAAACGCAGCCCCCACAAATGTCCAAAAAATTAAGTAATGCAAAAAAAATTTTTTAAGATTAATCAAAAATCCCCCCGGGTTCATAAGTAAAAAAACAATTTTATTCAGAATTAAACATAATACAATAATAAACCAAAAAAGGGACAAATACCAAAATTCTCCCAAAAAACCTAAGAGATATACCAGCAGCATTCCATTACAAATTACCAAAAATTCAACCAATCAAAAAAAATAATTTTTTGAAACATTCCTCAAATTTTTTAAAACCACGATTCCCACGGTTCTTCTAGAGTACCCTTTCGATGTATAGATTATTTACTTAGTATTTTAACTAGAATAAGTCAAAAAACACATCTGTAAAGTAATTGTACTGAACGATGTGAATTTTTTCAAAATTAAAATAAAAAAAAACTGCTCTGTTGGCGTTTTTTGGGGTTTCTCCGATAAACTACGGTAAATCACAACCGGGCGCATGGGGTTACCCCAACAAACCACCCAAAGGACCGACACAATCTTTCGTTATCTTGTTGTCTTTTCCCTCGCCCTTTTTTTCAGCGCATACACTATCTAACCCCGGGGAGCCCGGGTGGGGAGTTGATTTCTCCTATGGGGGGCCCCCTGGGGGAGGATCGTTGGGGAAAAACAAATCCCGCTAGCCGACAGGTTGGTCGCGCCGAACTCGCCATCCACCGGGGATGGTATCCGCCCCCCACGGGAAAAACAACACTACACTTTTCGGTCAGCCCCGGGATCTCGCCATCCAGCGGGGGGAGATCCGCCATCTCACGAGAAAAAAGACTCACTTTCGGGACGAATGACCGCAATTTACGCGTCGAAATCACCATTCTTCAACAATGAATGAATGAATCAAAAATATGCTGTCATGAGGTTCGGGTGAAATTACTTCGTTTCACCAATATTCGCTCATCATGATTAAGAAAAGAGCAGGTTGCTTAGTAAGAAAGATGATTCGTGGTTTATTTAAAAACTAAAACGCATCTAAATATTCAGTTTGACGTAGGAAAATTAAAATGAAAAAAACATGATTGGTAAAAATAAAAAAACTTTAAAAAAGAGGGTTCTAATTCATTAAATTTTTTTGTAAAAAAAAAATGTAATGAATACCTGAACAGTTTTCCCTTTAAAAACAAGTAATTATAGGTACATGGGTTTTCCCCGGGTTTATTAAAACTCGTCATATTTTAATAAGGTGTTCTACGTTCTTTGTGTAACAAACATAGATATAAGAAGATAACTTTTTTTAAAAAAAATTAAATTATGTTTTATAATTTGAGTTTTCACTGATTCATAATTTCAAACAATTTTAAAAGAGTTAAAATTCCTTATAATACAAGTATCGTCAGTTTTTCTGCATATTCGTCGCAACCCTAACTGTTTTGTATTTGTTCTCTAAATTTTTACTGTAATTTGACCATTGAATAGTTTGTTTGAATATTTGTTTTGTTTAATATATTTGTATGAATATATAGTTTGTTTGAATATATTTGTTTGTTTGAATATTTTGTTTGGGTTTTGGTGTTATGAGTTGAACTAAAATGTGAGTTCAACCTGACTCAATGATCCCCGAGCAAAAATAAAAAATGTCTTTTTTGTGGAAAAATTTAAAATTTTGACAAGAAAAAACCTTAAGAGAAGAGTATTAATAAAAATACTAAAGAAATATTCGATACACATACCCCTAGATAGCCCTTGAAAATATTTGTGTTGACAACAAATACATTCAGCAAAAAAAAGTAAGTTATCACGAAAAGTGATAATAAAAATTCCCCAATTTAATGTTCATTGAAACACACCCAGACTAGCTTCGAGAAATTTTTTACTTTTTTCTTTCCATACGTATATACGGGAGTAATGAGGATAGAGAAAGAGTTTTTTGGAAAAATCATTTGAGATTTAAACAAATATTTTTTTGGGGCCCCCTGATATCGAAAAAGGGGTTTTTCCTAAAACCCCTTTCCGCCCGTCCGTCCGCCCGTCCGTCCGTCCTTTTTCCGTCAGTTATCTATTTCCTATCTGTCTATCTGTCTGTCTACCTATCTGCCAATATATTGTCTGTCTGTCTATCTACCATTGCCAACTTTTGTCTGTCTATCTATCTGTCTATCTGTCTGTCTATCTATCTATCTGTCTATCTGTATGCCTATCTTTTGTCTATCTTTTGTGTATATATGTCTGTCATTTGTATGTCTATTTTGGCCCTTATCATCTGTCGAACACCTAGGCCTAAACCAAAGCGATCTTTCCAAAATTTGAAGAAACCCCTGTTCATTTGGCTTAGTTGAAGCTTTGAATTTTGAAAACATTCTTTAAAATTTGGGGGGTTCTTTACATGATGTCCCCCAGACTTTTTAAAAATTTTTTTCAAAAACGGCCCAAATTGTTTCTTTCAATTTCTTGAAAAAATAAGAAAATAACTTAAAAAGGGTGGGTAGGTACCTTTTTGGGGGTCCCTTAAATTTTAAAAAATTAAAAAGTTTTAATTTTTCGGGTCTTTTACAACTAAAAAATTTGAAAATTTTTTCCTTCAAAATGGTTTGTTACCCAAGAATAGTTCTTTCATCAAGGTCATGTGTTTTTTTTTCCAATTTTAGTAGTTTTCTGAATAGTATGCAATATTTAATTTAAAACAACAAACAAACAAAAACAAGATTTTCTCAAAATCCTCAATTTTTTAAAAATGTTTGTTGGGGATAAAAAATCACCCCATCCGAAAAAAACCCCATTTTTCTTATTCTTTTTTTTTTTCAAAATTACAAAAGTAAAATTTTTTTGACTTGTCTTTCAACTGGGAATTTACATTAAAGAACATGCCCTTACATTATTATAAGAGAATTTTTTAAATAATGTAAAATTGATTTTTTGAAAACTAAACTTTTTTTATAATAATGAGTCAAATTTCCGCATTTTCAAATGCTCAAACCCATTTTTCTAAAAAATGCCTAATTTTTTCTTATAGATAGTGCTGAATTGAGGGCCGTTTAATTACTAAAGTTAATTTTCGTGTTTTTTTTGTTTTTAAAAAATTAACAAATGTAATTTTAAATTTTTTACCTTAATATACATTTCCATGTTTTTATTATTATTACTTTTTGGAATGGAAGTGTTTAATGTTTTAAATGAATTTTTTCTAAGACCAATAGATTCCTGTGAAAAGCTTCAAATGGATGTGAAGTTAACCCAATTTTAATCGGCTTCAAAATTTTCAATGAAAATTTCTTTTTCCCGCTTTTTACTTTTTATAATATTTTTGGGGTCACTTTTTCCGGTTCTACTTTTAAAGAAACAAAAAAGTTGAAAAATTACAAAATGAACTTTGGGACAAAAAGGGGAAGGAATGAGCAAGCCCCAAAAGCCAGTCCACCAAGGTTTTTCCCCGAAAAGACTGTTTTTTTAGCATCTAGTTCCTAACTTCACGGGAGTCTAAAAACAAAGGGGAAAAATTATAAAAATTTTTTAAGAGTAAGGAATAAAAAAATATTACTGGGAAAAAATGAACAAATGTAAAATAAACTTGGAGAAATTAAGAAAAACAACAATAAAAGTATATCAAACTGAAATTTAATGACCATCACAACCAGGGGGAGTCCCCACAAAATAACGTTGTTAGATGGAAGTATGAGAGGGGGGGTAAAGCAGGAAGTCGCACAAGGAACTAGTCAGTAAATAATTGAAAATTGATTTTTTTATAAGAAAGGTTGTTATTTTTCACTCATTTAACTTTTTCTTTTTTTCACTTAACTTTTGTATTTTGATTATTTTTAGTAAATTTTATTATTACTGCATACGTATTGAGAAGGTTTTAAAAAAAGGGTTTTTTTTCCTCAAAAAAACAAACAAAAATGACAACCGGGTGAATGACTCCCCCCCTCACGGGGGAGTGCACCCGCATCGGGCCGTGAAATCGCAGAGGTGCCTCTTTGTCGTCCGCGGTTGCCCCAGTGGTCCCGGGAGACGGCGGGAATTTGGGCGAGCGTTTCCAGAAACGATTATCAATCAGCTGCAATTACCGGGGTCCAGCAACATTATACCCTTTTTTTAAATTTGAAAGTTGTTGTTGTTTTGTTGTTATTATTATTATTATTATTATTATTATTTTAAATTTATTATCTTTCAGCTATTATGAAAAATTTTGGGAAGAGTTTTAAAAAAGAAAAGGGCAAAGATGATCTTCCACAAAAGTCAATTCATTTTTTTCCTTTTTTTTCAAAAGAAATAATAAATCTCACTTTGGGTACATTTAAATATCATTTTTTTGTACGGATGTACTTAAAAGGATTAAAGCTCTTACTTCCTTTTTTATATTTGTAGTATAATATTATAATTTACTTAAATTTGCAAATGGTTTCCCAACCCCAAAAATATCAAGAGGGGGAATGAGCGTGGTTAGCCCCCAGATATTTTCCCCCACCAATTACCCCAGTTTACTAAAACAACTTTAAAAAAAGTTAATTTTTCAATTTTCAAAAATTGGGGTTTTTAAATGAAAAGGGAGAGTTCAAGTAAAAAAAAAAGGGAAGGTTTTTAGATTTGATTTTTTAAAAAATTTTTTCAAAAAAGGATTTTTCACTGAACGAAAAGTACTTATATTTTAACAAAAAAAAAAATGACCTTATTTGATGTTTAAAATTTTAAAAAAAATACATGGGGGATTGTAAAATAATACCCTTTGACATAAACACTATATTGCTCTTTTTTTTTTTTTAAATTACAAAATGTAATTTTTTTTTTAAATTTCGGAAAAATTATACACAGGGTTTTCTTCCTTTTATAAAATTTACATACATGTTTTTTAAATGATGTCATATAGTTTCTCAAATAAAAGTTTTCTTAAAAATGAAATAAAACCGCATCTTGAAAACGCTAAAATGCCATTTTCAAAAAATTGGGGGACATTGAGACACAGACTTTATTATTTATTTAAAAGTCAAAGCATTTAAAAAACGGGAATTTACCTGGGGAAAACACCGCCATTTTCAGAGTTTTGTAGGATCAAAATAAAAGACATAAGCAGACCTTTAAAACCCCGAAAAATCCAACCCACACTCAATAAAATGATTTTTTTTGGCTTTCCTCAAAATTTTAAAACGACTCCTAAGACCCTTTTTGTATGGGTTTAAATTAACATATTTTAATAGAATAAGTCTGAAAATACATCTGTAAAAATTGTATGAACGTTTAAATTCCCAAAATGAATAAATGTGTTAATATAAAAAAAAAAGGGGGAAATCTCAGCCACTGCCCCCGGCCCCCTGAGGCCTCTGTTCACAGGGGCCCCAAACCAAGTTCGATCCCTGAGGTCATCGCATCCGCAGACGAGAAGGGCGCCCTGGAAAATTTTAATTGATTTTTAAGGTGTTTTTGCGCGTCTGCGATTATTTCACCATCAATGGTATGACCACCCACCATTTTTTACCGCCATTATTGCAGAAATTTTTAGAATCAGTAACCCCATTAAAATGAAATTTACTTCATCATGCCGCAGATATGTCCCTCCGAATTATTCCCCCCAACACCCGGAAGGCTAAGAAGGGAAAGGGGGGTTTTTGGGGGGATTTTTTTTTAATTTGTTGGTCAACGATTGAAACCATGTGGGGTATTTTTTGCCCTGAATGGGGGGGGAAAAACGGGTATTAGGTATTTTGAAAACCTTTTCCCTAAAAATATACTTTTTTATGATTTAATATATTTAAATGTAGGGAAACAAATATGCAGCAGAAATGATTTCACTTCGACAAAACTTTTGAAACTGTAATTTTTTAGAACGGGTGATTTTACTTTAAATCTGAATTTCGAAAATTGAAAAAGTTTGAATTATTCGGCGTCTTGAACTAAAAAATTAAAGATGAGTTTTTTCCTTCAAATAAATTCGTTGCTATTATCGTTTTTTAATGGGCATGTAAATTTGTTTGAAAATTTTATAGATTTCCAAATTTTAATTTTAAAAAATTGAAAAAAAAAATTTTTCAAAAAATGCTCCCAATTTTTTTTTAATTTTTTTGGTATGGATAGCCTAATGCACTGTAAAAGATGACGTAATGTTGGTTATTCTTTTTTTTTTTAAAAAATTACAAAATTTTTTTTATCGTTTCCCCTTAATATTTACATTCCCGAAAATTTTTCACATTACGGATTTATTAGTACACGTGTTTCAAATAATGTCTAATTTTAACATTAAACAGTTTTTCTGAAAATGAACCCTCCATTTTGAAAAAGCTAAATTCTTTTTTCCCAAAAAGGCCCCCAATTTTTTTTTCAAACTTCTGCAAGAAAAAGTAGTAATTTACTTTTAATATGTCGGTTATTTGTCGCCTTTCCCGTTTTTTTTTTTTAAATTACAGAAATTAAGAATTGTTTTGAAATATCTGTCACGCCGTTAATATTAATTTATAATTTGATACATTCTTATGTGAGTGAAAGTGTTGAAATGACTTCAAATGAATTTTTTAAAAACTCAAAGTTTCCCGGGGAAAAGATTTCAAACCCCTGCATTTACAAACGCTTAAACGCCATTTTTTTAAAAAACAACTCTTAATTTTTTTCCAATAAAAATTCCCTTTTGGATAAATTTTATTTCTTTAATTTTCTTAAAGTAAATTTCAGTTCTACTATTGGGGAAAAAAAAAATTTTTTTAAAAAAATGTTCTTTAGGCGGATGATGGTGCGGGAAGAGAAGGGAAAGACCGAAAGTCACCCACCCAATAAAATTAGAACATACAAGAAAGCTGATCATTTGTAACTATTTTCATTTACTAAAAAATAATTCTTACTGTTGTCTACGGACAAAAAGGATATTCAAAATCGCCCAAAGCCCTTATCCGATATCCCACTGCTTGTCGTCGTTCCTACAAAAACCCCCTTAACGTATATGTGACGAAACCATATAAATATCTTATTTTTCTTTCTTTTTTGTGGGTAATGAAAAAAAGTACTAGTACTATAGATGAACAGACAGATCGATTTTTGGGTTTTTTTTGAGTTCCTGACAGTGGTTTCGGAGTTACTAATTCATTGAATTTCTCGAAAAAGATGACCAACTTCAATTTTTTGCCGTTTATGAGAAAGCAACCTCAACGGAAAATTTTTAGCCCCCCTTCCCATCCCGTTTTTTTTCCTGGGCGGGACGATTAATTCCGCGCGTTAACCCGGAAATTTGTCTCGTAAGTCAGTGCATGCTTTTTTCGCGGGGGGATGGGGGTGATCTTCCCCGGACTGGGAGATCCGACGCCGACCTACGTCGGCTTTCGGGGGTTCCCAACCAGGTATTCCCACCAGGGGGCACCGCCACAGCCAGGACAAGCTCTGAGCCCGACTGGTATTCTATCTGTGTGTGTGTGCATTTTGTGTGTGTGTGGAGTGTAATGTGAGAGAGGAAAGGAAAGGGCGAGGAAGGAAATATCACGCGCGGTCTGTGTCCCATGTTAAAGGGACGTCCGGATTCTCCTGGTGTTTATCCAGAAACCCCGGAAAATCCCGATCATATCCAGCCGCAAAATTTTCCAGGCAGCGGTTGAAATTTAACCTAGATAACCAGCATTGAAAATCCAGCGAAATTCGTTACCGTCGGGACTCGATCAGCATCTTCTTTTTGGAGGCAGGCAGGACATCATTGATATCTGGCTACCTTTTCCGGTCCTGAATCAGGGGAACTTTTCAATTTTTCCGACGATATTTGAGAGATCTGAAGATGATGTGATAGATCGATTTCTATGACCCCCTCCCCCCCTCTCTCTCTCTCTCTCTCTCTCTCTCTCTCTCTCTCTCTCTCTCTCAGGTCGTTTTACTTCTTCTGTGATTGCCAGATAGTGTCGTGGATGCGGGGAGTCAGCTTAAGAAATTAAGAAGAAAGGTCAGAAAAAAAGGGTTTTGTCAGGGGCTAAAAATTTGATGAAGCTTTTGGAAAAATATTTTAAAAAAGTTTTTTTTAAACCAAAAAAGTGATTGAAGATACAGGGAAAAGACCCCGGGATTCCCAAAAAAACTCGTTTCTTAAGTGAACCGTCCCAGAACCAGAAGTGTTCTGTACCATTAATCCCGGTCTTTCGAAAACGGGGTACAGCATGGATTCAAAGGGCCCCGAATGGGTTTAAAGGGACAATTAAATGAGGGGGAAATTGATATACACAGTTTAGAAACTGAAAATCGAAATGTATCAACTGATATTTTGGTGTTGGATTTAATATTGACTATGATTGGGTGCCCGAGTCAAATGGTATCGAACACAAAAACAGTTTGCTGCCCCGAAGAAAAAAAAAAAACAAAATGCGAAAAAAGAAAATGCAATGACATGGGAAAACTGATATTGACTTTTTCGAGAAATGTTAACATATGAAAAAACGGAAAAAAAACAACCCCCCATTGACTATTTAAATTTTTCGTTTTTGGGGAGTCGTTTGGGGTCATAGTCCTGTAAATGAAGGCGTTTTTAATCAGGTGGCGGTAATCTTCCTACGCTGGATGGTGAGATCCCGGGGCTGACATGTACGACAGTTTTCGGCTTTTTTCCAATCGGGGCCCTTTACCCGCGTGGCACCGCCCCATCCGCGACAAGTCGACCGACCAACGTGTGAGAGATGTAGTGGCAAGTGCAACCATGAAGTAAGAGTGAGAGAGGACAAGGCAGGAAAGACTGATCCCCGCGCTCGTGTCCTTTTGTTAGGCTACTGTTCAGCATTTGCCTGGGGATCAAGAAACCACGAAAACTCCCATCAGGGCAAGGCCCCTAGAGTTCTCCAGAAAACGACTGAAAATTGCTGCCTTAAAAATTATATGTCGGAAAACCTAACGTCGGATTGTTCATCGATTATTTGGGGTTTCCGGGGAAAATCATTGATAAATGACCAGATGTAGTGCATGTTTTCCCGTCTGGTGGCAGTGACCATCCTCCCTTGATAATGGGTTTGGCGTCGAACTACACATCGGCTGGGGGTCTTCCCCCAAACCCAAAATTTTAACAGTGGGGCACCCCCCAGGCGGGAAAAAACCTGAGGGCCCCTCGGGGCCGCGACATGGTGAAAATTTTACATGACGAGATGATGATAGGGCAAGGGGAGGAAGGGACCCCTGCGGTTCGTTTTTTTTGGGGACTTCTTCGACATTCGCTTTGTGTTGATCCAGAAAACCGGAAAACTACCGATCAGAGATCCTGGGAGCTAGAATTTCTTCTAGACAGCAGTTTATTGATCTAGCTGTCAGTTAGTGATGAAAGTCTTTCCCGTGGGGCCGAATACAGAACCTCCCGATTCGAGGCACCGATGGCAACGAGATGCCCTGGGCCGGCTAAGCCGAATCTACCGTTGATATGAGATTTTTGTTCTCGGAGAACCTCTGAAAGGGGCTAATCTCGTATTTTTAAATAAAAAGTTTTACTTGCCCTTTTTCCCCCACGAAGAAAAAGTATTACAATCTTGCCAGAAATCGGCAAGTTTTCGACAGAGAAACCCCATTTTCTGACCCTAGTAAGAAAAAAGGGGATAAATCTTGATTAGGCCCCTAAAAGACATCCCAACACAATATTCAAAATAGAGATTGTTTACTTAATGAAATTAGTTCTTCTAATACAGATCTTGATATATAGTCCCGTATGATTTTTTGGGAAAAAATAATAGTTTCGTGTCTTTAATGAAATTTACCCAAATTTTAAACACGTTGTTTTAGGTGCAAATTGTTTTTATATAAACTGTCTCCCCATGAATATCAAAATATGGTGAAAAATTTTAGTGTCATTAACTTTAACTGCCAGTAATTTTGAAAATTGCAAAAAATTTCGAAACGTTAAAATTTAAAAAACATTATTGAATGTAGAGAGTTTTTAAAACCTTTTTTCAGAAATCGATCTTTAAACAATTTACGAACGTTTTTTCGTTGAAGATAATGCAATTTATAAAAACATTTTTTTTAAATAATTTAATTTTTTTCCTTTAAACTATTTTGACGGGAAATAAAGAGATATTTAAAAAAGACAATTGGTTTCAGGCTGACATACATAGAAAAAACAAGTCTTGGGCGACAACAAAACCAAAAAAAAATACAAGTCCCGTTTTTTGGGGTTTAAAAAAATTAGGGTGTTGGGGAATTTTCTTCGATTCGGATTCAGTCCCATAATACATAGATAAACATTTTCAAGTCCTTTTTTAAAATTTTTTTGTTCTATATTATTAGAACCATAGATCATTATCCTACAATTTACGAAAGATTTTTGTGTTCATCTCAATTACCACAGTGACACCAAATTATATATAAATGTTTCAGGAGATAGGGATGCAATTGTTTTTCATTCAATCTAGAGAAATTGTGATATAAAAAAAATATTTATATTTCTTTCACTGAATCTTTAACATTTAGAATTATTCGAGCATTGCCCCAAATGATATAAAGACGTTTTGACTCAATGAATAATTTTTCCGTTGAGTTTACACTTGTTCCGGAAAAAAATTAAATTTAAAGGAAAGTATTATCGTAAATAAATCATCGGGGTAAAAAATCAAATTTTTAGAGTAAAAATTTTGGCAAACCAAATCGAAATCTACACGGGATTTGATTTCCATTGAATTTATGAGTTCGCTTTAGTTTTGACGTACTTGACGAGTTACGTCAAGGTTCATAGATTTTGTTGTTTAAATTCCTTAAAATTTATTTCTCGAAGGATACATTAAGATTGCAGCTCCATTGGATAATTTATTTTTTTAGTTCGAAAACGTTTGCCCTGAAAAAATTTTAATTTTTCAATGAAACTTCGTGCTTTTTAATTTGTTATGGCACCATTCTCAACACAACACAGATAGTACTAAAAAAAAATCGATACTTTTTTAAGATATTTTTTTTGGTATATCCCTCAAGCGCTGAATATCCTATTACACTGCAAAAATATTTAATTACCATCGATCTGTATTCCCTTATGATCCAAAAATGTTTTTGCACTTGAGAATATGAAGGAGATCATCCGTGTTTGGTCATTTGTTTTAAAAATTAAAAAATGAAAACCTACAAACAAACATTGATAAAAAAAAGAAATGGTACTCACTGCCCCTTGCGATCTCTTTCTTAATAAAAGTTGGGGCCCAAAACCACCTGTGCGTCCGCCGCGCGAAACCAAAACCCATGACTAAAGGTGAAGCCGGTGCGGGCCGCAAAAATTGGGAAAAAAAGGAGTAACGTCAGTGTTACAACAACTTCTGGAAGACTGACCCCCCGTAAAGGGTGTTTTGACTATCAAAATTTGGGGTCGAACAAACGATCCAACACGAAAGTACTATATTCGATTAGTCACAGGAAGAGAAAAATTTACAATACATTTTACGTGCCCCGAAAATGACACCTGTATTTTACTTATTTTTTACATACATCATGAAACAATGTATAACCCCAAAGTAAGAAATTGCTAAAAATTGGGAAACCCCATTAAAAACTTATTTCGGGGGAGTTTGGTTTTCTCTAGATTTATCGTTGGGAAAAGTTTTTTAAAAAAAAACTTCATTGCGCTTGATAGCTTGTTTGGTTTTTGTTTTAACCATCTTACCTTTTTGAAATAATGTTTCACCCTGTGCAGTTTTAGTCCAACAATTTCATGGAAAGTTTCCTGTTTCGCAATTGTAACTCCCCCGAAACATAGTTTTTTCATCCCCTAACTACTTAGAATGGAGGGGTTTTTACTGTTCAAAAAATTGTTCCCGGGGTTTGGGGAAACGACTGGGGTTCCCCCAAATATAGGTTTCGCCAGTCTGTCACGGTTGTTCAAAAAATTTTGTGGGAATACTTCTTTTTAACCCAATAGCCCAACACCGTGAACCGCTTATCCGGCTTAGGTGTCTCAGGGGTAAAAAGTCACTCGCCTCGAAACCCCGGGGCGAGTCCCAAATAGAAGGTGGGGGAACTTTCCCGGGGCTCTCAAATCTTTTAAAAAAAGGGAAAAAAATTTATAAGCTAACATTTATTGCCGCTTTTATGCTCCCAAATTTTTGGAGATCTCAAATTTTTAAATTTTTCCGGGAAAACCTGGGAAAAATGCATCATTTATTTTGATAGACTGGCCTTTTTTCCTACCGGTGGGCGCCCATTAACCTCGACTAATCCGGGGAAAAGTCACACTGGCACCTTCTCACCAGTGATCATACCAACTGGGTAGAAAAACAATAGATCCGAGTTTGATTCATGATCAAGGATTTTATGGGAAAAAATTTAAATTATTTAAAAAGTTTTTTTTCACATTCCTGTAGTCATACACATGTGGATAACATATTTACAATGCGCAATACATTTTCAACGTCACGTTTTAAAAAATCATTTGTAGGGAAAATTTTATTCAACTGGGGCCCTTTTAGGGCTATACATTCCCTTCTAAAAATGTACGCTCATCATTTCAAATTTTTTGGAAAAGTATTTATTTTTTCTTAATTTCAGGAAAAAAGCTTTTACCCTTCCTTTTTCCAACCCAATTTACCCTTTTACGTAGCGATTCCTTATGAGAGTTTTTTCCGATGTATGGGAAAATTTCAAGCATTTTGAAGGTATCACAACATTTGGAATTTGTAAATATAAATTAAAAAATGCGCAGGGTTTTTAGAAAATAAAAATTTTTACTCCGCAAAGGCGTGTTAAAATCGAGGATGACTAACATTTTGATTCGTTTTCAAATGTTCCTTCATTATTTGCTATTGGAAAAAAGAAAACAAACCACATGTACACGATTGAAAAATACCTTGGTATTTTAATTTTTTTTAAAACCAAAAATTCACAGTAAAACAAAATTAACATAGATACTTTTTTTACGCTACAAACTCCTTCCGGGTTCCAAATTAACTTTTTTTAAAAATTTTTTGGGGATTTTTAATTTTAAAATGTGAAAATTTTTTCGGATTTAAACATTTTTCCCGTATTTTGATCCATCCGGTTAGGAAACCAAAATGCTTTCCCAATTTCGTTTTACATTTTTGATATCATTTCCGGGAAGAAATTTTTTTAGTCCTTCATTTAAATCATAATACAAAGCCTGTATAATAGATTCCAATCCTGTACATACTGAGACCATTTTTTGAATTGTATTTTTTAGAAGGACGAGATAGAAATTTCTTCTTCGTATATTCATCCTTTATTACCTCTTTTAGTAGACTAAAAAAGTTTTCTGTAACTTGTCCTTCCGAAACACTAACTTTTCAATTTTTTTACCCCCGACATAATTATTTTTTAATTTCCATTTTTTTTATTTTCCCTTCATTTATTTCTGAGGGTTTTAAAGGGGATATTACATTGAAATATTCAAATTTATTGTGATTTTGTATAAATGACTATTTTAATGTTGGGGGTAATTACAAAATTTGGGTTTTTCATTTTTTATCCGGTTTTTAAACTCCATTGACCATACAAAAAATTTATTTTTTATTTTTAGTTTTTTAAAATTATTTTTCCTGTTTAACTTAATTTAAACCTAAATTAACAAAAATTAAAAAAAAAAAACTAAAATTAAACTAGTGATACAACAACCCTTTAAAGTTTTACTTTAAATTTAAAATTTGGAGAAGTGAACAAAAAAGCAACCGCAAAGTTTCATTAGAGAAAAAAATGAGCCTTTTGTTCAAATGTTTTTTTATTTTCGTATACGACGTATATATGGAGTCTTTTACGTAGTATTGAGAAACCCGGGAATGACAGAAAATTATTTGAGATTTCAACGGCAGTACACGTTTAAAATGATACCGAAAAAGTTTTTAAACATCCGCCCCTCTGTTCATGTCGTCTGCCTTCTTTCCCCGTAAGTCCGCCGTCTGTCCCCGGTTGTTCCTTTTCTGTTCCTGTTTTGTTCCCATGTCCCCTGTTTCTTTTGCCCCGTGTCGTCCCCCGTGTCGTCCGTTTGCACACTATGTTAACCATACATGATTTCTTCCAAAAAGGATATTCCCCGGGTTTATCGACTCGAGCGTTGCGATTTTGAAAATTTTTTGAAATTTGGGGTCTTTCATGAAACCCCATGGGCATTTCCGGATATTTTAAAACGGTTTTTTTTTTTTATTTTACGTCAAAAACAGTTAAAACCCGTATGTTTCAGGGGAAAAAATGTTTTGTGACATTTTTTAAAATTTGGTTCCAATTTTTTCTTTTTAAAAATTTTAAGAATAGAGCTTATTGTGGAATGGCCGATTTTCACGGTTAACCAATTTTAAAAATTTAATAGTTTTCGCGCAGTAGTAATTAAACAAAAAAAATACAAAAAAAAGATTTTTAAAAAAAGTAAATTTTTTTTTTAAATTTTTGTATTTGAATATACCCCATGTGGGAACAAAGCCCTATTTTTATTCTTTGTTTTTTTATAAATTACAAAATTTATTTTTTTTTTGTTTTACGTCTGGGAAATTTTTAATAGAGGTGATCTTGAATTATTGTAATTTATAATTTTATTAAATACCCCTTTAAAATTTTGAAAAAACACAATTTTTTTAAAAGTTCAAAATCCCATTTTTAAAACGCAGAAGATAGAATTTTTCCAAAAATTTTTTGTCCATAATTAGTTTTGTCATTAATACGTAATTTTTAAAACTTTTTGTAGTTTGTAAACAATACTGAATTTTAAAAAAAAAAAAAAACAAGATTTTTTAAAAAAATTGTAATTTTTCCTTTTTAAAGTTTGGGAAGGGTAGTGTTAATGTAACTTTAGATGACATAAATCGATTTGTTCTTTTTTTTTTCAAAATTACACAAATGTAATTTTTTTAAAAATCTCCAGCCGTTATATTCCCTGTCAAGATTTGAAAAAAACAATTGCATTTGTGAGTTAACCAATTGTTAACCCCTCCCCCCTGAGATTGGGATAAATTTTTGGGGGAAAAACATCTTATAGCTCCCAAATTTTTGATTAAAAACAAATTTTACGAATAATAACCCAAAACCCCCCCCTGATTCATGTGCCCTTTCATTAATCTGGGGAAATTTTACCATTACCGTGTCTTTTTTTTGAATCAGTGGTTTTTAAAAAATTCTTGCCTTTGGGGCAAAAATATTTTCAGAAAAAAGCCAGTCATTATATAACACTCGACGGAAAAACATATTCACCGGTGACAGATCAACAGCTCATTACAAAAATTACAAAATAATGTACTTTTTTTCAACACTTTGCCAGATGACTTAAACGATTAATTCAAAAAAAAGTTTAAATTTATGAAATCGTTTCGGATAACGTTTCATACAATTGGGGACTATACTGAATCACAAGAAAAGTAAATTAATTTTAAAATGATACATAATGCATTATTTACCATTTGGACTGTATAATTTAAACAAAATTTAAAAAGGACGCAGTTTTGGGCAATGACCCCCATCTCGATGAGGGTTTTGTCCAGTTTCCCGATCCATTGAGCAAATGCTGAGATGGCCCCCTTTTTTTTTCTGGGCCTAAATGTAACTTCATTTTTTTGAGTCTTCTAGAATTCAGTGGGAAAAAAAATTTTCAAAATTTTCGTTTTCCGTTGTCGCGGAAAGGATTAAGAGAAAATTTTTTGTTTATTTATCTTTGAAAAGATTTTTAAATGGGAGTTTTTTTTTTTTTTTTCCCCTTTTAAAATTCAAAATTTATTGCTTATTTATCCTGAAAATAGATTTTATTACATGGGGGGTTTTTTTTTTTTTTTCTCCCTTTTAAAATTAAAAATTTATTGTTTTTTATCCTTGAAAATAGATTTTATTTTCATGGGATTTTTGTTTTTTTTCCTTTTAAAAATTTAAATTTAAGTAGTATATGACTTGGTAGGATCCCCGAATTTTAAAAAGTGACACCACTTTTTCCATAGCCCTCATACGCAGTTTTTTAAATGTTTTTTTACGTAAAAAAAATAAATAAATAATCCAAATTAATTTTGTACATAGCCCTTTTTGTGTTGCGTTTTTGCGCCCATTTGGTCGATTCCTCTGGGGATGTTTTTCAACTTTAGTCCCAAAAATTGTTTTGTTGCAAAAAAATTTACGAGGGTCAAAAAACAAATGTTTCATATGACGTTTTTATAACAAAAAGAAAACCTTTTGAACTTAGCGCATATGCCCTTCGTTTCAACCACCGCCCACTGTTTGCGGGAGCTCCGCTGCTATACAGCTAAAAGGTTTTTGATGAAGATTCGAACCGACGCAAGTCTTTCTATCCGGGCCCGGAGTCTATAATGCCTATGGGTCACGCAAATCGACATATGGATCAGAATTAAAAAACTTGTTTATATTTTGAGGATGACAACTATTGGTAAATTTAAAATTTTATTACACAATGTCAAACAACAATTAAAAAGGGCTGGATCCCCGGGGCTATGGGACTTACTGGGTTACAGTGTTTTAAATGACTTTTAAATGAAGTTTTTCCGAAAACTCAAAACGTTTCTATGAAAAAGAGCTTCAAATTTCGCATTTCGAGTAACGCTTAAAAGACATTTTCTTAAAAATTGCTCATTTTTTTAAAATGAAAATTGCTATTTAGGACGAGGTTTTTCTTCTATCATATTCTTAAAGTAATCTTGCACTTTTACTATTAAGAAATCGATAAATTGAGAAAATATTAAAAAAATACTTTGGGGATAATGGGATGGCAAAAGGATGGCGACCGGAAATAGACCACAAAGGAAATTATTAAAGTAATTTCGAGAAAACTTTTTTTGTCCCATGGTTTTCTTCATTATGGGAAAAAGAAAAAATTGGGGAAAGAGGCAAATTTTCGACAAAACTTTTATTGCCGTGCCCTGGTAACGAAGAAGTGGATAAACTATGTTGCTGCATATAGTAAATTTCAGTTATGATATTTTCTGCATCTTTCATATTTTCTATCACATACTGACCTGTAAACTACTGAGCAATCGTGTATTACTGATTCGAGAACCTTACTTGTTGGGAGTTATATTTTTGCTTTGTATTTTTAACAAATATTTTATTTTCGATTCCAAACCGTCATCGAGAACGTTATAGTACTACGTGTAAAGTAAGGGTCGGAAACATACATTTAGTGGATCCTGTCTCTGTCTTTAATGTTTCAGTGCTTAATTCTTCGAATGACATTTTTCTGTCACACACAATTGCTACCTCCTTCAATCTGGCCAAGAAACGTGTCAATCACCTTCCGATCTCTACTGATAATTAAGCATAAATGAAGATATACTTTTTTGCATTAACCTATTTAAGATATAGCTTTAATAAGTTTTGAATGACCAATTAGCAATTTGTTTTAAGTCGCTATTCCCTCTCGAAGTTAAGCGAGACTCATCACGTCAATGCTTTGCAGCACACGCCGTACGACAGAACTCTTCCCGGCTCCTAAGACTTTCATGTGCAACAACGATCTCGTATATTTGAATTTTTTTCGCGTTGTGCTATTTTGTGCTTGTGTTACTTAACGGATAGTAATGCCTTTTTAAAATTTTATATGAATTTAAAAAAAGAAATAAAATTATTCTTGATTGTGAACAAAATGTTGTTTATGATAAATTAGGCAGATCCTCTTCCACATATACTTGGGTAAGTGGCAAAATACAAGTTTTAAATCTAAGATAAAAATACCTCCTTCAAAGCATGTACAAAGCAAATTTTGTTGTCCGTTGTACCATTTTTTTAACGGGAGCGGTCATGACGATGGATGAAATGGTTGTTTGGATAACATGCATGATCAGCCAATCATGCCACATTCACATAGTTAAAACAATGACTTGACAGAGATTTCACACATAAGAACTCCTTTAACCCGGCTACTGCTAACGGCTACGCTAACTCTTAAATATATTTAGTGTCAAACTCGATGAAGAGTATCCTTCCTTCGTGTATTTTAACACACAAGTATCTGAATCATCCCAGAAATATTGGAGTGTGCCAAATTACCAATATAACAAGGGTGTTAAGTTCAAACAAAATTCATCTCTGGGTCTTTTCCAGGAAATCCATGTTCCTTTTTAGAAAAAAATACTTTTTAATTTTGAGTCCAAATATCCATTGTAGGGGTAGTTATACTGCGACTGTTAAAACTATATTCAGAAAACAAGCATTAATTAGTGAAGAAACTGTACTTGATGCAATATATTAAGTTTCATACTTTACCTTAAAGTGTCCCTTCTCACTCCTAAAATCCGACCTCTTTGTGAAATCTGATGGATCGTATGAATGGATCTTGCGACAACGCACACTGGTTGAATCGGACCGAAAACCTGGCCATAATGAGAAAATTCAAAGTGCGTGTTCGGAATTCTGATCCATCAAATCTCGTTTGAAAGACATTGGAGTACACTACTTTAGCTCCAGAACGTTATTTCAATCATATTTGTCGTCCTTACGGTCTCGTAAAGTTACCGTTCCTCGAAACACGCGAAATCATTGCTTCTTATCGACTATTTTTGTTAAATCAAAAAAGTATTTAAATTATCTTTCTCTGGATTATTTTCATGTTTTCGAATAGAAAACACTTTTGACTATAAGTTAAGTATTGTTTTAAGAAAACGTGTCTAATTATTTTATTATAATACGGCTGAATTCTAACTTGTGTAGCGTAACAATGTTAGTCATGTATATTGTGGCTTATATTTTTTATACTGCGTACTCCTGCCTCAATTAATACTTTTATTTTTCAAGTAGAATGCCCTTAATCATAATAACACACATTTAGCTGCATATATCTGCAACTTTTTATTTTATAGCCACTTTACTGCAATGCTACATAGAAAGATTTAACACTAGATATCTCGGAAGTGTCTTCGACGCCACGGGGACTTATTTTCTTGGTATATTTTTTCGATTTCTTCTTCTGATAATTACTGTTAATAAGAAAATAACTTATACAAATTTTTGGAATGATTAAACAGTATTAATACGTACCACCGAGCACTTAAAGACTTTTAGTGTACTTGAAGGATTCTTATTTTCTTGTCGTAGATACCAAGACTAAGAGTTCTGCGGCTGTAAAGGTGAACTTAATTACGTTATCTCAAACTATAGTTGACCATTTTTTCATTAACATTTAATATTTTTCAATAAATAAGTGCTGACGATATTAGGCCTGTACAGCGTTGATTCCCGACAGATGGGTGGCAATTGAGTAACACATAAGTATACACGAATAATTTAAATTATTGCTTATAATATAATTATATTACTGTAAATGTATCTAGCCCCAAATTCCGCATTTTCAGAAACGCTCAAATGCAATTTTCTCGAAAAAGGGTCCAGATTTTGGCTTTAAATTTTATGTACGGATAGTTCTAAATGGACTTAATAACACGACATTAATGCCATTGTTATGTATTCTTTTATTGTTGTTTTTTAAATTAAACAAAAAAATTAAATATTTCTTATGTCGCCAATATGTACTTTACAGGCATTTCTTATACATTATCGTATTTGTGAGTATAGTTACCTCTAATATTTTTTTGTAAATAATTGTTCCTCACATGATACAAGGAAATGTGTGTCAGCTTTTCGATGGCCCTTTTGACCTTGAATGACAGTATGTTTTCTTAAGCATTTCCTTTCTTGAGCATCTGTCTTGCAGTGACGTATCGAAGTGATCTTTGTTTTCTGGTTTCATGATCTTCATGCTCAGTTTGGATCTCCCAGGAGTCTTCCGTCGTTAGTAAATCCACTTCCTACGTTATGTGTCTCTTTTCACTGTCTCTTTCCCGTTATGTCAAAAGAATGTAAAGATATATAAATGCCCAACGATAGTTAGGATTAGCACAGATATTCTAAAATCATCACGATTTGGGGTAAGATATTCCGTCAATATCGGTGTATTTAGAATAAGACGTGAAATCATAAATTGTCATAATAGTGTCTCTAATGCAATTAAGTTATAGTGTGAATGACAAATTGTAGAGGTTTCTTTTCAACGAAGAGAACATTAGTAGAATTAATATGATCAGTTAATATATTAAAAGTTACGAAGAGCTCCCATTTTTCATAATTCAATTTAAAAAAATAGTGTAGGAAAAGGAAGGGGGTATAGATTCCAGAGCACAGGAAAAGGCGCGCATATGCTACTTTAGGATCATAACGATTGTTCCCTTTTTATACGTTAAGTAAATCAATGAACCAAGGAAGTCAATAACTCTCTTAAATCACATTTCCCGCTAAAAAATCTTTATCCTTTAAATCCGATATATCTTTTTAAAGCAGCGGATTTGAATTTCGTTGCAATATTTGTATTCAGCAACTTCGAAAACAGATCTTTACGTATAACTTTAATTTTGAATTTTGATATTTAATTTCGATATTCGTCATCAGCGACCATTCTATCAATATTTTTACACATATTGGGTTAATTTTTATGAGTCAGTTAGCCATTTCGAATCGCCATTTGAATTTTGAAATTTCATTCCATGATATTCAAATTCAGCGATCTCAAAAACCCTTTGATACCTATTTTTACGCAAATCCACTGGCATTTACAATTATGACCACATTTTAGGCCCGATTCAACCAGTGTGCGACGGCCTAATTCACTCCGCAATAAGCCAGTCGAGCCTTGACAGTGTTTAGAAAATATAGGAAACAGCTTTCTCCATTTTTTTCGATACGAGTACCCTACAGTACGTGTTCTTCTGTCAAAAACACTTTCGTTCTGCAGCATTACAATACTTTACTAAATTAGCAGTTTGTAGATGAGAAAATAACTACAGCCAGATCGACAGGGGATTCTTCAATTTGGAAAAGATCGTACGGACGGTTTAGGCACTAGTACTTTTCACAGACGGACGGCCAGACAGACGAACAAACAGACGGACAAACACACGGCCAGACAGACGGACGGACGTTTTAAAAAGAAAACACTTTTTCGGTGTCAGGGGACCCCAAAATATGTATTTCCGTTGAAACCTCGAAATCGATTTTCCACTGCATTACATAACTTTCTCCATACTACGTATCCACTGAAAATAAAAGCATAGCAATAATTCATTTCAAAATTCGGCGCCCGGCTCTCTACCTACTGCAACACTCGAGCGGCATTTAGAATCCAGTGGCTTTCTCGTTGCCATCTTAAAACTAAGGAATCAGTATCCAAACATATGAGCTCTCTACCTCATTAGTGTTTCTGGACACGTCAACGTCTATGATTAATTGATTCAATTACTAGTGATTCCGGGCACGTCAACTATTAAGATCGTTTATGCCGTAAGTATAGTGTATGTTTTTGCTCAGGAGGTGGCGGTGATCTTGTCCCGCTGGATGGCCAAATACGACGCCGACCTACCATCGACTAGCGGGGCTTCCTTAACCTGGTATCTCCCACCTGCGGGGCACCGGCCCAGCTGAGACAAGCTCTATGCTCTCAACCGGGCAACTGGACTCCCGGGTAGTAGTGTAGTACATGTAAGTGTAAGTGGGCGTAAGGGGTGAGGATAGCACAAGGAATGTGAAGTAAAGATCGCATGCAGTCCGTGGCCAGTTTGATAGGGTACTGCTCCGGTATTCGTCAGATATTGATCGAAGAAACCACGGAAAACTACCGGTCATAGCAGCCGGCCACTAAAATTCTCCTGCAGATAGCGACAGAGCTCGACCTAGCTATCTGGCTAGTGTCGAAAATCCGGCCACCGTCGGAACTCGAATCCCCGAACCTACCGATCAGAGACGCTGTTGTGATATCAGTTGGTGCCCTAAGCCACCTCTCCTGGTGCCAACTTCTATGATCATTAGTCTTGTAAATGCAGTACATATTTTTATCGCGAGCGATCCCGTCGCTGGATGGTGAGATCCGGCGCCGACCTACACCTTGGATTGCGAGGTTTTCCTCATTCAGGGACCTCACATCAGTGAGCCCATCCCAGACGGGACAAGCTCCAAGATCCCGACGTAAGTGATACTGCAGTGCATGTAAGTGTGGAGTAAGCGTAAGTTTGTAAGTAAGGAGAGATGATAAGCAAAGAAGAGGAAGTCGCACGTGGGCCGTAGCCCATTTGTTAGGGTACTTCTCCGGTATTCGCTTCCTAATAGAGAGTTTGTGCACCCTCGAACGTTAAAGCACTATCGATCTTCTGCGCATGCGCAGAAGATCGATAATGCCATCCGCTATAGCGTGCACAAACTCTCGATTGGATAAATCACGAAAAACTATCGAGCAGATATTGCCCTTCAGACAGCGGCTGGATTTGATCTAGCTATAAGCTAGGAGCTATTATAGAAAATCCGCCACAAATGGGACTAGAGCCCTAGGACTTCCTGGAGAGTGTCGCTAGAGAGATATCGGCAAGGGTGGCTGTGAACTAAACACACTCGGTATTTTCTAAGGAGCGTCAGTTCTGCAATAAGATCAACAATGAACATATGTGCCAAACTTATTACGTTAAATACTAATGTGTGCATTTGGGAAGGACATACGTGGAAGACATACATAAAACATGAAATAAAAGAAATCTAAGTACAGTCTAGAAGCTACAATTTGCTATTCGGTAAACACAGCTTTCGCTTTCAAACAAAATCCTTATAAATACAAGTACCTTGAAACCGCTTTGGAACTAGGATATCCGACTTTAGGACACAGTCATCGTTTTTAATATACACATTTTTTTATGATTACATTCTAAGTATGCAACAAACACTCCTTCGTATGGTAGGAATGAAGTACTCCACAATAGTCTTCAAATAAATATTATCAAAGAAAAAATAAACTCCGTGCGGCATAAATACGACAATAGAGGCTGAAAAACCTCTTTGCTCATCTGGCAATTCATGTGCTAGACAATAGTGAAGATAAGTGATGTTCACCTCTGTAGATAACTTATTTGCATAAAATAAGAATGCTTCTATCGAATAACATTTCCATTCGTGTAAACGTTTTTAACAAATTGCCTTAATATATCTATGGAAATAAATTGAAAATTTCCGGACTGAACAAAATTGAATCCATTGAAATGCAGTAAATGTGATATTTTACTGAGACTATAGATTTAACCCCCATGCCGAAGGAGAAACGTTAATAAAAGATTAAGGATTCCATTCCGGGGAATGCAATATGTTCGTTACTTTGAAATTCTTTGTTCTCTGTCGAGTAATCTATATTTCTTCATCTAGGATCCATGACCCATGTTTGTGAGTGTCTTTTATCTGCGCTTAAAATTCATGTCCTTGTCCTCTTCCTTTATGCAGAACATTGTTTTCTTCATTGTGACCTTAGGTTAGAATTTTGTCTATTAACATAATATTTTATTCATATTTCAGGATGGTCGAAAGACATGCTTCATTATTGAGTCTCCTTGGAGACGGGATGAAATATATCACGAGGCGAATGTATTTGACAAGTCTATTAACATCCCCTTAGCAACCACGGTCATCGAATCCTATTGAACGCTTCGTCTGCATGACGTTACTTATGCACATCAATTTCACGAGAACCGAGATCGGGTCGCCATCGAAAGTAAAGATGGACGGGAAAAGGCACAGTTTGTGACTGATGTTCCTACTGTTATGAAGTTCATTGAGGATAGGGGAGTTTGTTCTCAAGGTGAGTTATCGGGGTTTACGGAGGTCGACAGGATATTTTCTACTCTGCTGTGGTATTTTTTATATTAATATGTATGTTTTTTTATATTATGTATGTGACGTGAGAAAAGAAGTACTATTTTTGCAAGTTTTCGTCAGCTTTGGAATCCCTATCCCCTCTTTATTATTATACCTAGCTGAATTATTAAAAAAGAAGTCGGCGGCGCTAGCCGAATGCGTTTACTACGCTCCGTGAAGTCACGAAGGTTAAGCGCATTCGAGACTCGCGGGTTCGTGGTTGGGTGACCGGCCAGGAACCCCGGGATCTAACGGCGTCGAGCCCCTGGCCGAAGGGATAAAAGGCACTGACTGACTGCGACGTGACGAGACTTGACTAATATTAAAAATAATAATGCACATTAATGGAGGATTACTCCCAAGGGCAAAGCGCTCAACGCCCCTTAAGGGGCTTGGAGACGCGTTGCGTCAAGAAGTGGACGCAACAAATAAAAAAAAAAGTCAAGGAGCGTTTTTGACATTAGATATAGGAAATATTCGGCCCCTTTTAATAGAAACTATTTGCATCTCCGAAGGTCTACCGATCTATTAAATAGTTCTGCTGGCAAAATTACTAAACCTTCCATTTCTTCCGCATCTAGCAAGGTAGTTGAGAAACTTCGAGCAACCATCTACTTATTTAACGCGCTCTGATAGCAAGTCCGCTCCAAAGAAAAATTACCATCATCACTAAAACATAGCCTCGATAATCACCGGAAATCCGTTCACATGGACAATTTTTCAAAATCACAAAATAGGGATCCATGGAGATGCAAACAGAATATTATCATCGAAGAATTTCAAAACGTCATTAGTAAATGAATAACGCAGCTTCAACAGTTTTACATATTTGGTCTTCGCATGAAGTACGACGCATTTTGATGAACACCATTTTTATCAGGTTCCGAGGACAACATTCTTTCTACTTTCTACGATGGGAGTATGCGCAGATGATGATGATAATAATAATAATAATAATAATAATAATAATAATAATAATAATAATAATGGTGTCTACATAGAAACATTATGTGATGTGTTAACTTTGCTTCCTTCTGTAATTCTCTGACGTTTTAAAAGATAGAAAGAGACAATTGGCTTATTAATGGTCGCATTTCTATTTCACTTTTTTCCTTATTAACACATTTCGAGTTAGAAATCATTTTGAACTTACAACCAGTGTCCTTTGATTCCTCAATTGTAGTGTAGAAAATACTGAGAATTGATTCAAAACGTTTATGCTCGTAGAGGAATAGTGCAAATGATATTTCCTTTCAATGTTGAGCTATAGAACTCGGTAGAATATTCTTGAATTTTTCAATGTTCCCGGTCGGTAGGATGGAAACATTAAACGAAGGTTCATTTAGCGATAAAATTGAAACAAATAACTGCCGATAAAACAAACCGCTTGCCGCAAAAAGTATCGCGATTGAATGACTGCGGCCCGTGAATGGTCATGAACTGTTTCTCAGGCTAGAATGTCTTCCATGCGCCTTTTGTACTCGATATAAACTGCGAAATCTTAGGCTAGGCTACTAGCACTACGGCATTAAGGAATATTTTTTAAGTAAGGATTTTAAATGTAATTTTCAAAAAAACAAGTGAGGTGGAGTTACTGTTTAAGAAAATTATAGTAATAATTTCAAAGGTTATTGCTCCCCATATGGAAGTATCGTTGTAGAACATGGTAACTCTAGTTCAAGAAAGCTAAATATTATCAGAGAGAAGTAATTTTTATAGTTTGACACATTTTAATCTTAGAACATTTGCCTTAAATTAATTATCTGGGCAACATTTTATAGACATTTTATATCGTTCAAAACTAGATCTTCATATGTTCTAATACTTCATTAGTCTGTAGATAATCAATTCGAACTTGTAGCAAATGTCCTTTGAAAACGCATGAATTCATTAATAAATGGGAAATCGCGAGAATCAGATGAAATCTCCTCAGATATTTTCAAAATTTGCGGAGAGGTTATTCTCCGATACTGACTAGGGCTGTTTAGCATTTCTATTAACAACGTCAGTGTTCCGAAAGACTGGAAATCAGCTATCGTTTTATCGAGCTGCAATAAAATGGAAGTGTCTAATTATCGTTCAGTATTCGTCAATTCGGCAGTGTGTAAATTAATGGAACTCTTAATATCCGAATATACACTATGCGAATGCGAAAATCAAATTAGATTTTCAAGGGCAACATGGGTTTAGAAGTGGATTCTCTTACAAAACTCATGTTGTTACTTAGGAGTTACCTTACTTTAACTTAGGGTTACTTACCTTAACTCTTTCAGGAGTTAGCTGACGCAGTTGACTAGGGCGAAAGGTTAGATGATGTAAAAATTGATTTTGCCAAACGATTTGATGTAGTTCCGCGGAAACCGCTTGTTAAGAAATGTTCGTTGTCAGTAATAGGTAACTCGTGTAGTGACATGGATTAAAGTGTTCCTTCGCGACAGGAAACGTTCGAGTGGGACAACAGCTTTCGAATATCGGCGATGTTACATCGGGGGTTCCACAAGGAAGTGTAGTATCAAATGTGAATTGGGAAGGGCTGCCGTGTGCAATATCAATTTTGTTACTATTGTTGTATTATTATTTATAATATTATTATTAATAATAATAATAATCTAAAACTGACATTTCTTTATTTTGTAAATTTCTGCCACCATGTTATACTCAATCTTGACGGTCTTCGCTGGTGGCGTAAGGAAGCTGATATTTTGTTTAATTTGGAAATTAGTGGTGCTACAGAATGGCACAGACTTTCTCGTACTAGTGAGTTTTCTAATTTCTTTGGTCTGGGCTAGTTTTTCCGGTCTTGCCCCTTCCTCTTGCCAGTTGCAATGTTATTGTCGTCCAAAGTTCATTTTTAAAATGTAAAACAAATTTCGGTTTCCTAATTTTAGAACCGAAATATTACTTTGAGATTATTACAGAAAAGTAACACCACACCCTATATGGACATTTTTGGAGAAAAATTTGGAGCCGCTTTTAAGAAAATGGCGTTTTACAAGTGGTTAAACGCTTCTGTAAATGCGAAATTTGAAGTTCTTTTTCGCAGAAATCTTTTTAATTTTCGAAAAACTTTATTGATCATCATTTGAAGGACTTTTACTCACAAATGCAGTCATGTTTACAAGTCGCTGCAAATGTGAATATTAACGGCGTGAGAGATATTTAAAAAATATATATTTGTGTAATTTTTGAAGAAACAAAAGAATACATCAAAATGAACTCCATACCATATTAAACATTAGCACTATCCGTTCGTAAAGTTAAAAAAATTAGAGCCATTTTTGAGAAATGACGTGTGAACATTTCTGAAATTGCGGGATTTTGAGCTCATTTTAACAGAAAAGTTTTAAGCTTTCGAAAAAGTTTATAAGACATCATTTAAAGCACGTGTACTTGTAAATGCAATAATGTTAACAAATAGTCGCTAATGTAAATACTAAGGACGAGAGATAGGTCAAAAAAGTATTTTCGTAATTTTTGGAAAAAAAGTATAGAGCAATATGTCATTTAAGTCAACTCATAGAGTACATTTAGCACTATCGCTACCAAAAGTCAAATGCAGTTTTGGAGAAAATCTAGTTTTTGTAATTTTTTAAAATTGCACATATTACACGCAATATTGCGCGAAACTACTAATAGTTTTAAAAAATGTACGTGATCTTAATGAAAGAAGGTGGACAACAAATGGACAACAAATTTCATTTTAAGGAAAAATCTCCATCTTCAATTTTGTAGTGGTAGGAAGACGCTGAGTTAACACTTAAAACCGGACCCATATCACATTTATAAGTGTATTTTACTCCATTCTTACATGAAATTTAAAGAAAAAATTTGGAGCCATTGTTTCAGAAAATTTTGAAAATGTTCCAGAGGCTTATGTAAAGTACCGCTAAAAATTAATAAATGATTTTCAACATCGTAAATCTTTGAGTAAAGCCAGATTGAACGGGGAATATTCATTTTGGAAAAAATCGTACGAATGGTTTAGAAGGTAGTGCTGTTCACAGATGGACGGAAGGACGTTTCGGAGAAAACAAGTTTTCCGGTGTCAAGGTCGCACTATCTCTGAAACCTGATTACATGATGTTTTTGGAGGGAGAAATGCACTATATATTAAAAGATGTTTTATCTACTTTTCCTGTGTCAATGCCCCACAATACTAATTTTTCTGTCGAAAAATCACCGTTTTTTAGCGCAGCATTACATAACTTTCTCTGTACTACATATATTACTCCGTATATACATACGTATACAAAAAAGTAAAGAAAATAGCCAACATAAATTACATCCATGACGAATTCCACCAAGAGGGTGAATAGGAACGTGAATCCAGCTTAATTATATTGCTTTTACCATTTAAAAATTTTAAATATTGAAAAAAAAAAGGCTTAACATTCATCCATTTCTGGGTAATTATAGCACCAATTCGATTCGAATCAACACCGATTCGAATGTAAATAACTTAGGAAAATATATATATATATATATATATATATATATATATATATATATATATATATATATATATAGAGAGAGAGAGAGAGAGAGAGAGAGAGAACACACTTAGCTGGACCACGCAAGTAGGTACGACTTGCCAAAAAGTCTTTGCAGGCCTCCATTCCTTAAAACGTGTCAGAGAACTACTACCTATTAACGCCCGCATAAACCTAGTAAATTCACTCATAATGCCTCACTTCGATTATTGCGATTTCTTACTTACGGACTGAAAGGTCAAACAACAACGCAAATTACAAATAGCACAAAATGCATGCATCCGTTTCTTATTCGATCTTAGGAGATACGACCATGTATCGGACTTTTACGGTCCAACAAAAATTCTTTCAATCGAAAAAAGGAGAACTTTACATAGCCTCCTCCTACTCTATAAAATTTTGAATAATAGCTATCAAACGCACTTATCGCACAACTTTAAAATGCTGACACTGGAACGATCACGCTCCTTGCGATTACTATGCATACCTCGGCACAACACGGTATCCTACAGTAAGTCATTTACTGTCACTGTAATTAGAATATGGAACTCTCTACTCACATATCTAAAACAAATTTGTGGTTTCAGAAAATTTAAAACCCAAGTTAGTGACTGGATCAAAACGATTAACTAGAAATAACATAAGCCCCTATTCCCATTTTCACACCCTAATTAAACACCATGTCTGCTATCATCACTGATCAAATTCGATTACATTTAAAGACGTCAAGCTCTTCTCCTGTATTTTTCTCCTCTTAACGCTATCGCTGAAAGCCTTAACATATCTTCCTGTCTAATCAAATGCCTCAAAACAAGTATATTACATATTAGATAAGACTTTCATGCATTTTCACACTGCATTGTATAATATTTTCGTGCTACGTTATGTTTATCTTGTTCACTTTCCCCAGTTTTCCTAATTCATTCTAACTCCCTCTATTCTTCATTCTGCCTTTTCACTTTTCCTTTAATCTTCGTATTTTCTTCTCTTGAGTTACGGCCCTAAGCCGCCATCCTGATTGAGGTTTTCCTGGATTTACTCAATCGCTTAAGGCGTATGCCGGGATGGCCTCTAGTCTTGCATCCCAGAAATAAATGTAAAATATGCCCTCCTTCTTTAAATTTGTTCACAGTTGAGGCATTCGGGATATAAGAGAATTTCTGGCATTTTTCGAAGGTAATATTATTGATTTACCACGCCCCTCTTGTAAATAGAATCATGGATTTTTTTTATAATATCATGGTAGCTTTAGAATCATGAAAATTGACTATGAAAATACATTCACACCTTGTTTCATTAGTTGTGCGTAGCACATCACCGTTAGCTACTAGGATCATTGCAATTTCGTAAGTAACGTAAAATGTGAGTTATCACTATTTCCGCCCAAATGCCTGAATTGTAATTATGTAAATGTAAATATTTAACTGGTTAGGCGGAAGAGCAGGCCTTACGCCCTGATCCTCGCCAGAAATAAAGACATTATTATTATTATTATTATTATTATTATTATTATTATTAATCTAAATATTTAATGTAATGATGAAACACTAAATTATGCAAGTTGTCACTTTATTTATGTCCGCACTCGGGATTGAGACTTTTTACGGTGATTCATCTACAAGGATTGGCCTTCATCATTTGATGTTCTTCCATTCTTCTTTTGTTATTAGGTCATTCCAGAGTGAATGACGCATTTAGATCAACAAAAAATTGACTCTATCACAACTGGGTCAAAACAATCTCAGGGACTGAGCCAACAGAAGGGACAACGTAATCCCTATTTGACATTGCCAATAGACCGATTCCCTTCATTATTAAAAATAAACCAATTGAACCCGATTTAGGTTTCCCCTGATCTCCGAATCCGTATTTTTATGATTAACACAGGAGGATTTATGAGGAAGGGCAATCTGCTCATCATAAGTCTCATAGGTCAAGAGGAAAAAATTAGGAAACAAGGGTCACTGGTAATCTGAGGTGCGTTACACATATCGCTATACAATTCGTTTTTGTCACTCAGAAGGGAAACAATGGAAGATTCCCTTTACGGTAATTGTCCTACGAAATCGATTTCGGTAGCGTCCAATATATTGGACTTCAGATATTTGTTTCTGTATAATATTACATCATTGGTTGTTTACAAAATTGTGCAATACTTATTCCAACAACATTGCTCTCTTTCTCGATATGAAATTACTAGAACCAAACACATCCGTCCTGATATATCACGAATAATAATCGATACTTCAACTGGAAGCATAAGAAAATTATTAAAAAGTGTTCAGCTATGGCAGATAAAGCACTTGTCCCTCCATAAGCCCGCCCTTAGACCAGATATTAAAAGTCGCGAGAAGGTAACTATCTCGCTAGAGTTTGCGGGTACTGAGTCCACAGAAAGAGGCGTGATATGAGGAGTAGAGTTATACACATTGTTCAGGGTAGCCTTAAATAGCTGGATACCAGTGCCATGATGGTCTCATAGAGAAGTCACGTGACAGTTATTGCCCCAAATGTATCTGTATAAATTTCTATTTCCACTACTAAAGCAAAGATATGATTTATAAAAGTGAAATAATACGTAGTACTTCTAATAGTTGACAGAAAAGATAATGTACCCAAGGAATTAAAATCGAATGTTGTTTACGGAATAAACTGTCAAAATTGCTAATATTCATACACAGGTCAGACCGCCCAACAACTTAGGCATGGTGTTCGAAAACAGACAACCTTGTTTTTGGCACAATTCAGTAACCAAGCACAGGCTTGAAACGGGGCATAGCTTTGATTTTCAAAACCCTTGTACATTACATCAGGAACCTAGATACCAGGCACGCCTGTGCCTAGAAATGTTAAATACTACAACTTATTTAACTCTGAACACCATGATAGAAATATCAAATTTGCACCGGGAGCGGTAGCTCAGTGCATCAACTTATGCCACTGCAGCGCCCTGACCGGGAGGTCCTGGGTTCGAGTCCTGACGGCGCGCCGCTGCCGCTGCGGCGGCAGGATTTTCGACACTAGGTTTTCAGCTAGGTCGAATTCAGTCGCTGCCTGGAGGAGAATTCTAGGGCCGGCTGCTCTGATCGGTAGTTTTCCGTGGTTTCTCCGATCAACACCAGGCGAATGCCGGAGCAGTACCCTTCCAAACGGGCCACGGACCGCGCGCGATCTTTCCTTCCTCTTCCTTGTCCTATCCTCTCCCCTTACACACACACTTACACTAACATTCACTACAATATCACATATTCCGGTATTGAGTATTGAGTCCGGTATGGTATTGAGCGAGTAGCTCTGGTGCAGTGAAGACCTCCTGCACCGAGGAGTCTATTAGCTCGCGAAATTGCGCTATTAGCTTGCGGAATTACGCTACATAATAGCCATTTCTTTTCGCAGGACGTTCCAGGCGGTGGCAGCGCAGGTTGGCGCCTGTTTGGCTGAGGAGGTCTGGGAGACCTTCCGACCTTTACCAGCGAGAGAGACCAAAACCGGACCACAACAGGAAAAGTCGGCGGAACACCAGGGACGTCGGCGGTTCAATATGGACCCGAGGAGGAAGAAGGAGCGGGAGCGCCATGAGGGCCAAATGGACCACAGCGGGATTACATCGGCGGATGTTGATTTGGTAAGGACGATGCCAACTGCACCTGGGACGCATGCGATGCGGCGCAACCACTCCCACTCTCCCAGCAGGGACCGACGCCCACCCCACCCCAACCACGACTTCAATCCTGCTAAAAGACCCGGAAACGGACGGACGGACGGGCGGGCGGGCGGGCGGGCGGACTGACGGGCGGACTGACGGGCGGACTGACGGACTGACGGACTGACTGACTGACTGACTGACTGACTGACTGACTGACTGACTGACTGACTGACTGACTGACTGACTGACTGACGTTTCACCGTCATTCGAGTTTTTGGTATCAAGGACCCAAAAAGCATGGATTCTCGCTACACCTTGTGCCAGAGATTTTTTTCTACATTTAGCAACGATTTATCTGTTTTTTCGTTGCCAGGGCCCTGTAATAAAGTGTTTTTCTCTAGAAAATTCGCAGTTTTTTCGCGTAGCCCTAACGTAACTTTCTCTCTGCTCTGTAGAGAGAAAATACAAATCGATCGATAGAATCGATTAGATCGATATCCGAAAGTGGGAGTAGTAGCACGTATTTTACCGTCCCTTATTACATACTAGGAGATAATTTCATGAAAACATTCTGAGCGGGTTGTCTAAAAAAAAGTGCATATATTTCGGGCAAAAGTACACAAAAATCTCACATTTTCGAAAAATTGAAGATTAATTTATTTAAAGCACCGTCTTTACGGATGAGATTTCATTATCTCTTTGAATTTTCAAAAACTGTAAATTTCAATTTTTTTTCGGCGTCTTCCTACTAATAAAATATTAAAGATATAGATTTTTTCCTTTAAAAATTGAAAACAGTTTTGAAATAAGGCCATCTTCAATTTTTCGAAAATTTCAATATTTTTCGCGTAATTTTTAGTAAAATACAGGCACTCTTTAATTTTATTAAAACATTTTTTCCTCAAAAATGACATTAACAATTGTAATTAAATATTGTTCTCGGATACGACGCGTAAGAGAATGGCAAAGGTTAGGTTCGTTGACAATTCTGATTTTTTGAAAATTGCAAAAATTCAAATTTTTTCGACGCCTTCCTACAAGTAAAATATTAAAGATAGATATTTTTCCCTTCCTGAAATCTGTTCCTGAAAGATAGATGTTGAAATATTGTCATGTAGTACAATTTTTCGAAAATATGATTTTTTCAAAAATTATGATAGATATGTGTTAATTCGGAGAGAAATTGTGAAATAATAGTATTATCTAACCATTACTAAAGACGATAAAGGACATGCAGTTTCAACACCTCTAGTTTTAAACGTGCATTACCTTCTTTAAAGATCTCATTTTTACTTTCTCTCTACAACTTATGCCGTAGAGAGAAAGTTATGTAATATACAGACTGACTGATGGATTAACACACGGTCGGACGGACGGATGGACAGGCGATCGTTTTGAAAAAAAATAACACTTTTTCGGTATCAGGGAATCACAAAACGTGTATTTCCGTTGAAATACCGTAGTCGATTTAACGCAGCATTACATAATTTTCTCTACACTATATATACTACTCCGTACGTACGTACGTACGTATACTAAAAAGTAATAAGTGTTTTTATTTCTCCTGTAATCGTTTATGAATATTTGTTTTACTTTCTTTACGAATTTGCTATAATTAGTAGCATTTACCGCACAATGCTATGGTGAATTAAATTTCTGTACTAATTTGGTAACAAAGTTAAAAATAATTTTCTAAAGGTATTAATTTACAGTAAACTCGATGTATAATGCTAGATTTTTTATATTTAATTATATATTTCTACAAATGCACATAACTACATATTATTCCTGACATTTCAGCAACCATATACATGCACCATAACAATGCCTTAATGAAGCAGAAGTGCACTTCGGCCAACCACTGTAGAAACCGTTGGATTAATGCCACGCAGAAGTTTTTAAAGTCATTGCTAAATAACAAATAAGTTTCTCAAGTTATATTTTGTACATTTAACTGTTTCAAATGTGTGTAGGAATGTAGATATAAAAGTGCTTTTCTATTAATATTCTCTTTGCTACGCATATTACTCAGTGTACGTATGTATTCGACGAAGTAAAAAATTGGATCCATTGTTAAAAAACAATTGTTTAAAAATTGCCTACATTTCATGCAAAATTATATAATTGCGGTGGCGACTGTGTAACGGTTAGCGTAAAATGGGCTGATATACCCAAGTTCGCGGGTTCAAACCCGATCGTTCAAAGCCGTGGGTTCAAAGCCGTGGATTTTTAAGGGAGAAAAATCCTTCGTACGCCTTCCTTCGGAGGGGAAGTAAAGCCGGCTGTCCCATGTTAGTAGATTTACTGCATGTAAAAGATCCTCAAGCCTAAATGAAGCCTCTGAGCTAAATTCAAATTGCCTGTTTCGTCGCCCAAGTAATACCTTCTTTCTCCCCTAGTAGGTGAAAGGAGCGTAACGAAATTTGCGTGGTCAGACGGAAGAGCAGGCCTCATGGCCTGAGCAGGTAAATTCAAATTTCCTGTTTCTTCGCCCAAAAAATTTTTGCAGTTGCGGAAAATCAGGGATTTCAATTAAAATGAGACCCGCAACATTCTTTTAACCGTCTTCTACGCGATCCGAGGACTAAGTTAACTTCCAAACTTTGTAGATATTTTTGAGAAAAATTTTAAAATGCCGAGGCTTGAGTATCACCAAAAATGTACCACAAAAATAAAGTATCCGTTTCAAACTAGCAAGGCCTCAAGTCCGTTCAGATCCATCGGAGAACATCAATTTTGAAGAAAAGCGTCTGAATGATTTAGGCGCTAGCACTGACCACAAACAGACCCACACGTTTTGCCGTCAATCATTCGGTATCAAGGGCCAAAAAACATGGATTCTGACTGCACAAGGTCATAGAGGAAGTAATTTACTACGTACAGGAACATGATTTATCCCATTTTCGTTACCAGGGTCCGGCAATAAGAGTTTTTCTGTCGAAAATTTGCCGTTTTCCTGCGCACGATTACAATACTTTCTCTTCTTACGGAGTAGGCGAGAAAGTAAAAGGAGCTGCCGAAACGTTTATACAGTCGACTCCGGTTATAGTGAACTTGGATATAGTGAACCCTGGGTTATAGTGAACTTAGGTCGCAGGTCCCGTTTCACTGACATTACAAATAAGCGTAAGAAGATTCGGTTATAGTGAACCTGAACCTCGGCTATAGTGAACGTAGGAAATACGTCTTGAAAATTAATTCCTCGCGAAAAGTATAGAAGTCGCCTCATTGCTCCAAATTCCAGCACTAGGCAGCATTAAAAAATATCGTCGGCCAAAGGCCATAATCGAAGAAGCCTCCCCTGAGAAGAAAGCGGACCTGGAATGGACACCTTACTGATGGCCTTATGCCACTGTCTCACTGCAGAAACAAAGACCGTGCCCTGCGTGCGACGCGCTATTGCTTGCTTCTGTTTCAATGTTGGTGTCACTGGATATTCCGCGGCATAAAGCGCGTTGAGTTGTACTACATAGGCGACGGGAACCACGTGACTGCCACAGCCTGGCCTTATCCGCCGCGCCGCGCGAAAAAGCAATAGGTTTCATTAGTCACTTGCGCCATCCCGCCCCTCAAAGCATTTCGTAGGTTATTAGACGAGTAAACGGACCTGCAAGAGGCATTGAAGGGTGTCAAGACTGTATTACGATTCTTAGGCACAGGGGACAATGCAGAATCAAGTACGGAGATAGTACGAACTCTGGAGAAGGATCTAGAGAAATAACTAATGAAAAAGCACGAAGCAAATAATTGAAAATAATGGATTTTTTAAGACCAAATAAAAATATTGAAATTTTCAATTCGCGCTGTAAATTTATTTTGCTGTATCTCTGTATTAAATTTTTACCAGTACATGTCTTTCCAATTTTTTTTTACTATTAAAAAATACAGTCGACTCCGGTTATAATGAATTTCTGGGGACTAACAGTTTGGTTCACTATATCCGATGACGTCAAAATTAAAGAGAAAAACGATTGATTTTGTTAATATGGTAAATGGAGAGGAACATACAGAAACAGAATAATGTACTTGGAAATTCAATGTTTCTGTATTAAAAATTTTGGGAGAAGTTAATTTAGAAGAATAAACTGTGAAAAATATTCAACTTTCTTTAGTATTATTAGAAGGCTCCATGTGTTTTGATACTTACGGGCGTTTAATTATTCATGTGAGTGATATATAATTCAGATTTGATAGTCTATATCAGTACCGTAATAGAATGTCACTGTCTTTCGATAAGATTTGAAATAATCGTACATAGATTCCATGTTAGTGTTGATGTTACAATAATGGGTAAAATGTATTCAAATGCGAATTTGGATTGTAGAAAATACCAAATGGGATTCATTGTGCCATTTATTGTTACATCTTCATTAACAATCTATGAGTTGCGATTTTAATCTTCATGTATTTTTAGAGGATCATAGGATATTCCCAAATAATGGTATCCTTTATAGTGTAATTGATGTATATTGTGAATGTTATTGGGGTAGTGAATATATGCGATTGCGTTTTGAATTTGCTCAGTGTAGAAAATATATTTTCGCTACCACCATTTAATAAAATATGTATATTCTTCTGTATATTTAGTCGTCAAATGGCACGGATACATAGCCCAAGTATTCTTGTTTAGAATGAACAGTACATGACAGTACATGACCATTCACGATTCTAGAATTTTCGGAACCCACGAGCGTAACTGCATTCTCTTTGCAATTCACGCTTCCTTTGAACCGCAATAAATAAGATAGGTGTTGAATTATTATGTGCACATTGCTCTTATTTCTAATTATATTTCCTACCGTTCATTTAATAGAAAATAAAACTTGAAAGCAGCGACAGTGATAATGAAATGTGTGACTCACCTAAAATTTTGGATGTAACAAATTAAAAAGCACTTCAATTATTACCAGAAATATCAAGGATGGGCCACAAGTTATCATAGTGGACAGTTTTGAATTGGAGAAGAATAAAAGCGTACATTATTTTATTATTAATTTTGGCTTAAGTAATTTTCATATTATATAATCATTTTATATTTGAAATGTGAGCATTTTGGCCTAATCGGTTAAAAAAAGATTAGAAATTTCTGCACAAAATTGTAAATGTTTGCTTAAGCATGTAGATTTGCTATTTCAGTTGAAAAGATATTTAATAGTTTAAAGTAAAACGTTGAAATCTGTTCAAATTTGTTTCAATCAACTTTTAATTAAAAACAATCTACGGAAAATAAATACCTATCTCAATATGTATTTTTTTGATATCAAAATTGAATAAAATTAGAAAGTAGAACATTCATCACAAATATCGAGACCGCGTTTTATAAAAATACTTAAAGTTTTTGCATTCGCATACAACAATAAACAAATTGTTGTGAACATTAAAATGCCGTAAATGTTATAGTAAAAACAATTCAGATAATTTATTCGCTGAATTTCATGCATCTCAAAAATTGGATCGCAATATTCGAAATACAAATTTCAATTATACCGTCGCGCGAAATTGCATATGCCTGCATGGACTGCCCATAAACACCGGCAAATCGCAGTTGATAATGATGTCAGTAGAGACTCTAGATATAAGATATAGACTAGATATAAGATATAGACCCTATCGGTGAATTAGTGAACTTAGTGGAATTAGAGACTGCACTGGTTCGCTCTCGACAACAACATTCACAGAGGACAAAAATGAGTTTTCAAACTTGTATGAATATTTCAAGTCGTGGAGAAAGTAGTGCCTTCTACTCGCGCATAATGACAAGTATTCAATCGTAGAAACTGGCTAAGGTGGCTCAGGGCATCAATTGATGATACCGGAAGATCTTGGATTTCGAGTCCCGACGGTGCTGGGATTTTCGACACTATATAGTTTGGTCGAGTTCAGCTGCTGTCTGGTGAATTCTAGAGGCAGGCTGCTTTGATTGGTAGTTCTGCGTTTTTTCTCCGAACAACACCAGACGAATGTCGGTACAGGATCATAACAAACGGCCACGGACCTCGAGCGATCTTTCGTTCCTTTTCCTTGTCCTATCCTCACACCTTACACACACAGACACTTACATGCCCTACACTATCACACATGTTGGCGGCTTAGAGCTTATATCAGCAGGGATGGTGCCCCGCTAATGAGAGATTCCTGGTGGGAGAAAACTCCGCTCGCCAACGTGTAGGTCGTCGCCAGATCTCACTATTAAGATTGGGAAGATCACCGTCACACCGTGATAAAAATATGCACTACACTTACGGCACTAATGACCTCGAAAGTTGACGCTCCCAGAAACATTAATCAATCAACCGCTGGTAGACATTAAGACACTCGCTCCTACGTCGCCCTTGTAGATATCAACTCCTGAATAATAACCATCATTATACGCTCTTTAATGAATATAGTATTCATTATTCATTCAGATATACTATTCTTTACTTAATGTACATTCCTGAGGATGCGAATAAAATTGTACAGGCGAAATGTCAAAAATATAAAAATAACTCAAGGTGTTGATGAATTTCAGATTTTTACTAAATTATTAGTATCCAATAGATCAATTCTTCATTTACAAAGAGATTTTGTTCAATTTGTTCATCTCGAATTTATGAAATGTGGCACTCAACGTCTGGAGTCTACAAAAATATTTCTGAAGATTAGTAACGCTGTTGTCTCTTATAGTCTCTCGAGAGAAATTGTTGTATAAAAATATTTCGTATCTTGAAAATCCTACTTTAAATTCTTAAACTTTACAATCTTCTCCTATGAGAATTATTCAAATGATTTGAAGACTAGTTTTTACTAATAAAATTATGATTTATTGTTTTGTCACATTTGTCCAGAAAAACATTACATTCGTGGTGTGACTGTATTATCAAAAGTGTAATCATCTGGATAAAAAAGCATTCACATTTTTGACAAATATTTGTACAAAAATGGGTGAATGAACCTGCGTGTACAATGGTGTTTTTGTTGACTTGCGTTTTGCATTAGTTTTCGACGTTTTTCGAAAGGAAACGTCAAAGTTATCAGATTTTGTTGTTTATAGATTTCTTCAATAAATATATTTTTTAACGCCGAATTATGCATCACGATTAGCAGCAGCTCCATTCCATTCTTAATTTTCTTAATAATTCTAAATAGGTTTAAAAAAAATATTACTATTCGCTACAATGAAACTTCGTGCCTTATTAATTGCTATCGCATCCTTTTGAACATGTAATATACAGTAAATCAATATTTCTTCTTGATTGTCAATATATGTTTGCAAACGGTTAGTTATATGATATCAACTAAGTAAGAGAGAGGCAATTTCGTAATGTTTTCTTGATTGTTGTACTGCAGAGGTAATTCAATGGGATAGCGTTCCCTCACTAAGTACCTGATGTAACAAAACTAGTTACGAAACGTTGTAAAATTGCTGAAATAAGTGATTGTCATAAAAAAACTTTGGATACTTTTATTTCCAAATCTAATACACAGACAGTACTAAAAAGAAATTTATACTTTTCTAAGATATTTCTATGACAATTATCTTTCTCGTGTATCCTTTGCTACAATGTTCGTATATTCTATTATATACGGCAATAACATTCATTTAATTTCTATCAATTTCTATTTTTTCGTTAAAATGTTTCAAGCTACTTGACAATATGAAGGATGATATCTATCTGTGTTTGATCGATATCACTGTTTTAAAAATCAAAAGTGAAAACCATCACAAACAATACATTGCAGATCAAAAAATAAAAGTAAATGGTACTCACTCGCCCCTTGCGATCGCTTTGCTGGCTAATAAAGAGCTTGGAGCCCAATACCACACTGTGCGTCCGCCGCGCGAAACAACAAGCCTATGACTAAAGGTGAAGCCTGCGTGCGGTCTGCTGAATATTGGAAACAAAGAGTAACATCAGTGTCTATGAACAATTTCTCTTGAAGACTCGAATTCCGGCACGTAGCGGATGTTATGATCGTCAACAATGGGCGACCCAGAACCAAACGAACCGAACACGACACGTACTCGTATTCGATTAGTCATAGGATGTGAGACAGAGTCAATACATTCTTCAATCTTCGTGTCTTCAAAATAATACTTTTTGATTTCACTGATGATTTCCAACTCCATACTATCATGGAACAAAATATAAGCAAACCCTATAATCAGGAAGTTGCTCAAGAGTTTATAATATCATCAGAGAATTTATTTTGACGTGAGTTCCCGTTTTCTCTTTAGAAGCGATCATGTTGCAAACGCTCGATCATTTTAAAAATTAATTCATTGTTCGTTGGATAGCCTGAATTGATGCCTTACGTATTTAACTCATCATCTCTCTACTCTTTGCTATCGTGTCACCCCACCGCTACTTAGCAAGACGTTATAAATGTTTTCACTGTTCAAGGAATCGCCTGCCCCGGCTAGGAATCGACCAGGATCTCCTTTTACACGTCCAGGCGGTCTCACTACTTTATCTACCAAGAGAGTCAACTTTTTGGAGAGCCTTAGGAGTTAAGAACGCTGTCTGACGGTGGTACTATATATTTCCCCACTCTGTCAGTGTTGTAATTCAACAATTGCGTTTGAATACGTTTCGTGATTTGCAATAGTCAACCTCGGTTTCAATCCCTTAGATACTTTGAAAAACGTTTATATAAATGCTTTGGCTATTCAAAAATTGTTCGCTCCGACTGGAAATCGAACCCGGTTCTCTCGGAATACGTCCTGTCTTCGAAGATAGTGGTTGCAGGAATTGGGTGTTTACCGGGAGAAGGTATTAAGAAAAAAATACTACGCTCAAGAAGAATTAAACCGTGTTTAATGCCGAATCAGAGGTTGTAATTTTTTTACGAGAGCAACAGGATCCATGTTTGATTCCCGGCCTCGGAAGTTAAAATTTTGAACGGTCAAAAACATTCATAAACTGCATTTTAGTTCCAACTTCTGTACTCAAAAAAGTTAGACAATCTCAATCAGAAATCTAAAACAAATAGAAATTCCCCGCAAAACGACGTGTCGGTATGCGCTGGATCTCACCATGCAACGCGGCTGATCACCGTCAACCACCGGAATAAACCTTTCGCTACACTTTTGGGAATAATTACACTGCCATACAGATTATAAAAAAAATTAAGTACCCACTTGAATTTTTCCTGTTTTTTAATTCATACACATCGCTTAATAAAAACACATATGTACTTTTTCCTCATCACGTACTGTTTTAGACACTTTATACACTTTATGCTATATAAGAAATATTAGTACAAAACTTTGAAAAGTAAATGTTCAGTATACACATTTATTTATCAATAATTCCATTAAAAACGACGCCAAAACTTATAATATATTTTCACACAGTAAAACATGAAATATATGGAAAAAGGTATATATTGTGTACAAAAAATGAAAAATATTTAACTTTTCCTATTATTTTGGAAAGTTTCATCTCACTTTAAACGCCAGAAGTAATCTCTTAACATAGCTACGTCCCAACGACCTTGAAACCGTTTTTCAAGCCTTTTTCGTCCTGGTGAAATCGCTCTCCTTGTTCATCACGCACAGTTTCAAGATTTTAAGAAAAAATTTAGTTTTAGATCAAATATTTGTTTTTTCATTAAAATGCTTATTTGTGAACCGATACAATCACTCCTTTTAAATTTGCGTCTATTAATTTTGAAAAAATAGTCTTAATATATAAAATCCTTCGTCACTTTTATTCATTGTGTTCACAAAATTCTTCATTAAGCCGAGTTTTATATAGGGGAGGTAAAGTAACGTTAGTTTGACTTTTATTATGACGCGAAGGAGGCACGTCTTCGCTATTAAATATTTGTTTCATTACAGAATTTACAGTGGGGTACTCGATATTATGCTTGATTTTCTTCGATGATCCTCTAATATTAGCCATGCAAAAGTAGCAACCGTTGTGGTAATTACTAGGTTCGGCCCCACAGTGTCCATATTGCAAATGGCTTAGATGTTTTGTTTCCATTCAGTCAAGAGTGGTATAACATGATACACAAAAGAGTTGCGAAATCCACGGTTTATATTGATACACAATACATCCAAAATATAAAAAATGGCATTACGTAATTTTTCAGATAAGTTTTATTTAGAGACTCACGAATTTATTGTTTGAAATTAAATTATGCATTGGCGACAACTTCCTTTTTCGGTACTCATCTTAAAATTCACATGATTACGCTTACAAACAGTTAATACAAATAAATTACACAAACATAACAAAAAAAATAATTAATCTCGAAAATACCAACGTGAAATTAAAGTATTTTGTCAATATCGACGTTTACTAATATGGACAAAATGAGGGTCTTTAACAGAAAATCTGTAAGTGAGTTCCTCAAAAACCAGACGTGATGGCATTTCTTTGCAACGTCACATAGACGAAGACCTCGCAATGGAGTGGCGGGGACCTAAAAGATGTGTTACAAAAGCTAGTCTTCAACATTGCCAGGAACCAATTATTTATACGACGAAGTTATTTCAGTGGGTTGATGTAAATGTGAAGAACATTACCTTTATATTTTGTTCCAACGCTGAACATAATGCAGAAAGTGAACTGTCGCAATAAACGAAAATACAAAACCTGTAAAAGACACAACAAAAATTCATAGATTCATTCCTTTATCAAGACATCAAGTAATAAACAGATTTTCTTTGAAAGTGAAAGAAAGAATATATCAATTTCATAAATCACACGTACCCCTGTTTACATGATTGTCTTTTAATTTCAGTGTAATCTGGGTTGAAGTTCGTAAGTTCATGTCTGGCACATTCTAAGCAACACATGAAGTGAGATTTCTGAGTGTGGTTCTGTGTACGTTATAATGGCGGCAATGGTGTTTTGTTGCTTGGTCCGTGCAATGGGATGATACGGCAGTCGCTGCAGCAGAACGGTGAGTAGCTATTTGTGTTGTATTTCATTTCTCGTAATAATATGGGTGTCCCATTTTCAAACTTCCCAGACTTATGTAGCTCATTTCAGAGAATATTTTTCAATGTTTTAGACTGTCGAGTTATTGGAGAAATTCAAAAATTAAAAATAAAATAATTTAAAAAAAGTAGTGCAACGTTAAAAATGTAATTATATATATATATATATATATATATATATATATATATATATATATATATATATATAATCAGATGAAGGAGTGTATTTTGGTCTTGATTATTGCAAAATATTAAATTTGTATCACAATTATAATAATTAATAAAAACGATTAACAATGGCAATGCGAGGATTTTTTCCAAAACGTTGAAAATTAATTTTGTCTTCAAAATCTACCTTTGGGAAAAAAAGAAAACACTTGTTTCATATTTTTACCTACAAAGTCCACAGAAAAAAATTAAAACTCTGAGTCATTCAAGTCAAATTTTCTTAATTTTCTTAAATTTGTGCGATTTGACGAGGAATGATGTCTTATACAAGTATGTCATTTTGGGGGTGTACTTTTTACCATCTTATCTCGTGGTACCATTCATGAAAAACAATGGAGCCATTTTTATGAAAACTTTGAAAATGTCCCGAGGGTTTCATGTTCAGTATCCCCAAAATTAAAATATCGGTTTAAAATTCAAGGGGCCGCGAAATCAGCAAGATCGGTTGGGGAAAATCAATATTGAAGAAAATCGGCTGAACGGTTTAGCCGCTAGCGTTGTTCACAGACGGTGAAACGGACGGGCATACGGACGTTTTGCCGTCATTCGATTTCTCGGTATCAAGGACACACAAAACATGGATTCTGGCTAAACCACGTGTTGGAGGATTTTTTCTACATTTAGCAACTGGGTTTACTTACTTTCTCGTTACCTTGGCCTTGTAATAAGAGTTTTTCTGCCGAAAATTCATAGTTTTTACGCGCAGCACTACATAAATTTATCTCTACTGCGCAAGCGATAGCAAGCAAGTAAAATAGAAATGATTGAGAAAAGTCATAAGACATGCTAAAATCAAAAGATCAGGAAATTTTTTTAAGCTGAAATAACCAAAACAAAAGTAATGTGAAATATGGTAACAAATACCACTACAACTAGAAACCTTTTGGATAATATTGCTTTAAAAGATAACGTTAGTGATGTGAACGATCCAGCAACAGTGGCTGGTCTCTTAAACTAATATTTTTCGAGAATTGCTGCCGATCTCACTATGAGTTATCAGCCAAAACATTCAACATCACACGTTTCCACAAAAATTTCAGGCACGATGTTCGTTTCCGAAACTTTTTCCTATGAAATTCTCAAAATAATCGGTAAGTTATTAAGTAAATATTCAGCCGGTTTAGATGAATTTCCAGATTACTTAATAAAGACTTGTGCGCCTGCCATAATACACCCGTTAACTCACATATTAAATGCATCCTTACGCACCGGAACTTTATCTGATATTTTCAAAACGGCTAAGATGAATTCACTCTTCAAAGAAGGCAACAAAATGAAATTCAAAATTATCAGCAAATTTCTAAGTTTTTCAAAAATATTAGACTTTATTCACGTACGAATGGAAACTTTTCTCAGTACACACGAAGCCTTTTCAGATTGCCAACATATATTTAGAAAATCAAAAGTTAAGGAAACAGACATTTTTCCTTTTCTTTAAGATGTCGACTCATCCATGGATCAAAACAAAGCACGTATTGGAATATTTTTAGATGTTGCAAGAGCCTTCGACGTAACTGATCACTTTAAAAATCATCTTTGTAACGAATCCATGGTATTATTTGGTTATATTCGTACCTTAAACAACGATCTCAGAGAGTAGACCAGTATACACACTCCTTTACCCTGATTGATTGATTGATTGATTGTGAGTGATTCTGGGCGCGTCAACTACTGAGGTTATTAGTCCCGTAAGAATATTGCATGCTTTTTTCATCGGTGGTGGCGGTGATCTTCCCCCACTGGATGGCGAGATCCGCCGCCGACCTACCGTCGACTAGCGGGGTTTTCCCTAATCAGGGATCACCCACCAGCGACGCACCGCCCCACGCGGAACAAGTTCTCAGTCTCCGACCGGTCTCCCGGCATGTGTGGTAGTGTGGTGCCCGTTAGCGCGCGTGTGTGTGTGTGTGTGTTGGTGTGTGTGTTGGTGTGTGTGTTGGTGTGTGTGTTGGTGTGTGTGTTGGTGTGTGTGTTGGTGTGTGTGGTGTGTGTGTGTGTGTGTGTGTAAGGGGTGAGGATAGGACAACGAAGAGGAAGGAAAGACCGCGCGCGGTCCATGGACGGTTTGTTACTGGTACTGCTCCGGCAATCGCCTGGTGTTGATCGGAGAACCACGGAAAACAACCGATAAGAGCAGCCGGCCGCTAGAATTCGTCTCCAGACAGCGACTGAATTCGAACTAACTTAAAAGCTAGTGTCGAAAATCTTGCCGCCGTCGAGATTCGAATCTAGGACCTCCCGGTCAGAAGCACTGCAGTCACATCAGTTGATGCACTGATGCCACCGCTCTCATTCACTGCCGATTGCACACGGAGTTCCCCAGAGATCGATTTTAGGCCCTATTCTCTTCCTATTCTATGTAAACGATATGTCCTCGAAGATTCAAAAAAGAAGAACAATTCTCTTTGCGGATGATACGGATATTCTTTGCAATAAAAAACCATAAAGAGTACAATGTCAGATGTTTCAAATTGGTTCCGTAATAACTAGACAACGGATGTTTAGGGAAATGCCTATTATTTTCTAGAGATTTTTGGAAATGTCCACTAATCATGACAAATGATGACTTTTTTTTTTCTTTTAGCATAATGCCTTTTTTGCATAAATACCTTTTTTAGGACTTTTTTTGCCTGTTATTTATTCTATCTATATACAATGCTAAGATATCGGAAAATCTGCGATGGTCCAACGTGACCATTCATTACGAAACCTTCAATTCACGTCTTGAAATTTACAATTACGAGAGAATTCCTGAAAGTATATCAACTGATTTTTCTCTATTTCCCTATTTCATAAATACCAGCCATGATCTGAGAACATGGACGATTGACAATACACCAAGGGAACCGAAATTTTAAGTGGAAATAAATATAAATTCCCAGAAGGTTTCAGTGTTGCTAGTGTTAAACTGCTAAAATATATGCCAGTCACATTGTTCAGATATCCTAATCCACATTCAAACTGATTTTGTCTCCCAGTCGTCGCAAATTTAAAATTGTGATCCTTGAAAATTTACTGGTAATATGTAAATATTACTGGTTAATGGAAACTATTAAGAATAAAATGTAGGAGAGTGGTAAATATGTAAATCTAGTTTTCCATTAAAATGTACGTACTGGTTTTGTGCATTTAAGCTTACAAAATAATATAGACAAAAATTACAATTTTTCCATTTTATTGTGTATGTAACATATGACAGTGTCTTTTTTCTCCTTATTCATGACTTTTTCAATGCCTTTTTAGGCGCCTAAAAGACGATGTTTTAGTGCCTAAACATCCGATGTCTAGAAATAACTAATTAATAGTACACGAAAATAAAAAGATTTCAATGAAGATTTCCATATCAAATGAACAATTCTATACTCCATTGAAACTGAACTGTGTGTGATTGACTGATGAAAAGGTAACAAAATTTTTACGTCTCTCAATTCAGTCAAACCTCAAAATGGAACGTCCATGTAAATGAATTGAACATAAAATTAAGTTCATTATGCTACGATTTACTATTTAAAGTTTCATCCTAAAAAAAACAGTAATAAGTATTGTACCACAGTCTCTGGGTGAATGACCCCCATCTCGATCATGGTTCTCGTCCAGTTTCCTTAATCCTTTAAGAAAATCCCGAAATGGGTCCTTATTTTGCTCTTGGCCTAACTTTACGTGGCGAGACTCAGGTCATGAGGCCTGCTCTTCCGTCTGACAACGCAAATTTCGCTACGCTCCTTTCACCAACTAGGGGAGAAAGAAGGTATTACTTGCGCGACGAAACAGGCAATTTGAATTTTGCTCAGACGCATCATTTAGGCTTGAGAATCTTTTACATACAGTAAATCTACTAACATGGGGCAGCAGGCTTTACTTCCCCTCCGAAGGAAGGCGTACGAAGGATTTTTTCGCCCTTAAAAATCCACGGCTTCGATCGGGTTCGAACCCGAAAACTTGGGTATAACAATACGCTAACTGTTACACCATCGCCGCCGCAAACTTCCGCCGACTTCCATCCCCTCGAGCCAGAGGCCCTCGGATTTGGATGTCGTCCTCGGGACAAAAACGTCAACTTAACGACCTAGATACATAAATAACTATTATGACCAACACGAAGTAGGATCAGGAAGTGAGCAGTGGATGGATGAGCGATAAAATTGTGTAGTGATGTGATGACGTGATGTTGGTTAAGGCTTTGCCACACCACAAATAATAAGACCTTGCTTGTATAGTATTGTCCGATTGGCGCGTTATTCCTTTATTATAGTGACGATTGGACCAAGAGGCCTATTTCCGTTTTTTGTTTTTATAATTTATACGTGTGTGATGGGAATATTTCATTTCCATTTTATTCACTGATTCTGGCTGAAAGATCGGTGGTTCTGGCAGTGAAGGTGAAAGAATGCTGTCGATTTGTGGTATCGGGGGGGAAACCTTCCGCAGCGTTTGTTGCGGTGTTTGCGTGAGGTGTGAAAGTGAAGTAGGAGTGGTAGGAGGCGATGGAATTGGAGAAATGTTAGTTGTGTTCATTGGATAACGACGTACGCGAATGGAATAGATGTTACATCGTCTTTGATGTTCTCATTAAACACGAAATGAGTGTGTCTATGCTGTTGAGATTGTAGATTCGAGAAGTATTATGTCTGATCCTGATAGAACAGCAGATTCGGGACTACTTGGGGGATTTTCGCTGTGAAGTCGTGAACCAGATTGTGCCAGAGAAGGGTACTCGATATCATTAATAACTCTGTGTTAAGTTATAAGACAAAGAAAAGTTATAATACTTAATAAACCAGAGAGTCTCGCAACCTTATGTCAAGAATATGGCAATAGTACATTTTTGCTCTTCATCTACTAGTAATGAATCCAACAATTCAGTCCTACGCCATTGACCAGATATCTAAATTTCAATGATTTTCCTTTTGAGAATTGGCAGTAAACGTGCAAAAATTACGGGAACTTATCAATATATTTTACAGTTTTTTTTATTCATTCGGATATCTACAAGAAAATTTCCTTTCCCGGCCTTGCCATCCCAAGTGACGTAGCCCTTTCTCCTCTGAATTGAGTACATCTCCAATTCATAATCCAAATGCGGATAAGCGCAGATGGTGCGAAAATTATATTCTTCCATAATAGAACTACTATTTTAGTATTTGAGTCTCCTCTTTTACAGGGCCCTCTTAGATTGGATCAATACTTATTGCATTACATTACGTACGTGCATACTCCAAACATATGTGAGGTAAGTGTTCGGAAGTACTTGGTGCACTTTCATGTGCCCATTGTCCCTATTCCTTGTCGTGTAAACTATGTTAAAGCATTTTTCACTTATTTGTTAAATATTTAATGTCACATTTTTCCAGTTTTTATATTTTTTAAGTTGATATATTTACATTTTTCTATTCATTTTAGCCCTCAGAATGAGAACGAATAGGGCCTCGAAACGATGGCTGTAACATGTTCATATTATGTAACTTCACTATCTCTGCAGGTCTTTTAGAGTTCTGTGGGTAACATAGTTATTCAAACGATCGTTCTACATGTTCTCACGACATGAAGTCCTGCACGATTAGTTTTAATTACAGAAGAGAAAATTTGTCTTATAATTCTTGCCAAAAAATATCACCTGTATTCAGAATTCAACTTCTATATGGGTTAGGGAAGGGATTTCAAAATTTCAAAACACGTACACAGAATACACTTCTCCCCATACCACGTAACACAGTTTTTAACTGTTTTGCCGTTAAATAAAAAAAATAAATTATTAAATCTGAAAAGAAAAATAATTTAACTCTATATAACTGTCTGTAAGTTAAAACCCAAATAGTCAGTCTAGGAAATCAGCTTTTTTTAGTGTCAATTTAACGTTAAATATCTCTGATATTGAATAAATAAATAAAAAATAAAACTTTGGGAAGTTGAAGACAATGATTTAAGACTCAGAATCCATTCAAAATAATTTTTAACAATTATATTATTATAATAAAACCTCGCTTTTGTATTCCCGAAACACGTTTTCGCGTCATTTAATCCGTTTTCGTCGCGTCATTTAATCCAAAAAACTTCCGTTTTTTTTGTCCCTTGAATTCACCTTTGTTATATTGTGATTATTAAGATTTATGTTGTTAATATGACCCTGCTTTCATTGAAAATTTGGAAATTTGAAAATTTCCAGTTTTTAAATTAACACTAGAAATTTTTCAGTTTCGCAATTTTACTTTTTTTTTTTAAATTGTGCCCCCATTTTCACTATTTCGGCTATACAAATACAAGGAAGGATGGTAGCGACTTTCGCCATCTGCTCCGCCAATACTCACCGAGACGTTATTGATGCTCCTCCTTGGGTGCTGGAGGGAGTGGTTGAGGCGCCTCCTGGCGGGTGCCTGGGCGAGATGGCAAGGGCGCGGACCGCACCCGCCGGGGCTCCTCGGCCGGGAGATCGAAACGGCGCCGCCATCGATATATATCCGCGCGAGCTTCTGCGCGGGCGGCGGTACGCGCGGCCTCTTCTTCGGCGGCCTCTGCGGTTGGAGAACAAGCGGCTCAGCCAGGCCGCCTGCCTGCGCCTCAGACCCCGAGTCGCCCGAGTCGTGGCGAGGGTCGAGCCGGAAGCTCGGGGACTGAGTACTGAGTTCAATTGCACACTGCCGTGAGATTGACGGACGCGGCGCGCCGCGGCGTCAGCCTACCTATGCACAGCAATTCGCCATGCGAAGCGCAGTGGCGAAGGCACAATTCCCCGCCACTGGCAGGGTCTCTTGGAGCGGCGGAGGCGGAGGCGGAGGTGGAGGTGGAGGCGGAGGCGGCGCTGGAAGAGGTCGGCGGTGGCGCGATTGCATCGCGATGGTCGCTCCGCAGGATAGAGGATTTCGGTCTGCACAGCGGGTGGCAGGAGCAGGATAACCTGCAGACACACACGCAAAACACATCCCCTAATGCACATATTTCAAAAATGTGGAACGTTCACATGGGTCATCCTAGTTTTGTTTATTCGCCAACCGGGTTCCTACTATACCCGCAACGTCATAAGCTGGGTGCGGGGAAAGGGGTGTTGGTTCGAAGTTGCATCAGATATTTGCTTGCTTGCTGGCTTGCTTAATGATTCTGTTTGCGTCAACTTCTAAGATCATTATTCCTGTAACTTAAGTGTATGTTTTATCGCAGGAGGTAGCGGTGATCTTCCCCTGCTGCAGGGCGAGATCCAGCACCGACCTATAGAGGCTTGAAGACATTTCTCCAACTAGGCGTCCACCACCAACGTGGTCCGCCACCGCTATAGACGGGACAACCTCTAAGCCTCCGACTGGTCTCCCGATAAGTATGGTAGTGTACACTTGGATTTATTTAGAGCTGCCTCTGACGTAAATCAGCTGCTACGGTGACTCCCAATCGGAAGGTTGGAGGGACCGACTTGCTCCGACAGAGCAAGAAACAGAGAGGGAGATCGAGACAATCAGACAGCCGGAACTAGACAGAGAAGCAGTGAGGAAAAACAGACAGAGAGAGGTAGAAAGAGAAAGAGGGGCATAGTGAGAAACAGATAGTGGCAAACAGAGGAAAAAAGAGAGACACACAGAAAAACAGAGAGAGGCATACACGCAGAGAGCGACACACAGAGAGACTGGGACAGAGAGGGAAAAGATAAATAGAGAGGTAAAGCTACGAGAACAGAGATAATGGCAGAGAAAGAGAGACAAAGAGAGAGTAGACAGAGAATGAAAGGGGGAGAAAGAAAAGAAAGAGAGAAAAGGGAGTAAAGAGACAGAAAGACACAGAGAGAAGAACGAGACAGTGAGACAGAGGGGATCAGAGCGAGAGAGACAAAGTGAGAGAGATTCATTCTCGCAGGGTGACTGCCATTGCCCTAAACAAAATAATTTATTGATCTGAATCAGTTTAAATGCCTCTGGTGCTATTTACACATGTAGCAAGAATTGACGGCTGGAGAATTCATCAAATGGCTCGAACAGTTTAAAAACCTTACTTGACCAACTGCCCAGGATCCAGTGCTGCTGATCTCGGACAGCTTCGAGGTCACATTACTTTAAACGCATACAGTTATTGTAAACAAAATAAATACTGCTTGAAGAACTAATGCGTTCATTTTGCTTCATATTTTTTAGTGACTCCCATTATCCGCATGTGTGGATAATGGGGGATAAATGCAAAATTTGGAAATTCGATATGTGGGAGAGTTTTAGTGATTTTTAATTTTTTGTGGTGAAAACGCAAGCTTAATAACTAATCTGTGTTATAAAAGCACATTCTTGTTCATAGGAAAAATTCGTACTGATTGATATTGAAAAAAAAACAAAAAGTGATCCTCATTACCCCAGCTTCCCCTACTCCAAAATTCTACTCTTGAACACATTCAGGGACGCTGAAGACCTAATCTGCATAGGTAATTTCTTCCAAAACAGCATTGCTTAAATAAAGAATGAATACGAAATATTTCCTCATTCTAGGTCGAGTAGATCTGCACGTAACGATTGCCATTAGATTTGTCGAAAAAATAGACTGAAGAATTACAATTTAAAAATTTGTGTGGTTGTGGAAGAACAAGATAAGATCATTTACTAGATATTTTAAACCAACCTAATTCGCAATAATATGGTGTTGTGTTCATTCCTCCTCAGTATGAATATAAACGTGAGTTTAGCTCCCTATGTAGCCTCAGGTCAGTATTTGCAGATGTGTTAGTAAGGAAGGGGGCGGGCAATACACAAAGATTGGGAAAATGAGAGAGCTTACCAAGCCAAACATAATGTTTTGTGTCCATAGTTTATTCGAAATTCTCACTTGACGAATCGTTCTCCAAATTTTTCCTGATGCACAAACAACATGCTTTTTCCAATTTAGCCACGTACCTGTGTGCGCTGCCGGGAGGGCTGTCGCCTTCGCCAGACGTTTCAGCTATCTCTATCTCCTCCGTCTCCTCCGCAGCAGGGGGAGGGGGTACTGCCTCCACCCTGCACAAAAAACGCGGATTTCATCACTGTCGATTGGGCAAAGGATATGGAGCGAAAAAAAATCTTCGAAATTCCACGATTTGTCATAAATACCAAACAGTACGTCATTGAAAACTTTTGGAGAGCTGTTTGGCGGTCGGGTTTTGTATGTTTTTGCATATATCGCCGAAGCTATGAATCCTACAAATAATTAGTATATATTCGAAGTAGATGTTTTTTCAAGAAAATGGTCTGAATACTTTTTGTTTTATGAAGGTTTACATTTTTCAATATCAATAAAATTTAAGTATGAAAATTGAATGCAAATTAAATGAAAATTGTACATTTGTAAATTAATTCAATTAAAAAAGAGATTTCCTTAAATTTCGACCTTAAATATTTCCATGATCCACCGTTCTTTTGTGACGCACGTCAAAAGTAGTATCAATATCTATCAAGTGTAACTATAACATTCACTACAGAAAATTATCTCAAAATACATGTACTTTATTTTACAACTCATTGTCAGATAACAAAACAAAACCATTATGAAGTTTAAGGGCCAGGAAAAAACTGTTCTGCTAAATAACTGCTTCTATGGAAATTGGGAACCATAATTGTCCTCTTTGAGAAACCTCATTGACCATAGTTTTCAACTATCGTTGTCCGTGTTCTCGCAGGAATGTGTGATTTCCCAAACAGAACACGATGAGAGACAAAAGCGAAAATCTAGAAGCCAACATTTCTTAACAAACTTCGTCCAAAAGGTTCGTTGCTACAGTTATTCATTATTAAACTTAAGGTACTACTAAAGGTAGTACAAATTCTGGAAAATGTGCAGTCAATGAAACCTTCGCCATACATTTCACAGTATTTTACAGTTTTGAAGTTATTTAAATGCATAAAAGAAAATAAAGAAGAAAATACATACCTGGGGGCTCGCAAATTCGTTGAGCATCTGACTCTTCTTAAATCCATTTATAATACTATAAAAGCAGAAACTTTTTACGAGTGTGTTTGAAAGGTCACAAGCTAAAAATTGAGTAAGTTAATGAAATATGCGAACAAATGCAGATCAAATAAATATCATGCCTGCTACCTCAGTAACACTTCACATGCACCATAACAACCCTTAATGAATCAGAAGTTGTGTGGTCAACTACTGTAGAAACAATTCTTGACTAAATGTCACACAGAATTATTTTTTTTAGATATTAATAAATAATGAATAGTTTTTTCAACCTAGATTTTATACTTTTAACCGTTGCAAATGTATGTACTAATGCAGATACATCAATATTACTCCCGACACCTTTGCAACACTTTACAGGCACCATAACAACGCAATGTTGAATTAGTGCATTTCGCTGTGTTCCTACGGTGTATTTTAATTATATTTTTCCAGTTTCTATGGTGTGCTTACAACCAAGAATACATAGGTTCAACGCACATTAATATGTCTTTATGGTGACAATATTTGATTGCTAAGGTGTATCATATGATGAATTACCTCGTTTTTAGATGTACCTACGTCGTATTATTAAATTTCTACACTAAAGTTGTCAGCCAAAGTCACTTTCTTTTAAAAGTATTAATTTACAGTGAACTCAGTGTATATTGCTAGTTTTTTATATTAAACTATTGAAATATATGTACTACATATGCAGATAAATGAAATATTATTCCTGACATCTCAGCAACCCTTTTACTTGCACCATAACAACGCAATGTTAATTACGAGTAGTGGACCTCGGTCTGTTGGCCACCGTAGAAGCATCACTGATGATGACACCTTATTTTCGTAGCGCTGCGAACGGATATCCACTAGCAAAGTACTTAATACTACATTCTAAAAAAATGAAGCAAATATAAAAATTCAATCATTTTTTAATTAGTTTATTTTTGGCCACATTTAGATTTCTAATACAAAATTACGTTGTTTTAATACCATAATTCTACATTAGTACAATACAACAGTGTTCACAATAATTAGCATGTTGTTTTGATTTCAAATTTCCGATATAATACCAGTAACTTTACAAAATTTAACCACTCGGTTTTGATATTCCGGGGAAAGTGACAGTGCACTTACGTCCAGTCCTCGCAAGATGTTTTTCCGGTCTAAGGAGAACTTGGGACATGACACTATGCTGTTGTCCAAGGTTAGATTTCAGCTGCACATATCACAAGTTCGGGGGAATTCTTTTGTAGTAGGTGGAGGTGGCTTAATTTTGAGTGTCCCGTCAGGATTCTTGTTATGACCACTTGTTCTCTTCTGATAAGGTTTTTGTTGGTTACCAATCTATTTTGTTTAATATTTTGATAATGGGTTACTTTCTTATGAAGGTTACTTCTTTTAAGCGTTGTCCAGATGGAGAACCATTTTTCTTCCATTATTTTTCCAACATATTTCACTAGACCTTGGAGTGTAATCGAGACTGCCTGTACAGTTTTTGGGTTATCAGTTGTACTTCCACCAACTACACTGACAGTTTCCCTTTGCTTTTCTGTATCTTGTTTCATATCCCAAATCAATGTTACTTTTTTATCAGACTTGGTACAGGATACAATTCATCGATTGTAATTTTTTGCTATTTTTGCAGTGGGAAATTTGAGTATAACTAACTTTAAATATTTTATATATATATATATATATATATATATATATATATATATATATATATATATATATATATATATTGATGGCGGTGAAGATGGCACATAAATCGGCTGTAAGATGGCTAGCATAGAAGTTAAATTGGTGTTTAACCAATGCATTTTTCGTTTGCACTGTTGATTCTGTTCCTTATGTATTTTTAATTATTTTGGCATAAACTGGATAAAACATCTCGTAATTGTTGGCCGGTTCGCCTGTTGGCCTGAGGATAGGTCTACTGAAATATCCGAGATTATCCAAGGAGGAATTTTGTAATTTCTCTTCTTTTCTACTTTTCTGTGATCCAAATTAAGTTCCCTAAATACTTCTCTAGTTTTTGCATACAATGACATAAAACGCGAATGCTCTATGTACTCTTGTTTTTTAGGATATATGTCCTGTACTATTATTTGACTGATGGACGTGACCGCTTTTAAAGCATATTTGATTATTAGTTCGTTTCTGCGATGAGATAATGTGTGTTCATTTGCTTCAATTAGTATGCTTCTGATGGGACTGGTATGATAGGATCTGATGGGACTGGTATGGATAGTGCTAAATGCACTCTACACATGCCTTGCCAAAATGACATAAACGCCATTCTGTCCTATTCTTTTGTTTTTCAGAAATTACAAAAATGTTTTTTTGACTTGTCTCTCACGTCGTTAAATGTATTAGCGTCGATTTCTTCACATTATTGTATTTATGAGTACATATGCTTTAAATGTCATAAAATTTTTCGCAAAATACATTTTTCGGTCAGGAGGAGCTCAACATTCCGCGTTTACAAAAACGCTCAAACCCCATTTTCTCAAGAATGACTTCAAAGTTTTCGTATGGATGGTACTAATTTCACTGTTTAATATGACATGAAGTTCATTTTGCTGTATTCTTTTTTTTAATTATAAAAATGTATTTTTATGAAATAACCTTCACGCAGTTAATATGCACATTTGCAGCGATTTAAATTTAAAAAAACCTTAATTTGCATTTACAGCGATTTAAATTTTTTAAGACGGCTCCAAATTTTTCAATGAAAATTCCTAAGGGCAGAAGTAACTATTAATGATATTTGGCAGGGAATTTAATCAAAAATACGTCTTTTTGCAGATGATTGTATAATTTATCGGGAAATTAAGAACACAAGTGATACAGAAATATTGCCGGTTGATTTAGATAAGCTAGAATCATGGGCTATCACAAATGAAATGAAATTAAATCCCAGCAAGTGCAAGTTCATTAGATTCGCGCGTTCTAGAAAGACAGACGATATCATATATAAATTAGGAAATCAGGATATTCCGAGGGCTAAATGCTGTAAATATTTGGGAATTGTACTAAACGAGGATCTGAGTTGGACAGAACACGTAAATTATGTAGTGAAAAAGGCGTGGAAGGCATTACACTTTGTAATTAGAATACTTATAAAAGGAAGTGGAAAATCAAGGGAATTAGGGTACCCGTCTCTAGTACGTCCGATATTAGAATTTGGTTCCATTTGTTGGGATTCTTATCGTTTATGGCAAATAAAATCTCTCGAGACAGTACAAAAATATGCTGCAAAATTTGTTAGAAGAGGACGTTCAAATTCTGAATTTATATCGTGGGAACCTTTGGAAAAACGCAGAGAGAAATCGCGTCTTTGTGCATTATTCAAATCAGTAAGAGGGGATCGTCCGTGGGGTGAAGTACGGGAAAGACTATCTAAACCAACTTACGTCGCGCGGAAGGATCATGGTTTCAAAATTCGGCAAAGAAAACAGAGAACAGATGTAGGTAAATTCTCATTTGTAAACAGAACGATACAAAATTGGAACAAATTACCTGCTGCAGTGCTGAAGACTTTCCCTCAGAATGTCAAAAATTTTAAAATTAGACTAAGTAAATATGGTTAATAGATTAAGTTTGTAAAATTGTATTTGGTAACATGTTAATATTTTAATGTTGTTTGATGTTTGTTTTGTGTATTTTTAGAAATTTCTTAGAAAACGCTATCACCGGAAATATTCTATGTATTCCTAAGTAGCAAAATAAATATTCTATTATATTCTATTTATGACGAGGAATTACTCTTCTTTAATATTCTTAAAGTAATATTTCGATTCTATTATTAGGAAACCGAAAAAAATGAGAAAATGCAAAAAAAACGTATTTTGTGTGGCGATAGATGCCAGCTGGCATGAGGATGGGTGAAGTGAAGCTAGCTCACACCAAGGAAATTAAAAAACTTTACTACGAGCAGGTTTGTGCCATTCTGTAGCACCACTAGTTTAAAGAGTTGATTTTTTCTAAGGGATTTTGTTTAAAGTAAAAATCGTTATCTCCAATTTTGAAGTTTTCAAATGGTAACGTTTGGGAAAATTTCCAAAAAAACGGAACAATAACCGAAAATGCGACAGACACCATACCTTTTACCACCCCTTATTAAATATCAGGAGAAAATTTAATGAAAAAATTTGGATTGATTTTTGAGAAAAAATTGCCTGTATTTCAGTCGAAATTACAAGACAATTACACGGAAACTACTCATATTTTTGAAGAATTGAACCTGAACTTATTGAAAGATCCATCTTTAAGAAACAGATTTTATTCAAGAAAAAATCTCTAACTTAAATATTATAGATGTAGGAAGACACCCCACAAAAATTGCATTTTTTCAATTTTCAAAAAAATCTGTGATCTCAACAAAAATTAGATTATCACCACTCTCTTACGCGTTCTTTACGTTATCTTCATATGAAGTACCCTAAAAAATCAAAAAATTTATTTGGAAATCCTAAAGCGACGAGTTCATTTAGATCGATAGAGGGATATCTATTTTGAAGAAAATCGACTGAACGGTTTATGCGGTGGCGTTGACCACTGACGGATGGACAGACGGACGTTTTGCCGCCAATAGATTTTTCGGTATCAAGAACCAACGAAACATGAATTCAGGCTACACCAAGTGTTAGAGGACTTTTTCTCTAAATTTAGCAACAGGATTTATCCTCTTCTTCGTTACCAGAGCCCGGCAATAAGCGTTTTTCTAGCGAAAATTCCCTGATTCCCGACACACATAACTTTGTCTTCTTACGAAGAATTTCGTAAGGCGATAAAGTAAAAAAGATGATTATGCAACACGCAAAGCCTCTAGCCTGTGTGATGATAACTGAACTGGCACAATGATCCAGACGAACGATGCTATTTAATAGATGATTGTGATAAATAACACAGGTCTACAATTAAAAATTTGATTTGAATATTTTGGCTAATATTTTTTGCTTTTAGTGAGCTGAAAACGAAAATGCAGCACGTTCTTCTCCATCATGTACAGATTTTTTTCAAATTCATGAAACATAATTCTTTTTTTTTAATTGGTTTATTTAAGGTCGCTTCAACATCTAAGGTCATTAGCGACCACTATTGCTGTTAACGGTATGGTAACTATGTGGATGAAACGATATGGTGATTGATGATAAGGGGTGAAAGGACGAACACAAATACAACCATGCCCGAGGCGGGACTCGAACCCGCAACCCTTCGGTCCGAGATCACTACGACAATACTGCCTTAGCGATCTCGGCCACCGGGCAAACATAATTCTTGTTTTGTAGCGTTTTCAACTATTTACATTTGTAACAAATAGTTTTTTCTTACACAATTTCTAGCATTCTAAACGCCTTTTATAGTACACTTATTATAATAATAGTCTCCCTTAGTAGGTGCGATGTGTAGAGAGCAAAAAAACCCATGCGAATTACTGTTAATTTTGTACTTGTGATGCTCAAGGTTACAATTCCAAAAATCTTAAGTTGATTACGTATCCTAATCTTAAATCTGCTATTCATCCGGTACCACATGGTCCTGGATTGCCACTTCCTCTGCCCCGTCGTGAATTGGACAGTAATGAGTGGGAAACAGAGAAGCTTGTGTTGTAGAAAATTGTAAAAAAAACAGTAAGTTCGAACCATACAGTTCAGAGAACGAACCTGCGTTTTTTTCTCAACAGGAGTTAAATGACTTAGTGAGAGATCTTGGACTTCCAAAAGTTGATGCTCACAAGGGAAGTAATAGATCCCTCATGTCGAAACAACTCTCGAAATTTTTGTGACACACGCAATGCTCTATCAGAATCCCATATCCAAAATATTAGCTGCCAGTTGCCACTGCAAGGCTTCAAAACTGAAGCAAAAATCTTACATAGCAATGTAGTCTGGCGGCGCCGTTGGACATACTTACGTCGAGCTGGCGGCCGGCTGAACCGGCGGGCCACAAAGACAGCGGGCGGGCAGGCGAAAGCCAGGAGCAGTCTTAAGTTAGTGAGGCGTCGCAAGTTAGTGAGGCACAAATAAAAAGCAGAAATGACTGATTTCCACTGAATGTTTAACATATAAATGTGTTTGACACCACGCACAACGAATAAAAACTTCATTGTCAAATTTTTCTTCACATTGACATTTCATGGTTTAAAGGCAATATTGGACGGGCACTACAAATTCAGGAGGACGTTCTGTTATGTACCTTGTAGCAAACCAAGTATATTTTATCATATTCCGGAAACGAGGAGATGAAAATTGAAAATGAATGAAGGATTGCAATTGAAGAATTGCGTCTCTATCGGAAACTTGGCGTTTATACTCTTGTTGGATACAATTGTTTTGATAAGCGGCGGTACATAAGCTTTCCACTGTCGGAAGAACAACGTATCAAGTGGTTGGATTTTTCCTGTGGTTCCGGGAGGTATCTGGAACAATTCAATTGTCTTGCCTGGAGGAACATCTTCAATTCAATTTTTGGTCATTGTACATGGTCCATGAAACTAAACGCAGAGCAAAAGTTTCACTTACAAATGGGAAGAACGCTTCTTTAAACCATGTTTCAACTCTTTCATTCCCATTTTCCCCGATTTTGTAACAGTAACAATTAGGTTTTCGGCTTGAAACATTCTTTTGGAGACTACTGGACCGAAAAATCCTTTTTGGTTCCTGCAGCACAATAAATAATTTAGGCAATAAACATCCATCCATACTTATTATTTCCATTATAGTGTACAATAGTGATAAAGCACTTACTGATTGAGCAACTGTCTGCGTGTGATTTTCGCCAACAAACGACAAAGTCCCTTTTGATCGCATTTGGCGTTCAAATACACTTTGGTCTGTATTGTACACAGAAGACGGTGAATAATGTGAATATCTCTCTTTGCCATTTTCGACAAATTCCTCTGCAACCACTGCTTTTGTTTCGTCGTGAACATTAGTGCATGTTACAAATTTTGTTATTTTCCTGCTCTTAATTTTATGTGCTATTTTAAATCGATTGATCCAGGCGTTAGAGGCAGAAAAATTCTTATTTTCGTTGCCAGTTTCTTGTGAAATTTGGAAGGTCCACTGTCGCAGATCTTCATCATTCACATTTTGATTCGTTCTTCTTTCTAGTTCAAATCAAGCCCAATGTTTCTCATACATAATTTTTTGTGTTCTCTAGGATTCACTGTCATGTTCCAACTTGCTTTTTCCACAAATATAGTTGTCGCCTTGACATCTCGCGGCGAAATTTCTACGAAATGTGATATTGAATATCGTTTCTTACCGCCCTCATTCAAGCAGAATGTCACAGATTTTTTCTTGTAGCTATTGCTAACATCTTCATTTGCATTTTTCACAGGGCTCGAATAATAAATTGAACCGGAGGATTTGAAGGGTGACTGACATTTGGAATCATTAATTTCCGGCGATTCGCTGTATGATTCTAATAAACACTTGTCCATATCATCCCCCTTAGCAGAAGTATGCCTATAACAGTCTGTATCACTGTCACTTGATTCACAAACACTTCCTTTACATACATCGAGGGTTGATTCCTCATAACGCTCCTCTCCTGTCCTATTATTTTCAATCAATTCAATGATGCATTAACCCATTTCTCCCGGCATGTTGTGATTGGGTGATGCGCGTAAATGTATGTGAGTAAAGGGTACATAGAACAAGGAATGGGAAGAAAGAATGTTCGCGGCATTCGCAGACCCGGTCAGTGGCACTACAAGGACAGGTTGATACCTTGAGCCACCTTTCCCGGTCACCCATTCAGATTGATTGATTTTTCGCTTTCCGGGCACATCAACTGCTTTGCTCATTAGACCCGTTAGTGTAGTGCACGTTTTTCCTCGGGAAATGGCGGTGATCATCCGCCGCTGGATGGCGAGATCCGGCGCCGACCTACCGTCGGCTAGTGGGGTTTCCCCCTAACCAGGACTCTCCACCCAGTGGGGAACCGCCCCAGCGGTAAACCGCCCCAGCCGGGACAAGCTCTAAGCTCCCGAACGGTCTCCCGGAATATGTGGTAGTGTAGTGCATGTTAGTGTAAGTGTGTGTGTAAGGAGAGAGAATAGGACAAGGAAGAGGAAGGACAGATCGCGCGCGGTCCGTGGCCCGTTTGATAGGGTACTGCTCCGGCATTCGCCTGGTGTTGATCGGAGAAACCACGGAAAACTACCGATCAGAGCAGTCGGTCACTAGAATTCTCCTCCAGATAGCGACTGAATTCGACCTAGCTGAAAAGCTAGTGTCGAAAATCCTGCCGCCGTCAGGACTCGAACCTAGGACCTCGCGGTCAGAGGCGCTGCAGTGACATCAGTTGATGCACTGAGCTACCGCTCAAAGATAGCAAAGCACAAAAATATATAAGTCGGTCCCATAGGTAGTGTATATGTTATATTTAAATTCCTTGTGACTGATTGATTAGTTTATTTAAATCGCTTCATATAGATAGACAGCAATTGATTGGATGTGATATGCCTTTTACGAATCGAACAAGAGAGTTAAAAACTTGTTTAAAAGTTCAAAATACGAAAATTACATACAGACACTTCCAGTTTATTTACCTTAATTAATGGTGTTTCAATAATGTTTCTGTAATTCTCAGTCGTTTTCCGTGGCAACTGAGGATTGCGAAAAATAATTATCCTTGAGAGAGTGTCAGGAACCGGCGACTCATCGTTTGGAAACCTACTTAGTCCGTACCCTACTTCTAGCCATTTCGGTCACAGGGACGTACAGGGAAGTGGCATTTCTGTCATAATCGCATATTTGTTTCAGTTCTAGCATTAGGCAGCCGAAAAAAATTGAGAAAATACGAAAGAAGGTCCTTTCGAAGGCACAAGATGTCAGGTGGGAAGAGATCAAGGCCATCCCGAATCTCGTCGTGACTAGAGAGATTCGAAAACTAGCGCGAGAAAGTCTGTGTCATTTAGAGCACCACTAGTTTATTTATTTCCATCTTTTACTCGTCTCTTATTACATATTTGGAGAAAATTTAACGAAAAAAATGGAGCGGTTTTTGAGAAAAAAATCCGTAAATTTTAAACGCAAAAGAGCTAAAAATACTCGTTTTCCTTTTCAAACAATCGTTCATGACCTTTTTTAGAGAGCTAATTTTGTACAAGAGACTTTGAGGCAAAAATCTCTATCTTCAATTTTGTAGTTTTGAAATTGTTGTTTGCAATTTTCGAAAAATCTGGAAAATCAACCAGAATGATGCCTGCATCATTCTCATATACGCCTTTCGAACTATTCAACAACAAAATTTAATCAAAACATTTGGAGTCTTTTTTTTAAATATGGAAGATGGCCGATGGATTTCATGTGAAGTACCCCCCAAAATTAAAATATCGGTTTGAAATTCCAGGAGCCGCGACATCAATCAGAACGATTGGAGGATATCAATTTTGAAGAAAATCGGCTAAACGGTTTAGGCGCTAGCTCGGTATCAAGAAGCAACAAAACATGGATTTCGGCTACACCACGGGTTGGAGTTTTTTTCCTAAATTTAGCAGCATATATTTATCCATTTTTTCTTTACCAGAGCCCGGCAATAAGAGTTTTTCAGACGCACGATTACATAACTTTCTCTTCTTACGAAGAATTTGTAAGGCGAGAAAGTAAAAACTATATTGATATTTCTTTTTCAAGTGCCACATTAAATTAATTACTTTCTTCAATCATTCATTCAAGAAAGATTTCGACGGCTTTCTATTCAACGAAATTTTGAGTGACGAATGAAAGGCCCAGACACGCCAGTTTCAGGGGAATTGTCCGAAAGTGTTCTCGGTCATATATAAATGATTTTTACGGGACTTGTCCTGACTTCTAGAAATAAATGTCCTGATAATCTAGTTCTGTTAGAAAGATCAGTAGATCCACTTCGTGTATGATAGTAACACTATCAGACTGTAGCAATATATTGAAGGAATTAGTATCGTGACTTTTCTGACAAGCACTGTTAACAATAGATTTCTACTATCTTCGTGGTAACTGTTGAAAGGCAGTTTGTTATTATTAATTTTTAAATAAGGAAAACTTGTTTTTTACAACAATTCCACATTTTTTCTAATTCCTATGATTTTCAAAACATTGTTCCCTCGATGAAGGATGAGTATAGCAATAAACATTGCGACATGTACGACACTAATGTTCGGGCAACTACCTACGTAAGGGCAACAGTAAAATTAATGAAGTAACCACAAGATTATTATATATAGACGACCTAAAAATAATAACGGTAAAAAATTACTTCCATAAAACTTCTATAAACAAACAAAACAAACATTCACTATTTGTGAAAGATCGCTGCAGATTAAAGACAAAACGCATGGTAAGGTGTAGGCCATAGTGATCAGGTGGTCGGTAATCAGGTAGTGGGCCCGATTACAGCATACAAATGTATGCGGTGGGTATCAAGGTAGGTGCCTTTATTGTTCAGTTCTATTTTGGGACTGTAGTTCGGTTAGTGTAACGTTTAGGGAGATAATATATACAAAAGTAGGACATTTTATTCCCTTTAAAACTGGGTGTATTAATTTATCACAATGATATATCAAACAGCCTTCTCCATCATGGCCCCTGTACGAGCTCAGTTCACATTACATAGGTCACACACATATATACCCATCTTTCTTTTATATTAATATTTTCAACAATGGGTACCTATCTTAGGCAATGCTTACATCGATATAAATAATGCTATTACATCAAATAATAATTATATGTATTACAGGATGTTTATAATATCACAAACATGTGTATTTTGGCCGTATAATACTTTATACACACTTTAGAGAAATGAGAAAATAGCATTTTTGGAGAAGCTGTAGCACGCTTGGCAATTGGTTTCGAAAAAAATGCTTCATACAAAAATTGTTAGAAATGTTTTCATCTTTAAAATTGAATTGAATCATTTTTCTACAGGGCTTAACGATAAAGAGTTATAGAGAACTAGAGGTGCTACAGAATGACACAGACTTTCACGAAGTAAAGTTTTCTAATTTGTTTTGTGTGGACTGGCTTTACGGTCTTGCCCCATCCTCTTGCCTGCTGCTATTTGTCGCCGCTCAAAGTACTTTTTTATCATTTTTGCAATTTTTTGTTTTCCTAAAACTAAAACCTTACGAATATTAAAGAAGAGTAACACCTCGTCCTATAAGGGAATTTTCGTTGACGAATTTAGAGCGGTTTTTAAGAAACTGGCGTCTAAGCGTTACTGTGAATGCGAAATTTGAAACTTTTTTTCAGGAATCTAATCAGTTTTCAAAAATCTTCATTTGAAGCACTTCGACTCAGAACTGCAATAATGTATACAAATCGCTGGAAATGTACTACATATTAACAACGTGAGAGATATTTTTAAAAATATTCCACTTGTGTAATTTAAAAAAACAAAAGAATTCACCAATATCAACTTTACGACATATTAAACCGAGCAACTAGCACTATCCATTGGAAAAGCTTGAAGAAAAAATTTGGAGCTATTTTCGTGAAAGTGGCATTTTAGCGTTTCTTCACATGCGGAAATTTGAGTTCACATTTACAGAAAACTTGAGTTTTCATTAAATTGTATATAACATTATTTAAAGCACACATACTCATAAATACAATAATGTGAACCAATTGCCGCCAAAGTACATATTAACAACGTGGGAGGCAAGTAAAAAAATACATTTTTATAATTTTTGAAAAAAGAAAAGAATACACTATTATGGCGTTTATGTCATCATATAGAGTGCATTCAGCACTACTCCTACCAAAAATTTAAAGAAAAAATTTGAAGTCGTTTTTGAGAAAATATTGATTTTGTCATTTCTTAAAATTGGAAATATTGCACGCAATATTGCACGAAAACTACTAAATTTTTTAAAAAATGTACACAACCTTAATGAAAGAACTATTTATGGGCAACAAATTTCATTTGAAGGAAAAATCTGTTTTCAATTTTTTAGTTGTAGGAAGATTCTGACAAAAATTCAAACTATTGCAATTTTTTAAAATTCAGAGCTAATCGTGGACATACGCCACCTTTATTAGTTTACTTTACTCTATTCTTACAAGAAGTTTAAGGAAAAAATTTGGAGCCGTTTTTGAGAAAATTTTGAAAATGTCTGGGGGGCTTCATGTAATTTACCCCCAAAAATTAATGAATGTTTTTCAGGATCCTAGAGGTTCCTCTTAGGCTAGATCAACAGAGGTTTATTCAACTTGGAAATCGAACGCACAGTTTAGGCGCTAGTGTTGTTCACGTAGACCAGACGGACGGACGTTATGAAATAAAATAAAAAATGAATAAAAATACTTTTTCGGTATCACGGGATTCCAAAACGTGCGTTCCCGTTGAAAACTCGACATCGGTTTTTACGCAGCATTACGCAACTTTCTCTATCTGCGTATATTATTCCTTATATATGTATGTATACGAGAAATTTAAAACCCGAAAAATTTAGAAAAATACCGTTTTTTCGGGCCTCCCAGAGTTAGCACAGGGTCTAGGAGATCGAAAACTAGGACCTTGGATGCAACATATCCAAAGAAAGAGGATGTAGGCATTTTTTTTTCAGATAACCCCCCTTTTCTGTACCTCTGGACTATTTGTTTTTGAGACTTGGCTGAATTGAAAGATCCAGAAATTTTGGTCTCTTAATATCAATCAATGGCACGTTGTTTATTTTCAATGGACTAGACAATTTTTTTTGACATGGAAAACTGCAAAATGGTGAACTGTTGAACTAACAAATACCCCCTCCCTTTATTATTATTATTATTATTATTATTATTATTATTATTATTATTATTATTATTATTATTATTATTATTTACAATTGGATACTTATTATCAAATAATGGTGTAATAAATGCATTAAATTCTGTACATTATCAATAATTTTTGTTCACTCATTTTATACACATTCGTTTCTTACATTCATATGTGAATGCTTGGCCATAACCATCCAGATAGGCCAGAAAAATGAAACATAAATCGATAAGTACAGACTGACATAGGTGGCTTAGAGCATCTGATGCCACTGCAGTGCCTATGACCAGGTGACCCTAGGATACGAGTCCTGACGACGGCCGCGGGATTTTCGACACTAGCTAGATTACTAGGTCGAATGCTGCTGCCTGGAAGAGAATTCTAGCGGCCGGCTGCTCGATCGGTAGTTTTCCATGGTTTCTCCGATCAACACCAAGCTAATGCCAGAGCACCCTAACAAACGGACCACGGTCAGAGAATTATTTTACCTTCCCCTTCTTGTACCATTATCTCTCTTTAATTATACTTCTTCTTACATGCACTACACTACGTCACATGCCGGGATACCAGTCGGGTGCTTCGAGCTTGTCTCGGCAGGGACGTGCCCGGGCAGTACCTTGCTGGATGGAGGTATTCGTTTGGGGAAAACCCCGGTAGTGGACGAGTAGGTTGGCGCCAGATCTCGCCATCTGGCTGCGGAAGATCACCACCACCTCCCCAGGGAAAAACATGCAATATAATTACGAGAATAATGTCCATAGGAGTTGACGAGCCCAGTAAACGACATAATCAATCAATCAATAAGTACAGACATTTCCTTCAAGAGTAGACTTGCTAAGTAGTTAAGAAGCATGTGATTCATACAAAAAAGTATTCCAAGAATCGAATTGATAACACTAATGAATGATTGGATGAAATCGTAATGAAATTATTTCCCATGTCACCACACATTATCATAATGAAATTATAATTTCATTTTTAGATTAAAGAATTGCAGAAAGAAAGATTTAAGAATAGCAGTAAAAATTGCAAGATTTTGTGGTTTTCTTTAACAAACGGTGCAGGCTCTCTTTTGTGGAAACAAGTAAGGTCACTGTGGTTTAGGTTAATAAGTTTAAGACACAATATTTCTAAACTCGAAACCAAAAGACGAATAAGAATCGTTGAAAATTTCGGAAAGGCGAGTTTACTCTCTTTACAAAGATGATGAAAAACTCTAATAAATAAATGTATGTTTAATTTGAATGTAGTTCATATTAAATGTTCATATTAAAAGTATACAACATAAATCAAAATAAGTAAGTTGGAGATCTATATTAAATATTGTATTTAATTTCATTGGAAATATCTAATATATTTTTTCTGAAATTTTCCTTCCTTCTTTTCTTCTCATCTTCATCCTTTTAAGGTCTATGACGAGGAAAATGTCTTCTTCCAAAGTAAGTTGCGTTATAGATCGGCTGCCCGCGCAGAACGTTGGCAAGGAGCGTGGGTGTGTAGCGACGCAGTGCGACGCGGGCGGACGCGTATTGTCACGGATCTGTCCCCCCCATGGGGAAGAGGGAACGGAGGACAGCGAGGGCAGCCCGAGGGGAGAATACTCAAAACCAATGGGTTTATGAAGGATGCGCTCTTTTTGCTACACCGTCCTCAGTGCGGTATTGTAGGTCTAGGTAACTCGAGTAATTCATCTGGTCTTTGAGTATGGTCTCTACAGTTTCAATACACTGATGGGGGCCATCTATTATTTTTTTCGCTCAACAGATGACCATTTTACATATGAACATTCAAGTCTAAACAAATGGAGACCTTTAGATGTAGCATTTTTCACAGCCCGGTTACAAAAGTTGGATATATAGTCATCTTGATCAATTGTTCAAGGTCTTGGTATAATTTATTATTGGAACTTTTTAATATGTAGATGTAAACCTAGTTCACGTATTTAATTCCCAACAAGGACCGACAACGATCATACGACATTAAGCGTATTTTTCGGGGGAGGCTTAAACATTTCAGTCATCTTCTAGAGACATGCCTGGATTATGAGGCGGATAAATACAGCTTCATACTGACAGACTTCATTCAAAGTATAGAAAGCATGATGACTTATCAATGATCTCAAATTTGACTCAGATCACAGAATTATACTTGCTAAACCAAAAATCTTCAGGAAAAAAGTGTTACAATCAAACAAGAAACCACATCTGAATATAGATAGAGATAAATTCAAGCAAGAACTGGAAAATAAATTTGTAGGTCTTCGCTGTCACGAACATCTAAGAGTACAAGAATACTACGACGAATTTGAAAAAAGCATCTCAGCAGCATGCAAAAGTTCTACACCCAAAGCTGGAACACCCAAGAGGATTACTAAACTAAGGGTCAATACACTGAATCTTATCGAACAATGAAAAAATTTAAAATTTTTGGAAAAAATTAAAAACCAAAAACAAAAGGTAAAATATTGAGAAATTTCAAAACGGATTTAGTGAAGAAAATTATTCAAACATTAAAATCAGTAAAGACCATTAAAAAAGAACTAGCCCCTGGACGCCATTGGATGTTAGAAAGTGCAGCCAAGGATGGGAAAATGGATTCCTCCAGGGAGAAGATTGTTGAAAATGCTCCACTGCTCCACAGAGAATTATATAAAAGCAATACAAACAGTAATACCGTAATTAAAACCCCCAACAACTCCAATGAAGACATTCCGCCAATCATAATGAGCGAGGTCCGGTCTGCAATTCTTGAACTGAGATCAGGAAAGACACTTGGAAACGACGGGATCCAAAATGAACACCTGAAACTTGGCCTACCAACGATTGATCCTGAAATTATGAGAATATTCAACATTATTCCGGAAACCGAAGAAATTCCCCAACTGCTTATTAAGCACAATTACCTTAATTCACAAGAAAGGTCCCAGAAACGACCTAAACAATTACAGGTCAATACGTTTACAAACATGTAAAAAAGTTTTTCGAAAATAATTACCAACACGCTAACAACCACTCTGGACAGAGAACATCCACCAGAACAAGCAGGTTTTAGACTGGGATTTTCTACAGCCGATCACCTTCAAACTAATAACCAGGTAATAGAAAAAACGAAAGAATTCGATTTGAAATTATATTTGACTTTCATTGATTTTAAGTAAGCATTTGACTCTGTAGAACACCAAGCAGTTTTTCAAACTCTGAAAGAACAAGGCATTCACGGGAAATACATAAGATTGCTGAACAATATATATCAACAAAGCAATGCAAAAATACGAACGGAAATTGATGGAGAACCTTTCCCTTTAAAAAGGGGAGTCAGACAAGGAGACTCAATCACACCTAACGCTTCACTTATGCCCTAGAAGATATTTTTAGGAAACTGAACTGGAAAGCCAACTCCGGCATTCTAATCGATGAAAGAAGGCTAACAAATCTTCGCTTCGGAGATGATGTAGCGCCAAATCGGCACAAGAAATGACAGAAATGTTAGAGGATCTATCTAGGACGAGCCGCAAAGCAGGTCTAACGATTAATATTCCTAAAACAAAAGTTATGACCGATCATCAGGAAGTACCAATTGTTATGGATAAAAAATAAATAGAATATGTTGAAAAATATACTTATCTAGGACAGATCGCTTCCTTTAAAAATAGAGGTACAAAAGAAATAAATCGTAGAATATCTCTAGCATGGAAGAAGTTTTGGAATCTAACTTTTATCCTCCCAGATAAAAAACTAACGACCAATATCAAACGGGAAGGAATGGACTCCTGTGTATTACCTGTTTAATTGTATGGATCCCAGACGTGGTCACTGACGCGAAAAACAGAAGAATATACTGAGAATATATTAAAGGACGATGAAAGAGAGATGCTCTACATTTCTATTAAAGATAGAATAGAATATTCGGTTATTAGAAGAAAATGCGGCATTCTAGATGCGGAAGAACAAGCAATGTGTATTAAATGGAAATGGGGTCGACACTGACACTGACTATATATATTTTAAACTCTTCAGGTGTACTCTGAAAACAGGAGGCTTGTGTAGATGATAGTAGAGTGCGTGAGACTGCAGGGAGATGTAGATTTGCGAGGAATAACTTGGGGCAGGACGATGTGATGTGCCATAGGAATATAAATCGTAATTGAAATTTAACTGTTCATACTGATGAGCGTGTTGCATTTCCTTTCTTTTGTTCTTTTAACAGTAAAATAATGGGATATCGATTATTAAAATTTGCTCGTGATTGGAAAATAATGTTCTTCGTAGAGGAACACAAGAAAGAGTGGAATATAGAAAAAGAAAAGACAAATATCTGAAAAATACGTTGCAAGTGTGATTTCTCTATTAAATTGAATGCACATGATTTGCATCTAGCTGTCAATTGCGGTTGAGTCAATTGCTGAGTAGCTACATGAACTTGACATCCTTATATTACGTCATTGGTCTCTCGAGAACGTCAGCGTCGCCTTGAGTACACGTGGTGCTCTGGAGATATCGCATAGGATAACCTACCAAGGATATACAGTTTAAGCACCTCATATACCTTGTAAGCATTTATTGTGTCATGCAAAGCAATTCTGTCTGGAACAACCTTAATGTTGTAGTTGACTTATTAGAGGAAATGTGTAATATAATATTTTCAAACAGTCAAAAATTTGTAAAATGGTATGATTGTCACACAATATTAAGAACTTCAACACCAGGGCATCACTTTTTCTTTCGGACAATCCAAGTACACAATTAAAAAAAACTCACGTAATCAGGAACACGTTTCACTATTATTCACATGCATCATCTGGTATGAACAAAATTTATGTATTTATGTCTGAACATAAACTCATATTTTGATGTTTGAAGTATGATTTATTTCCTTATTTTTTAGTATTTTGATTTTATACTTATATTTTTTAATTGTTTGATCAATGTTAACATGTTTTGGTAAGTTCTCTCCCATCTATTTTTATTAATTTTTCGCTATCGCTTACGCAGTAGAGAGATACGCAATGCTGCGTGAAAAACAGAGTATTTTCGACAGAAAAAATTACCGAGCCCTGGTAACAAAAAGTGGATAAATCCAGTTGTTAAATGTAGAATTCCGTCCGTCCATCCGTCCGTCCGTCCGCCCGTCCGTCCGCCCTTCCGTCCGTCCGCCCTTCCGTCCGTCCGTCCGTCCGTCCGTCCGTCCTTCCGTCCTTCCGTCCGTGTGAACAACGCCAGCGGCTAAACCCTTCAGTCAGTTCAGATTTTCTCCAAAACTGATATTCCCCAATCGATCTGGCTGATGTCGTGACCCCTTGAATTTCAAACCGAAATTCTAATTTTGCGGGGTACTTTTCATGAAATCCCTGGGATATTTTCCAAATCTTAAAAAAATTGGCTCCATCGGTTTTGATTAAATTTTGTTTTGGATACTCTAAAGGACGTTTAAGACAATGGTTTAGGTCCCATGTTCATTGAAATCTCTGATTAAAAAAAAAAATCAAAAATGTGTCTACAAATATAACTATGAAGAGAGATTTTTTCTCTGAATGAAATTTGTTCCCTGAAGAGAGATATTAAACAAGATCATGTACAATTTTTCGAAAATTTGAGTACTTTTCGCGAAATCTTGCCTGAAAGTACGGGAGAGCAAGTACGTACGGTGTTAGCACCACTAGCTTTATATTATGCACTCGCTACATATATTTTTTTGCTTTACTTTTTTAATTCCGTAATTTAATCTCATTACTGTGTAATTTAATTTTAATACTTTCATGATAAACAATAATATCAAAATTGGTTTTCAATTTCAAACAGAAATATATAATTTGTTTACACCTGATGATGCGTAGGAATAAAGTGCGTGAGTTCCAGAATACGTAAAAAATAAACCTTTTTTTAAAAATTAGTAGATTGTTAAAAAGACAAAAGAATATCCAGGGGTCGAAGTTATAATATGTTTTCTCCATCGTGCCTTCCCAGACTGTCTCTCTTAAAATAACTAAAGTAACCCTCCCGATTCTTCTTTTCTGCTACTAGCAGATACTCAATACATCCTCAATTCACCGTTCAAACGTAAGGCGTCAATCAACGCAGTTGGAAAAAATTCGACCGCACATTTTTATTAAAAATATTTGTTGATCAAAACATAATCAATTTTAGTTCAAAGGGAATTCTTTACACTCACACACATACACACGATTATCTCCACACTCTTTCTTACTGAGGAAGTAATAATCCAAAAATTGTTCTAATCCATTGAAGTGCTCGGTGGAAGTAAAAATATTTTCTTTGCTCTGCTAAATCCATACCTTATTTATGTGGTACATTTTAAGTATAACAAGCGAGAAGACAAAAAATTCGATCTTTGCTAAAATAACAGTAACCCTAGTTAACATAACAAAATAAATTGGTTTATCTCATTATTCTTCTTATACTTGCAACTCGCAAATTCCAGCGGTCCTCTTCGCGATCTTATAGCGTTTTCCATTCGCCGCACTAGTGCGCACTCAGGGCCGCTTTCGTGTTCCATTCGACCGCTTGGGCGCACCAGTGCAAAGAACTGTGTGTTCCATTCGCACATCGACACGGACCCAGGGCGCACTAAACTGCACCGACGATCGCGTCAGTACAGTCCAGTGCACCGGGCCATTGTGAAGTTAGGTACGGAAGTTATCCATGCTGATTTAGGTTCGTGGTGAAATTGTGAAGGCAATTGAGGATCTTCTGTCACGCAGGGATACTTCGAATGATGGAGTATATTATGTTTTTCAAGAAATGTCTTAAAATAATGTTTGAGATTTACACGAAGTTTGGAAAATCAGATTGTGTTTTCCGAAAATTTAACCTTGAATAAATTCATATTAACAAATCCAGTGCTATTTAGAAAAGTGTTTTAGGTATGCCTCAATTTCTAAACGCTAATAAAGTGAAAATAAAAATAGTGACCCTTACAAAATCATGCAAATATATATGCCAAGAAATGTTTTTTTCACGCCCATACATTTACCAGCGGAAATGTTCATGTTAATATTTTTATTGTTTTCAGTAATCAAACAATTCCACAGAAGCCTTTCGGTTCAAAATTTTGTGTACTATATCGATCACTGGTAAACCTCGAAAAATGAAATTACGATTCATACGCATTTGAAGTTTTCGTAATTTTTAAATAAAGAAACCACACGTTAATAATTTATGAATTAGGAAGTAAGAATTATCAAAAGACTTCATAAAAATTATAACGACGATCATAATTCAAAATTATTATTTTTCGAGTTCCATCAATGTGACACCAAGAACAGCTGTGTAAAATTTCACTGCGTAGCGCATAAGCCCTGACTCAGTTACGGAATCCGTTTCATTCGTAGCTGCCCTTCACGCGTGTGGGGACAGCACTGTTGCGGAGCTATGACGTTTCTGCCCTGCACTAGGGTGATTTTCAGTGAAACGAATGGAAAACGCTATTAGTCTCGCGTCAAAATTAATATATTTAATAGTGATTGTTTGGCTAAAATAATATGCTCTGAGCTTCCAAAGACATTTTTTTTGACAAGCTAGCAAGGCAGTATCAAAACAATACATTTCAATGGCTTGATGAAATAATGTTAGTTTTCAATGTAAAAACAAAATCTGGGCAAAAATGTTGTTAAACAAAAATGGCTCCATGGACCACTGCTGATCGAGCTATCCAGGAGCGCCGGGAGCGGTAGCTCAGTGTATCAACTGATGTCACTGCAGCGCCTCTGGCCAGGAGGTCCTAGGTTCGAGGCAGGATTTTCGACACTAGCTTTCCAGCTAGGTCGAATTCAGTCGCTGCCTGGAGGAGAATTCTATTGGCCGGCTGCTCTGAACGGTAGTTTTCTATGGTTTCTCCGATCAACACCAGGCGAATGCCCTAACAAACGGGCCACGGACCGTGCGCGATTTTTCTTCCTTTTTCTTGTCCTATCGTCACACCTATACTAACACGCACTACTCTACCACACATGCCGGGAGACCGAACTTGTGCCAGCTGGGGCGGGGTCCGGCTGGATGGAGGTACTCGGTTGGAGAAAACCCCTTTAGCCGACGGTAGGTCGGCGCCGGATCTTCCCACCCAGCGGGGGAAGATCACCGCCAACCTCCCGCAGAAAAACACGCGCTACACTTACGGGATTAATGACCATAGTAGTTGACGCGTCCAAAATCACAATCAATCAATCCAGGAGCAACCTGGACTAGGTGCCTCTAACCCAGTTCAAGAAAATGGCTAAGCTGGCCCGGGAAAGTAGGTACGACGACCGACAGGGTTTACGATTCACATTGGTGCGATGGTTCAGAAGTTCAGTTCTGCTAGTTTCAGAATGAAAACTAGCAGAACATATTTTGAGTTGAGACTCATCCGGGGGGACATCTGATTGACACCAAAAGGTGTGGAAGGACGGAAAAAGCAATCCATCGGTTGATCCAAAAATTCACATTCACATAAATATGTTCACAAATAATTAATCTTATTAGATATTTTGTTAGTGTTACATTTGCGTACATCACAACGGTGAAACACTTAAAAACCAGTAAAAAATATTTTATGAAGCACGTATCGAGGAAAAATAAGCTTAACAAGACCTTTTAAAACATTTTTAAGTGTGGAAGAAGGCCCATAGAATCGAATTATGTTGTGTAGCACTTTTTCACCTGATCTCAGTATAAAAAAACGAGTTCGAAAAGCAATGCAGGAGAAAAGGGTAACTTTGCTGCCTGCCTGTACACTCAGCCCTACGAGCCGCTTGGGTTCTCTATGCAACTCTATGTTGTAGCACTAATGACGTATACTTGGTAATTTCGAACGAAAAATGTACTTTTCGATTGCTTTTTTGACCATCCAGATAGCATCGAAGCGCCAACTGGAACCTATCACGAATTCACATTCTATTATATAGAACTACCCAAACTCGCAGTAGCTTCCGTATTGCCACAGCCTCCGACATTTGCCCACAAGTAGGATTTTCTCTTGGCCCCGGCGGGAATCGAACCATGTCACCTGTGCAGGGAAAAGCGGCTCCCCACCCATGGACCGCCGCGGCGTCGGCAGAGTTGATAGTGGAAATGCCAATCGTGGCGGGAACGAAATGGGAACTACAGACGGTACGTGAAGTAGTCAATATAGGGCAAGGGTCCCAGTCAAGATGAGTCCAGGCATTCGTCCGACCCTTGGCGCCGCATTGAAATCGCGATTTTTGTTACGATTCGAGGAGCGGTCATTGTATGTTCCTGAAAACAAGATGAACGTGTTTGAATGGAAAATCCTGCACACAAAATCAACAGAAGAAAATAGAATATTTGTTGACTAGAAACATAGATCCTCCCGCGTATTTTATTCGGTCATTAGTCAAACGAAAACGACACAAATATGTTCTCTGTGGAGAGAACAGTTCTTGATACGCACCTCACGGCGAACGACTGACTGGGTATTTCGTGTTGCCGGGCGCGTCAACTTCTATAGTCATTGGTCTCGTAAGCGTCGTACATGATTTACTTGGGGAGGTAGCAGTGTTCTTCCCCCGCTGGATGGCGAAATCGGCACCCAACTACACATCGGATTGTTGGGTTTTCCCTTTTCATGTATCAGTGAGGCACCGCCCCAACTGGAGCAAGCTTTAAACTCTCAACTGGTCTCTCGATTCATTGATTGATAAGTGATTTAGGGTGTCAACTAGTAAAGTCATAACTCCCGTTAGTATAATGTTTTGTCTTTTTTCGCGGGAGGTAGCAATAATCTCCCCCCGCTGGTTGGCGAGGTCCGGCGTCGACCTTCGTCGCCTTGCGAGAATTTTCCTCAACCAGGTATCTCCTACCAGCGTGGCACCGCCCTAGCCAGGACAAGCTCTAATATTTCTACTCTCGCGACAAGTGTGTTAGTGTAATACATGGGTGAGTGTATGTGTGTGTGTGTGTGTGTGTGTGTGTGTGTGTGTGTGTGTGTAAGGGTCGAGGACAGGAGAAGAAAGAGGAAGAAAGGATAAGGCGCGGCCCGCGGCCTGTTTGTTAGGGAACTACTTTGGCATATGCCTGGTGTTGATCGAAGAAACCTCCGAAAACTATCGACTGGAGAAGTCGGCCGCTAGAATTCTCATCCAGACAGCGTCTGAAACCCTCCTAGCTGTCTAGCTAGTGTCGAAAATTCTGCCACCGTCGTGACTCGAACCTTAGGAGCCCCTCACTCCAGACAGAAGCACTGCCGTGACATCAATTGATGCCCTGAGCTAGCCAAACCGGTGAGTAGCTCGGGCGTCATGAGCGATGCGTACTGGCATGGTTGACGCTGGTGACGCGGACGGCGTGGGCGTGAGGTCTAGAGCGGCGCGCAGCAGGCGGCTGCGCGGCCAGCTGATACGCTTGTGGGCATTGCGGGCGCCGTCTCGTTAAGTTCATTGCCTTGTTTACCGCACTCGCCACGAGCGTCCCACGCTCTCATCCGGCCGCCGCGAGCTTTCCTACCGCCCTCGCGCCCCAGCTGACACGCGCTTCCCGGCCTCGCGGTCCACCCTTTCCACCACGCACATGAACCTCCCACGTGGCCCCGCACCGTTGCTTGTTAAAGCGACGTGGCGGCAACAAAATGCCGCGACCTCGCCTTTACTTCTGGTTCCGTTTCGTACATATGGTCTGGTAAGGCAATTGACGGCATCAACGGAGAAGCCTGTGATAAACAAGTTTTTTTTCTTGATTCTTAGAAGCGTAACTACTGATGCCAAGAGACGTGAAAGTCAACACTGGCGTGTCAATGAGTTTCTTCCGTCACTTAGGCTTGCGTGGCATTCTGTTTACGTTGAACCCAGAAGATGATTGCCTATTTGCTTACTGGCCGAGTCCCTCTTCGCCCTGCATTCATTGATTAAGCATGCCCCTAGGCAAGTAAACAAGATAATAATGTTGTGTAAAAGAAACTAATTGCTTGGGGACTTGTATAATTCTTCACGAATTGGCATTAAGAGAAATGTCTCATGAATCGTTTTTGATAATCATAGTAGAAATGTTCATTTTAGTTCCTGTAATTTATTTTAATTTCCTTTTCTTCTTCTTCATGGCCGCTTGTAGACTGAAATACGCTTTATTTGAAAACGAAGAAAAACATTGCGTCTTATCCCTTATCGTAACGAGTCCACACCGACACAACGCCACGATATCGGTGAATGAAAATGAACGAATGGTGGAAAGGTACGATTTGTTTACGTTGTGCTAATGACACTTGGAAATTATCCGTTGCAAAGGTTCAATAATGTTTTATATTAATCGCGTACGTGGAAGGCCAGAGCCTCGCCACACAAATTGGCATGCGTAGCGAAGCGTCAGAATTCAAATTAAAACTGCTCAGTAAAAATGTAGTTTGGCTTAAAATACCTTGGAACTTGTGCGCTGGACAGACTCAAGGATGTTTTATGTTAATTACATAGATTGAAGGCCGAAACCTCGCCGTGTCACTGGAAGCGCCTAGCCAGACGTCACTGCGCCTTTAAAGTTTGAATTTATAAATACGTAATTCCACTCACGCTAGTGCGGTGCTGTGATGTGTGTGGGAATGTTCTCGCGAAAGTGAGCCGATTTTGTCTCGTTTATTACTTAGGGAAAGGGCCAAAACATCATTTGGCTAATTCTCCATTGAGACACATATGTCCGAAAAATCATAAAGAATATATAGCTTTGAACCACTAATAACTCATTAAGTAATACAAAACGTATGTAAATTCGATTCTGTAATATAGGAGCTTGCTTGGTAATAATTTTATTAAAAGTCAGAAGATGTATGAATAAAGAGTTGAAATCATTCAATGAAAGCTATACTATTCCTGCATTTACCTCCATGAACTACCAAACGGCCAAAAGAAAATTTAAAGGTCACAAAAACAAATAGTGGAGCCGATATTTGTAACGGCTACGCAATATTAAAATAATATATGAATTCGGAAAAGTATTTCCACAGCAAAATTATTTTTTTTTGCTGAATTTGAATTCACCCACTTCGGACGAGCACGCCACTCCCGTTACTCCTACACCACCATCCCCACAGACAAACGCACCGTTACCGACACTAAAAACAAACAATATTTCGATTTGGAATTTTCAAAAATTCTGATACTTTCATTGACGTTATTTTACTATCTATTTTTGAAGATCAGATATCATTGAAAATCTATATCTTCAATATTCTAGTTTTAAGAAGATTTCAAATGGATTTTTTAACTTTTGAAACGAAAATTCATTTGATAGTTCAAAGGAAAAATAACATAAGCAATTTTTCCAAGCGTAATTGACTTTTTACAAAAAAATATCCAGAAAATATTTGAAGCCCTTTCTGAGAATTGTTTTTTAATTGCATTTATTCAATCAAAAATTACGCGAATACAACTGATATTTTGAAGAAAGAAAAAACTACATGATCGTATCGAAAGATCTAATTTTTAGAACAGATTTCATTAAAAACAATCTTTATTAAGTTTTAATTTTTGCCATTGTCAAAATAGGAAGTTTATAGATATTGGTAATTGCGCCAATTTTATAAGCGTACTTTTCTCTATAATAAAATTTAGTGTTTTAAAAATTCTTTTTTAAATTTTCTTTATTTTAAAAAATTGGAGTAATAGTTGAAAAAATCGAAATATTGTTGAGGTTTCATGTAAAGTACTCCCAAAAATGAAAATATATTTGAAATTCACAAACCTCGAGTTCGTCCAGATCTTTCAGGGAATGTCGATTTTGGAGAAAATCGTCTGAACGAGTTTGACGCTAGTGTTGACCACAGGCAGACGACCAGAAGTTCTGAAGTAAACTAATTTTTCCGTATCAAGGACTCACAAAACTTGACTTCTGACTGCTCAATATATTGCAGAAAGTAATTTACTCCATATAGGAGCAAAATTTACCCACTTTTTCAATAACAAGGACCCACATAATGAATTTCTCTAATAATTGCTGCAGCATTACAATACTTTCTCAATACTACGTACGCACGTAAAGGGTAAAAAAGTAAGAACGAACTGTGGAACAAATTGAATTGGATTGAACTGAATTTGTTCCATAGTGTGTTCTTATTTTCTCGCCCTCTACGTACGTAGACTAGTGAATTTCTAAAACCAACTCACACAGGAATCGACTGAGAGAGATCGGATAAAGATCTGTTACCACTACAAAACCTTTGATTGAGAGACCCTAGGGCTCGAGTTCCGATGGTGGTGGGTTTTGGAAACTTTCTCTACACCTAGGATGAATCCAGCCGCTGTCTGGAGGAGAACTCTACTGGCTGGCTGATTTGATCGGTAGTTTTTCGTGGTTTCTCCAGTGAATATCAGGCGAATGCCAACAAAGTACCCTTACGAATGGGCAACGTCTCATACGCGATCTTTCCTTCCTCGTCCTCGTCACCTCTACCCTTCCACACATACACATTCACACACACGTACACAAACACACCCATTCATTGGACTACCACAGATGTTGGGAGTCGTCACCTCCCGAAATATAACATGCACTACATCTAAGGGACCAATGATCATAGCAGTTCATGCGACCGGAAACACAAAATAATCAATCTCACATAGGACATGGTTTCGGCCAAATCATTTATGACTTTCACAAATCAATATAGTCGTTAGTTCTCAACGACAACTTTCTAGCAACACAATCAGATTGCAGTCTCCACAAATCTTAGTGTCCATTCACAGATAGTGAAGTTATATTGATGTCCAAAAGAAAAAAAAACGGGCCATCACAGCATTTGCTCAAAGGATCAGGGAAATTATACGAAAAGCCTGAACGATATGGGGGTCATTGTTCCATAAGCTGAGGTTAAATACATTTTACAGATATACAGTATTTTGGAATACAGTACATTAGTAACCAATACATTAAATATCACTGTTAAAATCAATATTATTTTCCTATTTGCTACTTAGTCTCTGATTACTCTGTCTCTGATTACATAGAAAGGGTTATGAGGCAGAACTGTTCTTTCAGAAAACGAGTGAAGCAAGTCCACCACACTCATGTGTTGGTTATTTTTTATTTGTTTACCATTCCTATTGCTATGTGTTAAAATGGATGTTGAAGAATAGTTGGATTCAAGCGCCTCAGAGTATGTATATGAACAAAATAAAAGTAGTGAGAGCAGGAAACAATGTTTCAAGCATATAATACATTACAGCAAGATTCTGGAAGAATTGATTGTGAATCAAAAGGAAACAGTTGATGGTCAGAATGTTAACTGGTTACCAATGCGGTAGCTAAATTATCAGAAAAGAATTCGAACCTTCATTTACTAGTAAAAGACCACTCTAAATTCTTATCGTGAGTTTTATCGAACTGATGTATTAGGAGAAGAAAAGGAAAACCAGGGCTTTTGTTCCCAACATAACAAGAATTTCTGTACTCTCAGCAGCGAATTTACTTTCTCAAGACAAAAGAGGACATCCTAGACTCGATACCTACCTCTCACCCTTGCTCAACAACTGCTTCGAAGAATACTACAAAGATAGAGTAAAACGATAAGTTGATCAGTAATTGATGTCCTTTACTCCAGAAAAAAATCGGTCCTATGTATTCAGAGCCTGATACTAGGAATTCATCTTGCATATTTGTGTAATTATTTTTCAAAAGGATTCACAGTAAATTGTGAGTATTTTTTTAATGTAACATCAGTAATTTTTCACTGAGAAAGTGAATAGTTGCAAGTACCCAATTTTGATATCAACTTAATTATTTGAGTCAAATTTTATTCAACACATCCCTGTTCTTATCCAATAAATAAACCAATATTTTATGTTGCACATCAAACTTATTTATAACTTGAAAAGCATGTTCTGATTTTCTAACCTACATTATTACTTTTCTATATTTTAAAAATATAAGTTATTATAATTTCGTTATAATAACATATATTATATTTTATTTTAATAACTTATAATTATTGCTATTTTTAAGTACATTCTATGTACTGAAATTTACACGGAATGAGTTAAGTAATATATTCCCTTTAACAAAAAACGAAATTTAGATTGTAAAATATCTGCATATTTTTTAATTTACACATATTTAAATCCCAGTATTACAAAAACTATGTATCTGAAATTACAGCATTTTAATTACGAATGCTGTTAGTATTATTCAGAATTTTTTATATAGTAGAAATGGTAAGTTTTATTTATTTTTGCGCGTTAATAATTAGTATTCACTTTAATATTTGAGGCCAGGGTTCGACAAGTCAACAACTTTACCATATTTAACTGGTTTTTATTTGCATTATGGCGTTTTTTTATTAGTGCGCGAACGCTTAATTTTGAGACTTTTCAGAAAATATTACGACCGTCGAAATTAAATTCCTGGAGATCTTTTCCAAGCCGTACTCACAACATTATCCCCACAGTTATTTTGACTTTTAAATATTGACGCATTCCATATTATTATTATTATTATTATTATTATTATTATTATTATTATTATTATTATTATTATTATTATTCAAATTGTACAAAAGGCCACGTGAAAATGCAATTTTATGACATCGTGTTCTCCATATTTTTGGCTTCCCATTATTTCATGCCCTTCAAACTGTAAATATTCGCAGCATTTGTCAAGCAACACGTGTCAGAGTAAGTGCAGCGAAAGCGTGTTGTCAGACTGACATGTGCAGGGTCGAGATGCAGTGGGAGCAAAGGTTGACGTCCTTGCTCGAAGGCAAGACCTCTAGAGTTCTAAAGGAGACATCCATCAACTCGCCCTCGGCGAGCAGTATCATCTCAATTGTCGACTTAATAGACAGTTAACCTGCTGTGAAAGGGAAAGATCAAAGTCCCTCATCAAATAATGTTATTAAAACTCATGCAAATAAAAGTTGAAGCCCACCCGCCTTTGGGGGATATCCCTTGTCTTTGCGTCGAGCTCCGTGACCCGGTAGTTTGGTAAAGGCCCAAAGCTTCGAATCTCTCCGATCATCTGCGGGCATTATTAAACCCTACGGGATTTTCATTCGCTGCTGAAGGCAAATTCCTTTGCTAGGTATGCAAGGCTCGGTCCTCCACTGTAATTAGTGATTTGGTGTGCTATCTCAGTTTCTCCTGCATCATCCATGGACTGTTAACAGGAAACCCAAGGTTCATCACACTTTTCTCTCTACTTCCCATTATTGCTGAAGCCGCCACTAAAAAGGAGACAGACGCTGTTTGCAGCCGACCACTATGTGTCAGATACTGATGTTAGGTTTTCGAGGTGCCTCGTCGCTATCTTCAATAACATATCTTCCTCTAAGATGCCGTTCTAGCTATTTTCTGGAGTACTTCTACACACACACATACACACACACACACTGTGTAAAACGGACTATCGGTACGACCTGTGTTTTACGCCCCACATCAAGCCGATCACAATTTTCTAACTCTCGTACTTAAACGCTTTTCAGCATTCCTTATTATGTCGTTCTGCACGCCTGACACTGCATCATCTATAAGAAGACAATTTTTCTTCAAATAATGATTAACAATACCCCATTTGCTTGCAGCTATCGTACGATGAGTATGAATTTATTAATCATACAGTGTTATACACAGTCCAACTGATGTCAAACGTATTGGTAAGCCTTGGTATCACTTGTAGCATGCATGTGTTTGGAACTTTGAGGGCGATGCAGATCAACCAGTGGAGGTAATTACAGACCTTATTGTATCTTATCATGTTTGCGAGCGTTGCTTGAAATGAACAAGCAAAGACGATTTCATCAATTATAATTTATTTTTATTATTTATTATTATAGGCGAATTCTCCCGTAGATGGAAGATGCTAAGCAAAAGACTCAATCAATCATCTATTATTATTATTATTATTATTATTATTATTATTATTATTATTATTATTATTATTTTATTATTATTATTATATTCATCGCTATTATTATTATTATTATTATTATTATTATTATTATTATTATTAAAGTACGTCTTATATTATCAGTCAAATTGAATTGTATTAATTACCTTTTCTTCGGAAACGGTCAACTTTTACAGTAAGTCTGTAGACTGCAGAACCTCGCTGAGGGAAATTCGAATCTGAAATACTGGTATTTTTATTGTTTACAATTGAAATAAAAATAAGAGATACAATATTGCCGTTTCGAGAAAAGAGAGAAAATAAAATGAGCAACTTCTTGTCAACCTGTGTACATGTCGAGCGGAAAATTTACGAATAAAATTATGTAACTAATCATGACTCAGGACAGAGTTCGATTCGAAGCAGTCACGTCCGCAGTGCGCGCGTTCAGAGACGTGTGCAGCAAAAAGGCAGGCTGTTATGCGACGCGTTGCGCGATCGTCATTTGTTATCCTCTGCTCCAGCACGCGCTTTGCATCGTGATGGCCAACTAGGAAATAAAGCAAACGAAGCTCTCTATTATATGTAGAGACACGTCCGTCTCATACTAAGCCATACATCCTAAGAATGTTCTAGAGGTTTCCAAAACAAACATGCCACAAGCCTCTTCTCTACTTGAAATTGAAGAAATCTTTTTCAGAATTTTGGAAGCCTTTATGCTGGTGAAATTCATCTGATTTCGTAAAGTAATTAGTGCTTGATTCGTGAAATAATTAGCAATATACTGAACAATGTGGGATCAAATTTCGTAAAGACAGGAATATATCATCTTCCACACCTTTTCCGAGTACCCTTTTTTTTCTTTAACCTACTTCTCAAGATATTTTACCCAGATTCGGGAGTGAATACGCCGAAAGCGATTATGTTATGAAAATATCGTCGTCTGGTAATCAGAAATTCTTATCTTTTCGACCACATTGTTGGAACATTTCAGTCTGATCTGAGGCTTCTAAAATTTACTGAAGAGTACAATCTCAGCGGACCAACGCACTCACAGGGTTTCTTTGAAAATAGATCCCTAAAAGGTTTAATTATTTCAGAATAAAGATACCCTCAGTTCCTGCCACAGAGAAGTGTCTGTAAACCGCTGAAGAAAGCATGAGTGTTCCGGATTAAGGAGTGTTGGGCATAAACCCTTGGGCATTTATTCATTTATTCACGGGATCAAATGTCCACGAGTCATCGATGGGTAAAAGGAGTCACCGATAAATTATATAATATGATTGTATATCGCCGTATATAAATGTATATTGCCATTTAAGATTGTATATGTCAAGTATCCGTGCAATTGAGGCAGATGTGTGAGGCATACGCATAATGTAAGGTATCTTCATCTAAAAATTACGACATATCAAATAGTGATGTTATAATATCACAATCTACCTCGTAATATTTGTAACTTTTGTATTTTCCAAAACTTCAATGAGTCCAACAAAAATCAAACCCATTTTTAAGCGCTGTTCGAGGAAACTACGCTTCACACACACACACACACACACACACACACACTTCTTTAGAAACACTTTGAAGACGTCTTAGAAAAAAAATATAAATTGATTTTACTTCAAGCATAAATAATGCGAAAACTATTTCTTTGAAAAGGTTCTAAATGGCATTAAAGATCTGATTTTTACTTTCTCGCCTTCGAAAGAAGAGAAAGAATTGTAACCGTGCAGGAATGCGCACGAGGTTTCGTACACACATCGCGAATAATGCATATGTTTTTGCTTCCGTTCACGCTCACGTTTTTTATAGTCTTTAGTTGCGGGTTACGCAAAGATAATTCTTGAATTCATTGTATTTGCAAGTGTGCATTCCGTTCGCGCTCACTGGTTTTTCATAGTCTTTAGTTGCGGGTTCGTTACGCGAAGAGAATTCTTGAATTCATTGTATCAGCAAGTTTGCGTCGAAAAAGTGAACATGAAATAGAATATCAAATGACAAGAATATTATAAATTAACCAAACAGATCAACTAAAATTTTAAACAAGACCTTTAATATTCAGTGATTCCATTTTCAAGACGATATGTTTGTCAGTGGAATGGAATTCGTCGGTACGATACGAAATTCCAAAATAAGAATAAAATAGTTGCGCGAATTCGTAAGAATAGTATAACTAAGTTGCGAAGGAGGGACAATATTAAATTATAAATTTTGCAATTTAGAAGATTTTTTCGTGAGCATTTTCGTAACTTAAAAGAGTATGTTTATGGTTAAAGAGTAAAGGGAAAAATATTGTAAAATTTCGAAGACATAATATTCATCAGAGGTCCTGGAAAGACTGAATTGAATTGAATTGAATTGAATTGAATTGAAATGTTGAAGTCCCTCGACCAGAATATGGGACAAATAATGACAGAGACATAATCTCAGTGGACCAACGCACTCACATGAGTTTCTTTGAAAATAGATCCCTAAAAGGTTTAATTATTTCAGAATAAAGAGACCCTCAGTTCCTGCCACAGAGAAGTGTCTGTAAACCGCTGAAGAAAGTATGAGTGTTCCGGATTAAGGAGTGTTTTTGCAAATCACAAGTAATCGATTTAACATGAAATTAATGATTGCCTTATATAAAATATTTTCTACTGTATTCTGTGAATTGGCCCAAAGGTCACTTCGTTAATACTTGATGCAATTCGAGTTAATGTCTAAGAAATTTCTTCTCTAAATGTGTCATGTGCGACTGGTACTATTTAGCAGAAGCATTGTACCCATTTTCCGAAGGCGACCAAATAATGAGTCATAGAGTGGTGCAAACTGCAGCAGAGTTCGCAAGAGAGTAAAAACAAATGAAATAAATTCTGTGAAGGATCACTGCTTTATTTTAAAATTCAATTATGTTTGGCAAAGGAGCAGATTGCGTGTGGAGGCACCGAATTGCGGTCTACATTCACCGTTATTTTATCCGCCAGCGTTCTCTCACTCATCCTCTCCGGACAGTGGGCTCGACCGTCCTTACCGGGAGAGAGGGCTCAGGGCATCGACTGATATCACTGCAGTTCCTCCGACCAGGAGGTCCTAGATTCGAGTCCCGACGGTGACATGATTTTCCACAGTAGCTTGTCAGCTAGGTCAAATTCAGTCGCTGTCTGGAGGAGAATTCTACCGGCCGGCTGCTCTGATCGGTAATTTACCATGGTTTCTCCGATCAACACCAGGCGAATACTCTAACAAACGGGCCATGGACCGCGCGCGATCTTTCCTACCTCTTCCTTATTCTATTCTCTCCCCCTACACACACACTAACATGCACTTCACTACCACACATGCCGTGATACCGGTCGGGAACTTAGAGCTTGTCTCGGCTGAGGCGGTGCCCAGCTGGTAGGAGATACCTGGTTGTGGAACCGCCCCCCTGGCCGACGGTACGTCGGCGCCGGATCTCGCCATCCAGCGGAGGTAGGCCACCGCCACCTCCGGGGTAAACATGCACTATACTTACGGGACTAATGACCCTAGTTGTTGACGCACCCAAAATCGCTAACAATCAATCAATCAATCGACCGTCCGTGTCTACCTGTTACGAGTTCCCGGTCGCCGGGTACTGGCCGAGACCACCGTTGCGCGCCGAGAACTCAGTCGACTCCTTATCGGCGAATTGCTCATCGCAAGTCTCGGCTGCCACATCCAAGTAAATATAGGAGGCTATATTGCAGGATCAATAAGGAACTCTGGATTGTAATTAAAATAATTAATCAGCACTTTCTATTTGACAAAATTTAATTTCTAAACGAAGTATTAATTATAATTTTTGCTTACTATTATTTGTAACAGAAAATTCCTTTCGGCTCTCCGATTCACTGGACAACCTGTGTGTTTTGAACTACTATAGTTCTTCTTAAGAATGAAAAGAAATGGACTTCACGTAGTTTTTGTTGTTGTTGTTGTTGTTGTTGTTCTTCTTCTTCTTCTTCTTCTTCTTCTTATTATTATTATTATTATTATTATTATTATTATTTCGATTTTTCACACTTTCTCGACTTTAGCAGGGAAAACATTCACCTGTCCAATTGATGTTATAGGAGTAGGCTCGGACTGCGCAGGAAGGAAATTCATCCGGACCTATATGAATGTCTTGCATTTAAGAATTTTCGGACAATACCACATGTATGAAGGAAGGTGGCTTTCTGAGCTTCATCAAAGATATTTTTGATATCTAAACTCTCCAGATTTGTTTGAAGTTCCTGGTGACGACTCCTTCAACGGATATAACCATGGGAAAATAGGAGATCTCGTGCAACTTCCAAATGTTTTTTTCATTCAATTGCCAAGTCCTCATATTTTCTGATTTTTTTCTGCTTGCAACTTCCGCAAGTTGTGAGCCGAAGGAATTGCAACATCGATTATAGAGGCTGTTTTCTTTTGTCTATTACAAGAATGTCAGGACGGTTATGATCAACTGTTTTATCCGTCATAATAGGCCGAACTCAGAAAAAGACGCGCGTCTTCGTCTCAAGTACAGCATCTGGTTCATACTTTTAGTATGCTAGAGCGTTATTCTCCAACGTTTCAAGTTTCATTTCTAGTTCCCGATGAATGAGTTTTGCCACTTGGTTATGTCTGCCAAAATAGGCACTCTCTGACAAAGTACTGCACTCAGTCATATTGTCTCAATGGACTCTCCGTTGTTACATCTACTACATTTGTCGATATTATTTGTTTTTAAAATATGTTTTAATAGATTTCAATTATTATTACTCTATCCTGAATTGCCGCTACAAAACCTTCAGTTTCCGGGTACAAGTAACCATTGCCACTTTAAGGACGCAGATTTGTCAATCATCGGGTCCAACGGAGAGTTTGGAAATTTACCACGAAACATGATTTGTTACCAATTTTGTATTTCCTCCTTTAGAGTTGGTATTTCTACCTTGGTTGCTTAAATTAAGTAGTGTGTACCCATTGTCAGCTCTCACAACCTTTTGAACCTTTTGCTTGAGAAATCCTCAGACCCCCTCAGCGTCCAGCGTCCAGCGTACAGCGTACAGCGTCCCTCAATTTTTTTGTTCTTGGGTTCTGCGGAGTTTAAAAATATTGAATAGCCCTCGATCGCCTTCTCTTCTCAGTAAATACAAACGGATCACAGAAGAGGTAGGGTGCAGAAGAGGTAGGGTGAATTTTCTAAGAATCACACTAGTAAGTCTATCCAATTAATTTAGATCCAATCAGACCATTTTACTATACCAACACATTATATCAGAGTAGGTACAGCCCAGCTGTTGATGGCCGTACTTATGTGTTTCCCAGTTAGTTTCGTATCCAGTATCTTCGTAACCTTCTTCTTGTTCTTGTCAGGAAAGTCATGTTTAATTTCGCTGTGATCGAGTTTCATATTCTGTTGTATTCCGAAATATTTGTAAGCAGTATTAGGTCGCAGCTCTTCTATGCCTTGAACATTTTCATCTAACTTTTCTCTTTTACCTTTCCGTATGCGTATGATGGCGCATTTATCCAAACCGAAGCTCATCCTAATATCTTCGCTGAATATCTTGGTAGTATCTATTAAGGAACAGAGATTTTGATGTGTTCCAGCATAAAGCTTTAGATCGTCCATAAATAAAAGATGATATAATATCTTATGATTTCATGAAGTAATTTTGCAGCCAATGGTACTATTGTTTAACAGTGATGACAACGGATTTAAGGCCTGACAGAACCATAAAGGTCTCCTTGAAATATCCCACATTTAATGTCCTTTGTTCATATTTTCTTCTTATTGGCATGTAGATTTACCCTCCACGTTAGTATCAATGACTTGTGTGTTTATGATCTTCGGAGAAATCCTGTATATTCCAAATATTCTTATTAACCAATCATGAGGAACTGAATCAAACGCGTGTGTGTAATCTATATAACACATTGAAGGTTTTTCTGTTTACTGTAGACTTGATTAAAAACTACAGAATCTATTATAAGTTGGTGTTTGCATAAGTTGGTGTTCTAATACGTCCTTTTTCTTCCTCTGCTATTAACCCCTTTCTGTCACAATACTCATAAATTGTTTTTATTGATCAAGGATGTAAATAATTTGTAAATGGTAGACAAACACGTTATTAGTCTGTAGTTTTGTGGTTGTGAAACATCATCTTTCTTGTGAAGCAAAGAGGTATTTCCTTCGGTAAGATGAAGTGAGATCTTACTCGGGTCATTTAATGCTTCTGAAAAGCAGATGACCAATGGTTCGTGGATTGCTGTGAAATACTTCAGCCAAAAATTCTGAAGTCCATCTGGTCCTGGTGACCTCCAGTTATTCGTCTTCTTAATATTTCTATGTATGTCTTCGGTCGTGAAACCGGTGACCCACATAGGTGATATAGAAGCACTTTGCTCTTCGATTTTCCCTGATCCAGTCTGCGTTCTGGTTAAAATGTTCACTTTTCGATCAAATTGATCTCCAATAATCTTCAAACTAACCGGAATCTAGATTTAGAGATGAATCTGTCTGACTCCTCGACTCCAGTAATCTGAAGAACATTTTCCTGTTTTTATTGAAATAGATATTCTGCTTCTTTATGTTATATAGCACATTATATCTTTTCGGTCGTGCTCCTTTCAGCTTAACTTTCTGTCGGTACTCATCCTTCCGTTCTAGAAGTCTTTGCTGACAATATCTACTAGATTAATTTTTGACTGAGCACATATGACAGTCATCTTCTTTAATACTTTTCGGGAGCGGGGACCATTCAGGAGTTCATTAATCAAATCTACCCTTGCTCGGAAATGATCAACACTCATTTAAAGTCTCCTCTTCCAGGCCGGTTTATTTTCTTTAACACTTCATTGAACTTGCCTCCCTGGTGTCTTTTGGCCATAAAGTTTGATTGCCGTTGACTCTTCACAATATAGCGCTAAGTGTATTTCTTCTAATTCCAAACATTGGCTCAGATGTTGTTCCACGATGGTGTTGGTCCTCGTTATTAGTGATTTGGCTCTTCTGATGTTCTTCAAAATAGGTATTCGTGGTCTGCTAGAAGGTTGAGTACTTCGGTAGAGCTCCAAAAGACTATGGAAGCATTCTGCCGCTTCACCCAATACAGTGTCAGGGATCTCTTCTGTATCTGAGACGGCTTGAAAAGTGCTCTCATTTGATATGGTACTCTGGATTGGTTGTACTATATTTTCCTCACCCAAATTCAATTCACTTGCAACCTGCCTACGGATTCCTTCTAACTCAGTTGGTGTTAAATAGCCTGTGGTGATAATGGCTTTCCTACGGTCAACAACATTTTGTTATGTAAGATGTATGTTTGGTCTAATCCTCTCATACTCTTCATGGAAAACTCGTAACCTGTACGTGGGTATCTTCGCACTTGTTTACACGGTAAAAGGCCATCATGATTTCCATGTTCATTTCTCGTGCTCAACTAATTCGAGATTTGCTTTCGGTGCGATGTCCTCATCTGCGAGCAGTCACCCGTGTATCTCGGGCAGAAAAGTCAGCCGACGGAGTGGCTTAAGAAGTATTTGCCGCGTTATCTTCCTCCACGTTGACCAGGTTCTCACAATTAGACGATGTAGTCATATTGGGGGCTGTCACACATTAATTGACAGGAGCCAGGCCTTTCGGCACCCTGTCGCCGGCGTCTCGCATGCTGATCCATCCAGCCCCGGCTTCAGACGGTCCCTGGCGCTCCACAGGCAGTGGCCTTTGTCCCGAGGCCTTATGACACATTCTTTGTGGCTCCATATCTCTACGGATTGCCTTTTATACCTACGGCCAGGTTGTTGGAAGGGGAAAAAGGAAGGGCAAAATGGAAATTCTCTAGTAGGATAGCACATCGAGGCAGGGAGAGCATTCAGCTCCTCCTCTTCTACTAAAACCGCCGACACCACACAGGATTTATTATTATTATTATTATTATTATTATTATTATTATTATTATTATTATTACTAGCGTAACCTTGCAGACGTTGTTCGGCCCTCCATCTCCCTCTTTCTCCTTACCTCTCCCTTTTTCTCTCATCGTCTCTCTCTCCTCTCCTCTCTCCCCCCTCTCTCTCTCTCTCTCTCTCTCTCTCTCTCTCTCTCTCTTGCCCTCTCTCTCACCGTCTCTCCCTCCCTGTCTGTCTGTCTGCCTCTCTCTGTCCCTCGCATTCACATTCTGCACGTCTCTGAGCAGGTAGGCTAATATCGACAAGCGTCGGACCAGCAAAAATGTAATAGAATGTTTGAGAAGATCTCATCCTGTACATTAACTCATCTAACCAATTTTTATTTTCTCTATTTTGAATAAATATACTTTTTGATATATTTAACCTTTAAATGCCATTGTCTTGAAATGAATGTCTATTTATTTCTTGTGTTGTTTAAAAAGTAACGGTTTTCTCCTAAAACGGGAGTACAAAAATACCACCCACCTCAATTTTTGCTATATTTTTTATTATGACAATTTTCAAATTAAGACCAAATATTAATTACATAAATCATAAAGAAGGCTCATATTCGCATTTGTAATATTCATCAGTATAATTACTCTTGTTATGATTTTTTTCTCCCTAACGCTTATTTGTAAACTTTTATCGTGTTAAGCAAGTAAAGCAGCCTTATATAATGTATTGTTTGCCGCTTGAAAATATACTGCAGGTCTACATTATTAGAGGTTACTACACCCCAGGAAACTACACAAGGTTTACTATTAGATTCACATTATTAGAGATCATTAGATTTATACTATTAGAGATATTTGTACCTTGTATTTTAATATTGTGTATTAACTAACAATATAAAGGGGAAAGACGATAACTTTTATTTTTTATTGTATTTCTATTTTATTGTTAGATCTAAAAAACGTTTATTTTACATTATACTTTTTTCAAAAATTTTCTTTTGTTTTTCACCGTACTTCTTTCCCATTATTCAATCACTTATTACTTTTTCAACCAATTAATCGATTAATTGAAATTCATTATTCTTTCTATTACTATTACTATTGATCTATTATAACTAATTAAAACTGTTTTGCAACCACTGCGAGCCACGACCATAAATATCGAAGTCTGTGCTGTTATAGCGACACTAAGTTTCAGATTAATTCGTGTAATCTGAACAAAATATCTTAAAAAAATTAATGTACACCACAAACTACGGTCAAAGAAACTTTTCTCATACAAGACAAACTCAGTTAACGAAACGCATGTGTCTGGACGTCACCGTGCCTGAGACATGCCCAAGTCGGTGTGCTCAAAGAATTGAACTGATTATGACTGGCACGTGCAAGGAGTCGTGAGGTCACAGAGTTTGGCCATTTGAGTCATTCGTGACAGGCACCTCGCAGTAGCTGACGTGCGTCGTTCGGAACCCAAACTTAGGCAAACAAATTTCGCTCCGTGAATAGGCTCTAAGAACCTCTAAACACCCCTGCTCCTTCCTCAGAAAATAGCTGCTGAAAAATATCAGGTGATACAGTAGCTTGGCACGGAATCAAACAAATGCGTTGACCGATGGCTCATAACATGCCATTGTTAAGAAGAATGACGCAGAAATGACGTCGACATTTTCCTTTTACGTTTTCTGAATTTAAAACTTAATTAATCTCCATTAAATTCATCGCGAAAGAATTAGTTCAACAAAATTAAAATTTTCCGTCATATGAAATGAACAAGAAAATGATGTGCTCGAAAATTAGCTGATTCCGTGAAGTCACTGCGTATTATACACTGCTCCTCAAGTTATGTTTCATCAATCTTGATCGAATTTTTTGAACTAAGGGGTTGAGACAGTACTTGCAGACTGTAAATTGTCAACCATATTCCTAAGAGTGCATTACGTCATGATAGCGTGCACTTAAGGAATGAATTGTGAACTATGATATCTTAGTTTTTTCGAATATTGCTAAATGCTATGCTACAGTTTCCTCGAATTATGCTAAATAATATTATAATACAGTTATTTTGGGAATTTATTTTCACGATGATAAATATATGTAATTATCACTTCAAAAACTGATAATCATCATCGTCAAACTAAGACTAGTATCTCAAAATTGATTTGTAAACCTACTTTATAGCTGTTCAAATCTTTATTGTTCCTTTTCACTCTTAGTGTTCGTTATGAATAGTTCTAAAGTTTCAAAGTTCAGAGTATCTCCGGTACATGGACCATCGAATTTATGTTAGCTCATACATTCAGCACAATTCGTTCGATGAATACAAAAGTTTTACGAATGACTTCACAATACTTAGTACTTGTATTTCCATTACTTTAAAAATGCACTTCATTTTCTGCAATGAGTGATAATTAATTTTAAAAGTAGTGTTAGAAAATAGATTCGCATGACCCTGTATCCTTTGACAAATACTAAACGGATATCAGAACGTGTCGAGCGCAACGGTTTCTGAACTGCTGGTCTGAATCCAAGATTTCACAGAAGAATCGTGTTTTCAGATAAGTATACTACTTCAGTATGAAGATAAGAATTTTTACTTTCTCGTATAGCGAAATATAGAATAGCGAAATATATATCGCGTATAGCGTATAATCTCGTATAGTGAAATATATATAGAATAGCGAAAGTTACGTATGCTGCGGAAAATCGATTTCGAGATTTCAACGTAAATACACGTTTTTGGGTCCCTGATACCGACAAAGTGTTTTTTTTAAACGTCCGTCTGTCCGTCTGTCCGTCGGTCTGTCGGTCTGTCGATCTGTCCGTCTGTCCGTCTGTCCGTCCTTCTGTCCGTCTGTCTGTCCGTCCGTCCGTCCGTCTGTCCGTCCGTCCGTCCGTCTGTCTGTCTGTCCGTCGTCCGTCCGTCTGTCCGTCCGTCTGTCGTCCGTCCGTCTGTCCGTCCGTCTGTCCGTCGTCTGTCGTCCGTCCTCGTCTGTCTGTCGTTTGATGTATTTTGTTGTAAAATAAGTCCTACCATGTTGGGGATGAACCAATGGACGGGCTTCCAGATTCCGTGTAGCAGACAAAACCAACAATAGTTACTACTGTGTAGTGTATAAAACAAACATCTTGCTATAATCTGTTCAAAGGGTTTGGCCAAGTAAGACGGTGAATATGTTTACTTCGGGAATCGCCTAAAAACTACGATGTCTGGTGTCTTTACACAAAAAAATAATTTTTGTAATTTTCTTAAGTAATTTAGGAAATAATTGTATTTTAATCCTGAAAATCCTTTCATCCATGCTACAGTCTGCACTCCTTGTTCCCGCCCCCGCCTGTCCGATACCCACCATAGTCTTCCTTCGCCAAGTCCACCTCCCCCACCGCTGCTCCACAATCCGCCATACCTTAATGTATTGCGGATTGCCAAACAATCTATTTCATTGCCAAAACGAGAAAAACTTACGAACATTAATTTCGACATATCCTATCTTAGTGATTACACACATTGAACTAGGAACCTGTATTTCTGATTTCTTGTTTCTAGCTTCAGTAGTTTTGGCTCTGCGATGTGACATCAGTCAGACAGTCATTGTCAGACCGAATCTTTATTTATTTTGTATCGACGTTTATTTTCAGGTATTGAGAACATTAGACACTTATATAATATACGATTTGTATTTGTTGATAAGAATATATTATATAGAACTAGTGGTGCTACAACAACACATACTTTCTCGCGTTATTAGGAACAGCTAGGTAATAGTGCAATATTGCATTTTCTGCGGTACTAACGCCTCCGCTATTATTTCAGAAGTCCAATTCAACCAAGAAGGGAACAACGCACTATCGCCAGCGCAGCGTTGTCAAAACAATGTACATTGGCTTGGCTAATACTATCAATACAGTAATTAGAATACATGCAAATGACATCACAATAATTACGAAAATTCTGGTTGTTCACTCGTGAGTTGCCTCTCATAATTTCGTAGTATTTTCGAAATTTTCACATACATTTACACCATAAATGCAATTAAAGGTAGTAATCGCAATGATCTACTGATCATCTTAATCAAGAAAACATTATTGGAGTATGTTGTAGCCGTCAAAATGAGGGCGGCTGTCGTTCTAATGTAAAGTTGTTTACCTCCTTTTTTGTATATTGACACCGCCTCAAACACAGCCCAGGAAAATAAAATTTACGATAGTATGTTTGTTAGATCGACCACGACCCCAAAAAATAATTAAAATGAAAGCAAATGCCCTGGTCTTCAAAACGATAAGAAACAATTTGGCCCTTACGGGTCTAATTTTTTAATTAAAGAACTTTCAAGTAGTACAGGCTCTTATGGAAACACTTTCGCGGGCATGGTTTTCTTTAAGTTGTGGAAGAAGTTATACGGTTAAGGCACATATTTCCTTTTATTCAATACGAAGTAAACTTTTTAAGGTATCAGATGATATTAAATGGTATACAACATACCTCACTGGGCAGTCGGAGAAGTAATTTTAAGAAAACTGCTGCGAAATTCATTGCAAACGTAAGTATTGGCCCTGTCCTAGGAGTTAAGCAGTACAAATCGTGCTATTGTGAGCACTGGTTCTCTTAGGGCATAAGAGAAAACCGCGAAAAAAAATATGGATTATCAAATTGATTTCGAATCTTTTCCCAAAGGCTCATTTGGAAACATCAGATTGACTAAATAAAACAGCTATATCTTATCATCGCCAATATTTCGACGTTCGATAACAATTAGCATCTCAAATGTCGATGCGGCATTGATACGAAATTTATTTTAAGTTCTGCGGATTGCTTAGAGAGAAATATATCAAAACATTGAGAATACAGATTGAATGAAAAGTAAAACAGCTAGAAAGTAAAATAGAAATTTTTTTTCAATAATAAATTATAATTGAATTAAATTAATTATTTTTCATATCATTCCTTCAATTTTTTCTCGAGGCCCCTAGTTTGTGTGGAACCTGCATATATTTCATTAATACTAAGCAAAAATTACGCAAAAACTACACATTTTGTCACAAAATTGAACATGACCTTTTTTAAAAAGCTAATTTTGTACAACAGACTTTGTCTCGGCAATAATCTTTATCTTCAATTTTGTAGTTTTGAAATTTTTTTTTTGCAATTTTCGAAAAAAGAGCAACACCCGAAAACGAGACTAGTAACATATTTTTTACCATACCTTATTACATATGTGGAGAATTTTAAAGAAAATATTCGGAGTGGATATTGAGAAAAAGAAATTCGTAAATTTCAAGCGCAAATTACACTTACACTATACAAGACAGTCTATCTTCAATTTTGTAGTTTAATTCTTTTTGGCGAAATTTCGAAAACTCAGGTATGTCAACGCAAAAGATTCCTCCACCATTCTCTTAAACGTGTTTTCCACTAGCCAAAAACAAGATTTAATCAAAAGCGCTGAAGCTTTTTTTTTTAATTGGAAAGTGTCCCAGGAGCTTCATGTAAAGTACCCACAAAAATTAAAATATCGGTTTCAAATTCCAAGGGGCCGCGACGTCAGCCAGAGTGATTACGAAATACGAAGTTTGGAGAAAATCGGTTGAATGATTTATAAGCTAGCGTTGTGAACAGACAGACGGACGGACAGACAGACGTTTTACCATCAATCAATTTTTCAGTATTAAGGACGCACAAAACATGGATTCTGACGATACCGCGTATTAGAGGATTTTTTTCTATATTTACCAAGTGGATTTATTCAGTTTTCGTAACCAGGGCTGGCAAAAAGAGGTTTTCTGTCGAAAATTCGTTTTCCGGCGCACGATTAAAATACTTTTTCTTCTTACATTAGTATGTGCGAGAAAGTAAACTATAGAATGGCACAGACGTTCGCGTACCAATTTTTTCTAATTTCCTAGTCTCCTATATTATTTTCGTAGTATAAATATCTTTTGCGGCTCTCACTTACCACCTATCTTTATAAATGAGGTCTCTAAAGAAAGAGAAATTCACGGAGACGTGACGAATCGCACTTTGACTTTCAAAATATGAAGGATTGGTTTAAAACAACATCTAAATATTCATATCAAATGCAACTCGCAACACTCGGTAGTATTTTTTAATCGATATCGTTGAAGAACTAAACGAAAAGTTTTAGAGCCTTAAAAACTAAAATTTTGAAGCCAGAGTCCTCAAAGTCTCGTTCTTCACACCATAAACTACAGGATGAGATCTTCTTAAACATTCCATTATATTTTTGCTGGTTCGACGTTTCTCGGGACGATGCCACCTGTTCAGAACCCATAGAACCTGTAACTGTATGTGAAATTAAAGTAATTACTTGATATTCTACGCGTCTGTATTACACAGGCCCTACCACTTTGCTCGGTATTAACGTTAAATAAGAATAGTGTGTATAGACAAGGATGCATTGTAAGGAAATAGGAAAATAGGGAACAGGGTGGGGTTTAATATGCGAGAGTTCTCGCACGGGTACGCTAGTTAGTTTATATTCGAAATTGAAGTAGACATTTTTTCTCTACTAGACTTCTTGTTTTATGAAGATTAACACTTTTATTTTCATTACCATTAAAATTTAAGTTTAAAAATAAAAGCAAGGTATAAATGAAACGAATGTTATACATGAATTCAATTAAAAAAGCGATTTCCTTACAATTTCGGGTTTAAATATTCTCAGAATCCACCTTTCTTTTGTGAGGCTCGTCAAAAGTAGTAACAATGTGTATCAAGTGTCAGTTTTAACAATTCACTTCCAAACATTTTCTCAAACTATTTATTCTTTACTTTACAACTCATTGTCCGATGACAAAACAAAATTATTATGCAGATTAGTTGCAGGTAAAATTTTTCTGCAACATAACTGTTTCTAAAAAATTGGGAACCCTAACTGTCCTCTTTGATAAACCTCATTGCCCATTGTTATCAACTATCGTTGTGCGTGTTCTCAAAGGGATATGTCATTTCCCTAACAAAATACAATGGGAGACAAAAGTGAAAATCTAGAAGCGAACGTTTCTTAACAAACTATATCGAAACGTTTCGTTGCTACAGTTTATCATTATTCAACTTACGTGAAAGACTACTGATTGTGGAAACTTTGTAATCTACGTATCCCACCACCCATACATTACACAGTATTTTACAGTTTTGACGTTATTTAAATACATAAAAAATAAAGAAATAAATATCTGGGGGCTCGCAAATCTGTGTAACTTTTCATTCGTCCAATTTCCATTCTTTTGGAATGACTGTTGACAGAACAAATAAATTTAGTGCAAAAGTGGATAACTTAATGCAATGTGTGAACAAATTAAGATCAATGCCTGGCACCTTAGCAATTCTTTACATGCAACATAACAACTTTTAATGATTCACAAGTTCACTTCGGTGAACCAATGTAGAAACATTCGTTGATATGGCACTCATAATATTTTTAGATAATAATAATAATAATAATAATAATAATAATAATAATAAATCAGTTTTTCAACCTAAATTTGTACATTTAACTGTTACTCAGATATATTAATATTACTTCCGACACCTTTTCAACACTTCTCATGCACCATAACAACGCAATATTGAATAAGAAGTGTATTTCGCTCTATGTTGCTACGGTGTATTTTAGTTACGTTTTTCGGGTTTCTATGGTGTGCTTACAACCAGGAATACATAAGTTTCACGCACATTAATATCTAGCTATGGTGAAACTATTTGGTTGCTAAGGTGTATCATAGGATCAATTACCCTTTTTTACATACTATATGTCGTATTATTAAATTTCTGTACGAATTTGTCAGCTTAAGTCAAAAATAATATTTTGAAGGTATTAATTTACAGAGAAATCAATGTATAATGTTATTTTATATATTTTATTTGAAATATATGTTTTACATATGCATATAAACTAAATATTATTCCGAACACCTTAGTAACCATTTACATGTACAAATCTTCGAATATTTGAATAATTTTCACGTAATTGTGCCTGAAAGTACGGGCGAAAAAATAATGCTGTTTTCTTCGTGTAAAATGTTTTGGGTTGGAACATCACACTTTAACGGAAACACTTTGTTAAGAATTTCTCTCAGTGCCTCTGCCAAAGACTTGCATCACGGAATACCTCATTTCCGCGAGCGACAGTGCAATAATAAATGCTGACTTTCGGAAGAACTTTACTAAAGTTTTTCTTCTCATTGTTTGCTATATACTTGCTTTAAGTTTTCTATGCTCTAAAGCGTAGAACGAACGAACGAAGGAGAACTTACCGATTCTCGATAGCATTTTTTTCCTCGGGATTTCTTGGTGAGGTCGTGTCATGTTGCATCCTACTTGGGAGGGGCAGAGCTACACCTAGGACAAGACAATCGTTCATATTCAGCAATCGCGGCCGCTGCCACGCCCGAGGCCTCCATCCGCCACTCGTCGCCTGCGCCACGCGCTCGCGCGCCCCAGGGAGCAAGGCGCGAGGCCCCGGCACGACCACTCGAAAGGAACGCCGGAGAAATGCATTCCTGCGCTTTCCAACAAGTACACCTTCTCAACCTCAAATTGAGAACAAGCATATTCAGATTGAGACTCGGCCCAATCTAATTGAGAATGAGGAGAAGAAGAAGGAGAAGAGGAGCGCGAAGTTTCTTTGGCTTTTCAATAGTTCAATAAACCAATTAATCTTCAAACATTTTGCATTTACATCACTTCCTATTTATCCTCATTTATTCACATATTGGAATGTGCTTGGCCTCAATTTTGAAAGCGTTGGGTCTGAATTTGAGGTTGCAATGGAGTAGTTGCCCCTCATTGCTCTAGAGAGACATAACACGCATTAACGAAATGTAGTTTTGCTTAAATAGCTTTCTAAACCATACAATCGTATTTCCGTGTTTTTACTTTCTCGTATCCATAGCATGGGGAAAGTTGCGTAATGCTGCAAAAAAATCGGAGTCCAGATTTTTACAGAAATACATGTTATGTGGGTTTGTAACAACGGCAAAGTATTTTTTAACGTCCTCCTGCCCGCCCGTTCTTCGGAGCGTCTGTCCGTCTGTCAAAACTAACGCCTAAGCTGTTAACAGAATTTTTACCAAAATTGATACTCCCAATTATATCTAACCGTTGTCACAGCCCGTTTAATTTGAAGTGGATAATTTAATTTTTTGGGATACTTTACATAAAGCCCCAATGATTTTTTGAAATTTTATCCAAAAAGCTTAATTTTTGATAAATTTTTGATCAAATAAAACAATATGTCGTATGTCTGTAAAAATGGCTCAGATAAGATTTTTACTGAAATATCTGAATTTTCGAAAATGGCACAAATTTTAAAACTTGTTGGGTCCCCTCCTAGAACTACATTACTAAATATAGAGATTTTTTTTAGAATGAAATCTGTTTTTCCAAATAAGGTCATTAATTAATATCATGTACTCTTTTTTCAAAATATCGAGAGCTTTAGCATGATTTTGAAATATAGCATTTGTATTTTTCGAATGGTCTGAAGTAGTAGGATAGAAAGTGCAATAAAATAACATTACGTAGACCGGTACCGTTACAAAAAAGTTGTGTGCTGTTGTAACACCATTAGTTTTTCAAACCTATACCTAGGTACGTACACAGCTGATCATCCAACCTGTAATGATTTTCATTCCTCAAATATCGGAAAAATTCAAAATTAGGAACATCTCAAAACGATTATTTATATTGGTTTGTACTCAACGTAGATGAGGAAACTCTTATCTTAGAGAATGAATACAAATTCTCGCGTAAAAATTTAGACGCCATATAATACCACAATCACATGATGTACTATATTGTCTATCGAATCTACCTATTGCTTCTTTCATAACGTGTAAACTATATCTTTATAAATAGTAGAGAATCCGAATCCTTTTCTGTTAACGATTAATTGACCATTCATAAATTATAAATTAAAAGGGCCGTCCCCGTATCTCAAAATCACATCACGAGACCGAATCCGAGGAAGCCACTCTATTAAAATTCATAATTAAGAATGTTTTGCATGAACAATTGAAGGTGAATGTATAGAAAGCGAGACAAATTCCACTTTTAACAGTCTGCAGAACGCCAACAAAAACCAATATCAAGATAGCAATCAGTGACCTAATGACATTTACCCTACCACAAAATTATCTAACCAATCCCTGGAATAGAAACCACGTAATGACAATATGACCACAATTGAATAAAATTGCCTGGTGATTTCAATGCAATGATAATCGTATTCTATATGGGGCGTGCCCGGGGGGGGAGGCTTAAGGAGCATTAGTCCCCTCAGAAGACAATGACACATGTTAAAAAATATAGCTTCCACTCATTTTCTGTACTAATGAAAGTCATTAAATATATCATTTGTTTACGTTAAAAATATTAACTTGTCAACAAATGAAAATTCATTATATTCAGCGTAAATGTAAAATTCTTTATCAGAAAAATCAGGTCAGTTGGACACTACGTGTTTAGCCCTCTCCCCCTCATACACACAGAAATTCGGTGCGTCCCTCCATTCTATGAATAAAATATCATTTCGAAGGACATAGCTTCCACATCCATGCATGTTGGCTATTTTTTTAAAGTGTGATAAATTTCTTTGCTAGTGAAATTTACGAACAACGTACGAATATGTCTACAGAAGGCGTCTTCTCATTTTAAACAGCCATTTCAGACGCAGAGAATTGTTAATTTATTAATTTTTAATTAGTCACTACAAACAGGTAAACACTACTTCATTTTGTAAGCTACGTGCACAGTGCTTCAGTCAAATTTACAGGTGCGTTGAAAGAATATTAGTCATGCACTATAATTTGAATTCAAAGTAGGAGCGCGGATTGTCTAGAAATAATTTTATTATTTAATGTGACAGTATCATCAATTAATAAAATACATTTTTAAGCACCCTGGTAAATGTCTAGGATTATCCACAACAATAACCAGTGCCAAGAGAGAAAAAAATTGTTTAAACTTCACCATTTTTCCTTCACTCTTTCCTACAGGATTGTTTATATGCTACGATTAATGTTTCCGAAAACCAAAAGTGGCTTGTCGAAATCTTTTGAAGTGCATTCGAGATATACTTGAAAGTAATTCCGCAAACTTTCTAAGATTATGTACCCGTGGCAGGGTGGGTGGGTGTTACACGTAACCCGTTCCTATCACTGGTATCTCCAGCTCAAAGGTCGATACACCTCACCCACGTATGGCCGTGCTCGGCTGTCTGAAATGGTTGGACACGGTTTGCGAAGGCGCGCCCGCGACCCGTTCCTTCCTCTCGCGAGGCCACATGGCGAGCCTCCACCGAAGCGGCTCGGGCATCGCCTCCCGGCTTCCAGAACGGGTCCACGCCCGCGCCCTCCGCGCCACGCCGCTCCGCTCCGCGCACCGCGCACAGTGCACCTCTGTCATTGCTCACGAGGTCATAAGAAGCTTTTGAGCATGCGGGAAGACGTCATGTTAATAGGGCACTTCTAATAATTAAAGCTCGTTGATTGAACTAGTTGACAGAATCAAGTTTGAACTATGTCATTTCAGGCTTGGGAGTAATTATGCTGTATCCATTAATATTATATTTATAATCGAAGCTTCTCTAATTTAAAAACATACATCGTAATTGTGAACATAACACTTATGTCAACACAATATCTTTCATTGTGGTACATTTAAATTTGATGGTCTTCGTTTTGAATACATGCACATCTCCTTCAACATACTTTTTAAACCTTTTGTATATTCATGTAAAACTGAAGAAAAGAGTTTTGAATGACTTTTAGAGGATAACGACCGAAAATAATTGTTCGTCGAGGAAAAGCCGAGTCTTGTATTTGTTCAACTAACTCGAAGTTTATCGCCGTTCAGTCAAGCAGAACGAGCTTTGCAATCTCTCGAAGAAAGTAGGTGCTCTTAAAAAAAGCGCCTTGACGTTCCGCTAATACGAGGATAACAGTGCTACCAACATAGTAATGAGGTCAAATTGAATTTCTATATGGCAAAATGCTTTCACCGCACTCTCACATTTTAAAATTCAATGCAATATCATCTTCATGAGCCATACACCCCGATATAAAAAGCAATGAAATTAGATCCAAAAATGGAATGGATAATCAGGCTCAGATTATCATATGCCGTTCCGGCAAAATAATAAATGCTTCTAAATAAAATCCTCAAATGAACAATTTTTTCTAAAATCTACCCAGAAACTCGCACGCTTTCATTTCTTTTCTTTCCTGCTGTAAGAAATGATGACGTGGTCAACACAGATGGTGTGACAACCATCTCAGAAACACCGTGTGATGTACGGCCGCTTTAACCAAGTAAAAGAGAATCAAAAAAGGGGGGCGGAATGAGAGAAGGCGGGCCTCGGGAGGAAGCCCTTCTGCCCGTATGGAATGTGTGTTCGCGCCCAACGTGCGGCAGCGCGGCGCGGCGGGCGCGCCTGGCCGCGTGGCCACGCGCCGGTCACATGGTCCGCGCCTGTGGATCACGTGCTCACGGACTGAACACGGCCGCGCACACGTGACGCGCGAAGTCGGCGGAGGAGCCAGTGACACAGTCCGCGCCCCGGAGTCGAGGCCCGCGCGAATCAACAATGATTTTATTTGTTGTCCCGCGGCTGCCTGAAGCTGCTCGCGCGCAGCATGCGGGCATTTGTCTTCGTTTGTGGTAATTTCCTAGGCGATCGAAGCGTCGAGAACACCACGCCGGCACTGCGTGCAAATGCATTCCCCAATTGTAATCTTCGATTTCATATTGATTTTGTTGTCGAAAATTAAATGTTAATTATCCCGAATAATTTGCTATTCAAATAGTTATTTAGGACACCAACGGCGTGTTAAGGGTTAAAAAAAGAGCCCGAGCGTTTTTTGTTGCCTGAGTTCATTAGAACCAGTTAACGCCTGTGGCGCATATAAGATTTTATATTTTACCTCATTATAATCATTCGGATTTACTTATTTACTAATTAACTTGAATTTAACTTGCCTCGATTTGCCTTTTCAAATTTCTCTCCCATAATTCTCTCCTTAAGAGAATATGTTCAACTGTTTTCGTATTTCTCTCGTAATCACGATACTCCCGATCCAGGTAAGTTATGCAGTGTATATCTAGCTCCGCATCAAAGGCAATAACATGCAATAACGTATCGATAAAAAATAAAATAAATTTAATGATTCGGATTTTCATCGTTTTCAAAATTTAATTCTTTAATTTCCACTATGTGCTACGTCTCTCTTTCCGTTAGCATACGTATATATAGTAATTTAAAATGGATGATGTAGGTAATAGCTCTTGTAGTAATGTTTGCAAAGGGATACTTCACATTCAAGAATATTACTTCCAACTCTTATTTTGTGTTTTGTAGAAACGTTCAGCATTTTTTGCGACAAAGAATTATAGATTTTCGTATCTTCTTACGTGAACACTTTTCATCTGATTTCTTTATAATATCCTCGAACTCCAATTTTATTAAAAATACCCGTTTATTAGAAATTCCAAATAGAACAAAGCTATTTATATCTTTTAAAATAACTCCATAGAATATAATATATAAAAATTAAATGTAAAAAATATATATTTTTCTAAATAAAAGTCGTTAGTAAAGATGTTACCGATTATGAATGAGTATTGCTGAGCAAAGCGTATAATAATAAAGAAACAATATTCCAGTTTATGAACTTTTCATAAATGAATATTCCAGAAACCTCTTTGAAAGTATAAATTTCCAAAACGTTGGCGATCTTCATTGATATTCTTCTCTATATTCCTCTCTATATTCAGTGTTTCATTAATATTCTTCTGACCAACGTCCATGGACAATTAGTAGTATATGAATACTAATAAATCGTGAACTAAACCATTGAAATATTTTTCATTTCCTACAACACATTGCTTAACATAATTCATAATCTTGTTCAAAATGTGTTTTCTCTTTTGACTGAAATATTGTGAGTAGTTTCAGTTGTAATGTTTGTAATGTTGAATAAATACGGAATAAGAAAGATTTTACACTTGATCCATAGACACAGGAGAAAACAAAGGATTCAATTAATTTGTATTATTTTAGTGGCAATGAACCAATTTCAAAGTAGATATTTTAATAATGTAGGATCACAAAGATTTTTTCATACTAAAGTGAGTTTGTTAATTTATCACTTAACGTATGATCAGCATTACATGCACTATCAAAAACATTTCCCATGAATCATCTTCAATGCATCATTCAGATTTTAATTCACGTTCAGATGAATGTTTTATAATGTAAAGTTTTAAAAATTTCGGGATGTGTCTTTTGATATAAATCGTTAATATTGTGATATTAATGATGTGATTCAACATTGCTTAACAGAATGAGAAAATGAAATAACATAGATATAATAATTCTCGCTCATTAAACGCAAGATGATTATTGGACGATGCCAACAAATTTCACAATATCTCAGAAAACTGTTTCTCCGCCGACAGTAACAGAGTCAAATGCACGGCTGATTTGAATCTTAAATTTGAACAACTTCGGCCGCTCAGACGCGCGAAGGAAGCTCTAGAAATAGCGGCGTATGATATGTGCTTTAAAAGCGGCTCTATTTTTACCTTGCAGTTGTGACGCTCCGAATGGTCCAGAGTTCTCCTGAAGAGCCAGAGCTGTGAGACCAGCAAGATTGGAATAAAATTAAAAGTGGTTCAATGAATAACTAGTGGCGCTACAAAAGCACATACTTTCTCGCATTATTTCTAACTGTTCTATTTAATTAGACTACTACCTAAACATGCGAAAGTGTTTTTACTCCGCAGACATTATTTTCAGCACAAAGACTCAAAGTCGGGATTCTTCCAGTGAACTCCCGGCACGCATATCACAACACTACAGAAAAGTCGTAAAGTGCGAACCCTAGCCGACACAATTAAAAATGTAATTGTCTCAATACAATTTTTTGCAATACGTACTTTTTGCAGTTTTTGCAAATATGGAGAGTTCGCCAAAAATAGGATTATCACTAGCATGGGAAGTAGTTGATTTCCCAGACTGTCGATTTGGATTTTAATGGCCCAGTAATCATTATAGACAGTTGATACATTACTTTCTCGTAATATAGTAATATACGTAGTATAGAGCAAGTTATTTAATGCTGCGGAAAATCGATTTACATTTTAGTTAATGCATTACTATCTCGTATACACACGTATATACGTAGTAATATACGTGCGTAGTATAGAGCAAGTTATGCCATGCTGCGGAAAATCGATTCCAAGATTTCAACGGAAATACACGTCTTGGGGGCCCCCGATACCGAAGATGTGGTGTTTTTTTTTTTTTCAAAACGTCCGTCCGTCGGCCTTTCGGGGTACTTTACATAAAACCTCCCGGACATTTTCAAATTTTTTAAAAAAACGGCTCCAAATCTTTCTTTAAATTTATTGTAAGAATAGAGTAAAATACATTTATAAAGATCGCGTTGAAAAGGAATGAATTTAGGAAAACTGGAAAAGTTTGAATTTTTCGGCGTGTTCGTACAACTATAAAATTGAAGACAGAGAGTGTACCTTCAAATAAAATTTGTTGTCCATAAATAGTTCTTTCATTAAGGTCATGTAGTTTTCTTTTTTTATATTTGAGGCTTTTTCGTGCCATAGTGCGTGCAATATTTGTAATTTTTAAAAATTACAAAAACAAGAATTTCTCAAAACCGACTTTAAAGTTTTTCTTTAAATTTTTGGTAGTGTTAGTGCCAAACCAACTCTATACAATGACATAAATTCCATATTGCTCTCTTCTTTTGTTTTGTTTTTTTTTTTCAAAAATTAAAAAAATGTAATTTTTTTGACATGTCTCTCACGTCAGTAATATCTACAGTAGATGCGATTTCTTCAAATTGTTAGATTTACTAGTACATGTGCTTTAAATAATGTCAAATAAAGTTTCTCGAGAACTCAACAGTTTTTTGTTAAAATGAGCACAAAATTCCGAATTATCAGAAACCTTCAAACGCCATTTGCTCAAAAATGCCTCTATATTTTTTCCTCAGTCTTTTTCAACGAATAGTAATAAATACACAGTTTAATAAGACGTACAGTTCATTTAGGTGTATTCTTTGGTTTTTTGAAAAATTACACAAATGTATTTTTTTTTAAATTTCTCTCACGCCGTTAATATGCACATTCCCATCGATTTGTAAACATTATTACATTTGTGAGTGAAAGTTCTTCAAACGACTTCATATAAAGTTATACGAAACTTCAATAGATTCCTGTGAAAAAGAGCTTCAAATTTCGCATTTATAGTAATGCCTAATCCCCATTTTGTTAAAAACGGCTTCAAAATTTTCAATGAAAATGTCTATTTTGGAAGAGGTTTTATTTTTCTGTAATATTCTGGAAGCCATATTTCGGTTCTACTATAAAGAAACCGAAAACTTGAGAAAATGTCAAGAAAATGCACTTTCGGTGACCATAGACCGGAGCTGGCCAGAGAATGGAGCAAGACCGTAAAGTCAGTCCACAGCTATGAAATTAGAAAAGCTTGCTAAGAGAAAGTCTGTGCCATTCTGTAGCACTTCGAATTATAAATGTATTTTACTCGATTCTGACAAGAAATTCGCTCTGGTTGTGTCCACAGACGGACGGACGTTTGAAAAAAAAACAACACTTTTTTCTGTATCAGGGGACCCCAAAACATGTATTTCGTTGAGATCTCGAAATCTATTTTCTGTAGCATTACATACTTTCTCTACACTATGTATATTACTCCGTATATACACTATGTACATTATACGAGAAGGTAATAAAATATTTTATAACACTTTTTTATCTTCACAGGCTTTTTTTAGTTGTCTCATACGATTCGTAATGGTTTTTGATCAATTAAATCTTTGGAATTATTGAATAATGATATTTGTTTCGTTTATTTTATACAGTAAGCTATGTAAGGTGTCCTTCATTAGTGATGCTTTACGTTCGCCGACAGAGCAATATGCACTTCTTTGCGTTGTTATGGTGCATGTAAATGGTTACTAAGGTGTCGGGAATAATATTTAGTTTATCTGCATATGTAAAACATATACTTCAAATAAATTAATATAAAAATAACATTATATATTGATTTCTCTGTTCAAAATATTTTTTTACTTTAGCTGACAAATTCGTACAGAAATTTAATAATACGACATATAGTATTAAAAAAGGGTAATTGATCATATGATACACCTTAGCAACCAAATAGTTTCACCATAACTACATATTAATGTACGTTAAACTGATCTATTGCTGGTTGTAAGCACACCATAGAAACGCGAAAAACGTAACTAAAATACACCGTAGGAACATAAAGCGAAATACACTTCTTATTCAATATTGCGTTGTTATGGTGCATGAGAAATGTTGCAAAGGTGTCGAAAGTAATATTTATATATCTAAGTAACAGTTAAATGTACAAATTTAGGTTGAAAAACTGATTTATTATTAAAATCTAAAAAAAATTGTGAGTGACATATCAACGAAGTTGATATGTCACTCATCATTCAACGAAGTTGATATGTTGATACAGTGGTTCACCGAAGTGAAATTGTGAATCATTAAAAGTTGTTATGTTGCATCTAAAGGATTGCTAAGGTGCCAGGCATATTTAATTGATCTAAATTTGTTCACACATTACATTAAGTTATCCGCGTTTGCACTAAATTTATTTATTCTGTCAACATTCATTCCAAAGGAATGGAAATTGGACGAATGAAAAGTTACACAGATTTGCGAGCCCCCAGTTATTCATTTCTTAATTTTTTATGTATTTAAATAACTTCAAAACTGTAAAATTCTGTGTAATGTATGGGTGGTGGGATAGGTAGATTACAAATTTTCCAGAATCAGTAATCTTTCACGTAAGTTGTATAATGATAAACTGTAGCAACGAAACGTTTCGACATAGTTTGTTAAGAAACGTTGGCTTCTAGTAGGTTTTCGCTTTTGTCTTTCATCGTGTTTTGTTAGGGAAATGACACATCCCTTTGAGAACACGCACAACGATAGTTGATAACAATGGGCAGTGAGGTTTCTCAAAGAGGACAGTTATGGTTCCCAATTTTTTAGAAACAGTTATGTTGCAGAAAATTTTTACCTACACCTAAACTGCATAATAATTTTGTTTTGTCATCAGACAATGAGTTGTAAAGTAAAGAATAAGTAGTTTGAGAAAATGTTTGGAAGTGAATTGTTAAACCAAGTGAATTGTTTTTTCCTCGGGAGATGGCGTTGATCTTCCCCCGCTGGATATCGAGATCCGGCGCCGACCTACCGTCGACTAGCGGGGTTTTCTCCCAAACCAGGACTCTTCCATCAGCGGAGCACCGCCCCAGCCGGGACAAGCTCTAAGCTCCTGACCGGCTTCCCGGAATATGTGGTAGTGTAGTGCATATTAGTGTAAGTGTGAGTAAGGGGGGAGTGTAGGACACGGAAGAGGAAGGAAAGGTCGCGCGCGGTCCGTTTGTTAGGGAACTGCTCCGGCATTCGCCTGGTGTTGATCGGACCCTACCGAACGGAAAACTACCGATCAGAGCAGCCGGCCGCTAGAACTCCCATCCAGACAGCGAATGAATTCGACCTAGCTGAAAAGCTAGCGTCGAAAATCCTGCCGCCGTTAGGTCTCGAACCTAGGACCTCCCGTTCAGAGGCGCTGCAGTGGCATCAATTGATGCACCAAGCTACCGCTCCCGGTTTAAGGATATTTTAAGTTGGTCCCATGTGTACTGGTTGTATTGTATTTAAATTTAATGTTAATATATTAATTATTTTACTTAAATTGATTCATAGACATTCACAGAAAGGACACATTTGGTTCGATGGTTCATATGTTTTACAAATCCATTAAGAGATGTGAAAACGGTTTAAAAGTTGAAAATTTGAAAATCACATACACGTTTATCTTCATTAATGTTGTTTGTGATTAGAATTGCTTCAAATGGTTTTCAATAACGTCTCTTGAATTCTCAATTATTTTCTATGTAAACAGAATTGAGACAAATAATAACCGGCCATCTCGGTGGGACATAGGGCTTACATTTCTATAATAGTAATAAGTGTATGGTTTCAGTTCTAGGATTTCGCAGCCCCAAAATCGAGAAAATGTTAAAAAAATATATTTTGGGCGGCAAAAGGTGGCAGGTAGGAAAGGAATCAGGCATAACCCCAAAACTAGTCGAGAGTCGAGTCAGGCATAACCCCAAAACTAGTCGAGTTTAGAAAACTAGCAACTGTTACAAAGTTTGTGCCACTCAATAGCACCACTAGTTATTACTTTCTCGCATACATACGTATATACGGAGTAATACACAAACGATAGGAAAAGTTATGTAATGCTGCTCCTAATTGAAGAAATCCCTGTCCATCTGGCTCTAGTTGAACCTTCGAAATTTTGAAAAACATTCTAAAAAATTTGGAAGTAATATATGAAGATCCCCGGACATTTTCAACAATTTCTCAAAAAACGGCTCCACTTTTTTTTAATTTCTTGTAAGAATAGAGTAAAATACACTGATAAATGTGGCGGAGTTCCAATTTTCGCGGTTAACTCTGAACTTTCGAAAATTGCAAAAGTAATAGATATAGTTTTATGCAAACGCTTATGCGTTATTTCACGTAAAGTGGTATAGGGCTCCCCACTCGACTACCTCATATTTTGATGATTTTTTGTGTTTCCCCTGGAAGTCCCAAACGTCTCAAATGAATTTTTGTGAAGGTTTGGTTTTATAGGTGAAATAGTGTTTGAGACACATAAACAACTCGACTCCTACACAGTCTCTTGCAAAAAGCTCATCCCTTTCACCTCTTCTCCACCCTCACCGCTATTTTGAACCCTCTTGCCTCCTCCTCTGAACCTACCCAGATTAGTTTACTTAAATCGATTCACATATATGCACAAAAAGACAACTATTGATGTGATGTGACATACGTTTTACAAGTGGAATAGAGTTGAAAACTTGATTAAAAGTTCAAAATAGGAAAATCGCATGTAGACACTTCCAGTTTATTTAGTATCGCAATTGATAGTATATGTGAGTAGAATTGTTTCAAATGATTTTCAATAAAGTTCCTGGAATTCTCAATTGTTTTCTACGGCAACAGAGAATAGTAACAAATAAATACCCCGGAGCCAGGCTCGAACCAAGGCTCCTTCCTCCAAAACGCTCAGTTCGTACCCGACATTTCAGCAATGCGACCATCCAGATTATGCAAAGAATTGGAACTTCCATAATAGTCATAAGCACACAAATACTACAATTGATCAGATGGTAAAAAAGTTTTACAAATCCAACAAGAGATGTGAAAAATTGTTTAAAAGTTGAAAATTCGAAAATAACATACACTTTCAGTTTATTTACCTTGATTAATGGCATTTGCGATTTAAATTGCTTTAAATGGTTTTCAATAAATTTTCTGGAATTCTCAATTATTTTCTGAGGCAACAGAGAATTGTGACAAAAAAGAATGCACGAACAAGGCTCGAACCAAAAAACTTTCCCTTCAAAGAACTGTGTCCAAACACACCAGTTAACCATCTCCGGGGAAGATGGGATTTTCTCTTCTGGTATAAGTCACGCGTAAATGTAATCCATAAGGTGAGAAAGTAATAATAATTAGGTTAGTTACTAATAATACCGTTAGGGGTATCTTTAGTTGGTCCCACGGGTAGTGTTATTTAAATTCAATGTTTATTTATTATTTTACTTCGGTTCATACAGGTTAATTTGACTATTGATTTGACGTGACATACGTTAGAAATCGAATAACAGAGTTGAAAAATTGTTTAAAAGTTGCAAATTGCGAAACCATAAACAGACATGTTCGGTATATTTATCTATATTGGTACTATTTGTGAGTAGAAGTACTTCAAATGATTTTCAATAAAGTTCCTGAGATCCTCATCAGTTACCCGCATCAACATTCATCAAATTCATATCCCTGAGTGTGATTCGAACCCAGCTCCATTCGACCCGAAGCGCTCAGTCCCTTCAAACCTTAACTAGTTCGGCCATTCCGGTTGTATATGGGCTTTATACATCTATAGGAATCAGTCAAGAGATAAATGTATCAGCTCTAGCATTACGAAGCCGATAAATTAAGAAAACGTGAAAAAATGTCGTTTTGGGCGAAAAAATCAGCAGTGAAGAGCAAAGGCATACTCGAAGCTAGACAAGACTAAAGAGATTAGAAAACTAACTACTGCGAGAAAGTCTGTGCCTTTCTATTACACCACAAGTTTATTTAATTATTTACCATATTTACTATGTTACATACAAGAAGAAACTTTAATGAAAATATTTTGAGAAAATAATATTTTTAGAAATATTATATTGATTTGAATATATTGCAGACACGAATTAAGCGAAATCAGTTCGTTTTTTGTTGTTGTTTTTTTTAAAACATTGTTCATGACGTTTATTAAAGAGCTGATTTTTTACAACATACTTTTTTAACGCAAAAATAGCTATCGCCAATTTTGTACTTTTGAAATGTTAACTGTTATTTTTCGCATTTTCGAAAATACGGAGAAATATCCAAAAATGAGACTAAGCACCGTATTTTTTTACCGTTCCTTAAAGACCGAGAGCCAGCAAGAAAATCCACAAGCTCAAAGGTAAAACTTTGTTAGACATTGGCCAGTGTTATGAGGAACAGGGAAACATAAGTTCATAACACTGGCTAACATCTCAAAAAATGTTTGCTTAGAGCTTATCATACGTGGATTTTCTTGTTGGCTCCCGGTCTATTATTACATATGTGGAGAAAATGTAAAGAAAAATTTGGAGCGGTTTTTGAGAAAAAAATATAAATTGCAAAAATTTCAGACTTATATTCAGCGAAATCAGCTCATTTTCGAAAAACAATGTACATGACCTTTTTAAAGGGCTGATTTTCTACAACCGACTTAGTTTAAAGCAAAAACCGCTATCTCTAATTTTATCGTTTTCAAATGTTCAGTTTCGTCAATTTTAAAAAAACGGAGCGATAGCCAAAAATGAGACTAGCACCATATTTTTTTACTATCTCTTATTACATATGAGGAGCAAATTTTAAGAAAAATGTTTGGAGCTGTTTTTGAGAAAAAAATTGCGCATATTTCGCTCAAAATTAAGCGGAAACTAATGTTTTGGAAAAAGTGAACATGAACTTATTTAAAGATTCGTCTTTTATAATCAACAGATTTTATTAAGAAAAAAATATCTATCTTCAATATTATAGTTGTAGGAAGACGCCCCCAAAAAATTGCGCTTCTTCAGTTTTCAAAAGATCTGAAATTTCAACGAACGTGAGGCTACCCCATTCTCTTAAGCGTTCTTTACGTTATCCGAAGACAAAGTTTCTAAAAAATTTGATGCCGTTCTTTAAAAAAATTGAAAGTATTTTTGAGGCTTCATGTACTTCAAGTACCCTTAAAAATCAAAATCTGCGTTTGAAATCACCTGAAAGTTATTTTAAAAGATAACGATATAGATGTGAACAAGGTTCTCGAAAACCCAACAGTTTTCAGTCAAAATGTGCCCAAAATTCCATATTTTGAGAAACACTGACATATCATTCGCTCATGTTTTTGGGGTCCCCTGATACTAAAATATTTTTTTTGGAAAATGTCCGTCCGTCCTTCTGTCTTTCTGTCCATCTATCGTCTGTGACAATTCCAACTCCTAAACTATGCATAGAATTTTTCCAAACTGAATAAACCTCTGTTGATGTGGCCCAACTCAAAACTCTGAGATTTTGAAAAACATGCATTAATTTTCGGGGGTTCTTTGCGTGAATCCCCTGGAACCTTTTCACAATTTTCTCAAAAATATCCGTAAATATTTTCTGCATATTTCTTGTAAGAATAGGGTGAAATGCACTTGTACAGGTGTCATAGGTCCGATTTTCACTGTTTACTCTGAATTTTTGAAATTTGAAGACTTATTTTTTCGCGTCTTCAGACAACAACAAAATTGAAGATAAAGATTTATCCTTCATATGACATTTGTTCTCCATAATTAGTTCTTTCAATAAGATCACGTTCCTTTTTTTGAAACTTTACTGGTTTTCGTGCAATATCCTATGCAATATATTGTGATGTCGTGGGTTGGTCAAGTCACAAAGAAGATGGCTTTGGTATTTAAACAGTTTACTAGCTGAAGTACCCGGCTCGGGCATTTATTACAGTAACTTATTATACAGGAAGAGGAATTCAATATTGTCACGCCCTTCAGCGAGACCTACCTCTATCTCTTCCATTGAATCCCTACTCCGCCCTAGTTCCTGCCATGCTCTGCTAGGCCACGCCACGATAGCTGTCTTCTCTTGACCCCCATTTGGAAATTTCCGGATTACCTCGCTCACTTTTCCACAAATAATTACATTTTTCTTATTTGAAGTTCCAGCTTCTAAACATTCACTTTATAACTAAAAGCAATAAACAAATCTAAACTACAAAATAAAATACTTGTAGACTCACATATATAATTTTTGTGGAGTTTTATATAATATTCCAACACTATCAATAAATTGTCACGTTGTAAAACTTATCCTATTTTTATATTCTTCTTCTATTGTATTCATAAAGAAAGTTTTGAAATTGATCTGTCAACTTGACCTTGTAGGGACTTACTGTTTTAAGCTGAGTATAATAACATGCGGAAGTTCATTTGGCGTTCATTCGTTCGGAAGTTCATGTGCACGGATACGGTAGTAGGTAGTTTCGGAGTAATAGTTATAGATGTCATAACGTAATTGATGAATCATAACCATAAAAATAAATGAAAATACTTGTATCTATTCTGAAACATAATTACCAGATTTTATAATTCGAAAAACAAATTCCATGAGTATAAAACTTATTTGTTCGGTAAACAATTATCATACGACTGATACATAGAAAACTAATGATCCACCAACATTACATTATGTGTAAATAATAAATTGACAATGCACTGGCCACATAACAAAACAATATTAGCATCATTATTTTATCTCAAGTGATAGAGATTATGAATCCTGAATAGAAAATAGAAACCAAGACTCCCAGATATTATTTATTAGACAAAATAATTTTTGACAAATAATTTTTGCTTATTTTCTTAGAAAACTATGAATGAACTCATTCATTGGGAGCAATTGATATGCAAACAACTGTACAGATTAGTCTTAATATGTAAATGATCATTTCTAAGTTACACTGCTCAAAACTCCATCACTTATTGAAGAAAAACTTTTACTGGGTGGGCTGAAAAAATACAAACATTTCCATTTTACCAATATGAACATGCGTAATAGAAATAAAGGACTCCCAGATTTTTTTATTTGCTTAGACAAAATATTTTTAGATAAATTAATTTTTTTCAATTATTTATTGAAAAAAAAGTATATGAATTAATTCATTTGGAGCAAGTGACATGCAAAACAACTGCACAGATTAGTCTTAACATTATAATGATCATTGCTTAACTACCAACCCCTGCACTAAACAAAAAAAAAATGCAATTAATATGACAAACAACTGTACTTCTTAATATGTAAATGGTCATTCCTAAATTACACACCACTGTTAAAATTCCTTCGCTATTGGAGAAAAAATTTTAAAATTGAAAAATATACATTTTTTCCATTTTACCATTTTGAACATACGAACTGTGTAAATAGTCAAATTGGGTGTCCTCATGAACAGCTGTCCTACTACTTAAAGTATTTTTCACATTTCTCTCCTTCTTACAGTGTTATTTTCAATGGGGCGAATGGGTACTTCAGCAAGTCGATCTTCCCTCTAAGTAGCCGATTCAAAATTTTAGTACACTACCTATCTCTTGGCATTTGTAATGTTTTGACAATTGTGACACTCGTTTCGTCAAACCATTCAGTTTTCACAAATTTCTGTAAAAAAGACGTTGTGTAGATTGTATACGATATCTATATATTGTAGTACATTACTGTATATTCTGTACTGTATATCATTGTACTTTTTATTCTCTCAACCTACCTCAATTATTAAACACTTTCAAACTCAAAATGATTTCTTGCCACTTAGCATGACATTTTTACCACTTCAGTTACCGCTTTCTTTCAAATGTTCACACAGGGACATTAGATAACCTTATTGAAACTCCAATGAATTTCGAAATAATTCTGGACATTGATGAAATCAGTAGTAGATCTTAGATGTCATCCTCTGGTGGCGCGCAGCAAAACTATTGGCTTTGATGCACTCTTGAATCTGTAATGTAAAGCTAGGCGAAAAATGTCAAGGAAAGTAATTATTTTGAAAATATATTACTGTTTATGTTTGTAAATCATAGCCTATAGTACTCCAGGCATTTAAAGGATGCTAGCACAAAAGTTTCATCGGCATTGGTTCAGTAGATTCAGAGATTACCGCGCTGTAAGACAACGCACTTCTGTCTTTATATATTAGTATAGATATAGATTTACACATATATACGTAACTGCCCTACCATTCACTACAGGAGCATTTGCTCTCCGTTGCTTTCTGCTAACTGCAGAATGTACTGTTTACGTGCGCCTGGCGCTCATACCCGCAAGCTTGCGGCCTCCCACGCAAACTGGCGTCTAGCGAAGGTCTTGCGACAAAAGTTAGAGGAACAAAGCTGCCCTTTTCAGTGCATTCCGGCAGCCTCGCTGAGGCTGTTTCGCCCCCCCCCCGGGTGCCACTGCCCGCCGAGTCTTGCGACATATCTGGCACAAGTGTGACGCGTACCCCCGAACTGCACCCTGGGCCGGACTTCCCGCTTCATGCCCATTGTGATGCATTCTACAAGTGTCCACTCTGAAAGTGTCCACGCTGCCGCGTGTGTGTTCAGTAGCGGACGCTACAATATGCACTATTAAAAAATAACAATAACAAGATTTTCTCAAAACTGGCCCTAAACATTTTGTAAGTAAACTTTTTGCTGTATTCTTTTCTTTTTGCAAAACTTACAAAAGAGTTTTTTCTACTTGTCTCTCTCGTCATTAATATTTAATTGACGGTTAACTAATAATTAACTAATCATTAACTAATAATTAAAAATTAACTAATAATTTAGATTATTGCATTTAAAAGTACATATGTTTCGAATGATGTGTAACAAAGATTCTTGAAAACTCAAAAGTTTTATTTTGTGTGTGTAAGTAAGCTTAAAAATTTCAAAAACGATCAAACGCCATTTTCTCATAAAGGCTCCAAATTGTTTCTTTTCACTTTTCGTACGTATTTGCTAATTGCACTTTTTAATATTATATAAAATTCATTTTGGTGTTTTCTTCTTTTTTTCAAAACTTACAAAAATGTATTTTTGTTTAATTATCTCGCGCCGTTAATATGCACACTTCTAGCGATTTGTAAACATTATTGCATTTGTAATTAAAAATGCTTCCAATAACAAATTGAAGCGAATGACCTCCAATAAAGTTTTTCAAAAACTAGAACGTTTTCTCTGTAAAAGAGCTTCAAATTTCGCATTTACAATGACATTTTCTTCAAAACGGCTCAACATTTTTCAACAAAAATGTCTATATAGGACGAGGTTTTCATCTTCTTCAATATTCTTCAAGTAATATTTCGGTTCTACCATTAGGATACAGAAAATTTGAGAAAAAAAAATAAAAAAGTACTTTGGACGGCGAATGATGGGGCAAGACCGAAAAGCTAGACTAGATCAAAGAAATTAGGAAACTAATACTAAAACGGCTGCTCCATTCTGTTGTATCACTACTTAATTTCTTTTTGCAGAAGAACGCTCTATTTCTCGGAGAACGTTATTTGTTGCGAAATTACCACGGGGCCAAAGTATGACGCCATTCTTTCGCATGTCTGACACGAATTAGGTGAAGAAACTATTACTGGTACTTCGATAAGTCCGATGAAATCTCAACTTAACAATTTTTGTCAGTTCATTATCATAAGATGGGGAAAATGTGCGATGATAATCAGCGTTTTATATATAAATTATTAAGTTTTATACATAAGTGGCTTCAGGAAGAAATCAAATTTTATACAAATTCATTGAAAACTACTCCAAGCACATCAGACTCTGATATGTGAGTACGGTACTTATCCTTCCACTTAAGCCTTTTAGTTTCTGTGGTTTTAAAGCTAAAACTAGTGGTGCTAAAACATCAAGTACTATCTCGCCCGTACTCTCACGCAAAATGACGTGAAAAATACTCAAAACTTCAAACCATTGTACGTGGCCATACTTCAAAGTCTATCTTAAAGGAATAGATTTCATTAAGGGAAAAATCTCTATCTGCGTAATTGTGGTAGTAGAAGACACCGAAAAACTCTTGAATTTTAGGAATTTTCGAAAAATCAGTGTTTTCAACGAATATGAGACCTGCACCGTTCTCTTAAATATCCTTCACACTATCCAAAAACAAAATTTAATCAAAAATGCTAGAGCTATTTTTTTTTAATTTGGAAAATGTCTCAGGCAATTTATGTAAAGTACCCCCCAAAATTAAAATATCGGTTTCAAATTCGAGGAGCCGGGACATCAGTTAGATTGAATGGGAAATATCAATTTTGGAGAAAATCGGCTGAACGGTTTAGCCTTTAACGTTGTTCACAGATGGACAGACGGACAAACGTTTTGACGTCATTTCATTTTTCGGTATCAAGGACCCATAAAACATAGATTCTGGCTACATCACGTGACAGAGGATTTTCTTTGTAAATTTAACAACTGGATTTGTCCACTTTTTAGATTCCAACGTCCTGTAATAGTTTTCTGCCGAAAATTCGCCGTTTTTTTCGTTCAACATTGCATAACTTTCTCTCAACTCCGTGGCGAGAAAGTAAAAAATATTTCTGGATGTCATTGGGATTAAGTCTAACAAAAAGATCTTTTGTTCACAGCATGCTGAAAATAATTAGAGGAAATCTTTCATGTGTAATTCTAATGTAATATAAAAATATGATTATTTGGGAACGAAATATACTGAAGGAATTCCGTTATATTTAATCCCAACAAAGTGCTGACACCTTAATTAAGTACTTATATCTAACTGAAAAATGTCGGAAGGGCCACTTCGATTAGGCGGTCATTTAAGATAAGAACGCTCGTGCGCCATTCTTCTGTCTCTCTTAGCGTGTAGCATTATAGCATTACGAATTGTATTCAACACGGTGTTTTGAATTTTCTACTTACGTATATTAATGTGATATGGTTCATAAATTAAATCTGTTGAAAGTTATCTTTGAAATACAATAATAAATATTTTTATCCGGCAGATACACTTATACAACAAATTACTTTTACTTGAAATACCATTGAGATGACGTTTTGATGTTGCTCAATTACGGTAAAATTTTCAATAACTGTTTTCATAAAAGCACTAATTATCAATAATAATTTTGTTATTTTAATTACATTTTATAATCCCTTGCTTATCTCAGCCTCAGCATCAGCCTTAGTAGCAGGCTCAGTCACATTCTCACTCTCATTCACATTCTCACTCTGAGTCTATGTCTCACTCTTAGACACACACTGTCTCACTCTCAGACACACTCTCAGTCTCAGTTAAAGTCTCAGATTCCAAATCAGAAGCAGTCTCTAAAAATCGTTATACTGGATCACAACAAAACTAATGGTGCTACAATAGCTCACATTTCTGGTATTTTCCTTAACGGCTACGAAATAATATAATACTACGACAAAAGGGGAAAAAATACTCTGTACCTGCATCAACACAGAATGTGTTCACACAATGTGTGTGTGACGTCGTCGTGGTATGAGTGAGACACAGACACGGAGTTTTTTTTGTACAGATTTATTTACATTTACTATACAATATTTACATTCCTATTGAAACTACCGCTGCACTCCACAGTACTGTGATTCCTGAGGCAAGCCGCCCCAGCCTGACACAAGAGTACCCCAGCGTGCTAAATCTTAGCGCTCGCCCCTGGCCTCTAGCCCCCTGGCAAACGCCACTCTTCGCAAGCCTGCGAGAACCCCCTCACGTGTGACAAAGGTGCCTTCGCCATTCGTCTGAAACTCGAATGCCGCCGGCAGTTGTCTGCACCAGCTTCTCTCGCGAGGAATCACGTGACAGACCTCCCACGCTGCAGACCCGCGGATTGATTGATTGATTGATTGATTGATTGATTTTTTCGCTTTCCGGGCGCGTCAACTGCTTCGGTCATTAGTCCCGTTAGTGTAGTGCATGTTTTTCTCGGGAGATGGCGGTGATCTTCCCCCGCTGGATGGCGAGATCCGGCGCCGACCTACCGTCGGCTAGTGGGGTTTCCCCCTAACCAGGACTCTCCCATCAGCGGGGCACCGCCCCAGCCGAGACAAGCTCTAAGCTCCCGACCGGTCTCCCGAAATATGAGGTGGTGTAGTGAATGTTAGAGTAAGTGTGTGTGTAAAGAGAGAGGATAGGACAAGGCAGATGAAGGAAAGATCGCGCGCGGTCCGTGGCCCGTTTGGTAGGGTACTGCCCAGGCATTCGCCTGGTGTTGATCGGAGAAACCACGGAAATCTACCGATCAGAGCAGCCGCCCGCTAGGAGTCTCCTCCAGACAGCGACGAAATTAGACCTAGCTGAAAAGCTAGTGTCGAAAATCCTGCTGCCGTCAGGACTCGAACCTAGGACCTCCCGGTCAGAGAGACCCGCGGACCACGTCACCTCATTACGGAGTTTTGGGACCGGTTGCAAAATGGGGCCTGCCGCCAGCTACATGCCGAGGCTGTCTTCACACATCATCCCCCTCTGCGCTATTATCCGCACACGTTTTCTTGAGCCCTCGCTACGCTCGTTGCGCGAGGAGTGGGGAGTTTGGTTATTTTGACTAGGAATTTCATATCAAATTTGTAGTTCGTTTCTCGATGCAAAATAGTTCCTATAACATGGGAGCGAACATTTCTGGTTATCAGATTTTGCCCACAATGCTCGTTGCTATCAATTATTCTTTATTCAACTAATGTTAGTAAAGGAGTGAGGGTAGGTATTCCGGGGCTCAAGAAAACGTGCGCGTATAATAGCTGACACCCGGGTACCCAGAACAGCCCCCCGGCGGCCCACACCCTCCCAAGAGGCGACGGGTGTTTAGTTGGCGCCAGCTGGACGTCGGCCGACCAACCCCTCCCCCGCCGGCCACACGCCTTGCGCGGTCCAGTGAGCAAAATGCTATGACGTTACATGTTCTTTAACACAGAATGCGGTAAGTAGCACACACACGGTAAGTAGCATTCTGTGTTGTGACATTTGGAATGCCAGATGCAGCTCAGGATAACATATGGGAAGTAAATTTCACCTGTGATGTTGTTTAGTATCCAGACAAAAATATTTCACCCACGTCCGTGTACGAAGATATGAAAAGTTTAAAACTCATTCTCTTGAGCACAAAAGCAAACTTGTGACGACACAATCCTATTGTCGCAACGTGCGGGATATGAGACAGGAAATAGCACTCACTTGCCCAAGGACAAAAAGTGTGTTTCGTAGTGTTATTTTTTTTTTATAAAACGTGTTTTTATTGACCAATTTTTCATTTCTCGCTACTGCTTACACAGTAGAAAGAGTTATGTTATGCTACGCGAAAAAACGGCGAATTTTCAGTAGAAAATTCTTATTACAGGCACTTGTAACGGTAAAGCGAATAAATCCATTTGCTAGATTTAGAAAAAAATCCTCTAACACGTGGTGTAACCAGAATCCATGTTTTGTAGGTCCTTGACACCAAAAAGTGAATGATGGCAAAACGTCTGTCCGTCGGTCCGTCTGTAGAATCGTAGGTCCGTCGGTCCGTCAATGAACAACGCTAGCGGCCAAAGCGTTCAGCCAATTTTCTCCAAAATTAATATTCTCCTCTTGATCTAGCTTATATCGCGGTCCTTTGAAATTGAAACAGATATTTAAATTTTAGGAGGTCCTTTACATGAAACCCTTGAGACATTTTCAAAATTTTCAAAAAACTGAAGGAATTTAAAAAAGGGGAAAAAAAAAAAGCTCCATCGTTATTGAAATATTAGATATTTTTTCTCTGGACGAAATTTGTTCCTTAAAGATAGTTTTTGAAATAAGGCCTTGTACAATTTTTGGGAAATTTGAGTACTTTTCACCGGGAGCGGTAGCTCAGTGCATCAACTGATGTCACTGCAGCGCCTCTGACCGGGAGGTCCTAGGTTCGAGTCCTGACGGCGGCAAGACACTTACACTAACATGCACTACACTACCACATATTTCGGGAGACCGGTCGGGAGCTCAGAGCTTGTCCCGGCTGGGGCGGTGCCCCGCTGGTGGGAGAGTGCTGGTTAGGGGGAAACCCCACTTGCCGACGGTAGGTCGGCGCCGGATCTCGCCATCTAGCGGGGGAAGATCACCGCCATCTCCCGAGAAAAACATGCACCACACTAACGGGACTAATGACCAAAGCAGTCGACACGCCCGGAAACACGAAAAAATCAATCAATCAATCAATCATTGAGTACTTTTCGCGTACTTTGCGTGAAAATACGGCCGAAAAAGTACATGCTGTTTTAGCACTACTAGTTTGTTTCCAATTCTTTAATAAAATATATTTTTGTGGTAATGGGAAAACTATTAAATATACTGAGAGATAACTTGTTCTGTTGTAAGGCAGTTGTAATTATCCGCAACTCCATGAACACGACTTGACTGAGCTTTCCGTTTCCTGGAATGAATGTAATGCCCATCCTCATAACCATAGTAAACTGTTTTCACGAAACACGGGCACGCGTTCACTTCATGAATATATAATTATCCTGGTACCTCAGTTCATTGAACAAATCCATCTATAATGGAATGCTGATATACAGTCCAGAAAAATATGTTGTATTGAACGGGAAAAATTGAACATAAATATGTAATAAAAGGTAAGAATGTGTAATAAAGCAAAAAAAGGGTATAATAGGTATAAAAAGTCTTATTTACAGAACATTTACAAACAAACAAAATAAATGTCCACAATTTGAAATTACATTAATAAAATATTTATTAAACAAATCTGCTTGACCCATTTAAATAATTTTTTAAAAGTACATTTTTATATTTCAGAGTAATTGTTGCCATTGTACAAACGAGCGAACTCAATGACCAGAAATCACTATAGCATTGTCTTCGTAGTGATACGCGTCGCGAAAAATCAAGAAACACGACAGCACTGATACTTCTCACACCTACAAATAATATTCTCGGCACTCATGCGTACTCGTCGCTGCATGCATACAGAGCACACGGAGGTTAACTCAAATATTTCGCACGCATCTGACCGGCTTCTCACGTGGGGCATCTCGCGTCGTCAGTACGCAATTCTAAACATCTCTACGAAAAACTAGAGGTGCTCAAACAGCACGTACTTTCTCGCCCGTATTTTCACGCAAAATTACGCGACGTTTTGCCGTCATTCTATATTTCGGTATCAAGGACCAATAAATCATGAATTCTGGTTACACCACGTGTTAAAGGATTTTTTTTTTAAATTTAGCAGCTGGATTTATCCACTTTTTCGTTACCAGGGGCCTGAAATAATTTTTTCTGTCGAAAATTCACCGTTTTTTCGCGCATCATAACTTTCTCTCTACTTTGCAGCGAGAAAGTAAAAATAAATTCACTTTTTAAATAAAAATATGTTTGAAAACTCACTTCATATTTTGCGAAGTATATTTCAAGAAAATTGGTAGAATATTAAAAAGCTCTACAAACTATGTAAGATGTAAGCAAATATGTAATATAGTACAAAATATATACAAATATGTAACGAAAAATTTACATGTAGTGTTATCATTGCCCTGAAAAGATCACAATTTTGAAAACTGAATATAGAAAGCCAAAAAAATTGTAATTACATAAGAATCCGGTCTCGACTGATACGTAGCGTTTTAACGGAACTCCCTACAAGTTGATCCCTTGAAATACCTTCAGATATAATATTTGCTTCAGTGATGGTCAGAATATTAAATCAAGATGAATAATGATAGATGAGTAATTAATGACACTGGAGATAGAAGATTAACAGGGGCAAAGGAGTTAACAAAGAACCATCCCAAAGGCTATGATATAAACTAAATAATGCAATGCTTCTTGTTAGAAATGCATTTTGTGTCTTTGGTGTTTTTTTACTCTCAGTCGTCAGTTTGTAAAAAAAATCATTTTCACACGTTTTATATCTGAACAGTTTGCTGAACACTAACAGGAAGTTCTAACCTGTGAAAGCGAAGCGCTATTGACTCTTCACAGCCCGTTGTTTTACTTAACACCTTCACTTAACACTTTCGTTCAGATGCATCGTCGAGAATAACCGCTTGACGCTAAATAGCACAAGTAGAAAACACCAAAAATAGGAACAGGGAAATAGAGCGAGAGAAGACTCAGAGAAAGCGATTGACAAATAAAGTCAATGGAGGTAAAGGAGTGGTAGGTGGAGGAGAAAGTACGGAAAAAAGAAAGAAGAAATCAAGGGGTTGGGAATAAAATGTCATAATAAAGTTAAGAAAGCCGAACTGAAAATGTTTTTCAAACCTTAAATTGGTTTGGTCTGGTGGTGTAAGGGCGACGTGCCAGGCATGTGAGCTTTAAGAGCCTGAGTTCAAAGCTCGGCGAGGTGAACAAAAATAATGGTTGGAAACACTTTCACAGCATCATGTATTATTATATTGTGCCACAGTTACAAACAATGTGAGAAGGGATGTGCTGTTGTAGCTCAAGATGAACCAGATTTACACAGATGGACACAGTTTTCGTCTGGTATTAAAAGGCTTTATGCCTAGAAGCGAGAGATACACGAACCATAAGGCCGGCAAAGGAAGTTCAGGACATCAACTGATGTCACTGCAGGGCCTCTGACAGGTTCTAGGTTTGGCAGAGTTTGACAGAGAGGTTGAGTCCCGAAGGTGGCAGAATTTTCAAACCAGCTAAATAGGAAAGTGGAATTCAGCCGCTGTCTGAAGGAGAATTCTAGCGGCCGGCTGCTCTGATCAGAAATTGTCCGTGGCTTCTTCGATCAACACATTCCTCTTCCTTGTTCTATCCTTACCTCTTAAGCACACATTTAAGCGCATTCACTACACATCGGGAGACCAGTGGAGAACTTACAGGTTGTACTGGATGGGGCGGTGCCTCGCTGCTAGGAAATACCTGGTTGGGGAAAAAGCCACAAGCCGACGAGGTCTGCGCCGGTTTGCCCCATCCAGCAGGGGAAGATCGACGCCACCTTCCGAGATATAATATGCACTATACACGCACTGACGGAGCTTTAGCAATTGACGCAACAATCAGTCAATAGGTAAGCGGCATCCAGGGAAAGAAACAAGTTGTGGTAAACAGCAAAAACTTTCTGGCATTGTTTCTAACTCTTGAAATGTACGAAAATTCAGAGACTTCAACGAAATCTGCGTTAGCATTTTAGGCGCCGTTTTCTTTATCCGAGGGGGAAAAAATCAAATAAAAAATTTGGATCTTGTAATAGCATCAAGTAGAAATTACGGACGAACGGACGGACAGAGGGCCGGATAGATAGATGGCCGAACAGATGGCCGGACAAATGTTGGGGCAAATGAACGGACCGATGGACGGACAGACGCTTTGCCGACAATCGATTTTTCCTTATTAAAGATCTACAAAATATGTATTCTGACTGCACAGCGTGTTAGAAGAAGTAATTTTCTAATTAGATTTAATTAGATTTATTCACTTTCTCGTTACCAGAGTCCTGCAATAAGAGGTTTTCGGCGAAACGTCTCAGATATCTGGCGCACGATTACAACACTTTTTCTTCTTACGAGATAAGAAGACTAAGAAAAAACTTTACCATCTTAGGAATTAAGAAAATGAAGTAAAAATTGTTAAAAATTTGCTTCAGTTCATATGATCATTTACCAAGTACATACGTACTACAAATATATTCCCTGATAAAATATCCAGCTATAATTCCCTCAAATCTACAATTGGACTCACTTGATCAGAAGATTTAAGACGTAACTGCAAATAAAGTTTTAATAAAAATAATAATAAGAATAGACAAGTAAATGTGAAGGATCAGTGTCACCTGGAAAGGTCAGTCCTCAGTTCCCACAAGTGTACGGAAAGCAGAGGAGGCCCTGCGCCCAAGACACATGCGTCAATGAGTGAAACACGAGAAAAGCCTGGAAATACTAGGAGGGCTTCGGGCTCATCTCGTGTGTGAGATAGTCTGCTAGATGAAGGCAATACAAACAACGTACGTTTCGTTCGAACATAAACTGACAAGAGTATCAACTTTTATTAATTCACATTGAAACTTCTACAAAGTTGTGATAATGGGAAATTGTTATTCACTAACAAAACATTGGAAACATAAAAACGTCGAGCACAAAACATTGATCTTAAAAACATATGCTTTAAAACATCGATGTTTCAAACGTTGATGTTTCTTCAAAAATATCGATGGTTTGAAAATATCGACGTCGCTGTTGCGTCCCGTGCCGCGATGAGTCGGCCGTTCCGGCGCCGCCCCAGCCGCCGCTGACTAGCAGGCTTCCTGTTTACTGCTAGATTATGCGTTGAGTTGCGCAGTTTTCCGCCATTCACGGCCGCGTCGCCGATACAGTGCACGCGAGCACGCCGTGCTCCCTGCCATCGGCGTCCCATTGTTCCACATCGACGCCGCGCTCCTCCTAGCCCTACCCGACACGTGGGCTGCGCGGTGAGTCACGGGCGACTTCTTGAGGCCTAAGTGACATGACACGACGCGAATGTTTCCTGCTTGTGTCCAGTGGCGGCTTGTGCTTAGGTTGCGCGGTTGCACAACCCCCAGAAAATGAAAAAGATCTCATAGTATCATAGGAATTTACAATTTCTTTTTAAAGACATTCAATTTTCAAGATATTGCAGTAATGTCGATCTATAGAAATCATTCTGAAACCGAAGAGCGTCCAACTGGCGCTCTCTCCGGTGTCTGGTGCCTTGACAGGAATTGCACCACACTCTTAGCTGTATTACTGGATTTACTGAACATACACTTTGGCACTTCGATTTAACACGGGGAACATACGGCCTTTTGGTGGCACAACCAGTCTAGTGGTGCTGTCTAGCGCTGCGCGGCGACGAAGGGAATCTCAGGGGAATACCTATATTCTGTCTTCGTCTGACTCGCTGTAACGTAGTTTTATGGACTTCGCTTGTAATTGAAAGTACACAAGTTCGGCCAATTATTGACGATATTCAATGCATTGTTTATGATACTTGCAGAATTTGTTTTCATTTGATATTAGGTTTGTTTATTCAAAACGTACATTTGATGAGTTCTTTGTCTTCTTCTTCTTTCTTCTTTCTAGGGTTTTTTCCAGCCGACAGCCGGTTACCCTTTGCGTCCCGATGGGACGCATATTCGACCATACACTAGACACCAACACACCTGCGGGCTCCTCTGATCTGGGGTCAGCAGAACGCGAGGCCCTCCGCGACAACACAACATTCAAAGACAAGGGACAAACAACCATGCCCAAGGCGGGACTCGAACCCGCGACCCTTCGGACCGAAGCGCAGAGACGGTACTCGCTCTTAGCTACCTCGGCCATCGAGGTCGGCAGTTCTTTGTCTAAAGGTGACAATTCTGGATGGAAGTCCCCTTATAGTGTCTCCCGGAAGCCGGTGTGGTTGCAGCTCGCCAGCGGCTTGGGAATGTTGTTGTCAATACGAATGTGCGTCGAAGATCTCTCATTATTGCCAAATACCACAGGGTAGTGAAGTTTTCGAAATAAAATAATTTTATTTGTGTGAAACGTGTCGAAGCAATCGTGCTTGTTGCAATGTGCTGGAGTCGAAATCAATTGCCCAGTGGAAATGAGAGACAGAACCACGTGCGCGGGAGGTGTATATGCGCGGGCACGACGCATAAAATTATGTAAGTTGTGTTTCAATATAGTATTTTATTTCACTTAGTAGTTATTTCAATTAATTGTATTTGTTTACATTTTTATTATGTATTCATATTTTGAATTTTGGAAATTATATTTCCGTCATTCGATGGAGTGCAACCTCCAGTCTCTTGGGGCACCAGCCGCCACTGCTTGTGACATTTTCAGATTTAGGGCTTTCGCTCTGTGTCTGTAATTGATATCATCCATCAACCCATCTCGATCAGGTTTTTCGTCCAGTTTCCCTGATCCATTGAGCAAATGCTGAGATGGCACCTTGTTTTGCTTCTGGGCATAAATTTAACTTCATTTTCTGTGCACGTCTTCTAGAATTCAGTGGGAAATAATATTATTCAAATTATCGTTTCCATGTTGTCGCGCCAGGAAGTATTATTCTGAAGGACAACATGGATAAGAGCCAAAATTTATTGCCTTTTTATCCTTGAAAATAGATTTTATTACATGGGAGTTTTTTTCCTTTTTTTTCTCCGTTTCAAAATTCAAAATTTAAGTAGTATATGACTTAGTGTAGGGATCACAGAATTTTGAAACTGTGCACACAATTCACTTTTCCCCATAGCACGTCATACGCAGTTTTTAACTGTTTTTTTTTGACGTAAAATAAATAAATGATAGAATATGCTGATAATATCTTATCGCCATAAACGTGCGTAAACTAAAACATGAGGGGGTGTAGCATCTCCTCTGGGCCCCCTTATCTATTCAATCTCTTAATTTATACATGTTATTTACCTTTTACAAATATTTTAAATCTATTTTTGAATCTTTAAAAAGTTTTTTTTAGAGATGGATCATCTCTGACTTGACCTCATTTTTTCAGAGAAGTTTCGTACGTTCCTCAGTATTCTTTGTTGTTTTCTTCCGATTTTTGAACTGTTAGCGCATTTTTATACCCAAAGACTAATGTATCCTTCCGTTTGTCTTTACTGTAAAGTTTAAAATGTATCTATGCTTTCTATTCGTCATTTTTGTCAAGGATTTAACATATTGACGGAAAGTTTCATTACGTCATCTGTTAGGTCCAATTCAAAATGTTTAGGGGCCCCACGTGCGAACAATTAGAGGGGTGGATTTCGGTAACTTAGAACATCACCAAAAATCTTCAATAAAATTCTCTTAAAATGTTTTTAAAATAACTAAAAGCAAAGAAAAATTACGTATTTTTTTATCAAAACCAGTTCAGATGAACAATTCAAGCTGTTGGATATGTTACTGATGTATTTGAGGCTTCTTCCTTTCGTTCAAATGAACTCAGTTCGCAGATTTTTGGTTTGGACTGTTTTTTACCACGAAATCTCCGTTTTAGTTATCCTGAAATCGGCCGAACCCACAATGGCGCAGATAGGAACCTTGGATTACATACTCAAAACGGCTGACATTAAAATTTCTGAGAGAAGAAATCGAATAGACCAATCATCCATTCTGTGGAGAACATTTGTTGCATTTACACAATTTTTCCTGTATTTTATATTTCGCAACATCCATATATGCAGAACATTCATGGGAATTGCCAGGGATGGATCCAGAATACACATCAATTTTACACTTTTAACATATAAAACTAGGTTCCAATTTTTATCACGTACATTAAAACGCATTCGTGACATGGCTACTGCACGTTCTACTCTTTTTACTCTCTACACTCTCAAAGCCGACCTTCTGAAAGCCTTCACACACGTAAACAATAATTTAGATCAACATATACGAAGGTTGGAAGAGGTCGTTCTCTACACAGACGGTTGGGTACAAGTCGGCAACACAGCGAATACCAACCATACACCCGTGACTGTACAAAAGACACAGGCACCGCATCCAGTCACAACCCAAAACAAATTTAGTGTTTTAGATTATAAAACAGATTTTCCTCGCCTTCTTAATCCTCACAACCCTTCTCTACCATCGACAAATTCATGCACAAACCAACGCAAACAGGCTAGGAAGCGCGTGAAAACCAAAACATGTAAAGCTGCGCATCCTAGCTCACTGGAAAACAAGGACATTCCTACTGAGCCTAAAAAACAGATACTTATTTTAGCTGACAGTCATGGCCGCCACCTGTCCTCCATTCTCAGTAGGAAGTTACCCTCCAACTTCTCCGTCTCATCTATTTTTAAACCTAATGGGAGGTTTGCAGATGTGACTGCAGAGTTGGACACCCACACGAAGACACTGACCAATCAGGACACAGTCATTATCATAGGAGGGCAGAATGACATTAACTTGAGCGGTAACTTAACACCTGAACAACATGTAAACAGATTACAATGTGCCGCCCAAAATACTAACATTGTAGTCTCGACTCTGCCCTTCTGGTACAACAGACCAACACTATGCAGCGAGATTAAGCTTGCAAACCAACAATTAAAACTGCAACTGAGAGAAGCAAATGACACACTTTTTGAAATTAATTTCGTCTCAGCAAAGCACTTCACCCGGCATGGTCTTCACATTAACCTTGCTGGAAAACATGCAGTCGGTAACAAACTTGCACAATACATCAACTTCAGTCCTACGCAATCTCCTGCCAAAAATCCATCCCTTTCACTTTCCTTACGTTCTCCACCCCCCACCCTTATTTCGAACCCTGTTGCCTCTTCCTCTGAACCTACTCCCGTTTCTCCCATTCCCACTACCAATTCATCTACACCTGATGCCTCATTTTCCTCACAACCTGTCACTGCAGGGACACACTACAACTTTCGACCACGCACTCGAGGTAGAAATAGAGTAAATATATAGCAACTACAGTCAGATGCAGCAGAAAAAACATTCGTGTAGGTGAAAACATAAACATTCTTCACTATAATATGCAATCCCTTTCAAATAAAACTGAGTTTATTGAGGCAGCTCTACAGAGCGATCTAAATCAAATGGATGTTCTTTGCTTTACAGAACATTGGTTATCTCCTAATGAACTTAGCATTTTTCAAATGATACGAACATCCTTTGCAATAAAGAAACCGTAAATAATACAATATCAGATATTTCAAATTGGTTCCGAAATAACAAATTAATAGTAAATGAAAAGAAAACGGTTTTAATGCAGTTTTCCATTTCAAATAAACCATTCTGTGCTCCATTGAAAACGAACGGTGTACCATTGACTGATGTTAAGGAAACAACATTTTTAGGTCTCTCAATTCAGTCAAACCCTAAATGGAATGTCCATTTAAATGAATTGAACACAATCAGCGACCACGTCGAAACATTATTTTACAACACTTTGCAAGATGACATTAAACGATTAAATTCGATAGAAAAGTTTAAATCCAAAGTGAAAGCGTTTCTGCTGCATAACTGTTTCTATACAATTAGAGACTTTACTAAGCATCACAAGGAAAGTAACATAAATTTTAACAGTGATATTTAATGTATTATTACCATTGGACTGTATAATTCTAAACAATATGTAACAAGTATTGTATCGCAGCTTCTGGGTCAATGATCCCCATCTCGATCAGATTTTTCGTCCAGTTTCCCTGATCCATTGAGCAAATGCTGAGATGGCCCCTTGTGTTGCTTCTGGGCATGAATGTAACTTTATTTTCTGTGCACGTCTTCTAGAATTCAGTAGGAAATACAATTAATCAAATTATCGTTTCCATGTTGTAGCGGCAGGAAGTATTATTCCGAAGGACAACATGGATAAGAGCCCAAAATGTATTACTTATTTATCCTTGAAATAGATTTAATTACATGGGAGCTTTTTTCCTTTCAAAATTCAATTAGTTTATGACTTAGTGTAGGGATCACAGAATTTTGAAAATGTGCACGCAATCCACTTTTCCCCATAGCACGCCATACATACTGTTTTTTGACGTAAAATAAAAAAAAAGATTATTTTTGGGGGGAGAGGGAGAAATTTGTTTGTGTGTGTGTGTATATATGTGTGTGTATATATATAGTGACATACCAAAAATGACGGACATTTTTGTTTAGGAAAATAAAGGTCAAAACATTGCAAAACACGAGGGTTTCAATGGTGCAGATACACAGAGGGTATACCATAGTAACGCGAGTTCGTCCTGAGACGTGGGTTTCCATGGTGCAAATACGTAGAGGGTACACCACAGCAACGCGTGTACGTCATGAGACGTGGGTTTGTATGGTGCAGATACACGGAGCACACTACAGCAAAGCGAGTTCGTTCTGAGACGTGGGTTTCTACGTTCTGAGACGTGGGTGAAGATACGCAGAGGGTACACCATAGCAACGCGATAAAAACAAGAGAAAAAAACACAGCGAGCTTTGAAGGGTGGCTAGATTGGGAATTAGGGCATTCCGACTCGTGTCGTGGTGGTGAGCGGATCGCTTGTGCGGTTTTTCCTAAGGTTAATTATCAAATCGGGACTTTGTAATATTTCGTGCGAGTGAACATTAAACTTGAACTTAGAATATTTCCGCATTAGGAGTGCAACTGGAACTTGTAAAATTCACACGTTGTACCATTGCAATCTCGGACTTGTAATATTTTCATGAGTGAACTGGAAAGTGAACTTAGAATATTTTCGCGGTGAAGTTGCGAGACTTGACTTAGAACTTTTACCAGCGAATTGTGAATTGCCAGGTTAGGTGATAGAAAACAATATTAGAAGGTTATTATTCCGACTTGGAAAAAGTAATCAGTTTGAAATAGGTGCCTACCTGAGGCGCAAGATAAAGTGTGAAGTTTCGACGTGGTCGCTGATCGTCGTGGACTTCAACCAGAAGGAATATTGGTCTACTCTGCGCGGCGACATCGAGCGACGTGCACACGAAGAGGCAAGAAGGATAAAAGTTTCTATAACGCTGTTATTGCAATAACGAGAAAAATGGTCATGACCTAACAATAACTTGTAAGAATAGTCTGATAACTTTTGGCAGTCAGAATAAATTATAATTCATAGTTTGAAAGAAAGCTGATTCTCATTTGCCATCCTAAAGTAGACATTTTAGAAGTATTTTCAGGTTGTGTGTGTGTGTGTGTGTGTGTGTGTGTGTGTGTGTGTGTGTCCGTCCGTCCGTTCGTCTGCCCGTCTGTCCGTCCGTCTGCCCGTCCATCCGTCTGTGAATAATACTAGCGCCTAAACCACACAAACACTTTTTCGGTATCAGGGGACCCAAAAACGTGTATTTCCGTTGAAATCGATTTTCCGCAGCATTACATATTAGTCGCGCGACTTTTCTTGACGTCTCCCAGCGCGGGGTGCGGGGAGAGGAGGCTTCTCCCGACGTCACATCTAACGGGTGTTGCCAACTGTAACATTATTAATACTATTCGCGCCTCTTTCGCTCTTAATACAACAGGACATTATAGACGATAAAATATAACAAATAATAACACAATTAATAGCAACCACAAGTGAAAAAAATTAGATAACGATAATATTGCTTATTAAGGAGATATGATATTACCAAAATCCGAATCGAATAAATCACAGGGCACAACACTAACAGCGAAAACGCGAGAACTGAATTCATTCGAAAGCAGAGCTTGGCAGCCCTGACAATCTTGCCGTTCCGTTCCGTGTGAGACCAATGTTGTGACCAGACCGTACCGAGTCGTGCTGTGTTGAGCACTAGGGAGCTCAGACGTCAAGAAAAGTCGCGCGACTAGTACCTTTCTCTATACTCCGTATATTACTCCGTATATACGTATATATACGAGGAAGTAAAAAGGAACAAAAACAAGATTTTCTCAACAACGGCGCCATTTTTTTTCTTTAGAGTTTTGGTAGGGGTAGTGCCAAATATACCCCATACGATGACATAAACGTAAATTCCTCTATTTTGTTTTTTGAAAAATTACAAAAAAATAATTTTTGTTACTTGACTTTCACGTCGGTATTAGTTACATTAGAGGCGATTTCTTCACATTATTATATTTATGAGTACATGTGCATTAAATAATGTCAAATAAACTTTCTCGAAAACTTAATAGTTTTCTGTTAAAATCAGCTCAAATATCCGCATTTTCAGAAACGATCAAACGCCATTTCCTCAAAAATAGCTCCCAATTGTTTCTTCAAACTTTTGCAACGTATACGGGTACTTTTGCAACGTATAATGGCACTGTTTAATATGATGTAAAGTTCATTTTGGTGTATCCTTGTTTTTTTCAAAAATTACAGAAATATATTTTTTAAATATGTCTCACGCCGTTCATATGCACATTTCGGTCGATTTGCATGCATTATTGCTTTTGTGAGTGGAAGTGCTTCAAATGAACTTAAATTATGTGTAAACTCAGTGGATTCCTGTCAAAAAGAGCTTCAAATTTTGCGTTTACAATAATGCTTCATCGCCATTTTCTTAAAAACGGCTTCAAAGTTTTTTAATTAAAATTTCTATTTAGAACGATGTTTTACTCTTCTTCAATGATCTTGAAGAAATATTGTGGTTCTACTAATAAGAAACCGAAAAGTTGAGAAAATTGAAAAAAATGTACTTTATGCGACGATACATGGCAGCTGGCCAGAGAATCGAGCAAGACCTTAAAGTTCGTCCACACCAAGGAAATTAGAAAAATTTGGTACGACAGAGTCTCTGCCATTCTGTAGAACCTCTAGTTTTTAAATCCTTTTAGATTTTTTTTTCTTAACTGCTTGTTACCGCGCCGTCTCCAGGCGCATGCAAGAGATCCCTCCAGTAGCGAAACGAAATGAGAAAAAAGTTTATCCAGGCCCCCTTTATAAAAGTGTATAATAGACACAAGTAGTGTTAGTACCTTAAATAATAAAAATATGAGGGTTCTCATTCGTAATTAAAAGGCTAAGCACAGAACGCGCGGTTACTTTATCGATACATTTTAGACGTTTTTACAGTTTTTTTCTAGTTTTTCTCATTTTTTAATTTTTCCTGCACATTTACCCTTTTATTTTTTTTCTTTAGGGGGTCATCTCTAGGATCGCATGATCCCTCCTCGATCCACTACTGCGATTAGATCAGTAATATATTCAACAGCTTGAGTTACGCATCTGAATTTGTTTTCATAAAAAATATTACGTCATTTTTCTTTGCTTTTAAAGCATTTTCAAAACATTTTAAGAGTAATTTATTGATCATTTTTGGCGATGTTTTAGGTCATCAAAATCTGCCCCCAATTATTATATTTCCCCATCCTAGGGATACTATATAAGTGCCCAACTGTGAGTCGAGTGTGATCGGTACATTAACATAGTTTTTTATTCAAAATGTTTGGGTCGAATATTACAGATATGTCAACCCCAGAGTCAGCTCTTGAAATCAACCTTAGTGTCTCTGTTGTGTTAGCTTTTGTTGGTTGGTTGGTGATTCCGGGCGCGCCAACAGATTAGGTCATTAGTCCCGTAACTGTAGTGCATGTTTTTCTCGGGAGATGGCGGTGATCTTCTCCCACTGGATGGTGAGATCCGGCGCCGACCTACCGTCGACTAACGAGGTTTCCCCTAACCAGAACTCTCCCACCAACGGGGCACCGCCCCAGCTGGGACAAGCGCTAAGCTCCCGATCGGTCTCCTGGAATATGTGGTAGTGTAGTGCATGTTATTATAAGTGTGTGTGTGTGTGTGTGTTAGGGGAGAGGATAGGACAAGGAAGAGAAAGGAATGATCGCACGCGGTCCGTAGCTCGTTTGTTAGGGCACTGCTCCGGCATTCGCCTGGTGTTGATCGAGAAACCACGAAAAACTACCGATCAGAGCAGCCAGAGCTAGAATAGTCTTCCAGACAGCGACTGAATTCAACCTATCTTGAAAGCTAGTGTCGAAAATCCTGCCGCCGTCAGGACTCGAACCTAGAACCTCCCGGTCAGAGACGCTGCAGTGACCTCAGTTGATGCCCGGTCTGTTAGATTAGCGAATGTTAGGTTAATGAAGTGTTAGTGTGTCGGTTAGGTAAGTGTGTCTGCTAGGTTAGTGTCTTTGTTAGGTTAGGAATAGGTGGATAAGTGAATTAGGCTAATAAATAAGTGAATGCACGGTATGTAAATAAGTGAATGCACGGTATGTAAATAAATTAGGTTAATAACAAAGCGAATACGTAAGGAAAATCAAGAAAAATGCGAGGCAATCAGTAGACAATGAACTAACATCCTGACGAAATATGTAAATTAGGGTAACGAATAAGTGAAAGTCAAGAAGAACGCGAGACAGGCAAAAGACAAAGAACATCAGGATGAAACAAATGATAAGTAGAGGAATATGTGTACAGGTAAAGTATAATAGTCGAATTTGTATAAGAACATTGTCAATAAAAATTTACTTATAGAATGACGCAGTGTAAACTCAGCTCATGCTGTGATACGATTTTATTCGTTTTAATCATCTGAAAATATTTTTGCTTGAAAATTTCTTGACATGTTAAAAGTAATAATTACTGAAAAATTGGGGAGAGGGAATTTCCCTCATCCCCCCTTGGCATTACTGTATGCTGCCATGTGTTGTTTTGTCACTCTCACCCAAAGTATTTAATTTTTTTGCGTTTCCACAAGGAACAAACAGAAATAGTTGATAAATGAAATCAATTAAAGGAAATTAAAGGTAGTAAGAAATATTAGATATACGACAAACAGAACACTTTTGGTTAGATGTTTCATAGACTAGGCTGAACATCTCCATTAAACTTACACCCTACGCTAAAGTACGTCGCATAGAAACTTTCATCACCGCTTTCACTAACACCATAACGAACACCACCGTCAACACCACCATCATTCAACCACAATCACTAACACTCAGGATTTCAGTCACTACCCTCTCCATTGAATATAACAGCATCTAATCCGTCTCAATTGTCTCTAACATAGGATACCTTCAACTGTGATATGATCACCTCTCACTACACAGGAACGTTCCAAGTTTTAAACGAACTACTAGCCTAATGCCTAAATGCCGATGTGTAAATGCTACGACAATCCTTTAAATTCCTGTTTGTTTCTTAGTTCCGTATTCTTCAATGCTCGTAGGTAATACATAAATTAAGTTAATACATTTTTTAATAGTATCACTTCACAGTATTTGTGTGCTAGATTTTCATCACGTTTTCGTGAAGTAAGACGAATGGTTTACAACGAAAACCAAGTTTGACAACCGTTATTCTAACGCTTATGACAGCATGTTCAACTTTGTTTAACTTGTTGCACATGAAGTTACACGTTATTTAAAAATAAAATTACTTCTTATCAGAAAAGTTAAGTTAATCAAAATGTAAATTAAAACGATAAAACTAGTACAATTTAACATCAACACAATTTACATTCTAAGATACGTTACGACTAATACCCAACTCTAACTCCCGGATTTGCCCGATAATGTTGACATTATCAAAATATTTGGATAAAATTATAAGGAAAAACAACTTCGTAGCATACTTTTGACTTCAGCCGTATGAAGTTGGCATTAGTCAACATGTGATGGCTTAGGTAGTAAGAGTACTCTGACGACTTCGGCTTTTGCGGTTTCATAAAATGACAAATATTATTTACACTAGGGATAATAGCCAAATTCTCTAGCCGATTTGCCTTTACAACTAGTTTTACACCGGAGCGAAGATTGTCATACCAATTCTTGCCAAAAACACTCATTCTACCGTGTTCTTAATATTATATGAGTTAGGGCAGAGATATCCGAACTCAAGAAATCGTACCGCATTGCACTTCTCCCCATTGTTCATCACAGTTTTACCTTTTTTAAGTTCCAGTAAGTCCACGCGAGAGTACACCGTTTCTCCATCCTGTTCGGAATCGTTCTTCCTCGAGTGTGAATTAACTCATCACCTGCGTCCCATGACGCGTTGTCGAAGCTGAAACGGACGCTTATACATGCCAATTGAAGAGTGGAGATCATCCATTCAGCAGTATAGCTCCACTAAAAATGTACACACTTCTAGTGACAAGACCGTTGTGAGGTATGGACTATTAATATATCTGGCGGTGCTAAAACAGCACGCTCTTTCTCGTCGGTATTTTCACGCAAACTTATACGAAAAGTACTCAAATTTTCGAAAACTTGTACATGACCTTATTTCAAAATCTATCTTTAAGGAAGAAATTTCATTGAGCGAAAAAATCTCTATCTTTAATATTTTAGTTCTAGAAAGACTCCGAAAAAAAATTTCAACTTTCGAATTTTAGAAATATCAGCTTTTTTTACCAACATGGGACCTGCACCATTCTTTTAAGCGTCCTTCAGTCTATCCAAAAAAATTAATCAAAAACGACAGCGATTTTTTTAAAATTTGGAAAATGTTCCAGGGGCTTCATGTAAAAAAAATCAAAGTTACAATATCGGTTTCAAATTCAAGGGGCCGCGACATCAACCAGATCAATTCGCGAATATCAATTTTGGAGCGAATCATTTGAATGGTATAGTTGCTAGTGTTGTTCACAGACGGACGGACAGACAAGAATTTTCCGTCATTCGAGTTTTCGTTATCAAGGATCAACAAAAGATGGATTCTGCTACACCACGTATAGAGGATATTTTTCTAAATTTAGAAACTGAATTTATCCCCTTTTTCGTTACCATGGCCCAGTAATAAGTTTTTCTGCGGAAAATTCGCCGTTTTTTCGCGCAGCATTACATAACTTTCTCTCTACTCCGCAGCGAGAAAGTAAAAATATATGAGTGTTTTCCTCCCTCCTTTTCCTTGAGAAATGATCACTACCAGAACTGTATAACTTAAAAAACTGTTCAGTTCTTCATTCGTTCAAGTTTTTTGTAGCAAGGATGACGTTACTCACGAAGGTCGACGGAAGGACTGCATAAGATGCCATCACGGATGTTTGTAACAGCATTTTTTATGGTCGGTTTTCAACTGTGTGGACATACAGCTACCACTGTATCGTTTGACTGTGAGGTAACGGTGGGGGAACACACAGACAAGCATCCATGCCCGAGGAGGGATTCGAACTCGTGACCCTTACAAGTCAAGACAGCTACGGCCCTTCAGTCTCAGCGACCTCGGCCATCCAGATCGGTTCCAAACGGTCCAATCGTCTACGAAGAATGAGGAAAACATGCTAAGCGTATTGTTGTTTGCGGTGATATTATTCATGGCGCTAGGTCTAAGTTGGTGGGGCCGCGACGCGAGGTACACACTCGGGTAGGTGAATCTGGACGTGTTTGACAACAAGACTTCGGGCTCCTGGCGCGCATGTGCGGCGGTCCCGCAGCTTGGAAAGACGGCCGAGCAAGTTGGATCAGTGGAGCTCAAATCTTCATGTAATGTATTCATTTGACTGCCGGTAGTAGGGGTACACACGTAGAGAATATGCTTCATCAAAAGAGTCCAGGTTCTAATTAAAAGTAATTTATGGCCTCTGAACAATGGACAATTCTCAATATGATTTTCTTGTTATTATGTTCATATTGCATGTGTAATAATAGTGCATTGAAACAGAATTTTGTAACGGTGTGCAATACGGAAGTATTCTAATAATATTGAAAAGTAATACAGCTTAGTTTCAACAACGAAATTGTTTGTTAAACTTGCTGTTTGTGGCGTAAACTTACTACTTGGATGTTATTTTGTTGCATTTCCATCACACGGAAAGATCCCTCATTCTTAGTCCCTGTAATAAAATCAAATCTAGATTTCTTTGAGAAAAGGTGTAGTTATGTATCAATATTTTTATTCTAAAGATCTTTCATATTGGTCATCAACAGAGCTATCTGAAAATATCTACATGATTATTGATAAACATATTTGAAATATTAATTGTAGTATAAATTGAAAAGTTGTACAAATTCTGCGGATTATCGGAAGTGTAAATGGTTTAATAGGAGGATATCATATATTGGAGCTAATCCAATGAGTCCTGCCTATACTACGCCTAAGCGAAGAAACAGAGAATCACACTAGCGTTATCTGCCCTATTAAATGAAGACATTTTTCTAAAAGAAGACATTTCGTCGAGGTAAAATTCGTTTCTGTTAGTCGGCGAATTCTTCTGTTTCCTTGCATTCAGAATCCTGAGGTCAAGAAGTGTCGGTGAGTATACTGCTAAGTATCTCCAGAGATCATTTCGTTTGGATAAAAATTACGAAAAACTATTTTTGTTTATTTGAAGTAATTGGGATGGAATAACGACAGCAATGTATCAGATCGAAGGCACAGGAATTGTAATATGTCTGTACGGAAACAAACATTCTCCCACCCTTGACTGCAACGCTTCTTGTCCAGGAAAAGTGCAAAGTGTTTTTGCGAATGAAATTTCAACGTGAGCGCAAATGTCATTCATGTTATTGTCGGACTCTTTGAGGCTCAGACTTACCGGCGCATTATATTCGGTGAAGTCTGCAAAGATTAGGGTTCTTCGAATGTAAAGAAATTTGATATAAACATATTTTAGGATCAATATTGTGAGTGTGCGTTCCAGTATTTTAAAAATGGGACAATAAGGCATCCTACAACAAATATTGCTAAAGAACTTCGATTTCAAAGAAATTTCATAAAGTAGTTCATTTCTTGAGGCTCATTTTCCGCAATCCAGTAGAAAACGGGTGGCTTAAGTGTCATTAATAATGAAAACAACGTGATGTCAGGAACATTTAATTTTAATATTCACGTGGACTTATCATTCATCATGGACGTAAATATAAATGTTAACACTGCCACTCATCGTTATCGATACAATAAATACAAGGTACAGAATTTCTAGTACAGATGTCTACGATTAAATGTGGATCTAGAGCTCAAGAAAACGTGCGCAGATGGTACTTCTCCCCCATACGTCACATACAGTTTTAACTGTTTCTTATTGACTAATTAAATAAACTGCACGTTTTAAAATTATATTTTTAAAATAAAATAACCTTTAATTTTTAAAATAGTGAAGGAGAAACATGAAGTCAGTCTGCAATTTTCTTTACTGTGTGTAATTCAAATGTTATTACGAAAAATTGTTGCACTCTTTCTGCTTCCACGATCAGCAAAGTGAAAACGAGTATATACGAAGTAATAAACGTAGTATATAAAAAGTTATGTAATGCTGCGCGAAAAAACGGCGAATTTTCGACCGAAAAAATTCATTGCCGGTCTCTGAAAACAAGAAAGAGGATAAATCCAGTTGCTAAATTAAGAGAAAATCATCTAACACGTGGTGTAGCCAGAATCCCTGTTTTATGGGTCCTTGATGCCGAAAAACCAATTCAAAGCAAAACGTCCGTCCGTCTGTACGTTCGTCCCTGAACACTACTAGCGCCTAAACCATTCGTACGATCTTTTCCAAATTGAGAAATCCCACGTCGATCTGGCTCTAGTTGAAGATTTGACATTTTGAAAACATTCTTTAAAATTTGGGGGTACTTTGCATGAAACCCCCCGGACGTTTTTAAAATTTTCTATAAAACGGCTCCAAAATTTTCTTTAAATTTCTTGTAAGAATAGAGTATAATACATTTTTAAAGGTGGCGTAGGTCCCATTTTCACGGATAACTCTAAATTTTCGAAAATTGCATAATTTTGAATTTCTAAGACAGTCAGAGACAGACAGAGAGACGGACGGACACAGGGACAGACAGACGAACGGACGTTTGAAAAAAAAAAACACTTTTTCGGAATCAGGGGACTCCATAACGTGTATTTCCGTTGAAATCTCGAAATTGAGTTTCTGCAGCATTACTTAACATTCTCTAAACTACGTATATTAATTACTCCGTATATACGTACTATACGAGAAAGTAATTAATAAGGACGGACAGACTGATGGACAGTCGGACAGACGGATGGACAGACGAGCAGCCAAAGGGGCGAACAGGAGATCGGACTCAGGTCTTTTTGAAAAATTCTATATTTGTGCTGCATACTATCTTCTCGCTGCAAAAATAGCTACATTTTTTCTGTGCTGCATGGCAGAAAGTAACGAGAGGTGCTACAGAATGACACAGACTTTCTCGTAGTAAAGTTTTCTAATTTTCTGGGAACTGGTACTGTACAGTCTTGTCCCTCCTTCGCGCCTGCCTCCATCTGTTGCGGCGCAAATAAATGTTTTTTAAATTTTCGCAACTTGTCGGTTTCTAAATAGCAGAACCTAAATTATATTTTAATAATCTTCGTCATACATAGCAATTTTCATTGAAAAATTTGAAGCCGTTTTTAAGAAAATCTGTAAATGCAACATTTGAAGCTCTTTTCACATGAATCTATTGAATTTTTGAAAAACTTCATTTGATTTAATTCTACTTGCAAATCTAATTATGTATACAAAACTATGGAAATTTGCTTCCGGCGTGAGATATTTGAAAAAAAAAAAAAAAAAATACGTTTCCGTAAACGGTTCTTTAAAACATATCAGAATTTAAAACATACAGAAAACGGTTCTTTAAAACATATCTTGACATAATGTCAAGGAAAATCTCTGATTTTTTGACAATTGTAAGTGCAAGTGTTAATCGTTTTTCAACCGTCGAGAAGAAAATGTGTAAGTCTGATGCTGGTAGTGAACAAATAACTTGAATGGCATGCTAAATCTAACTAGTGGTGCTTTACTTTTTTATTTTATTTTACGTCAAAAACAGTTAAAACTGTGTATGACGTTCTACAGGGAGAAATGAATTCTGTGCACGTTTTCAAAATTCTGTAATCCCTACACTAAGCCATATACTACTTGAATTTTGAATAGAGAAAAAATGTACGTGCTAAAACAGCACGTACATTCACGAAAAATTCTCGCCCGTATTTTCACGAAAAATTGCGCGAAATGTTCTCCAATTTTCGAAAAATTGTACATGGCCTTATTTCCAAATCTATCTTTACGGAACAGATTTCAGTAAGGGGAAAATCTCTACCTTTAATGTTTAAGTTAGGAAAAAGTTAAGACTGTTAGGGAAAAAAATTGAACTTTTGCAATTTTCGAAAAATCAGGATTTTTAACGAACGTGAAACCTGCACAGTTCTCTTAATTTTTCTTTACATTATCCAACAATAAAATTTAATCAAAAACGAAGGAGCCATTTTTTTAAAATTTGGAGAATGTCCCACGGGCTTTAAGTAAAGAACCCCCAAAATTAAAATATTGGTAGCAAATTCAAGAGGCTGCGACATCAGCCAGATCGATGGGGGAATTTCAATTTTGGAGAAAATCAGATGAACAGTTTAGCCGCTAGCGTTGTTAACGTTGTTAACAGATAGACTAACAAACAGACGTTATTCGATTTTTCGGCATCAAGGATCCACAAAACATAGATTCTAGCTACACCAAATGATAGATAATTTTTTCTAAATTTTGCAACTGAATTTTTGCCCGTTTTCATGAAGAGGGCCTTGTAATGATAGTTTTTCTGCTGAAAATTCTCTTTTTCCCACTGCATTACATAAATTTCTCTCTACTCCGTAGCGAGAAAGTAAAAATCTGGGCTCAAATTCCGGCGTGGAAAAAAAAATTGCTGGTTGGAAACACTTTTGTAGATTAATGTAGCATTATAATATTTCATAGCCGTTACAAATAATGCGAGAAACTACACGCTGTTGTAGCTCCTCTAGGTTGCCTACCGTTTTCTACACTATGTCTGAAAAATGAAAGACGTGAAGCCTAGAAACGTCTCATAAGCTCCAAAGAAGTATCGTGGAAATAACCACGAGCAATTGATATTGATGTGTTGTGATGAGCAAGTCGTCTTGAATATTGATAAACTAGACAAGTTGCAGAGCATCACCTTGTTGCCACAGAGCGTGTTACTGGTAACTAATGAGAAAAACATCACAACGAACTTTACCAAGTGCCATTTCCAGATAATATACAAACTATTTTGCTCAAAACTTTAAATGTAAAATAATATCAATTGTGATTTTTCTCCACTCTTGGTACATTGCCTTGTATAGTGCACGCTATCTTTTGGTGCATCTTAAATCATGTGGTGCATAAATCCTTGGAGCATAAATAATTATTATTTTGATAATACTATCCCCACAACATACGCCTGGAACATGTACTTTAACTTGCAAAACATGAAGTACATATATCAATTTTTAATACGTCAACAGATCTATTAGAATTTATGTAGAGCACTGACTGTTGTTCTTCACAGGTGTCATGTCCATTAGATTTATTTCGTACTCCTAGAAAAAATAAATCCCTAATGACTCCGTAACATCTGTCTCGTAACTCCAAAGGGCAGCGACTTCTCATTAAAAAAGCCCGAATTACAAAGATCTTTCATTTTCTCCTTCGTCGAGAAAATCCAATACGTTCCGGTTAAAAATTACCGCTCTATTTCACGAATCTAACTGCGTCTTTGATACAGTTTGCTAATTTCGGTATTCTCTTAGTGTCCGTTCAAGAATGATTTTGCAATGATTAATCATAAATGCAAGTGGAAAGTAAGAACTGATCAATTATTTACAAATCATTTTAAGCATTATTAAAATATCAGATACTGAAGTATTAACGTGATCATTCATATAATAAAATAGGGAATTATCGACGTCGTCGCTGTCGTCAACTTGGCGACACCAACAGCAATAACAGAAACCCTTACTTTCCACATTAAAACAAACCAAAGATTCTGTGAATAATTGCATTAACTCGGCCTTAGGAAATGTGAGAACCTCTGTTAAGAACCGGGAGCGGTAGCTCAGTGCATCAACTGATGTCACTGCAGCGCCTCTGACCGGGAGGTCCTAGGTTCGAGTCCCGTCGGCGGCAGGATTTTCGACACTAGCTTTTCAACTAGGTCGAATTCAGTCGCTGTCTGGAGGAGAATTCTAGCAGCCGGCTGCTCTGATCGGTAGTTTTCCGTGGTTTCTCCGGTCAACACCAGGCGAATGCCGGAGCAGTACCCTATCAAACGGGCCACGGACCGCGCGCGATCTGTTCTTCCTCTTCCTTGTCCTATCCTCTCCCCTTACACACACACACACACTTACACTAACATGCACTACACTACCACATATCCCGGGAGACCGGTCGGGAGCTTAGGGCTTGTCCCGGCTGGGCGGTGCCCAGCTGGTGGGAGAGTTCTGGTTAGGGGTTAGCGGGAAACCCCACTAGCCGACGGTAGGTCGGCGCCGGATCTCGCCATCGAGCGGGTGAAGATCACCGCCACCTTCCGAGAAAAAACATGCACTACACTAACGGGACTAATAACCAGAGTAGTTGACGCGCCCGCAAACATGAAAAAATCAGTCTATTAAGAGAACTGACAATGTGTTTTAAAAGAGGAGGCACGCAAAGGACTATCATCGAAAAACACACCTAAGACCATAAACGTTGGAACTTTGTCGCTATACTATCAACTTTTAAGCTAATAATTTGTCAATAGAGTTGAAGAAAAGTAAAAAACTGGATACAGAAAACGTAGGATTCGAATTAATAAGATACGACTGACGGCGCGTTGAATTCACGAATGTACCAAACAACATGATTCCCAGGTCCGAGAAATAGTCTGAACGATTCACCAGGCATTGATCACGTACTAATACAAGAGCGGAAGTCAAAAGAGATTTTTCGTTTTTTCTGAATGCGATTTGAATAGATAATCGCTAACCAATATTACATAAGGAAGTAAAATGAATGTAAGTGATGAATATGAATATATACATAAATAGCCCTTCGAGAAGCCCATTCTCTCGCACTAACTGGACCAAACATTTCTTTCCACTTTCCCTTGCGTACTACTAGTGCGCTCTAGTTTAAGCCGTGTGAAATACTGCTGGTGAGAAGTTTAAGAATGAGCTGCCTGGGCCCTCTGTCATTGAAATACAGAACTTCTAATGGGAAATTTAACATAAACCGGCTTTGGCGCGCTTTTTGTATGGCTCAGCCAAGCTAGGCTGTTTGAAATCTCCTCAGGTATTCAGTTGTTAAGTACTTGTGGATTGGATGAAGAACGGTGCGCTGTAACATTAGCGAGAAATAATTCATTGGCAGCATCAAAATAATTAAAAAGATCAAACTTGTACTCACTTCTGCTGGATCTGTACACTCCCACACATTTGAGTGACGCATTTGTTTCTATAAATATTCTTCTAAGCTAGTGGTGGTAAACAGCACATACTTTCTCGCCTCTTAGTAACGGTTAAGTAATAATATTATACCGCATATCAATTAAGCAAAATAAGGTTTATATTTTACTTATTTGGGCATTAAGCCCTTTATTGTATTTTCTTGCATCTTAACTTTAATAAATTGAATTCATAAAAAGGGAATTTGTTCTGTTGGTATTAGAGCGGTCATAAAGTACTAAAAAGGCCCGCGCGGCATAATTACGTTTTTTTTAATCTCCTTAAACACATAGCAATGAACTAGTAAACCATAAAATTATTTTATCCGTGTTTCCAAGATATTTTAGGTTCATTTTTAAATGTTTCATTTTCTTTTAAACAAAGAACGAATTACACGTTACTCCTTGTCTGAAAATGTAATGCTAAATGCTCCACATGTTGTCACGCCTAAGAAAATTCGCCCAAATTCTCTTTAGTAATCGAAAAACAAACGTTTCCATATGTAACTTCATTTTCTGTGCACGTCTTCTAGAATTCAGTGGGAAATACAATTATTCAAATTATCGTTTCCATATTGTCGCGGCAGGAAGTAATAAGAGCCAAAATTTATTGCTTATTTATCTTTGAAAATAGATTTTATTACATGGGAGTTTTTTGTTTGTTTTTCTCCCTTTCAAAATTCAAAATTTATTGCTTGTTTATCCTTGAAAATAGATTTTATTACATGGGAGTTTTTGTTTGTTTTTTTCTCCCTTTCAAAAATTCAAAATTTAAGTAGTATATGACTTGTGTAGGGATCACAGAATTTTGAAAATGTACACACAATTCACTTTTCCCCATAGCACGTCATACGCAGTTTTTAACTGTTTTTTGACGTAAAATAAATAAATAAATAAACATATGCATTCAGAATTCAACATGTGTATGGGTTAGGGTAGAGATACCAGAATTTAAGATAAATACAGTTCTCCAAATAGCCCGTCTCACTCGGTTTTTCTGTTTTTAACGTTAATAAATAAAGAAAGAAACAAATAAATAAACAAATAAATAAGTAAATAAATAAATACATAAATAAATAAATAAATAAATCAGACGGACGGACAAACAGACGTTTTGCCATCATTCGACTTTTTGGTATCAAGGACCTACAAAATGGATTCTGCTGCACCAAGTTCAGAGGATTTTTCCTAATTTAGCAACTGAATTTATTCACTTTGGGCCCTGTAATAAGAGTTTTTCTTCAGATAATTCGCTGCTTTTCGCGCAGCATTACGAAACATTTTCTATATTGCCCTAGCGAGAAAGTAAAAACTGGGCAATGATATTCTCTAAAAATTAAATAGTTCGCGAAAATTATTCCCAGTGAATGAATGTACTTTCATTAAGACTTATCTGAAGGTTTCTTACCTTCATATATAACTTCTATAGCATTCATAAAATCAAAGAGGAATATCAGAATCCAAAATATAGGTTCCCACAGATGAGACTTTGGAACGCTGTACGGTTGTTATTGTTGTAGGGAAACATAATTGGCTTCATTACAGGAAATATTTTTACTGGAAATATTTATATTGTTTAAAACTACTCTTCAGTAGTTTAGCGCAAGTTTTCTTGAGTCCCGGAACACCTTCCCCCACTTCTTTGCCAATATTAGTTGAATGAATAATAAATGCGATAAATAATAACGATCGTTGTAGACAAAATCAGTTAGGAAATTTTGCTCCCGTGTAAAAAAATATCAAATTATTAAAAAAATATTTTGAATCAAGAAACGAACTGCAAATATATAAAGTTTATTTTGTCAAAATAACCAAACTCCCCACTCCTCTCGCATCTAGCGAAGCGAGGTCCCAAGAAAACGTTCGCGGGTAATAAATATTTTAACTGCTCTTGAAGCAATTTACGGCGTAAGGGAATAGAACACGACTGACGCTGTCCTGACTAGTCGTTTTACATGACTTAGGTCTTACAAGTTCTTACTTGTCGTCTTACTTGTTAGTTGGTGAAGAAGCAATTTCCAGTAGACGAATGTTTTAAAATTCATCACTTAAACATCGGTTTACAATTTCAAAAGTGAGTATAGCAACAGAAATTGAATTATGAAGAAAGTGCGCCCAAAAGCATCTAAATAAGCTTAAAGGAGAAAATTACTTACATCTACCATTACCATAATTTAAATAATAACAAATATTGTTACCAAAAATCGAAAAATATAACTTAACAATCAATGTAAAATAATGTGCAGAATCATAAAAATTATTACAAAAATTTCTGCAAGTGACGCCATTATGTTAAATGATAGCGAGGTCTTCGCGAGTCTTAAATGATAGCGAGGTTTTCTTAAAGATGTCGCCTCATCATTGGATCAAAACGAGGCACCTATTGGATTATTTCTAGATCTCTCAAAAGCTTTTGATGTCATTGATCATGGCATTTTACTTTCAAAATTACCTTCATATGGAATCCGTGGTATTGCTCTAGATTGGTTATGTTCGTACCTTAAACAACGATCTCAGAGAGGTAATGACGATGCACGTTCTGACGCAATCGGGACTGAACAATAAAGACAAAAAAAATCCATATTGTCGTTACCAATAGAAAGATCGTATTTCATATACCCGCCGTACACCAGTGCAGGATGAGTAGCCTACCAACCAGAGGTGCCATTTTCAAAATGTGACATGTGGAACTCCGCTATATTTTCTACGAGTGTAAGAGTGATTATCAGGGCTCGGATACATAGGTTTGATACTATTTTATTCCCCGCTTTTTAACGTCATTATTTTAATACAAATATTCGTTTCGTTTCAAATATTTGAACCCGTACGTATTTTCAGTACTTTTGAAATTTGTATTTTGTATCGAAAATACATATTTGAACATGTATTTTGTATTTGTATTGAAAATACTTTCTGATAGTATTTTATATTTTTAAAATACAAAAATAATTTTTACTGATCAGTCGTTCAAAATTTAAATTTAAATATACAGTGAAACCTGAAAAACACAAACACCGATAACATGAATGTTTGATATTTCGAAGCAATTTTTCATTCCCTGCAGCAGTATTTAAAAGAACGTTTTTGATGTTTTTGGAGGCACTTCGAGATATCGATAAACGGATTTTGGAATCGACTTCACAGACGTTATATCCAGGAGGTGACCTCCTGTGCATCTGACTGCAGCCAATGAGCTTCAGGCACCAGCGTGCGTCATAATATTAGCGTGAATTTTAAATGCCAAAATTATCAGAGTCACAAGTCATTGAAACAGAAACAGATAAGCCCTTTTTTTAAATATTACATTTTTATTTCAATTACCTTTCATTGTGTTATTTTTGGTCGGTCACCGTTTAAATTGTTCACTGATGCCACTTGAAAAATATTTCTCAACATTTCTTGTATTCCGTGTGACATGGTTCGTGACGGAAACTGGTGTTGTGAAGAACGAGCAAAAATCGATGCACCGGAGAAGCCCACCCATCTGTTTCCACCATGGGAATATCAGGAGGGAAACGATATTGTGGAACGGATGTGGCACCCTCGGATGCTACTCCCACATATCTGCGATCATTTAAACACATATTTGGCACACGCTAGTTACTTGGTGAAAATTATTAAACAGGTATTTTTAAATAGAAATGTGAAGAAAAAAAAAACAGAAAGTTTTAGTAGACTGTTTACAAAAAAATGATCCCAGTTATTGAAGAAAGTGACTGATTCTCTAATAGTCTATGATTCTCTAATAGTCAATGATTAATAAATCTACAACTATGCCATTGATTTATATTAAACATAAATTATTAATACACCTCAAATCGAGTAATTTGATTTATATTAGAAACAATAGATAAATCTAAAAACAAAAGGGGTTTGATAATTTTATTTCGATAATGTAAATACTTTCCACATAAAACAAACATTTCAGCACAAAATTCCAAATCATCCTGGAAAGCAAAACCTTTCAATAATTTTAATATAAACTGTTTAAACATCGGTGGAACACGTTTTTCCAATCATATTTAGGCGCGAATTTCAAATTTTTAAACTAAAAAAAATGTTTTTAATTTTTTTCACTACCTTCCACATTGTTTAAAAATCTGAAAGAAATATACGTAATAGAATGTTTTAAGACCCATTTTAGGGGAGATATTGAGACTATACTCCAACGTTATCACGTCGAAAATGAATTTCAAATTTTTTTTTCTATGTAAATTTGGCGTCAAAATTCGTTGATAAAAATTCCTCCAAATTATAATATGCTTTTTCTTCTCTTCAATTTTGTTCAGCCTGATACACGCAATAAATGCTGGGGAAAAAATAAAACATGCAAAACACGTTTCTCGTTGTATCTCTGCAACAGATTGCCCTAGGAGACTGATTTTTTTGTGAATCTACGTCATTTTGTATTCTCTTTTACACGAGCATCGCGATTATTGATTTGGTTTGGGGGCGCTTTTCACCGCCTGATTCTGCTCCACCTTTCATTGATTTACATTTGAAAATATATTTTATTACATCGGAGCGAATATTTTGTTAACAATCCTTGCAAAAAAAGCCTCATTTTCTTCCTGTATTCAAAATTGAAGTAGTATATGGCTTAGGGTAGGAATCACAGATTTTTGAAAACGTGCACAGAATTCAATTCTCCCCATAGCACGTGACACACAGTTTTTAAGTGTTTTTTAAGTAAAAAATAAAAATAAATAAATTAATGCGATCTTGAAAATTAAACACTATAAGAATAAATTATTAAGATTTTACAAAGAAAATTGCATATTTTAAGCAAAAAGTTTTATTGTCAATGAGAATATAATGATACCTTATGAAAAGAAAAAAAATGCAGGAAGATAATGATAATAACTATCCGTATTAGACCGGGAACCAGCAAGAAAATCCACGTGTGATAAACGCAAAGCTAAAACTTTTTTTAGAAGTTTGCCAGTATTGTGAGGAACAGGGAAACGCAAGTACTGCGGCCTGTAGGTGTCGGCGTAGCGCTGCACAATTTTTCGAATGTGTCAAAAAGAAATATGCCATTGTCGAATGAGTACACAGCTACTTCTTGTTGTATATTGTTCGTTAGACAGTCAAAGTGCATGTGAAGGAGTTGTATTCCACACTGATGTGGCGTCTCAAACTGTACGTCATAGTGAATTCAAAGTGTCATTTTTTTAATACTCTCTTGTATTACGAGCTCAAAGCTAATGTTTTGCTGTAATGGCAGAAAATTCTTTTTCATTACCGATTATGACCACGGCATACGGTTTCGGCGTCTCTAAGTAGCCGCCATACTGATTCAAAGATATACAATTTGTCACTAGGTCATATATCACGGGTAGACACATGAGAAAAACATTTTTATTGATTTTAATGTCTACAAGACGAATTTGATAGTGCCATACCGATTGGATGTCTCGAAAAAAAGAAATTAACCTGTAAAGTTGTAAACTTTTATACAAAGGTGATGCATAACTGCCACTCTTGTGTTTTTTAGTCCTGGTTAATGTCCAAATATATACCGTGTGGCTCACCTAAGATGTTCCCTTCAATTTTCTCCTGAACCGTTGCAGATACTGAGATGCGGTTTTCACTAATACTACTATATGCAAGGGGCACATATGGCCATGCATAATATTATTCTATTGCATTTTTTATTGCAGAGATATTGACTCAACTTCGATTTTTTAAATGGAACCCTATAGTTTTTTTTAGCTCATCATAACAAGCGTGAAGAGACGAGTTCATAAACATGCATATCGCCATATGTTACATAATAAAATTTTCGAAAAATCAAGAGTTTTAAAGACGCACGCCGACTACTGGTTTCCGTAATCTGAACGAAATTCCGGGTGAAATGGGGCGAGGCCATTCCCTTCCGTTGCGTTGACCTTGCGGTAAATGTAGTGGTGCAATGTGCAAAGGAGCTCACGAAAACCCGCGATTTGCTCTTTAAGACTACACCCTCTCAGTCCTGGAGACAATGTATTCACCCGTAGCCATGTTCTGAGCAAATCTGTACGCCACAAGGTACTATTTATTAATTAATGAAATACTACAAGATTTGAGAAAATATTTGAATTATTAACCGTAGAAAGCAAAGGAATATTGGAGAGTGAACATGTTCTGAATTAATAAATGCGTGTGCTGTCAGAAACAAAACGTTTACTCTTTCAAAGACTGAAAACCTCAGCCGGTACAAAAATATCGTGTAAATAAAAGAAATAAAAATACTTTAAAATACAGAAAAAGGTAAGTTAACAATTCTAGAAATAGCTTGATTTATAACATGTACTCAATATGTGCACCATCAACGGATATACTACACATTTGAAGACGCGTGTAAAGCGACCTTCGAACAGAATTCAGAGTTTCACGTGAAATGGCATGACAAGATGTGGTAATGCGGCGCCGCAGATCTTCAGATGTTGTTGGTACTTGCGAGTAAACTTTGCTCTTTATCGTTCCCCATAGAAAATAGTCCAGGGGCGTAAGATCAGGTGACCTTGCCGGCCAGTTTACCATAGCACCGCGCCCAATCCATCGGCCGGGGAACTTCTCATTCAGCACTTGCCTAGCCACAAGCGCATTGTGGGCTGGACATCCGTCATGTTGCATCCACATACAATTTCTCATATCCAGGGGAATTTCCTCCAGAAGCAGCGGCAATGTTTCACGAAGAAATCTTGCGTATTTGATTCCTGTCAAATGTCCATCGATGAAATAGGGACCTATGATGGTGTCGTTAAGAATACCGCACCAAACATTAATACTCCACTGACTTTGGTTCACAACTTCACGAAGCCAGCGAGGATTGTCCACTGCCCAGTGTGCATGTTGCGTAGATTCACCTGATCGTGATTCGTAAATGTTGCCTCATCGGTAAACATAGTCTTCTTAAAAAAGTCCTGATCATCTCGCACGTGTTCCAGAGCAAAACGACAAAACTGAACACGTTTCTGGTAATCACCATCATAAAGCTTCTGGTGCAACGAAATGTGGTAGGGGTGAAACTTGTTACGCTTCAAGATGCGGAGGGCACTCGAACGACTAATGCCGGAATCTCTGGCAATGTCTCGAGAGCTGATATGGGATTGTTGTGAACAGCTGCAAGAACGGAGGCCTGTGCTTCCTCATTCGTTGCCCTTCTGCTCCGCAAACGAGTCTTAGCGTTCCAGTCGCCTCTCTGCACAAGGCTTTTACAGATTCTCATAACAGTCATGTGCGAAGGCCGCCGTCGATCTGGATATCTTTCAGCATACAGTAATGCACTTTTCTTTGCATTTCTGCCACATTCACCGTACACCAGAATTAGGTCCAGCTTCTCCTCGTTCGTATACATCTTCCCGGATATTTCTGCACTATTTCACTGCGTTTACAAATTTCTTCTAAATCTGGAGAGTTCCCGTTTAGTTCTGACTGCATTTCCTTTCTCCACCGCCCCTTTATTCTACCTACCCTTCTTATGCCACTTCGAGGCATCTCCAGTTTTCCCACGTTACTCGACCGACGCAACGGAAGGGAATGACCTTGCCGCATTTCACCCTGAATTTCTCGTTCAGATTACGGAAACCAGTAGTCGGCGTGCGTCTTTAAAACTCTTAATTTTTCGAAAATTTTATTATGTAACATATGGCGATATGCATGTTTATGAACTCGTCTCTTCACGCTTGTTATGATGAGCTAAAAAAAACTATAGGGTTCCATTTAAAAAATCGAAGTTCGGTCAATATCTCTGCAATAAAAAACATATAGTCGTTTTAGTGAAAACCGCATCTCAGTACTGCGAAAATTGAAGGGAACATCTTAGGTGGGCCACACGGTATGTACTATACCGATGTCATGTATCTAGGCGAGGAATAAACAAACCTGTATATTTGTGAAATATTTTTGAAGTATAGGAAATATAATTAGGTTGTAATTATTCTGACTTTTGCATATGTATTATTTTTTGGAAAAGGAAGACGCTACGGAAAATCTATTAAAATCAAAATTTTAACACCCAGATACCCTTTTTTTCTTTTTAATCAATTAATGTAGTACAGATTTTTTTAAAATATTCATATGGTAGCGGAGCACGACTTTTCACATAATATTTATATGCATTATCAGGAGTGAACAAAAAATTAATATACCTGCCAGTAAATGAAAAAAATTGATGATATTGTTTTGAGTGAAAGTATTAAAAATAAAATTTCACAGTAATAAAGGTTTGTATTTGTCAAAACTGACTTACTTAATGGTGGGAACTTATTTTCATGTAATACTGATATTTATAGTTACAACACTCGACGTAGAAATCATGTTTATCAAGTGTCAGTATCAACAGCCCACTACAAGAAATCCACATACAATACATGTATGTTACTTTACAACTCATTGCCAGATGAAATTAAACAATTAAAATTGGTACACAAATTTAAGTTAAAAGTAAAATCTTTTCTGCTGAAAACTGTTTCTATACAATTAGAGACTATACTGATCGTCAAAAAGAAAAATAATGTTTACTTGAACAAAAACAAGAATAGTATAATGAATTAGTCTACATTTGCATTATATAAATAAAAAAAAAAGACTCAATATGCCTGTAACAAATAATGTTCTTTGAAGAATCTTTAAATCTTAATGTTTTGTCCAGTTTCCTGATCCATTGAGCAAATGCTGAGATGGCCCTTGATTTGCTTCTGGACGTAAATGTAGCTTCACTATGCGCACGTTTTGTTGAACTTTCCTTTGCTTGTAGTGGTAGTAGAGCTTAGGGTGAGTTTCTATTTTGTTAACAATACAGAAAAATCAAATCTGTTTGTTCCTTTACTGTTAAAAATTAGTTTTCTGTAATTTTGCAACGAAAATATCTAGTTTTTGAAATGTCAATCCCTCGCTTTTTTAAATTTATTATTATTATTACTATGATTTTTCATCTTTCAACTATTAATAGTTAAATTGTTGGGAAGGGATTCTGAAACTCAAGAAAGCGTGCGCAGATGATTTTCTCCCCCATACGTCACATACAGTTTTTGACTAAATAAATAAATAAATAAATACTACAGACTCATAACTGTGTTTTAGCTTTGAGCTTATCATACATGGATTTTCTTGCTGGCTGGTCTATCCCTAATGTTTCTATTCCTAACTTACTATTACATGAATAACATTAACAAAATTTACTCAAAATGTGCAATATTCTTTGTACAATCACAATTACTTATTCTTATTGTGTTTTGTTTCCATTCCATTAATAGCTTGTAATATAAGACCCCATTAAATGGAGTTGAATAAACAATTTTATAACAATACATACCAATGACAAATCCTTATTTTCAATCCTTCAATCAAAGAAAGACATAGAATTTGAAAATGCGGAGGGATGGAAAGCAGAGTTCAGGAAAAAATCCCATAAAATACAAGTGACAAAATATTAATGAATACACGTATCAATTAGCCCCATTCCCTCGTGCACTTTCGTGAAAATTGCATTGCAATAATTTCATCCATTCAAAAGTTACAGGAGGTGTTAAAGTTCTGTGACTCACTCTGTATAATAAAACATGCAGTTCTTTTGTGCATCCAAAACATTCCGCTTGAATACAAATAATCGATCTAATTCAACGTGATCGATTAGTCGATTCTAACATGAATCGACTAATGTCAAATCCTTCCCGGTTTAATTTGCAGTGACTTGTTTTTCTTTAATAGTAAGATAGAAATAAGAATTGAGTTTTTCAGGTAAATATAAGCAAGCTTTGGTATCATCGATTTTAGTTGAACGTATACATGTGTTGAAAAGTAAAAGAGGATTTGAATCGTAAATATATATGAACATACAAAGGAAATAACAAGAGTATAAAAATCATGTTTATTTCGTTTGAAATGTTTCTCAGTGTTAATAATATCCATCATTTTTATAGTGAACAAAAAATATATCTATAACAGTTAAACAGGATAGTTATACGTCCGAACGAATCATCGAAATTCGGTAAATATATTCTAACCTAAATTGTATTGAACGAGACTTGAGCTTTATTTTTAGTGTTAGACACGTTGCAATTGTACTTACTATCCGTATGGTTGCAATGAATCTTGATCATTATCAAAATAATAAATTTTTATAGTGAAAAACAAATGTGTTACATCTGAGGATATGTCAAAGTTTGAATTTAGATTATTGGTTAAGTGAAAAGTGGAATAACCCCCTCCCCTTCTGTTCACATAGTATTTTTGCTACACCTTTTAAACAGTATGGTAATATCTGATATATGACCGGGTAGATTAGAATTGAAAATATTTTTCGAAAAGTTATAAGTTCAAGTAAATGAAAAGTTCAAGAAGAGTGAAATAATACATTATCAAGGTAAAAAAAAAAGCAAGAAAATTGTTTAATATTTTCAGAAATTATTGGCAATAACATAATTTTTGGAAATTAATTTGAACTTGTAAAAACATGAACTTTCTATTTGAATAGTACACATTATATCGTATTATCAGTCATACGAGTTATGTCTCCTTTGTTGTTATTTTTTGTAATTTTATTTTGTAATTAATTTCCATGGATATTCTACTAGATATTTATCCCTCCTGTAATACAACTTTTTTCTTTTTCTTGTTTTTTTTTTCAGACGCATTGAAAGAAAAATTATGTAATGGCTTCTCCATTGTTCACCTTAAGTCTCAATCACAAGATTTTGCCTGGTCGGGTCACAATTGGAAAATATGACGGATCTCATGCATGTCTTACAGTAGCCACAACCGCTGATAAGGTAAGTTGAAGACAAAATTCTTTATATTAGTAGAGGTAGTATATATGTAGAGACTATTAACCAACAGTAGTAGAAAAAATATTCAAGAAAGAGCAACATGTAACTTGGAAATGAAAATTATATGCAATAACTGTAATTATTCTCATTCAATTGTGTAACATTTTGGATGATAATTAGTGAATTGACAAAATTTATTTTTTGTTTTAATACAAAAAACGAGAGAAAAATAAATATTTTACCTATTTTACTGATTCTAACCTTTGATACAATTGAATGGGTACTACATTTATCAAATAATTTTGTTTATGAGATTGAATTGCATTGTTTCCAAAGAGTTCTGAATTGATATTCAATTCAATTGCTTTGATTATTAATAAATAATGACAAAAGGAAGTGCATACCCGGGGCAGTAAGGTACATGAAGTGTTATAGGGAATAATACATATCTAAGAACCGAATGTTAAGTCCAAATATGTTTTTTAACAATGCATTAAATCATTCCTAAAATCATAATATAACACTAGTTTATTAAGATTTTATTCTTACATATTCTTGCATGGACTTGAAAAATGCAGTTAATTGAAACTTGTAAAATTTGAAAAAATCTTATTCTTCTTTTTAGTTTCCATTTACATACATTACATTTGATTTAACATAGTGAATTCAAAATGCCAATTTAGTTTAATATGAATAAAATTTAGTTATAATATATATTTGACCCTGGTGAATAAGCTGATAAGTCAAAAAAACTTAATTGCACAGGAGAACAAAAACCAACTTTAAACTAATGTTGTAAATCAGGAATTAATGAATTACATCACGCTTGAATTACACGGATGTACCTCTGTGCTTGGTAATGAAGTTAAATAAGAATAGTTTGTGTTGACAAGGGTGTATTGTATTGTTATTAGTTATAAGGAGACATATGAACAAGTGAGGAGGATAAGTGGGTCTTGAAGAAAAAGATATGTTACAGGCTTAATATGGAAAGGGAAAAACGTGGAAGAAGGTGGGTACATGCAAGAGTTCTCGTATGGGTTCACTAGTTTAATATAAAATATGAAATAATTTCTATGAAATTTCTCCAATTCACACAAATCTGTAATAATTTATTTATTCATAATTAACTGACAATTTGTCCATAATTGACTAGAAAATAAAGTGATGGAGTAACAGTAATTGACAAATATAAAACATCTCACAAAAATACAATAGAATAGAACAAAAAATAATCTGAAATTTAATAAAATTAAAAAAAATTTGGTAATATGAAACAGAATAATAATCTTAATGTACACAACCCATAGTTTTAAATTCATCCATTTTTAAACTCTGTAAAATCTATATTTAAAGTGTAATTGGGCCCAATTTCATTCACTGCCCTTCACAATCTATTTAAAGGAGAATTTACAGTATTTATTTATAATCTGATGGACTTTCGTCCAATATATAAATACAGAATAGTACAGAACTAAAATTAAGAAAAATGACTCGTGACTATCACAATAACAATACAAATAACATAATCACCTATACTGCTAAATACAAATACGCAAATAAAAAAAACAAACATTCAGCTGAACTCCAAATATCACATCTAGACTCATTGACCATCCTCGTCATTCCAGTGATCTGGTTATTTTTAGTGTAAGTATGTGTAGGTTGCCACCAAGAAAGTGTCTTTTATTTCCCAAGCGAATTGCAGAGACTAAAATTCAATTCCTCAAGTTACAGAGGGCAATCTGTTCCAATGTTAACTAACTTATCAATGAAATCACGAAGAGCTGAAATAGATGGGATGTTTAAGGTAGAAGACATGAGACGATAATCATAATCAATGTAAGGGTCACGAGTGTCTAAACATATGCAGCAATTCTAAAGAACTTGTGCTGGACAGATTCAATTTTAGCAGAATGAATGTGAAAACACAGAGACCAGACCACAGATGCAAACATTAAAATATGTTTATCAAGAATGATATATAACATTTTTAAAATGTTGAACACGTTGAGTGCAGCACATGTTCTTGGGTTGAAGCCGAGGGTTTGGTTGACTTTATTAGTTGTGTAGTAAGCAGGATTAACGAATGGCAATTTAGAGAGTATACACCCAAATCCCGAATCACAGAGACACTTTCAAGAGGTAATGCATTTTTGGTGTATTGGTAATAAGCGACTGTTCGGGAGAAAGTAATAAATTTGCATTTGGCAGCATTTAATATAGTTTACATTCGTCTACAAATAAGAGCTACTCTACATCAGTAAATGTGAGATAGATGTCATTTATGAATAGAATAGAGAGTAGCGGTCCCAGATGAGACCCCTGAGGCACTCCAGACAGAACTGGGATCCCTTCTGGAATAATGTTTTAATTTTTAACAAATTGTGTTGGGTTGGTTAAGTAATCAGTAAACCAAAGTAGGAGTGGGCCAGAAAAACCAAAAGCTTTCAATTTTTGTACTAGTAATATATGATTGGCCGAATCGAAGACCTTACTAAAATCTGTATATACACTGCTGACCTGTTTTTTTCTTCTAAGGCATTAAGAATGTACTGGGTATAATATACCAGATTTGACTCTATATTTCTTCTACTCATAAAATCAAATTTCCTAATAGTGAGATAGGGAAATATTTTACACTTGATTTTAATTGATTACTGTAGATTCAAAGAGTTTTGGAATTACACTCAAAGTAGATATAGGTCAGTAGTTTGTTATATGGCTTTTATCATTGGATTTTAAAATGGGAATGTTGAAGGATAATTTCCACTCAGAGGGGAAACAACCTTCAGTCAAAGACTTGTCAAAAACAATTTTCAAAATTTGAGAAATAATAAAGCTTGTGTTGCGTAGAAAATTCGCAGGTATCCCATTGGGTCCTTCACTACTGTATTTGTCTAATTTGCGTAATTTGTCAAAAATGTCAGAAACAGATCTGTCCATTATAGAAATAACAAATGGAGTTTGATCATCTAAAGTAACATTAAGCTATCAGGAGCTCTATAAAAAGATGAGAATTATTTTGCGAAGGCATTAACAATTAAAGTTATATCAATAAATGAATCAGCATCAAGATGCATTACTTTAGGTACACTATTAATGTTCTGTTTTGAATGTATATATTTCCAAAAATTACGAGAACTAAGAGTAATAAAGTTTTGTCAATTATTATTACAATTGTAAAATTCCCTCTTAGCCAATATTTTGCATATACGTCTCAAATTTGTAAACAGTGAAAAATATAATGGAGAATTATAACGTTTGTAATATAAGTGTGCTTCTTTCTTCCAAAGTATGAAAGTTTTGTGTTTCTGCTGTATCATGAGGGAAACTTTGATTTCACCTTCTTTTTCTTTGGTACAAACTTATCAACATACTCATATAAATAAAGATATAGAATTGAAGTTAATTTGGAACAATTTATAGTTTCAATGATCAACTTTAAATGTAAGTACAGATCACAAAGATTATGAGATATACTAGCATAGTCTGCACACACAAAATTATAAAACCAATCATTGTAAACTTTCACATTTTCATCTGTTGGAATAACATAGTCAAGACAGAAACACTGGAATCACACGCCAGAGTGACCAAATGTATATCTGAGTTTGAAAAAACTAAATCCATTGAAACATTTTTAACCTGAACAATATGATTGATTTGAAACAAATTAATGTGCTTAATTAATTCTGCTAATAATAAAAAATGTAATAAAAATTAATTTTTTGAAGGTATTGGTCCATTGTCCTCATCGAAGTGCTGCCGTGGGACCTTCTGTGTCAGATGATGAAAACAAAGAATTAATGTTATTGAACATAAATCAGACTATTACATCTTTGTGTGCTGGAAGGTTAAATCTTGCCGATGAGAAAGATTGTTTAGTGGTTGGAACCCCTGCAAATGTTTTGGCTTATGATGCAGAAAACAACAGAGATATATTTTACAAAGAGGTAAGATTCTATTGATCACCTGAATCCAAAAGAACATTTCTCAACATTAAACTATCTCTTTAAAGATTTGTCAATGGTGTGTTGTAACAGTCTAATTAAAAAAAAAACCATCAGTAAGTATCCAAAAGATACAATAAATTTTCCTGCTTCTGCAATATCTTCAGTCCCAAAAGACCCTATTTAAGGTGTCCAGTGTATAAGTGGTAATTGCACAAAAGATGTTCTTGCATTAGCCACTGTATCCATCAAGCACTGATGTGCAAATCTTGAAACTTCTTGGCTTTTTTCTGTGAAATATTCAGATTTCAACTTTTCAGTATTCTCAGTATCTTGACAAAATAAGGATGATAGTTCACACCAATATTTGGGTTCTATGTAGGATTGTGTGTTGTAAATTAGGTACTTTTCAACTAATTGAATAGTCACTTCATTGTCAGAATTAATATTTTAAATATCGTTGTCTTACAAGTGAAACACATTAAGTCAAGAGTTTCAGGTTTTGAGCTTTTTGATTTATCTTTTCTCAATATTATTAAACTTTAGATTGAGTCACATTTTTTATTGAAAAAACGTAATTATTTTGTGAAGTACATTAAGTGTATTTTTGCGCATTATTTCCTAAGTAGATGAAATTTTCTCAAAACTTTAACTCTTGCCATAAAGAGTTTTGCTTGTAAGCCAATAATATTGAAAAAATTCAGCTGCACATACAGGATCATTAAATTTCCTTGCATTGTGATCCTAGTGTTATAGTCACTAAAACATGGTGTATTGAAATTCATTTTGAAATTGTTTTTAGATACCTGATGGTGCCAATGTAATTGTTATTGGAAGACTTGGATCATTTAAAACACCACTGGCAATTGTTGGAGGCAATTGCTCGATTCAGGGATTTGATTTTGAGGGGAATGACCCATTCTGGACTGTGACTGGTGATAATGTTTGCTCTCTTGCATTATTGGATTATGATCAAGATGGTGATAATGAGGTTAGTGTGCAATATTAGAATGCAAGAGATAGATATTATTATAGAAGTATTTATTTATTTATTTATTTATACCTGTTAACAAACAGTGACAAAGCTTGCACTTTTGTATTGGTGTAGTCTATTCATTTTTACACGTGATACATTTCTTTACTTTGTGTAATTAAACAGTTGAGTATATTTATATTAAACAGTTGAACATATTTACATTAATTAAGCAGAACAGTAAAGTAACTATAAGAGGTGTATAGCACAGTACAATATGTATGGCACACTTGTAACAACATACACAAAAATATATCACAATATGTCTGAGCATTGATTAATTTTACATTCCATGACTTAACGATAACAGTTCTTGTAATCATCTTAGAAATAGAAATTTAAGAATGCTTCTGAACCATAAAAAAAAGTTATGGACCAGCACATTTTAATTGAGATTTTCTTTTATTCTCCAAGTCGAAATATTAGAGGCGCAGGGTGAGATGAACTCCAGCTTGAATAGTAAGGTTCTGTATCATTCTGTGTCAAAAGCTTCCATTAGATTACACGTTTGGCATTAACAAATAATTTGTTTTATTTACCCTTGAGCTAGTTCTGAATAAAAATTTTTAACATTGTATGTGGAACATTTCCCTCTAAAACTATGCTGTTCTTTTGATTACAGATTATTTGAGTCAAGGTACTCTATAATATGGAATCCTATTAGTCTTTCAAATACCTTTGAAGGTGTAGGTTTGAGGGAAATAGGACTAATTGCTAGATATATTTTTATTTCTTATAATCTTGGACATCTTCAGTATATCAGGAAAATAACCACTGTCAAAGCCAGTCTTACTTATGGTAATATCCAATAGTGTTACTGCTGAGCCAAAGGCAAGGATAGGAGGGGAACTCCATAAAACCATCACATTGGAGACCTGTCAGAAATACCACCATTTTAAAATCACTGATGATATTCCCACTGGTGCTAATCTTACCATAGTTCATGCTTCACATATGCATAGTTCTCTTTGAAATGCAGAGTGAGCCAGGGAAAGAAAAGGTAACTTGCTCCCATTATGCAGCAGGACTGCCTTGAGACTGTCACACAAACTGTTAATGAACAGGCCCCACAAATTTGTGCTGTATGCGATACCAATTGCGTCATGCTGACAGACCTTGTTCATTTTTGCAGAAACTTAGTCCATCTTCACAGATGAAGAAATGTGTAAAACTTTGGTGGTGCTTCCTCTGTCCTGTTACATCTATACTTTCGTTCACCTATTTGAGGTCAACATCTCAGCATTAGATTTTGTGAATCCAAGACTTTGAATTAAATCATTCAGGTCATGTTGATTTGGGAAGTATGGCACTTTGTCTGCAGCAGTGTCCGTGAAATGAGCATTTGCATCTCCTTTGCTATCTGATTTGCTCCCTTCATTGGACAATAACTGTGTTTTGTAGCAAATACACCTGCAATTTCCGATGTACATTTTGGTCAGATTTATATTAGACCTCGTAATATTGTTTATTACGTATCTAATTCTGCATATTAAAGCACGTTATAATACTTAGCTCTATTATTTGTGTCTAAATACCTTACACTCATAGTTTTGAAGGGGAAAAAATCATTTCCTCTTATTTACACTTCCCATAATTTACATTGTTTTCCCTATGGTCCCATGATAAGTGAAAAAGAGGGGTTTTGTTGAACGAGTCACAGCATGCAACTGTACAAATAATCACATACCTGTAATGTGACAATATGCCAATTCCACATATAAATTTCCTAGTTACAAAAGCAAACTTTTTTCAACATGATGACAATTTTCTGGACTTTCTAGGTATGAGGAAATAGGAAAACTTAATTAATTCCCAAGGACAGAAAGTTAAAGTTACATAGTAATCTTCCAGATTTTATTTAATTTTATTCATGAGACATACCTTTTATCTTGATATAATTTTTCTTTCTTTTTTGTTTTTGTTTTTTAGCTAATTGTTGGATCAGAAGATTTTGAAGTGCGAGTTTTTAAAGAAGACTGTATAATAAGTGAACAAACAGAAACTGAATCTGTTACTTCTTTGGTTGCTTTTCGTGGCAGTAAATTTGGATATGGTTTGGCTAATGGAACTGTGGGTGTTTATGAGAAATTTCAGAGATTGTGGCGAGTAAAGGTTTGTATTGCATGAATGTGGACTTCATAGATTTTAGAAAATGTGATAGGTTTATTGGCAGTTCACCAGAATAAGTTTCACTGAAAATTCACCGGAAAATTTTTTTTTTAAAAATTTAATTTAACGTTGACATTAAAAAGTTAAATATTAACATATATTGTATTCAAAATAACTAATTACTCTAATGGTAAAACATGAGGGAGCTGGTTATTCTAGCATTTTTCCAGTTGCTCTTGTAATATATTTCTGGAACTTGTCCATACTCTCTATTGTGCCCTAATATATCCAGACTGATTGAAGGCTGGAGATGTCATTGAGTGTCCAGCTTCATATACGATTTGAAAAATATTGTGCACTGAAGTTGCTCAATGTATGGGATAAGTTGTGTATCCAGCCCTCCAACACATGGTAGCTTCTCAGTGAGTTGTTAATTCCAAATATAGAGAATATGTCAGAAATCTGTGAACTATTGTAACTTATGATATTTTGATAGTTACCTAGTTTCCTCATATTTAATGATTACTTCACGTGTTGGCAAACTCTCCTAACTATTCATTTTCAGAAGTTCTACAATTTTATTGTGTAGGACACACGTAATGTGTTTTATGAGAATTTGAAGAAAGCATAGTGAAAATAGATAATAGATTCTTTTGAACTTTTCACATTTATTTGGAGAATGAAAGGAACCATAATTGCAAGCTTCTTTCTTGTGGGAAAATACAGAGTTGATGGAACACATTGAACACTGATATTCTTACTTGTTATTCACAGAGGTTATTTTTGATTTTATCAATTTAATGGGTGTATCTCGTCCTCTTTCCAAAATATATATAAAGTACTCAGCAGTATCAGAGTATATTTAATATCCACAAATACATTTTGTTGACATTTCAATTACAAAAACAAAAACAATAGAGTTACTTCTATCAAAATCATCTCTTTCCATTATTTACAAAAAATCATGTATATTTTTGTTAAGTTTAGGGAGTCCTTCATAACGTCATGAAGGGATGTAGTTTGATACAAATTATTTCCATCTAAAATGTGGTGAGAACATCTCTCATTCATATCAAACCACATATCAATGCAAGAAGATTTGTGCCTCCTTTGTAAAATTGTGAAAATGGAATGAATAGGTTTTGATAGAAAATGCCTCAAATAAGACATTTATTGTACTATATCAAAGGTATCTGTTATATATTTCACCTATATGTTTAAATTTTATTGTCTGTATAAATAAAAATGACACTTAAATTTAAATGTTTAAAATGATTCAGTGTTAAGAAAATAAATTTTGCATACATGTAAAATATTTTATGTAGTTAACAATACTTTTTATACATAATAACTGCTTTTCACTTTTTTATGATCTAATACAAATGCAATCTTATTGTAGTCCAAGAATCGTGCAGTAGCTATACACAGTTATGACCTTGATGGAGATGGAGTTGAAGAGCTCATTACTGGCTGGTCTAATGGCAAAATTGATGCAAGAAATAGCCGTACTGGGGAGGTTATTTTTAAAGACAATTTAAATCATGCAGTAGCAGGAATTGTAGAAGGAGATTACAGATTTACTGGAAAAACAGACCTATTATGCAGTTCTGTTGAAGGAGAAGGTGTGTGAAATAGTGTTTTTCTGTTACAAAAGAGCTATAGATGGTTGAAATTTGCTATTTATTAATGTGAAATTGATATAAGTATTTTACCTTCAAACGGTCAAAGTGACTCTTGACATAAACAAAAAAATTGCTGGCCGTACACGAACTTTACATAGTTTCAAAGATTTCCATTTATTTACTTGCCTATTTTGATGATGTTGACAATGATTTCACACAAAATGTTTGCAGTAGGATTTTGTTTGTAAGGTTCTTTTAAATATTATTTAACTGTAACTTTAATAACTTCCTTATTTGCTTATAGTACGAGGTTACAATTTAACAAGGCAAACAGGAGTTCGGAGTGCAGCATCTGGTCTTATTGATGTAAATGTGGAGCAAGATACAATTCGTGAACTGTTCTCCAAGAAACAAGCATTATTATTGGAATTAAGAAACTATGAAGCCAATTCTCAGTTCTCTGGTGCTGGAAGTGAAGAGGTAGCTGAGCAGTTGGCACAAATGAATGTGCAAGTGGGTGTAATTCCAGTAAGTATTTAAAATTCTATAGTAGTGAAAGAACATAAATGCACTTGTGTCAAGGGCTAGGAAGGAGGCACTGAATTAAAACATAAGAGGTTGTATATGATTGTCGCAAATGAATGTCCTATCAATATAGTTAATGCTTTTTATGGCCTTTTTTTTGGAAGGTGATGCTACAGATATTTTTAGGAGAATATTAACAAAAGAAAACCTAAAAGTTTATAGTTCATATAGTTTTGAATTTTTCATATTTCAATTTTCTCAATTCTGACATCTATCATTAGTTGAAAGCCTTTTACGTTACCTCTTCATAAGACTGTTTTTTTTTTAATGCTTTTAAGAATTTAATAAACTTTTCTTGAAAAATTTCTTTGTTTCCACATCTTTCCACCTCAATGCACCTGATTGAGCATGCCAAGATTTTAGCCACCAGCACTCACAAGCACTTATACTTGTCACTATTATTTCAGTTTTGGCTAGTGTATACCTACATTGTAGCAAAAATTAATAAAGAAGAATACATCTTGGATGTTTCAAAGAGAAGAAATAGAACAATGAGAAAGTGGGAGAGAAAAATCTCTTCCATAGGTAAGCAAAAATATTGAATCACTTTTAATTGTTTGAAGGAGCTATTTTTTCTTGATCTTAAAACATTTTTTTATGTAATTGTGTTTACATGCTGTTTACTTGTTCTGAGAAAATTAAGTGGCTCATTATTGTATTCAAAAGAATAAAGCTTCCTATAGTAGATACATTGGCTCACTAATGTATCCGATGTAATGAAGGGTACTGTCAAAGACAGTATAATACCATTACTCATTTATACACACAATTAGAAAATATGAGAAAATGTTACAGCTGGTCTGATAAAATAAAAGTGTGGCTAAATGATCCAATATATGCTCATTATACACTCTTGAATAATCAATTAACTTGCATGTAATGGTCTCTTCTAGTGATATGTGAGGTAAATAAATATTACATAATAAATAGCAAGTGATAAACACTACCTTTGAGCCAGTATATAATTTTAAAATGTTTTTCTGCATCTTATAATTCAAATGCTGTTTAAGTTGTATTTTGGAGTCTAAGATAATTAAAATTAATTTACCAAAAGCATACTTTATTATACAATAATTAACATGATTAGATTAGATCTTTCTTCCTGTAATCTCAAAACCTTGAATAAATGGCCTCCTCAAATTGAAAAGACCAACTTTTGTGGAACCATTTGTGACCACTTAAGCCAGGTTTCACTGTAAGGTGCAGTCACCAGGGGTCACAGGTTAAGAATCCTGGGATTCTTCAGAGATTTATTTTTCTTTGCAGAATAGTCTTAAAATGGCTCAGATCAATGTTTGTTTAAATATTATTTTTCATCATGTGTATGAAAAGTGCACTTTTTCACGCTTATATAGTCGGAAAGGTTGCTGGTCTTGCACTTGTAATAAAATACTAGCTGCTAACAATTTCAGGTCCTTATTTCTCAATGCACTCAAAATATTCATGAGCATGTGGTGACTAATTGTACTGAAGAAATCTTATTTTCTAGATTAAAAACTATAAAAAAAAAAATCTTGTATAATAGGACAGAAATGTTTGAACTGGTTATTTCATGTGAGCATTGAAAAAAATATCTTAAAAAGATATTGATGTTTGTGTGGTCATGAAAGAAAATTCCACACAGAAATTTCGTTTCCATGAACTTCTGAAAATCTCATATTTTCATGACAAACCTCTTATCTGTAATAATGTAGTTGTATGTGAGGGTGCAAAGAATGTTTAAGTTTTGCAATTTTTTAAATTTCAGAGGTTTGCTGAAAATCAGATCTCTGCCAATTTATATAAGCATATTTTGCTCTATATGAGCAACAAATTTGGAGCCATTTCTGACAAAATTTTGTAAATGTTGTATGGGGGGCTTCAAGTGAAGTTCCTCCAAAAATTAAAAGATCTATGTTGAATTTGAAGGGCCATAACATCAATTGGAGAATATAAGTTTTGGTGAATATCCTGTGGATGGTTTAGGGGGTAGTGTAGTTTACAGACAGATATTTTGAAATAAAAAAAACAAACTTTTGTAAAAATAAGGATCCCAATATGTGCATTTCCATCAAAATCTCGAGATTAATTTTTTGCTGTAGTACTGTACTTTCTCCACACTACATATTTAAGAAAGTAAAAATGGATAGAGTGTTGTGTTGCCTTGTTTCTGGCCCCTAATACTTAACAGCCCAGAATGTTACATTATTTGTAATTCGTACCTCTTTGAAAGTGGCATCCTTGGCTTATGGTCAATTTGTAATTTTCTGCTTTGCGTTTGCTTGACTTTTAAGATGCACAAGTGTTTGTCAACATGCTCATCAGATTTTTCCTTACATTTTTTAACCTCCCTTAATCTAGATGACTAGGAACAATTTTTATACTTCCAGACATCAAGAATGAAGAATTATGTGCTTTTAATTTTCCAAAATGCGGTTTTTAGAAATATTATTTATTAAAGATATTGGTATTAGGGGGTGATAGTATTGGAGAACATTTCTTATAGAAAATTTCAATTCTGACAGCAAGTCAGCAACTAGTAGTGGAATTCTGTACAGAAATTTATTTGATTGATGTACTGATATTCTTGGTGATGAAATCTATTTATCAAGATGTCAATAAAACCTTTATTCAGACATGATATAGATGTATATGATGCTAATAAGTGCCAATATCAAGATTATTTGATAAGGAGTAATTGTTGATTTTTATGTATAAAGTAAAACCAATAACATTGGCTATTTTTTCAAATTATGAATAGTTTTGCCTTCTTCATGCATTAATTTCAGAATGATGTTATTATTAATATAAAAAAATATTGTTCAGTAGAATCGCGATAATCCAAGGAAATTGAGGCCTTGGATTACAAAATTGCAAAAGGATTATACCTCGGATTACTCAGAGAAAAGGAAAACACATAATGCAATTTTCAACTGCAATGTATAACAAAGTCAAATTTAATGTGCATATACTATAAAAATTACAGACATATACATTATCAAATGAGTACAAACCGGTCACAACAATGTAGCAGACAGACTGAGACTGGCACTGACCACCACACAAATGACCTACAATGTAGTGTTGCCAACCCCTCAAGAGCCAGATCTTGATTATTGCTGCTTGTTTGCTTATTAGCTCACTTTGCACACTTTAGGCCACCTTGGATTGCACAGAATCTCAGATTAGCGAGCCTTGGATTACTGTGACTCGTGATCAGAAAATGTTGTCTGTTGTTGGGTCAACTTACATGAACATGAGTTGGAACAAATATTCTTCTTGAAATATATTGGAATGTGCAGTATCAACAATTCATTTCAATTTTTTCATAAATAAGTTCTCCTTAATTTGGCCGAACTTTTGTTTCGTTAGAATTTTTGCAACGTTATGTAATGTTGCTTCTGTATTTTATTAACACATTGTAGTTAGTTAGAGTATGTACTTACCTCTTCTTTACATACAGACTTGTAATATTGTTTTTTATTTTACAGTCAAAAACTCATCTTCAGACAGGTATTTCAGTGAATATGGGAGATGAAAAGAAATCGGTAAGCCATTTCCCTTTTTTCTGCATGTTTATAAAAGGGTCACACCCATTGTCATTGTCATTATCATTATCCTCATCATAAGCAGTTACGTTAGTGAAAATACTTTAACATGCCTGTGCAGAATTGGAAAAATTCACTGAGTGAACGCTGCATAAGTTTGGTCTGTCAGATCCAACATATCTTGTGTATCTTTATGACTATTAGGATGGTCGTTATTTTGGCAAAGTTGTAATTCTTTCAATCTCCCCTCCCATTACATTGAAAATCAGGGGGGAATTAGGGTTACAAATTTCCTGAACAGTTAAACAATATGAGTCATCAAGAACTTGAAGTTTTTTAGAGTACTTGTCAGATCCTTATTTTCTTAGAAAGTAAGACTGCTTGCATAATTACATATATGTTTATTAGGGCTAGAAAAAATCATGATCAAAGCAAAAAAGTTTATTAAAACATCACCTTTTAAATTTATCATTAAATTATTGTAATTTTATTTTAACAAGTTGATCGCTATGTGCATCATGTATGATCCACACTTGTAATGTATTACTGAGCCATGTGAATGAAAGGTGCTTCACACCTCATATTATCGTTCAGGCTGTGTGGTTTGGAAACTCTTCATGCTACACTGCTATGTTTATGGAGTAATATACTCTAAGGCCCCCTGAACAGATAGTGTTTTTGGCCTTACTGAATGTACGAAAAATTACCTTCAAAGTGTTTTTTGTTTAAAAAAGTGGTCAAACACAGTATCAACCTGTAAAGTCCAGAATGAATGATACATTTCTTTTAATAATATGGTAAATTATATCAATTATTTCACTTTTTTCTAAATAAAATGATTCTGAATATATTATATCTCATACACAATAATTATGATATTGAACATATATGTGAAAATTATAAAGGAAAAAGAAGTATAAACAGTATGGAAAACAACGATAGGTCACCAAAAATCGGTACACACTTTTAAATTCAAAACCAGCCTCTTTACTAGCATTTTGTAGAGAATATAACTGAATCTCATATTCACCACGTGGCTCCAAATGAAGTTATTCACTTCTCAGGCCACATGGTGAAACATTTATTCACGTTTCAAAATGGCCATTACATCTGTGAAAATTAGTTACATTTTGCAAATATATAATGTTATATCTCTTAAGTAACCGTAAAGAATAAAATAAATGTGTGGCCTGAGGAGAAAATAAATTTGATAACATGGTGGCCAACGTGCTAAAAAAATAAGGATACTATATATTTGAAGCGTTCGGTGCAATACCTCTCTAACCCACAAAATCTTTAAATTTGAGTTTCTTATAATTTGGTGCTCTTGAAACACTTCTCTTGTATCCACATTACCGGATAAGATTGTGGCACCATTTATTAGCATAATATAGAAAAAAGGCGTTCTTCGTTCAAAGAAATTTTCCCATTTATTTGTGCAAACCTAATCAAAAAGCACTTATAGTTGAAAACAACTGAATTCATCAAAAGAGTTATAACAATGTTAGTTTTTGAAATATTAATTCTATTTAATAGCTGTCCTGTTATTGAAAAATACGGAGTATAATGGTTGTTACGTGCAAACTTTCTCCCCCTTTAACAGTCAGTGAGAAGAAAGAATGGTTAATATTAGTGAGACTAGTAAGATAAACTACTGTTTTCATTAGTTTAAACAATATTAATTTTGTTCTTTAAATGAGTATTGATAAAATTACATTTTTATTAATACTCATCATGTTTAAGATGTACTTTAAGTGGCTTTAGCAAACATTTTAATATAAACCTAGAATTATGGACACAGTTGAAGTTTTAAACGCATTTTTCTTGAAACTAACTTATGTGTGTTAGGACGGTATTGCTGCTAAATTAGTTTTAACTACACACAATTAAATGCTGAATAAAAACTAATCTAAATCTATTAGTATATAACTTTACTACAAATTGTTTATTGTTCTTTGTTTCATAAGTTCGATCATTTTGTTGTATTTTATATCATTATTTTATTATATTGTTACATTATTATTTTATGTTCATTATATTGTATTTTATTTTCTCAAAATTGTTCCATTATGTGAAAAAGTTTATAAGAAATAGAATATTTTCTTTATATCAATTTTGTAATTAAGTCTTTTTATCTGAGTTCTATTTTACAAATATTTAAAATCGAAATATATTTTCAAATATGACAAATAAAAATATTAATTTACAATTTAAATTGATGCGATTGAACTGATTTAAATCATGCAATTTAAATCAGATATTTAAATCGCAAGATTTAAAAAAAATAATTATCAATAATTGAGAATTTTGTATGCAAAAATTGTCATTGTTAATAAACCGGTGCCAAAGAAAATAAGGCCAAATATTTTGTTAGTTTTCAAATCACCATTAGCCGAGTACCAGGACCATACTGTCCTCATTTTGGTAAGACTTTTTATGACAATCATTATTATTATTAATGCCTCCTGGATTTCACAGATTAACATGAGCTCTGACGAGTTCACATGCCACAATTGTGTTATTTTTGTACACCAGTTATTTATTATTTCTTTCAGCCACATGTTGAAATTGCTTTGTCAACGAACAATGACACCATTATTCGAGCTGTCATGGTATTCGCTGAAGGAATCTTTGATGGAGAAACTCATATAATACATCCTAAAGATGCAGATATTTCATCAAAATTGAATGTTGCTTTATATCCTCCAAAGGATGTCCCTGTTGACATTCACATAAAGGTAAATTAGTCTAGCTTAAAACGATTGATTTTGTAATTGTGTACATTTTTTTATTCTAATTTATTAATGATGTTGCCATATTAGTGTATGTTACTGTGTTTGCAGGCTCTTGTAGGTTATGAAGGGAGTCAGCATTTTCATGTATTTGAATTGACCCGCCAGTTACCTCGATTTTCAATGTTCGCCCATTGTTCTGCTCCATCTAACAAACCATCGAATTATGTTGCTTTTACATTGAACGAACGAGTTCAAAGGGTAAGTGTTCTTATGAAAATTTTCATTTACTTTCTAGGCACAGTATTTTGAATAGAAACTATTAAGTCAGGTAGTCAGGCTAACCACCTCAGAAACGAGGTACTCAGACATCAATAATCAGATTGTTTAATAGAGCTGTTGGATAATAGAACCTCTGTTAATGAAGTCTGCTCTGTATAATGAAAATTAACATACTTTATTGTCTTTGTAGGTATTATTTGTTTTAGAGTAATCAGACATTCCAATTTTTCTTCACATGTATTTTTCAATAATCCAGTAAAATCTGCCTAAGCCAGAATCGATCGGGTCACAAAAAAATCTGATTTAAAGGTTTCTGTTTTATGCAAGTTTGTCCATTTTATGACACTTGTGATATTGACGTTTCTGTCCTGAAGGTAGTGAAAGTACATGACTTTATTATAATTATCAAAATACATGAACATATAACTTATTTATGGAAAAAATCACCAAACTGTGGTGTTACAGAATGGCACAGACTTTCTTGTATTAGTTTTTATTTTCTTTGGTCTGGGCTAGCAATTTGGACTTGTCACAACTCTTGCCAGCTGCCATTTATCACTGCTCAAAGTAAATTTTTTTGTAATTGTTCCAGTTTTTCGGTTTCTTAATAGCGGAATTGAAATATTACTTTAAGAATATTAAAGAAGAGTAAAATCTCCTCCTAAATGACAATTTTAGTGAAAAATTGAGCTGTTTTTAAGAAAATGGTGCTTAAGCATTACTGTAAATGAAGTTCTTTTTTACAGAAAACTATTGAATTTTCGAAAATCTTCATTTTAAGTCATTTGAAGCACTTCCATTCTCAAATGCAGTTGTGTATATACATTGCTGGAAATGTGCATATTAATGGCATGAGAGATATAAAAAAAATTACATTTGTGTATTTTTTTGGGGGGGGGGAAATGCAAATGAATGCAGTAAAACTAATTTCATGTAAAGTACCCCCAAATTTTAAAGAAGGGTTTTCAAAATTTCAAAGCTTCAATTAGAGCAAGGTTGACAAAGTTTCTTCAATTTGGAAAAGATCATACGTGTGGTTTAAGTGCTAGTAGTGTTCACAGACAGACGGACATTTTGAAAAAAATTTCGGAATCAGGGGATCCCAAAACGTGTATTTCTGTTGAAATCTTGAAATTGATTTTCCACAGCATTACATAACTTTCTCTATACTACACATATTACTCCATATATATGTACGTATATGTGAAAGTAAAAGTTAATATTAAACACGGTTCATTGACAGCTTCTAAGTTGAAAAATACACACCTTACTGGCTGTATTTGAACTGCTTGCTGACTCTTTCAATGCACAATGCATCACAACCTAGTACTATGATTTTCTGATACACTCGCATCGCCTTGAGCAATGCGTATCTGATCAAGAAATTATGATTTGTAACAAGGGCCAGGGAGACGCATGAATAGAAGCCATGCACATATACCTTCCCACACTCAGTCGGAAAAGGGAATTCCCCTTTGGCCTATACCTTGACAGACAAGTGAACCTAAGGTCGAATTCTATGCTGACAGCTGAAGCTCGTCTTCTTCAATATCCGGCTGCCACAACTAAATCGCATGTCACAGGGTTAGAAAATTTAAAACGAGCTTGCAGATGCATTCATTTCATTAAGAACATCACGTATCTCTCTGTCAATTGCATGAAATTCACAGCAATTCCGTTCTATAATTTTTTTTTACTGGAGAACATGAATAACTGTTCCATTTCCTCGTTGGAGAGGTTCCATTTTATGCTGTGTAAAATGTCATGTAACTTCATGGGTTGGAGAAATTTTCCAGTTAAGCCAGGTTTCCAGCTTGTACAGGTTCCAGTTTAGGTAGATTTTCCTGTACAATTAAGGTTCCTGAAGATTTTCAAAATCAATAATTTCAATCACTCATTTCAACATCAAAATGTACAGTAGGTAGAGTTACTGGATCAGTGTTATAGGCATGCACAGCCTAAAACCGTAGGAGGTCAACTACATTTCTGGGCTCCCTTTTACTTTAAACTTTATTTACATATGACTTGTATTATATTAGAAAATAAGTAAAACACAATCTCCCGTATTGTCAGGGAAAAAAAAGAATGAAATCAAGTTTGAACATATTTGTATAAATAAAATGTGTTATTATGTAGGGTGATGAGGCCCCCTTTCAAAATTTCCAGGATGACCATGGCCCCCCTGCACCCGCCCTCGAGCATGCCTCTGCTCAATGTATTTTAATTTAAAAAAAGGGGGGGGGGTTAAAATCAGCTAAATACAACAAGTCTTCAAAATTAAGATTCCTGCAGAGCTTCAATGGCCCATTAACTCTGTAATTTCTGCAGATAATGCTAGTGCATAGACCAATAGTTTCACTGAAAATGCTTTGGTGTAAGAAGAATTGCCTTGCTGTAGTCATTGAGGAGATTAGCAATGAGAAAATTGTCATTTCTGTTGTGTAATTTTTTTTTTCATAGTTGCTAACACATCCTAAACTGTTAAACAAAGTCTGAGCAACAGAAATAATCATCAGTTATGTCATACTGAACAGGAACATAGATGACTAAAATTTTATTAAACAGTTAAGATCATTGCTGTTGATTTGATATATATTTCATAAAGTACATTCAGAATAATGTATTAAAATACTAAAGTGCAAAAAAATTAGAAGGGATTGACCGGTGGGAGTGAAGGGGGTGGTGTTGGTGTGTCCTATGTGCTCTACCATTTTATGAAATAGCTATGATCTCTGATTAACAACAACAACAACAACAACAACAACAATGTTCAGTATTAACACATGCTATTACTCACAAGCCCCACTTGCACAATGCACTTGAATGCAATTTAACCCACTCTTCATTTGCTCTCAACACTTGTAAAAAAGCTTAGCAATTAACTACATTTGGGCCACACAATTTATTTGTTTTATAATTTGAGGTGACAGCATTGAGAAAATGCCAAAGCTATTGATTTTGTTTGTTAGCAGTAATGTAGTAGATGAACCATACTTGTCTTTCCACGTGAAATTGCACAATTTTCTAGAAAAATTAACCTTAATGTCTCAGATTTTGCTGAAATTTCTTTCATATTCCTCAACGTAGGAAATAGAGCATATTTTTGTTTTGGTTAAAATAATTGTATTTTACATATTACTGTTGAAATGAGGGTAATAAGTTGCTTCCATTAACTACAAGTTTAACTGTCAGTGTAACTAGTATTATTTGTAAGGTAATGGGAGAGAATTTTAGTTGAGAGAATTTGAGACTTCACATTGAGAAACATTATTCCACCTGCACAACAGTTCATCTCTTGACAATCTACAAAGACTAATCTGCTCCAGTGCCTTAACTCATGGATTTCTGACATGAATAAAAGAAATTCCAACTGACATTTGTTTGGACATCATGGTCTTTGACAAAGTTTCCATAAAGTTTTTACTTCATAAACTGTATCATTTTGGAAATAGAGGTGTTCGACTAACATGGATAGAAGCATTTCTCACCAGGACAACTTTTCAAGTTTGAATTGGACACACCTTATCAACTGTGAAACAGGTTTTGAGTGTGTCCAACAAGAGTCTGTATTGGGTCCTCTCTCATATGTACGGTAAACAAACTTTTTGTCTCAGCATTCAATCCTTTGTTTCAATATTTACTGACAACACAAGTCTTGATTCATCTGCTAGAAAAATATTCCTAGTTCCAGTTACTCATTATTAGGGCCCGCATAATTATGTAATAACATATTTTCCTAACATAACTCTGTCAAGTCGAATCAACGATATATTCACATTTCATATCGTTAGTGCCAACAACCGTCGACCTTTTAGTACATAATTTTACATATTTTACCCAAAAGTACATATATTTACATATTTACTCCAAAGAACATATTTTTACATATTAATGCATTTTTTGTATTTAATTATTCATTTTGCCTGTGTGTTTTTGATAAGGAATCTTCCAGACAAACAATTCAGCATCGTCAAACATTTTTCTGTAGCCTCTCCTCTAAAATACTGCTACTGCATTGCATCGAAATAAGACAGTCCATAAAAACTGACAGCATTGTAAATAAAAGATGTGTCTTTGAAGAACACATTTTGTTCAGGGAAAAAAATCTTATCTTCAATATTATAGTTGTAGCAAGACATCCAAAAAAAAATTGAACTTTTGCAATTTTCGAAAAATCAGAGATTTCAATGAACATGAGACCTGTACCTTTCTCTTAAGCACCCATTACGCTATCTCAGGGCAAAGTTTAATCAAAAAGTTTTGGCCCATTTTTGAGATAATTTTGAAAATGATTTTGGGGCTTCATCTCAAGTATGCTCAAAAATCAAAATATCCATTTGAAACTTCCAAAGCCTCAAGTTCATTAAGATTGATCAGGGAATATCAATTTTGGAGAAAATCGGTGAATGGACCACAGATGGATGGACAGACATTTTGCCATCAATCAATTTTTCAGGATGAAGGACCCACAAAATATGTATTCAGGCTCCACCACATGTTAGAGGAAGGAATTTACTATGTAGAGAAGCACGATTTATCCTCTCTCTCATTATCACATCCTAACAAGAGGTTTTTTTTCTAAAACTTTGCTGTTTTTCGGCACCCTTTTACAATTTTCTCTTCTTACGAAGTAAGTGCCAGATAGTAAAACCAGAAGATATATAGAAAATCACCATTCATTATTAAAACATAATTTAAATCATAGCAGAAACTGGTGTATTTCAAAATGGTAAGAGGTGGATGACTATCAAGTAGTTTAAGAATAATTAAAGTCAAAACATTCATAAACAAAGAAACAGACCAAATAGAATAAGTAACAATAAATGCAAAGATAAACGTATGAACACTGAATTTTATAAGTTCTTTGAAAACTTTATTCTAATGATGGAGATACCATTCTTTATCATTGTGTGAAATTATTGATAAATGTTGGAAAATATTTAGCTTTTTGTTTAGAAGAAACCATCAGTGATCTATACGTGTCCGAATGAATTTGCTCGGGCTCTGAATGCTTGTCAGCAGAATTAATACTCTGTTCTTACACATATGATGCAGAAAATGAGCTGTGAGGGTAAAACCGTTGTGTGTTTATGATGGGCATTAGAGCTTTTACCAATTTAACCTTGACGTGAAACCTCCTGGACAGATGTGTGTATTTTTGCCTAATAGAAGTATGTTTATGGTGTGTTAATGCTTTAGCTTTAATGTTGGGTAAATATATGTAAATGTGTTTTAAAATTTCAGTTCTGAAAATATTTAAAAGTAGTTTTCCAAATTACATTAAACTTTTTTTTTTTTATATTTTCAGATTGCTATGTGGATTAACCAGAATTTCTTATTGTTATCAGATCTGGAAGTGAGTTCAGATCTTAATGTTGCTTTTATTTCTTTGCGTGATAACTCTGAATTGAACATTTCCATGGAGGCTAGTGGACATGTTATTGTTTCAACACATGACATGGGATTGGCTGGAGAAATAGTTCAGTCCTTGGCTACATTTTTGAATTTAGAAGAATTACAGGTATGTACACTTTATACTGTATTCATGCAGTATGCTCACTTAGTATATGCATGAAATATACAATTAGCATTAAAATGATCATCAAGAAAAATAAATAATTTTTATTTTAATATTGATGTATAATCCATTAGTTAACATCTGTATGATCTATTAGTTAACATTAGTTTAACATTAGTTAACATTTGTTAAAATTCTAAGAGACTAAATACCCCTGTAAGAAGTATTGTACTTCAGCTTCTGGTTTATTGATCCCCATCTTGATAGGGATTTTTTTTGTCCAATTTTCATGAACCTTTGTGCAAATGCTATGATGGCCTCTTGTTTTGCTTCTGGACATAAATGTAGCTTCACTATCTGTACATGTTGTACTGTACTGAGCTCAGTTGGGAATATAGTTATTCAAATAATCATTCTCCATGTTCTCGCAGCTCAAATTCTATTCGGTCATGAAGGGCATCATAAGCATTATAGCCAAAATATGTAGCTTGTTTGCCTTTGCAAATAGTTCTTATTACACAGCAGAAAATATTTTCTTACCAATTCTTACCAAAAATGCTTGTTGCTACCTGTAATTATAATTGAACTTAATACGAGGGTTGGGGCATAAGTGATGGCAACTTTTTTGTGAGAATATGAGCTCAGTGGAAAATGCAAAACAAACATATAACAAGACATGGTTGAACTAAGTACATGGACATTTAACAACACCAAAATTGTGTTTCTCATATTTATTAAGGTGTTTATAATTACAGTACTGGTTTCATGTTCCAAAGTATTTTAGCCCATACAAATTCACAACATTCCAAAAGCATTACATATCCTTTCTAAAGGTCCTATTAGGTAGATGTTCGATTATTGCTCATGTTGCATCGGTCCATACACTCACAGATTGTCGCATGTATTGCTTATCACTAAGGCTGTGATTTACATGCATTTGCATATTTTTTTCTGATAACTAAAACATCTCGTTTCAACAAATTGTATGTGTTTTGAGGCATTTAGAATCAAATTAAGCTATTTTTATTTCGTATATTTTTGCATATATCACCATAATTGCACATTTTTATTGCATGTTCACCCCTCATCTGTGAGAAAAGCATATTCATCCCACATTGCAAGGTATTTCAATGAATCAATGAGTGTTCTTGGCCGAGTGGAGTTCAGGACGAAAAGGTTTGACTATTTCTGTCGGATGGTGTTCCTTATATGTGAATAGCAGGGGCTGCGAATAAAGTTTTTTATCCTAAACTTCATCTAACTTGCCTTGCTCAAGCTTTTCATGATGTTGCAGGAACTGAGATTTTAATTCCCAGATATTGATCAATCAACTGTTAAGAAAGTATTTTTGAAGGCTCCAAATCATGTGGATATTTTAAAGACAAATTAACCTGACCTACCTCTACCTCCCCAACCAGTCATCACAACCAATTACTTTGATTAAATAAGAGATGTTCTCTCTATGTTACCTGCTGATTGTTGATGTGGAGCAGGCATTCAGCCTGTTTAAAGTGATTTTGAGGCCAAATAGACGTTCGTTTGAGTTTGGGAACTTGAAAAAGGTGGTTGTTTGCAATTGCAACAATTTTGCAAGTGATCAATAGACTTTGTTCAAGGTATGTCCCATTTTTTCAATTTACTAACGTTTCTCTTTAACAAATATTGTTGGCTCACAAGTGAAACGCATTAAGTCAAGATTTTCAAGTTTAAGTTATTTGATTATTGGTTCTAGATTTTATTACAATTGAGAGAAAGTCATATTTTTGTTGCAATACCTAATTTTTTAAAATTTTGTGAAATGTATTAACTGCCCCCCTTAAAATTTCCCAAATTAAAGTTTGTCACTTGTAACAATGTATATGATTTCTGTATCATTTTTTGCTGTGAACATATTTTCCAAATTACACTTTTTATTTATTTTTACACTTGCAAATTACATTACACTATTTCACATATTTTCCATTTTTAATTGCATATATTACCAAATATATTTACATATATATGTACATATTTCACTGTTTTTATTGCATATAAATCACAGCCCTACTTATCATTTGTTGCTACATGTTCTCACAGAAACTCACCTGCCCATCTTGCGACTGATGTGGAGTACATTATTCTCAAGAGCTTAACAGCAGGCGAATGCCTGAACAGTACTCTAACAAACGGGCCATGACCCATGTGTGATCTTTTCTTCCTCTTCGTTGTCCAATCCTTACCCCTTAGACACACATACATTAACATGCACTACACTATCACACATGTCGGGAGACCGGTTGCCAGCTTAGAGCTTGTCTCGGCTGGGGTGGTGTCCCACTGGTGGGAGATACTTGGATAGGGAAAACTCCGTTAGTCGATGGAGGTCAGCGCCGGATCTCGCCAACCAGTGGAGGAAGATCACCACCACCTCATAAGGAAAAAAACATGCACTCTACTTACAGGACTAATGACTTCGGTAGTTGATGCACCCAGAATCACTAATAACCAACCAACCCAAGAGCTTCCACCCATTCCCTGTGACATTGTGAGGCTTTCTCCCACCAAGATAGATATTTTGCTGTCAGTCAAGATTTCAGTATCAAGTACCCACAAAACATGGATTCTGGCTACACCCCATGTTAGAGGAAGTAATTTACTATATAACAACAGGATTTATCCACTTTATCATTACCAGGACCCAACAAAAGTTTTTCTTCCAAAAATTTCCAGCACACGATTACAATACTTTCTCTTCTTACATAATAAGTATGAGAAAGTAAAAATTATTTACTATTCTAAATTTTTAATTCTCTGATGTTGTAATATTATTTCAGGTCACTGCGGATTTTCCTGTTGATCAACAAGAATTGGCAGCACTGTTGCAACAAATTACAGCATTACAGGAAGTACGCCAACGATTGGGAGCAGAAATTGCTGATCATTCTGGCTTGATTCGTAACTTGGTCATGCGTGCTGAAGATGCAAGGCATCTGGGAGATATGTAAGGAGTTATTGTCATTTGCATGGAGATATTTTAATTTTAGGTGAATTCAACACACATTAAATGCTTTAAAATCAATGTTTATTGCAAAATAATTTCATTACTATTTTATTGAGAATTATGTGATTAATTAAGTTCATTGAAAATTATTTTTCAAAATGAGCAATAAAAATTTCAGTTATTGCTATAAGTATCACAAGCTAGGAAGAGAAGTTGGATTATAAGTGAATATATAGCTCAACGACTGTTAAAAAACTACTGAAGGATTAATCGGAGGAGGTAGTACATCACTGACCTCTAAATTTCCGAGTGGGGTAGTAGTGCTCCATATTGCAAAAGAATTATTGCATGTCAAATCAGACATGTATGATTCTCGACATTAATAATGTCAACATATTTTTGTTTATTCTACTCATTAAACAATTGAACTTGTACATTTTTTTAATGGATAAAATCTTTTTTTTTTTTAGAATTTAAATTAGCATTAAATTTATTTGGAAATTTTCTGAAAAGTGCATGCAACCTAACATTTGAGTGCTTGTTTCATTCATACATTTCAAAAATGTTATAGATAAAAATTTTTTTTTATAAAAAATTATTATAATTGAAAATATTAATTAAATTTTATTTTTAAATTTTAATTTAAACCGGAAAAAAGGAAATTTTTAAAAATTGTACATAACCTTATTCAAAGATCTCATTTTTTAGAACAGATTTTGTTTAAGAAAAAAATCTCTAACAATATTGTACTTTTGCAATGTTTACTTTTTCCAGTTTTCGAAATTACAGTGAGTTCACTGATAATGGGACTAGCACCCTTTTTTTTTACTGCCTTTTGATACATACAAAGAGAAAATTTAAAGAAAAAATTTGGAACTCTTTTTAAGAAAATAATTGTTGTAATTGCCTCTAAATATTTCATGCGAAATTATGCAGAAACTACTCATATTTTCAAAAAAATTGTACATGTCCTTATTTCAAGAATTGTCTGTGAACAGATTTCATTAAGAAAAAAAATCTTTATCTCCCATAGTAGTTGAAGGAAGACGTCGAAAAATATTTGAACTTTTGTGATTTTCAAAAAATCAGGGATTTCAAAGAAAATGAGACCCACACCATTCTTTTAAATGTCATTTACTCTATCTGAGGACAATGTTCTATGAAAAACTTTGCAACAATTTTTTGTGAAAACGTTGTAAACATAATTAAGGCTTCTTGTAGTATCCCCCCCAATCCACATAACTGTTTCAAACTCGCAGGTCCTTGAGTTTGTTCAAATCAATCGGGGAATATCAATTTTGGAGAAAATCATCTGAACAGTTTAGGAACTTGAGTTGACACAGACAGACGGCCGACTGGATAGTTAGGCACAGACAGTCATGGACGGAGGTTTTGTCGTTAATCGATTTTTCAATTATAAGGACCCACAAAACTTGAATTCTGACTACAGAGCAAGTTAGAGGAAGTACTTTACTACATATAGGTACAAGATTTATCCATTTTTGCATTTCCAGAGACTGGGTTATCAACAATAAGAACGTTTCTGTTGAAAAATCAGTTTTCCGGTGCACTATTACAATCATTACAAAGTAATGCAAGAAGGCAAAAATTAATATAATTACAGAGATATACTTAGAATTTTATAGATTAACAACATCCCTGGTCAGATTTTGTTCAGATTCACCAGTTCAGTGTGTTTCTTATATCATAAACACAAAGAAATTGGAACCAATACAACAAAATACTGCTTTTCCGTTCCGAAGAGCAAAAACTTCACTGCAATGATCAAACGGCTTCTTAACAAGTTCATATTAGAACACTAGTGTCCTCTAGCTGTCCAACTTTTGCCCTTGTCCTGCCCTTGCTCATATTCTGTTATTTAAAGAACTGTTAGATCTGCTAATCTTTAGTGATTGTAATGTTTCTTTTCTGATCTATTTGCAAATGGAAACTTAATGTCCTCCCCCACTAAAAAAGTTTACTCAATTTGTTTTAGAACAATAATGGGGAGGTGAAGAGATGAATAGTTCACTACTCCCAGTAACTGCGCTTTAGTAAAAGATTCATGTGTTAATATTGTCGCCCTCATGTGCTTTTACACAAGTTAGGTTGCCAGGCAGCTCAGGGAGATCTGGATACCTCATACGGTACTGTGAAGGAAGTGTGATATCAACAAAGAACACACGCACACATTGATGAACAAAAAGACATGGATTTAATGATCTTAAAGAAGAAAATTGTGAGAACTAGAAGGATTATTTCTCGAGAAATTATCTTTTACCAGGATTACAATTGACAATTTTCTTTAGCTAAATTACAAAATGGCACAAGTGTGGCCACGCAAATAGTTGGCAATCATAGAATCATCTTTGAGTAGTTAATCAAAAGTCTTTCTTTGATTGTATCTTTGAATTGCCCCAAACAAAATAACCATTGTTTGGTTAAAAGCGCTGTTTGGGAAGTGGCGTCCTTCGCAGGTCAATTTGCGGCATCAGGCTGGTGAGGAGTGGTACCCTAGACAGGGAGCAGATAACAGGAGGGGGGATGGCCAGGCTCGTTGAGTTTCATTCAGAGATGACCTTCAGAGGTCATCGACAGCAGATGGTTTGACTTGCAACACTTCTTTCACCGTATTACGCACTCGTCTCAAGCCAGTCTTTTATGAGCGTCGCAAGTTATGATAGTTCTCGGAACAATCAGATCTTTAAACAATGTAGAAGAAATTTTACTAGATTCTCCAACACAGAATTTAATAAAATGAACTTGCATAACGCTGCCTATCGGTCGAGCTCAACGTGCAGCAATGAAGTCCATGAAATAAGCAAAATAAAATTCAATTGACAAATTTCATGATAACCACGCAACTCAGTCTAGCAGGCAAGTGCTTCATTTGCCCGGGCGCTCCTCAGGTCTGGCGATGTATAAATGTCTTTACAAAATCTCACCCGGGCCTACAGCAGTCTAGCAAAACAAGTCTCCTTTTGCACCTGTGGCTAAAGCCTATTGCGTCTTAATAATTTTCCACCAATCACACTTCTCTTGTGGAAGGTTCTAGAAGTAGAATTTTCCATCCAACGCTCTTTGTCTCTCATTGTTGATGCAAACTGAGAAAGTGCAGCTGCAAGTACATATGCATCTGAGCTGATTTGTTTTATTTTGTTTTCAAAAGGGGATTCTGATGCAAGAAAGAGCAAACTGTTTAAAAGCTGCACCCAGCTAGAGTGGAGTGAGGTAGGACGGTCTGGGGACGACATGTGGCAGGTGGGTGTGTACGCTAAGACTATGTCCGGTGCAGCTTGGGGTCGGGCGGATCCCAAGTGGTTGAAAGGGTTGTGTTCTGACCTGAGGCGCCAAGGAGGACGGGGGGATGGGGCTGGTTAGAATTTGCACCAAGGCATAAAAAAATATATACTCCTTCTTAGGAGATGAAATCTGTTAACAATTTCAAAAAATCTTATTTATAAATAGCTCTCTTGGTTAGCAGAATCTCTGCCACCACAATAGTTCTCTGTACTTGGCATTTCTCAGCCGCCTAATGGTTTCACGGCATAAGCAAAGCATTCGTAGTCCTCAACTCTCTTGGGACATGGTGGGTCTGACCAGATTGTCTCGCCCCTTCCCTACCCATCCCATCCCACCACCCATCCCCATCATCCCCATTATCTCCATCCCATCCCCATTTCCTGTTGATGGTTGTGAGGTGACAACTCCTCAGGTGAAAACATTGCCATGCAGGGATGAGGATTTTTCCTGCTAATAAAAGGGTGACTGTCAACCATTTTTCCAAACCCAAGATGGAAAATTTTCAAAGGCTCTGGTTTTACAAGAAAGGATTTCACCATGAACAAATGGCTTATTTATTATACAAAGGAGAGAAAAGGAAGCATATACCTACATTGGAGAATTTTTGTAATTGGTTACAATGAATCCATTTTCAGTTTTGTAGAAAATCTTGCAATGACATGGAATGAAGAAAGAGAAGGAGGTGCATGGAATCATGAGCTGTATTTTACACAGTAAAAGATCCTGTTAGGCCCTGTTAGGCCCTGCTAGCTGTATTTCAACCTACTTGCAATAAATTTCACCTAAGAAATCATACATAACATTAGAGTAAAAGTCTTGTACTTCCTTTTCCAGGAAATGAATAAGTATGATTTTAAACTGAGTACTATTGACAAGAGATTTACATTGCCTTACGTGTCGGATGAGTTTTGCGATTCAGCCAAGCGCTAATGCAGAAATACATTTGTTGCGTAGTAAGATTTTTGAGATGGTACAATAAAAGAGAAAACTTTCTCGGTGTCCTATTTCGCTCTACACCTCGTAATTTGGCCGGGAGGCTTCCTGGTAATGTCAGTATCGGGGCCAGCACCACTAATTGCACCATACTCGATTCCAAATTGAAATAAACACCTCTAGCTTAGCTAAACAACTATCACTTGTGCACTTTTAACCTCCGCAGATACAACCCCGCTGGCCAGCTCTCTTGATGACGGGAAGAGGAAGGTTGGCCTGCATAGCAGCGCAAATTAATGCCAGGGGCAACAGGCTATGAGGGCAATGCTACCTTGCGCTTCAGAAAGTGAAAACTATTGAGCGGGAAAATTTGTAATATAGCCCGTATTCCATTGGCCACCTCCGTACTTCCTTTAGACTGGGAAATGTGAATTGCTGGGTTTCTTCCGGGTGGAAAAGTGCTAACACTACCCTCTGGTACGTTTCATGCATGCACATTGCAGTTGTTTTTTCTAAATTGTTGAGCCATCTGACAGAAATTTACTTAAAAGTTTATCAAGCAGTGAGTCAAGTTAAAAAAAACTTACAGAACAGTACCATTTTTCTATACCAGGTTTTAAAGTTGTTACACAAGGTAAAAGAAATAATTAAGTATTAGAGAAGTTAATGTTCTTTTTTCATATATTTCTCTGGTCATAAAAATGTTTTACATGTACCCAAAGTACCCAGTTATAATAGTTATCTTTAAGAAAAAAAAATTCCTGATAAATCTAAGAAATGAGATAGTTAAGATCTTCATTTTAAATTAATTATTTGTGTATTAAATTATTTCGTATTAAATTAATTATAATTTTTATGGTTTAGTTAAAATTTATTAATATTAATCCCTTCCAAACCTTTTCCTTAGTTTGAAATTATTTCTTACAATTTGTGTTTCTGTTGCTTCATGTGAAGCTTCTGAACTAAAGATTATAAAATGTTATTTATGATCTACAATGAGTCAATCAAGACTATCGAATTGGCTCTATTGTCAATAGAAAATGACATTGCAAGAAGCTTAGATTTTATGAAATTATAGATAAGTTTGCTGCCCTTAAATCTCGTAAAGAGTTTTTATAAATAACTTACATTTGTTGATTATTTTTGTTTTATTTTAGAATATTTATTTAAAAACTGTATTGCAATTATTCTGAATTACATAGAACTTTTCAATATATTATAATGTGCAATAAAATCAATTTATCTTAAGGATTTTAACTAATGTTACTGACATGCATTTATATTTTCCTTCAACAGTACCTCTTATAGACTAATTGTAATAAATATGTGAAATTGGGCAGTTGCCTGTTTATTGTAATAAATAAATAAATTTAAAAAATATATAATCTATTCATCAATAGATATTTTTATACTTAATTCATGAGGGGGGTGGATACCATTAGCTTTGCCCCAAATGACACCAACTGAAGCTGCGCCACTGATTATTTAGTAACAATTCCTATGTTTCTTATTCTTTTGTTTTTGAAAATTTGTCTTGCAGGAAACTGATGAACAGACTTTATGAGGAGCTGAATGAAATAAACGCAGATCTCATTCGTGGCTACACAATTCGTTGCACTAATCATCAAGAATTACTTACCTCATTGAAGAAAGTGAATACAATAATACAAAAAGCTGCAAATCTGAGAGTTAAGTTGAATATTATTTTAATAATTCAGGGATATTTTATTAACTAAGAGGGAAATCTAAATTTTTGTTACTTACAAATCCCTTCAAACATAGACATTCCAATATCTTTTAAATGGTTCAATTTATTAAGATGGAGTTTTTATTGTGCAATAGCAATGAAAAGGGATACAGTATTTTTTGTTTTATGTTCACATTGTGGAATCACTTCAATATTAATGGAACTGTATTTTTTTAAGTCCACTTCTAATATAAAAATGATGATACTTGTTGCGGGTTTTATGAGTTTTGATATTTTTTAAATTGGTTATAGATTGCATGTATTGTCAGGCTGTTGCTATCCCCCATCTCAACAGTATCCAAAATACCTTCCTTAACCTTATTACTAGGTTGAGTGATGACATCCCACTCCCAAACCAGCTGACTGAGAAAGTCTTAACACATTCCAGACAGATCTCTGTTTCATTACATGCTGAACCTATGTGTCCACTTCAGATCTTATGAGGCAGGAGAGAGAGGAATTGGAATGAATGAATGAATGTATGGAAGGATGAATTGATGAGTAAATGAATGAATGGATGGATGAATGAGTGAATGCCAGCATCGTTAGCCAAATTGCTTATACTCTGTAAAGTCCCGGAAGTTAAGCAGTTAGGGACACCGTGGGTTCCTGGGTGAGTGACCTTCTGGGAACTCCAGTTACTTATGGCACTGAGCCCCTGGCCAAAAGGATAAAATACAATGTCTGTGACTCTACAAGACTAGACACAATTAAACGAAGGATTACTGCATAAATGCTCAATGTCCAAACGATAGTTAAGAGTTCTTGCAATAAGGCGCAACAGGGGAAAAAAAAAAGAAGATGGATAAGGAGTGAGTGAATGGATAATGAACAAATGAATGAATTCCTTCTGCACAAAATCCAAATTACCTTCCTTGATATACTAGGATGGGAGATGAAATAAATGTTGGTAATATGAAGCATCCATGAAATGAACATATATGTGAGGTGAAAACATCCACACCTTCAGTGGGATTTGAATTCACAGCTTTAAGCACAATGTACACATAGGCTCAATGCGCCAATTTCCTGCACTAGCAGTCCAGCAACTTTTGATGTTCCCAATTCTCTATTTTGAGCATTATTAGTACTAAAATAGTAATTGTTCAAAAAAGTTATGACTTTATTTTGTTTTTATATTTTGTTTGAACCATGTTTTTATAATTTGAACCATTTAGAAGGTGAGGATATGTGCATGATAGATAGAACTATATGTTATATAGATAGAAAATAATCATATAAATTTTGATTTTATTATTCAAGATAATCATAAAAAAACATTTGATTTTATTATTTAAGAAAATGCTTAATAAATTTTAATTTTATTACAGTGGGGAAACATAAGACAGCTGTGGTTAATCTTTGTCGTTCTGCACTGAAGACTGACAACATTAATTCTTTAATTAAGATAATTCAAACTGGCATGGCATAGGTTAATGTGCCATAAGAATATATTTGGAATGTCAGTGTGATTGTACAAATGTAATGAGAGAAGCAGATGATAATGGTATGATCAAGCCACAGCCATAACAAGTAGAGAAATTCTATTTTCAGTCATGGTTGCAAACATTGGAAAAGGCAAAAAGATCCTCCTACCAAGAGATAGAAGAAAGGTGCTATGAAAAAGTTTAGTTTTGACAGAAACCTTGAAAATTGACTGTGCAATGTCAACCCTTCTATCTTGTAACTTTTTCAGAGGTGATTATTGTCATTGACACAAAAAATGAAATCATCAGTTGTTTACAATGAGTAAAAAGTAGGTGAGTTAAACACACTGAAATTTATGTAACATAAGATAAATTTGAAGTAAAAAACTTGCAAGTAACTACAACAAACTTTCAAGTAACTACAAAAACTTGCCAAATTTGAAAGCTTATAAATCAATGAGAATTTCTATTCACTCTCAATCCAGAAGTTTTTTTTATACAGGAGAGCCCCTCCTTTACACTTCTCAAGGGACTAAGAAAATATGATGTAAACCTTGGAAAAAATGGTATAAACCACGGAATCCTTTTACACATGTAATAAAATACTAAAAATTTACTATCCACTTTTCCACTGTAAAATGCAAGAATTCTACTATTTTTTTAAAAGTCTAATATTGATGATAAGCCTTTTTGTTTTACAATTTGTTTTCCAATTCTCTTTCTTTGTAAATCCATTTCAGGGCAAAATTAACAGTTTATTAAAATTCAAACTTTGTTAAAATAGCACAAAACTATGATACCGTGGCATTACTATACTTGGCCCAACATTATTAAAGCAAATTAACTCCAAAATAGGTCAGAATTTGTAGTTGACGAGCTAAATCTTGAGAGAACACTTGCAAAAGAAAGCAAAAATAGCATTTAAAAAATGGTGTTCACATATCCGTAGTGGCTTCAAAAAGTGCATACAGCAGACAAAATTTAATTTTAAAAGTGTAAAGGCAAGGGTAATTTAACATGATGAACATAGGAAAATTGAAGGGACCAGGGAAAATCTGTACAAACTGCAGGAAAACATAAATGCCAGGAACTTAAAAGCTGCATTGAACGGTAGGAGGTTAATATCAATAGTGAAAATATATTATTTTAAAATATATTAGATATTAATCTTTCCTAGGAAAGAGAAAATTTAAATATCTAATAAAAATATACAATTTTTTATGTAATCATTAAAATTTGGTTCAATAGATGTGTCTACCAATGTCTGAAAAAGGAATGGCTTATCAAAGGATCATATTTCGCAGCAAGTTTTTCATAAAAAATTACTAGTCTTACAAGATGAAGTTTGGAAGGCAGTGACTTCTGTTAAAAGATTATCAAAAACAAATGATTTGCACCCAATTTTTGAACACCCTTGAGCTTTGAATAGGTTCTACTGGAGTTACAAGTATAAATAATGGAAAGAATAGGATTTTAATATATGTCAAATATTGGTGGTACTAAAAAATTGTGTGGTTTATAAACTGGTGTAAAATTGAAAACTTATTGTCATTGTTTCTGTAAACAATTCACGAAATAAATTTATTATACATGTCATCAATGGCGACGTTTGCAAGAGATCTTGTGAACCCTTCCCTTTGATGAATTTCTACCAGCCTAATAACATCATGAATATCTCTTTTGGATTTGGTATTTTGCTCACAGGAATCTCCATCTGTTGGTGCTGCAATGGATTCGCTGATAACCGAGGATGGATATCATCCAGCACTGGAATTTGTCCCTAGTATTGTCGGGGAGTCGATCCAGGGATAATGTATTTTTAATGATTTTCATAGAGCTGATTATCCTTTGTCGCAGCATTAAATGGTATACTGACTAGAACTCCATTTTATTAAAAAATGATTTTCAGATGTTCTATGAGGTAGTCTATTCCATTGTGGACTAATATGAGCCTCTGAGATGACATCGTGGGAGCAATCCATCCTGTTTTTTCCACGAAATATATCAGTACGATCAAGTCCAAGAAGTTTTCACGTATCCGGTCTTTACAGAACTATAGCACCATCTCCAGTTTGTAAATGTTTTCAGGCTCATTGTTAGGACACTTACATTAATGCGATTGGGGGTTTTATTCCTCATGACAGGAGAATATTCTGGAAACACGTGAAAAAGATTAGGAACGACGATTCCTTACCATCTCAAATGCATTACAAGGATATGAACATGAACGAATGATGAGGCTTTGAGTAGTTCTTCTCGGACTAATTCAACATTAATTTTGTCAGCAGTAATGGAAGCTTTTATTTTGAAGATCAACGAGCATTTTGAACATCTAAGAACAACCTATCTTTTCACTACGGAAAATCTATGAGTTAACAAGGGTTCACACAAATAAGGGACCTTGGTACGATCAACTGTTTAACGTCTTTGTAAAAAGTGTAAGTACGACTTGTCGTATCTTCTGTTTCTAATATTTAAAGTCATTGTCGTATGGTGTCGTTCCTGAGAGTTGGGAAATTGGCAAAATAATTCCTGCATATAAAAATGGTATCAAGTTCGAGATTGTTAACAATACACCGATAACAATATTGAACGGAATCCCCAAGCTGTTTGAAAATTTGGTTGCAAAGGTTGTTTCGGCATCGCTTGGCTGTTTGATCAGACCGGCGCAATATGGTTTTATCAAGGGAAGATACTTCAACTAACGTTGTAATTTTCAAAAGGCACGTGATTGATGCTGCAGATGCAGGTGGATAACTTGATGTAATCTTCGGACTTCTCCAAGGCCTTCGATTTACTTCCAAGTTGCTTTCGATTTTTTTTTTTTTTTTTTTTTACTTTAATGGCTTGAGACTACCCTTAGGTAGTATAGGAAGCAGTTAGTACAGATTCTAAGATTTTTATCATGTGCCATCATGAGGATGCCTGTCTTTTACAGAGCAACGCGGACAAATTAAACGACTGCTGCAATCGTAATGACATGCTTTTGAATGCGTCTCAGTGTTCTGTAATGACATATTCACTGAGAACTGACGTCCAGTTTGATTACTCGATTGATGGTGTGATTCTTGACAAGGTTCGTCATGTCATTGACTTGGGGGTCACTTTCGATTATACGACGAATGAAAGTGATCGCTTTTCCGCGCGGCACGGCGGGTAGAGCCAGGCTGTGGGTCTGGCAGATGTCACCTACTTAGGACACAACGCACTTTGTCCTAAGAACAAGATCAAGTAACACCGAGCTTGAAACTCAAGCAAGCAATTGCGTGTCGCCGCCGCCAGTTGTAGCCCACGCAGACCACGGCCTTTGTTCCCATGGGGAAACTGGGTGGCATGAGGTCATTAGTAAGGTCCCCATTCCGGGTCCGCTACCATCACCTCAGGGGGAGACTTCTTTGATTATGACCTTTGGCTGATATTTTTTTCGAGCTGCTTAATGTTGGAATGTGGCACAGAGGCAATATATTCTTTTCCAGGAGTGAATTAATTTGCAGGTCGTATTTCCCATAACTGAGGTTCAGTTTCCTATAACCGAATTTTCTTATGCTTATTTGTAACGTAAGTGAAACGGGACCAGTGACTCAAGTTCACTATATCCGAGTTTACTGTAACCGGAGTCGATTGATTTAACCAAAATCTATGATCCCCCCCCCCCATGATCGGCTAGATCGGCCCCTGGGGGGGGGGTCCATTATCCAATCGGTGGCTTCGAATTATGTCACTACAGAGTTGCCGCTACTTATAAAAAATGAAATCTAACAGCGCGAAGCAACTGAAAGTTGAAGAGCGCCATTACTTCTTTGGTTATGCATCGTGTGTGCGGTTCTGTGTCCACTTTTGTGAGCTCTTATTGCGAGTTGTTTCTTGCTACTGCTGCTGTTGTGTTATGATGCGAGAACGACCTCACGACCACGTGTCGGCCCAAGTAAGTGGCGACATCGCTTTACCCGCCGCAGCTATCAAGTAGAGAGAAATATTATTCGGGCGATAGGTACTCTGTAAGAGATGCAGGACAGCAGGTCAGAGCAATCAATCTCATCATGTATGAATTTGTACAGAAACAAGCAAGCAAACATCACCTTCCGAGGACATGTTCATCTTCAGAATCTCTTCATAATCGTGGTCGTAGATGGTCATTGGGGTGCCAAGCCTATGGGCCATAGGTCTCAAGAATCTGTGTTGGACCCTTTCAAGTATCACAAGCGGGTTATCATAGCAGATATTCCAAACTATGCTGTTATATTCCGGAATGGGTCTGACTAATGACATAAAGAATCGATTTAAGTACCAGGATTTCTAAAAGATCTTGTTTCTCAAAATGAAGCCCCATCTTCTCATAGCCTTGTTAAAAGTTTCATTAGAGTGGATATAAAAAGAAGATCTATAATCGAAAGTGACCCCCAAGTCAATGACATGACGAACCTTGTCAAGAATAACACCATCAATCGAGTAATCAAACTGGACGTCAGTTCTCAGTGATTGTCATTACGGAACACTGAGACGCTTTCAAAAGCATGTCATTACGATTGCACCAGTCGTTTAATTTGTCCACGTTGCTCTGTAAAAGACAGGCATCCTCATGATGGCACATGATAAAAATCTTAGAATCGTCTGTGTAAAGTAGAATCTGTACTAACTGCTTCCTGTACCTTAGGTAGTCTCAAGCCACTAAAGTAAAAAAAAAAAAAAAAATGAAAAAATCGAAAGCAACTTAGAAGTAAATCGTTCGCGCGATCGAAGGCCTTGGAGAAGTTAGAAGAATACACCAAGTTATCCACCTGCATCTGTAGCATCAGTCACGTGCGTGACTGCTGCTACAAATGATGCGACAAAGGATAATCAGCTCTATGAAAATCATTAAAAATACGTTATCCCTGGATCGACTCCCCGACAATACTAGTGACAAATTCCAGTGCTGGATGATATCCATCCTCAGTTATCAGCGAATCCATTACAGCACCAACAGATGGAGATTCCTGTGAGCAAAATACCAAATCCAAAAGAGATATTCATGATGTCATTAGGCTGGTAGAAATTCATCAAAGGGAAGGGTTCACGAGATCTCTTGCAAACGTCGCCATTGATGACATGGAGTCAATCAAATTACAGTTCCATGATATACCAGGCAAATTATAGTCTCCCAGTTAAAGCAGCAATCTGATAAAGTTATGCAATACGAGCCACCTCGGCGACAAGGCGATCATGCGTACTACCTGCAGAAGAAAGGGGCGATATGTAGACAGTGCCAACAACCACGTACAGAAGAGTCCAACCGCACAAAAACGTGCTCCACACTGTTGACTATCGTTATGACAGGTGAATTCTGAATTTGTACCCCAACCATAACATTACCTCCTTGCAGCAATGAACTCGTAATAGGGTTTCTAGTATCTAGCTTGTATAATCTGTAATTATGCTTGCGCAATTTCTGATGTGAATAATTCCCGTACAACCAAGCTTCTGTAAAAACAATTACACCATAAGTAGTAGCGCCAAAATACTGACCCTCAATTTCAAAAGTCTGGTGCGTAATCAACGCTCATTTTGATAATATATGCTAACATCCCTATGATTACGGATATATCCCGTAATTCGTTTTTTTCTCGGTGATACTGTTTTGGGCACTCCGTTAAAAAAAATTAATGCAAAATCGTTTTCGCCATTGGCCTGACGGATTTTCAGCTCTTCGATCAATGTCTTGTGGTGAGTTTGTGCTTCCTGGTAAGATCATTTTTTATCCTATTTTCCAGGGTATTTTGACCTCTACTGCGGCCAGCTTATTAGATTGACGGTATCCCAGGCTTCTCGTGAAGTAAAATCCTTATTGGAATTTCTTGAAAACTCTCAGTTCTTGAAAGGGGTTGAACTATGCCACGTTTTCCGTGAACATATCTTCCAGGATACGTCTTTTCTCGTAAATATTGCTGACTACTTTCTCGCCTTACAAATTCTTCGTAAGGAAGAGAATGTTATGTAACCGTGCGGCGGAAAAAGGCGAATTTTCGCCAGAAAAACGCTCTTAGCTGGACTCTGGTAACGAAAAAGTGGATAAATCCTGTTGCTAAATTTAGAAAAAAATCCTTTAACTCGTGATGTAGCCAAAATCCATGTTTTGTTGCTTCTTGATACTGAAAAATCGATAGATGGCAAAACGTCCGTCTGTGATCAACGCTAGCGCCTAAACCGTTCAGCCGATTTTCATCAAAATTGATATTCCCCTATCGTTCTGGCTGATATTCGCGGCTCTTGGAATTTGAAACCGATATTTAAGTTGTTTTTTTTTTGTGGGGGGGACTTTACATGAACCCCATCGGACATTTTCCAAATTTAAAAAAAGGCTCCAAATTTTTTGATTAAATTTTGTTGTTGAATAATGCCAAGAACGTTTAAGAAAATGATGAAGGCATCATTTTCGCTGATATCCCCGACTTTTCGAAAATTGCAAAAATCAATTTCAAAACTACAAAATTGAAGATTTTTTGCCTTTAACAATGTGGGTTGTACAAAATTAGCACTTTAAATAAGGTCGTGTACAAATTTTAAACAAAATTAGTAGTTTTTTGCATAAATTGCGCTTGAAATTTACAAAACTTTTCTTTCTCAAAATCGCTTCAAATGTTTTTCTTAAATTTTCTCCACTTATGTAATAAGGGACAATAAAATATATAACACTAGTCCCATTTTCGGGTATCGTTCGTTTTTTTTTTCGAAAATTGCATAAAACAATTTAAAAACTGCAAAATTGAAGATAGAGATTTTTGCCTTAAACAATATGGGTTGTACAAAATTAGCACTTTAAATAAGGCCCGGTGCGAGTTTTTGAAAAACGAGTAGTTTTTGCGTAATTGGCGCTTGAAAATTACGAAAATTTTCTTTCTCGAAAACTGCTCCAATTTTTTTTATTTTTTTATAATTTTCTCCGCTTATGTAATAAGGGATGGTACAAATATGGCGCTAGTCCCATTTTCGGGTATCATTCGTTTTGTTTTTCGAAAATTTTTAAAACAATGTCAAAACTACAACATTGAAAATAGAGAGTTTTGCATCATACAAAGTCTGTTGTACAAAATTAGCTCTTTTTAAAAAGCTCATGTACGATTTTTTGAAAAAACTAGTAGTTTTTGCGTAATATGTGCTTGAAATTTACGGAAACTTTTTTTCAGAAGCAGCTCCAATATTTTTCTTTAAATTTTCTCCACATATGTAGTAAGGGACGGTAAAAAATATGGTAATAAATAAATTAGTGATGCTGTAAAATGGCACAGACTTTCTCGTGCTAGTTAATTTTCGAATCTCTTTAGTCTTGACTAGCTTGTGGATGGACTTCATCTCTTCCCAACTGACATCTGTTGCCACCGAAATGATATTCTTTTACATTTTCTCAATTTTTCCGACCTGAACTGAAACAACTATGGCAGAAGTGCCAATTCCCTGTATGCCGCTGGTGGCCGAACTGGTTAGAAGTTGGGTACGGACTCAGCGTTTCAGAGGGAAAAGTCGTTGGCTTGAGTCTCTCTCAGGGATAATTATTTGTCACAATTCTCTGTTGCCGCAGAAAACGATTGAGAATTCCAAGAACTTAATTGGAAATCACTTGAAGCTATTCTAATCACAAATACCATTAATTAAGTAAAAAAAAAATAAAAATTAAACTACCCTACCCAAAATTGAAGGCTAATTTTAGGTTTTAGAAAGAAATTATTCTGGAATCTATTTTTGTAAACTCAGCTTACAAAGTAAAATTGGTACCGTATATGTTCTTATGGGCTAATATACACAAGATACTAATACATAACAAAAATTTTACACTCATCTCAAATTCTAGGGCTACTTTTGGGTTCTAGGGAAAAAATATTCCGGCTTTTTTATTCCAAAATTCAGGATTAAACGAAGTTAAATATGCAACATATGTTCTTGTAAAATCAAATTCAGGTTTGTAAAATAGGAAGAAAGTAAAAATATGGTAGATGTCAATGTGGAAACTATAAAGGTATTACAGCCTTCAATAGTATTTGGTCAGGCATATGGAAGGATAAGTATTGTCTAAAAGAGACCTTGTTGATATGACCTGAATAACCTGATGTGACTTCAAAAACTGAGCAGCAGTAAAGATGGATGAACACGTATTGGGCCTACTGGTATTTTTAGTACCACACAGATGACCAACAAATTCCTCATCTATTATTAAAAAAATCACATGATATTTGTAATAAAAAAAGTCTATGACACTTCCTTTAAAAGAACACTGGATGGCAACCAGATATTAAGATATTGGTCTACTATCTACTAAAAGCTATCAAAAACCTTCACAGCAGAAATTTAAGTCAAAGTTACAAACTTTCCAAACTATTTCTTTTAAATACAGGGTTAGATTTTCTGTGAGTTTGTTGCATAACTCCAACTTTATTGAAATTATATTTCTGTGAAGCTTTAAAATGGAGGAAATGTGGTAATTTGATTTTAAACATCGACAATTTTACAATGAAAACTCAAATTGTATGGTCAGTTAAATAGAATGGGCGAAGAATGAAAGCCTCAAAAGCTGTTGAATTGGATTCCAGTTTCACACACATTTAAAAGACTTAGAAGTATGTGGAAGGAAAGAGTGGAGATAGCAACAACCAGAAGAGGGTTAATTGACAAGCTGAAAGGGAAACTGGGATGTGAAAAATATATGGTGTAAAATGCTTTTGGTACTTACACTAATGTAATGCAACATCCGCATTATACCAGAGTATTTGTATTAATACTTTTAATTTTATTGATGATGATTTTAATCATCATACTTAATGATTGATTAGTTTGATTATTGAATCATTCAAAGATTTCATATTTGTACAATGTGCACCAATTACCTTTGTTGGGCAACCTCACTTTCCATAATATAGGTAATGGATATTCATTATTTTACCTTGATGTAAATTACTTAAAAATATTTTTTAAGGATTTTTTTATAGCCTTGATATGAAAGAAGAATATATCAGTACCTAGGATTATGGATGCCTCAATTCAGCTATTGCGACTGTTCACAGAGTGAATTTCTTATTTATATTTGTCAGTGGTTTTCAAATGGACTTCAAGAAAACAAATTTTAACAAAGTTGATTATTTAATTCTTTGGGCTATTTATTTAATATTTACAAAATTAAAGAATGATGTTCCCATGAATAAACATTTGTATATATGAGAATATTGACGCATAAAAGTAAAAATCATCACAACATTGAAATATCAGTAAGAACAATTCTGAATAGGTTGTTCCTTTGGGATGGTAACATTAATTAGCCTCAGTTGTATGTAGGCAACAAGATTGGTCAGTCATTTTAGGTAACAGTCACTGGATTAGATGAAATGACATAAAGTAGACAAAACCCAAAAAGAATTCCACAATTTTGTTGGAAAAGTACTAGAAAAGTAGTTTTCTTGTTTTTCTTGAGGCCTTCCTCTATCATGGTGTTCAGTTCTGGCATCTGAAATAAATTCATTTCTTTAGATGTTTCCATGAATTAGACCTACCCTTACTTATGATAGAAAATGTGGAAGTACTTACCAAGTCTGTGAGAGAGATATACAGGAAAAGGCCTCCTGCGAAAGCAAAAATGTATGTGCTGGCTTCTAATTCTCCTAAAAGAATTCCTAAAATCAGCCCAGCAACTGCTGTGAGAGCTGAGAGGAAGTTGTACATGAGAGCTTTCTTTACAGGCATTCCTGAATTTATCAGAATTGCAAAATCACCTGAAAATATAATTTCAAATTGTTAAATATAGATGTATGCAAATTAGATGATTTTTATTCTTCTCATTTATGACTTGTAACATGAAGGAATAATTTAAGGAACGAGGGACACAAAGTGATATGGTAACCCTCATTTCTGTAATTTTTTTTAGCTAGTGGAAAAATTAAGTTTGTGTAAATCCAGGCATTTCTCCATTTGTGTATACTCTTCTTACTTATTATAATCAACTATACACTAATTGCAGTTCTAAGAACACTTTTGTACAGCATGTGGATTATAATTTTGTTTTGAGGGAAATTTTAAGTTAGTATTTATTTAGGTTGTTGAAATGTAGGTTATTATGCTGCCCCTGAGCTCCTTAATTTAAACCAAACTGACATGCCATATAAGAATTCAAATTTGATGTCTTACCCAATTCATGTGGGAATTCTTCACAAGCAATTGCTATGCTTATACTTAATCCAGTTGCTAGACTATTTGTAAATCCAGCTCCAATTGACATTCCATCTACAAAATTATGAAGACTATCTCCCAGAATGACCATCCAAGCTACAGGAGCCATGCCTCCCATTTGGATTTGATGTGCATGAGCATGAGACATTCTTCGGAGACTTGGTTTCCGTTCCTACCAAATAATTACACAATTATTGCTTATGTGATTCTTTACAATGAAGTTAAGATTAATCAGATTATGAGTTTATTTATTAAGTCCTTGAAAAATAATAAAATTATTGCATGATGAAATTGGAAGTGAAAAATTAATTGCATTTAATCCATTTAAATCCATGACACGTGAAAAATCTGTGAATGTGGAGTTGCCAAATTCATAACAGTATTGTCAGTTAAAATTTTGGGTATAATGTTTTAACTAAACGAAGCGGGAAAATATGATAGACACGGGCATGATTATTTTGCAGTAGAATCTGAAGGACTCAATTATTTTTGAGTAGTAAAGAAGTATTTTATGTACTTTTTCAGGTATAGCTTTACTCAGTGATGTATTTGATGAAAAGTATGGTTTCAATGAAGGTTTCCTATTTGTACTATCAGTCACTATTGTCGGAAGAAGTCCCTCTTGTTCTAGTGTTTTTTGTTTTAAATTTTCTTCATTCACTGTACTCAGTTTCTGTGCTGACATTTCTACGTCAGAGTCAGTTTTCTGTAATAGAAGTATTATTGTTAAAAACATGAACAAATTGTACCTACTTGATAGCGTATCATTTGCCATGCTATTAGTTTTTAACATTTTCTTACATTTTCTGAATGAAAAAATATTTTACAGCATATTTCAAACATGTATAGAGACCAAATACTGCCAAGCATTATCACAGATGTTTGAATGTATGAATCAACTTCTGTTTCCTTCATACCAAATCCCTGCAAAAACAATTAGATAGTTACATTGAGGTTTCACATGTAGTTTTCAATATTTCAAAACCAAAACGACACTCACTTGAGGAATTAACTGCATTGCAGAAGTTGCAGTTAAAGTACCTACTGCTAAACCAATGAGTATTCGCATTACATGATCATAATATTTGGAGCTCATTAATGGCCAGAATAAACCTCCGAAGAGTCCAGATAAGCTTATGATACCAACCGATAGCATTCCAAATCCCCACACTGAAACAAAATTGAAATGCCTAAATTAAAAGCATTCAGAAAAGCGCAAGAAACGTCATAAATAAATCAAATTAATTTACTACTATTATAACAATTCTCTGAGGGGGTTTATCCCTTATAATACTCCATGTGAAGGAATAGACTCACGTCCGCGAGAACATGAACTGCAACACAGACTCACGGGTGGAATGGCGTCGAAGTTATAACAAATTTTGAAAGTGGAGTTGATGCTTCGTTATGCATGTCCAAGATCATGTCGAGGTTCCGGTCCTCGGCCTACGCGATTAACATAAAATGTGGTCTGCCCGCAATTAACACAAAACAGGTCTATCCATCGTATGCCCCCCTTTTTTCCTTTTTAAAATTGAAAACTTTTTAAATTAAAACATTCTCATTTGAACTACCAAACAGAATATCCTCATTTCTGCCACATGTTCTTCGCTTTCGTTCACCGATTTCGTGACGTTGGGAGTCAATTCGTGAACAGGAATACAATAAGGGACAAGACCCCTCTTACGTTTTACTACTTCGTTTTCATATATCAGATCGTTGTGTCATTATAAAGAGTGTGCAAAGTGTCTCTCCGCAATGGCCACTACGCTACTCCACCCCCTTTGTTCGGAAACGCCTTCGCTCTAGTTCAGACCTGCCCATCGACTTGGGGTCAGACAGTCGAGAGAAACGCAAAGGCCATCGCCATAGCCACTTCCTCCCTCACCCCTCTCACTCTTCTATTCCCCTCTCATAGAGGTGGGCACACTCAAATTACGATTTCGGTTGTGAATCGAAGGGAATTCGCTGCGTATTCCCGAGAACAAGCTGAAAGAGATTGTGCAAGCAAACGCTAAAGAGACAGTATTTGGTGCAAGTACATTATCCAGTAATTAATATTACGAAAACAAGACAAAAGTATCTTTTGCCAACAACGTGAGACAAGCCCGCCATGTTGGACGAACGATGGCGTCAAGCCTCTAAGACAGGTCTTGCGAGGCTGTCTTTACAGAACAGACCTTGAATTATTGCGCGTTGTTCCTGTGGCAACCCGCGTGTCTGCAGTTGCACTGGGCGACGAGAATACAAAAGGAGGGCTTTGAACTAGCGCAAAACATCGTTGTCATTTCCGTATAAAAGGTACTTTATTGGCGAGGAAATAACTGCGGAGAGACTTTCTGAACACACTGTATTTTTTTCAAATGTTTATCTTTTAAAAACTTGTTAGTTAAATGTTACCTTCAGAATGCGAGGGCTTTTCTGAATTATTGTCATCTTGATCAGAAATTGGATCATTGGTGGGTATCAGCAAAAAACACTCATTTTTATTGTCATGATGATATTCAGTCGTATTCCAAGTTGAATCTGTGGGACACTAATGAACAATTAAAATTAAAATGCAGAAATGCAAGTACGAGTACCTTATGTTAGAGATACATTAGCTTGCGTGGAATAGTGTTGTAATTACATATTCTTGTAAATTTTGAATAATATATTGGTTTTGATTGAAATATACATGTTTAATCGTAATCATCTTTTGACGATATACCCTGTCAGAGTATACAGTGTCAGTCACAAAAGTTCTTCAACCCAAGGCTAATGCCCCCCCCCCCTCGCTCTACGCAATATTGCGCAACATTACGTTTCTCAAATTGTATCCTATTAATGACTTTAATAATGTAAAATCTTGCCGTGGAATGGTTTTGAGTGAAACGCTAAAAAGGAAAGTATAAATAATTCAATAACTTCGAGTGTTTCATGAATATACAGTTTGAAAGTAAAGATATCGAGGTCGCTAAATTAGAAATGTCAAAATTCAAAATCACGACACTAGGAGACGTTTTTAAAAAAGTTCGTAATTTTAAAGTAGCCGTTATCGTTATATTTTTTCGTTGCAAAATTTAAATATTGTGTCTCCGATCTATTAATGTAGAATTTGTTATGAAAATGAATTAACACAAAAAGGTGCATTTTTACCACAAAATATGAATTGACATAGCTATCTAAAACCTCTCCTGTAGCCTATTTTGACTGAATATATTTTAATAAATACGCCCTGAAATTACATAGCGTGATAGATAAATTATAAAAGTAATCGAAAAAAATGTTCCTTCGATTAAAGTGCTACTTCAATCCCAAAGGGAAGCTATACCGTCGCAGAAAGAGTTAATTAGAAGAAATGACTATTTAACAAAACGAAAACTCAATTAATAAATATTCTCCTTGGGTCAGATTAATTTTGTTTCTGTTTTATGATTTCAATTTGTAATAGACGTTTTTGTAGGGGTTAAATTTCAAGTTATAATCTCCGTTTAGGGGTTAAGTTTAAGGAATTCCCGTGCAAATCCCTTGTCAGAATTTTCTTTTCGAGGGTAATTGAAAGAAATATAACATTAAAGACCTTTGGAGCAAAGAAATCAAGAAAGGAGCGAGAGCCACATAATATACAATAATTATTATTGAAAAAATTACTGTTACTTAGAGATCTGACGTGCCGAAAAAACATAAATTAAGAATAAGGCATTCCCTTACTTTTAGAGAAGGTGAAAATAAGGAAGTAGCCCAGAAGAACGAGTGTCACCTAAATCTTGTCGTTCTCGAAGCCAAATGTTGAAGAAGTATGGCATAAGTACGAGTAGTCTAGGTATCGGATCAGAGATGTTAAAAACGTAGGGTTTTGAAAACTGTGGAACACCAACCTCGTGGAGATATGCGATAATTTTGTGGTAGATATGTAAATAATTTTATGGGAAAATTGGAAGAAGAAATTAACCATTTAACTGAAAAGTTAGTGCTTTCTTGCACTCTTGAATTTTTTAAATTTATTTATTTTAGGTCGCTTTTAAAACAGCTGCGGTGATTAGTGACCACTATTATTTTAAGCTTAAGTAACATTTAAGTAATAGATGTATAATTCTTTATATACAATGCATTAACAATGTATCATGCATTTTTCACAATAATTTAAGTTAATTCGTCGAAACCAGTAATTTTATTGTATTTTTCAAGTTAAAATTAAGTAGGCTACTATTTCGATAAGTTAGAAAATGCACTAATAATTTAAATAATAAAATTAAAAAGTGCCATCTTGATAAATTTCATCGCTCTAGTGCATTAAAACCTTGGTCGTATTTGAGGGGTGCAATATTTACGAAGTTTGAGAACTTCTGCTCTGGAGGAAGATGAGAAGATTGTGACAATAGTGCAATGTCTATCAAAAGCCTTCAAGCTGGAAATTGAAGAAATCGACCATATTGGAAGTTAGCATGTAAGAAACGAACAGCGTCTAATCCAATCGCGAAATACTTATATTCTTCGTTAAACTGAGAAATATTACACAACACTTTGTGAAATGCGGTTTCGACGTTAACAAATTTTTATTTCATTGAGATGAGAAATACTCAATTGAATATTACTATTTTCAAAAAATTGAAGGAACATATCCATAATCTGCATAACCATCACTCCACGTTTGAAAGCTCCTGCATTCCACTGCCAGTAATAGTACTACCAACCATTCGTATATTCTTCGAAGACACAATCACTGTTGCAACAATTGACAGTCGTTTTCATTAGTCAATTTATTACCTTCACGGTTTACTCACATTTTGTGTTTTAAAATAACCGAAATATTTAATAAAAGTTGCATAACAATAAAATCTCTACGCAAAATGAGATCTAATAGAGCTTTTTAAACTCGAGAGAATTAGATACTTCTCTAGAGCTATGGCGGACAAATAAGGTGCCTCCCTCGCGTTTAAAGTTCTATTTAAATTCCTTCTCATAAAGACTGCGTTTTTCTTCCAATAATGGTTTAAATATTATCGCAGTGTTATTTTGAACCTTCGCTAACAGTAACTCATTTCGAAGTGTACTATCTACCCAGCATTATTGCTATAGAAGTATACTTGTGGACACTCGCCGTCACCACTCGCGTTCAAGTTTCTGAATTATTTATCTTTTTCTTTCATTGAAAATCATTGTTCGTCGCCTACTTCCTCATTAGATAAAACGCTAATGTCAAGTCTTAAAAACATATTAGATTTTCATTGTAAAAGTTTGAAATTAAAATCATCATATAATTAAACCATGTTTGTACTTTTTCGAAACGAAAAATCACAATTTAATATGATGTAGAATTCTCTATATTTTGAACAATTATTTATTTTTCTAGAATAAATATCTTAAAATTACCGTTCATTATCGCAAACTTTAAAATTTAAAATACTATACCTTATAAGAAACGAGGCAGTTGTATATTGTGTCATTGTTGCAAATCCCAAAGGTGCCTACATTTTGTAAATTTGCACTTAGCACATCAAGTGACCACCGAACTTCATCTCCGCTTACTGCATTATCGCTCCCATTTTTTAGTATGACGAGAGAGAGATCTAATACTGGTTCATGGTTATTCATGTGCCTCGTAGCAGATACGCCAATCTGTGCGCCATGCAGAATAATCCATGAACTCAGTAGGACTGTGAAACACATCTTGGTATCAGAGTCCCAATGGCAGTAGTACTTCAAATTAGGAGATGTTTTCGGGAGTATAAGCAAATGTCAGGAGAATGCTGTAGTCCCTGACGCAAATTTGCTGAAAAAATAAACGCAATTATTAGTTTCAAAGCATATGTATATTTTCAAGAATATTTTCTCACAATTTGATATTATGAGGAAGTTTTAATAATAGTGTTTCAATACGTTCAAGGATAGTGTGGTAACTCAGGAGAAAACCACAATGTTGATGAATATCATGGTCGATAATTTCAAACAAAATGATCAGTATGAAGACAAATTTGAATTATCGTTTCTAAGATTATTATATACAATACACATATACAATAAAATTATTGTATTTTGTTTAGATTTTGGTTTGTTTATTCATGACTTTCAGTTTACAAAGTAATTTACGACACCGAAACCAGTGACCAAATGTTTATAGATGCGAGTCAGAATTGGAAATAAAACCATTAGTACATGATTTGAAACGACTTATTACGTGTGTAATGATGGCAAAGGTATTTCAGACAGGCATCCCGGAATGCATTATATTCAGGCTATGGGTTTCAATCACGTAAGGTAAGGTATTGGATGCTGTAGCATGATATGGCAACCATCACGTTTCACCTTGCAACCCTCCTTCTATTCTTCCAAAAATTATTGTCGCTGTGCCTCCACGGCACAATTTACACGCTTCTTGACGAATGATTTCGGAGTTTCGCGCTGCTTGTCTAGCTCTGCGTGTAAATCGGGTCGGAAGCGCCGTTTTCCGCCATGGAAGAAGGGTGTCGGGATGGGGTCGGTTAGTGCCAAAAGGCTATAGCGATCTTATGAACTGTTAACACATTTTGTCTCGGACCAACTGGATCTACATATTTCCCGCTCTTATAAACATTCTACAAAGTTCAATGCATTTTGGGCTATATTTCAACATTCCCGCCCAATAGATAGATAACATTCCCTTTGCGCAACCGTCCGCTTTCAAAATGGCGAGTTGGCCGCTCTATGAGTACCAGCTCCCAACTAGAAATTTCTTCAGCGTCGGACAGTGGGTGACATCGTTCAGACCTGCTTCCCCCGCCACCAACGCCTATGAGTGACGTTTCACTGACGTCACGAGCCGTCCCCAGCATTCTGAGTGTCCGGTGCAATGATCGATTTCTTCTTCGTAGGATGACAAAAATCAAAGTCTCAACATTGGGGTAAACGAATAAATTATTAAGTTACTTTCGCGAATAAAATCACAGTAGTTTCCTCAGATATCTAAACATCGGATAACAACTTATGCAAATCACAGTTGAGAAGAAAATACGACATGAGTGGTCTCACTTCTGTAAGTCTCACTTCTGTACCGTTCGATGTCCCGTAGAATGCGGTCCTTGTAGGTTTCCAGAAAATCGGCTCATGGAACCTGTTTCTCGAGATAAATACAAGTTATCGAATATATTTATTGACTATGGTTTACTTCAGTGGTATCAAACCAAAATAATTCTGTCATTAATCCTGTAAATGTAGAGCATATTTTATCACAGGATGTAGCAGTGTTCCCCCCCTGGATAGTGAGATCTGACGCCGACCTACACGTCGGTTTACGGGGGGTTCCAGGTATCTCCCACCAGCAGGGTCCGCCCAAGCCGGAATGAACTCTAAGCTCCCGACATGTGTGGGTAGAAAATCCTGCCGCCGTCGTGACTCGAACCTAGGACCTTCCGGACAGAGGCATTGTAGTGACATCAGTTGATGCACTGAGCCACCTTTCCTGGTGTATTGACTGGCGAAACAACGAAAAACTGCCGATGAGAACAGCTGGTCGCTAGAATTCTTCTCCAGACAATGCTTAAAATTGAGCCAATTTTGAAGCTAGTATGAAAATCTACCTCCCATTCATGCTGCAGGTGGCAACGGCGTTATCACTGAGCCATCGCAGCTGGTGCATGTTCTGTGAGCTGAGCAAGTGATAAAAATGCAACGATGGATGACCGTATGCGCAGGAAGGTAAAATTAAGGTATCTGAGCATCTGGCGATGACGCGCCACACGTCACGCTTCAACGACATCCCAGAATAAATATTTCTGTTGGTGCACGTGGAAGTGAGCAGACGTTCAAGGAATCTGTTGTGTCATACCCAAGCTGAATAGCAGTTTCCTTACGACCAACTCAAAAAAGCTAAGCAGATATCGGCTAAACTCCTGCAACTTATAATTGAATAATCAAAAACAAGAAGCATTGGTATAATAAAGTTATTCTAAAGAAGAGAGAAAATATGGTTTTTGCATGTGAATACGGCAGGGCACGTGGCAGTTATTCGTAATGTGACTTAGACTGAACTCTAATTTTAAACTATGGATCTATTCAGCTCTTACGGTCTTATGGTATTGTCGCGAGGCGACGTGTCTGCACGCGCCCCGATTAGTAGCACTGTCGTAAGCAAACCCCGACAGATGACCTGTTGAGTGGGTGAGACTACATAAGCGGCGCCTGAGGCACTCGCCCCTCTCTTACAGAGATGTCCAGAACACGTGACTCTTAGTAGTTCGGAGGGCAGCACCGTCGCTTCTGGGTGGCAAGTGTCAGATGCTGGTGTGCCGCTAACTAATAATACTACTAATAATAACTACAGATTTTCTCCCCCATACGTCACACAGTTTTTTACTGTTTTTGACTAAATAAAATAAAAAAATAAATGGATAAAATACGGTACACGTGTGGGTTTTCTTTTAGGAAATCGAGAACATACTTTGTTGCAGCATTTTTTTGTTATTTAAGGTCGCATCAACATGTAAGTCATTAGCGACCACTATTGGTGTTAACGTTATGGTAACTGCGAACCCGCGACCCTTCGGTCCGAGATCGCTACGACACTGCCTTAGCGATGTTGGAGGTTTTCTTCTGCCTTTAATGGTTTAAAAACGGTTTTGTTTTGTGTAGGTACTCTTTCTTGCAGTGAGACGTTCTTTTTTCTCTAAATAAAGTTGTAATTTCACGATAACCAAGCTGTGTGTGGTATTGGACCGGGGCGGGAGAGGCAGAGTAATCTTTTTTTCCCTCGTACCGTTCCCAAAAGTCAGAAAAGTAAAATTATAGCACACTCGTAACAGAGTACGAAAGTAATTTTCTGCATTGAAGTGAGAAACGTTAGATGGTTATTTCAAGTCAATAGTGGCCACACTAGTACAGGTAACACCATCTTCGTAATTCGTAGTACAAACAACTAAACATGAAAACATTTTTCTGTCATTCTCAGATGTTTCACCTGTAAAAGTAGATACATTTTCCACATTTTTGCAGCACTATAAACGACCCAATAGAAAGAACATAGCACTCGCCAAAATAAGTTGTCATGTAAATGCAGTGCCTGAATGTGTTGAACAAACACAGCATCGTATGTGTTTGTATATGTATGTATATGTATCGTATATGTATGAGCCACTATTTTTTATTTATTTATTTTTTATCTTCAAGACTTATTTATTTGACTTATTTATTTATTTATTTATTTTACGTCAAAAAAAACAGTTAAAAACTGCGTATGACGTGCTATGGGGAAAAGTGAATTGTGTGCACATTTTCAAAATTCTGTGATCCCTACACTAAGTCATATACTACTTAAATTTGGAATTTTGAAAGGGAGAAAAAAAAACAAAAACTCCCATGTAGTAAAATCTATTTTCAAAAATAAATAAGCAATAAATTTTGAATTTTGAAAGGGAGAAAAAACAAAAACTCTCATGTAATAAAATCTATTTTCAACGATAAATAAGCAATAAATTTTGACTCTTGTTACTTCCTGCCGCGACAACATGGAAACGATAATTTGAATAATTGTATTTCCCACTGAATTCTAGAAGACGTGCACAGAAAATGAAGTTACATTTATGTCCAGAAGCAAAACAAGGGGCCATCTCAGCATTTGCTCAATGGATCAGGGAAACTGGACGAAAAGCCTGATCGAGATGGGGGTAAAGACTAAAGCTAATCTCAAATATGACGTAGCTAACCAAATCAACTGTTTACTTCTTCCACCAAGGTTATCAAGTCCTAGTACTACATGTAATTGTATCGTAAGAAATGACATTAAATGTTCATTAAAACTTGGCAAGCAAGAGATATTGAAAACACGTTGGATAAAAAATGCTAACATTAAAATCATTGGGGATAGCACAAGTAATATTTTAAACGCGTGTCTTAATATTGAAATTCAAAATTTAAATTCAGCTCAGGAAACTGCAAACACTTTTTAAAAATACGTTAAAGTGTAATATTTATTTGTATTTGTATATTTACAAATATATAGTTATTACTATATATTTATTATAATTAATACATTGAAAAATAATTGGTAAAATAATCAAGTTCTGGTTCACTTCGTTATGAAAATTCTTCCACTACGTGAAAAATTGCGAACATTTTTGTGACTGTGTTTATAAACATTCTGTATCCCCCCAAGATTATTAAAGTTTAATGTATGTAATAGCTGTGTCAATGATAATAATTAATTCAATTTTCTAAAATAAATATTTAAAAAGCTGACTGTTTATAAACACACACGAAAGAAGTCACTTCTACTCGAATAGCACAGGGGCCGGAAATTTGTTGGCACTTGTCATAACCGATGAAAGGGCACGTGAATTCAAATGTTCCATAATTTCATTTCATTACAAATTATCACCTTAGCATAATCGCCAGGTCATAATATTTGCTTCGAACCATTTTCAAAATAAGAAGGTAGTGACTAACGTATGTCTGATAGAGTAGCGCCGCATTAAATCAAATCAGTGAATGAGATGCGCAGCCAGAACCTAAACAAATCTAAAGAAAGCAAATAACATTGTAAATAAAATGTGATATGGAACACAAACCTCGGTAATTCCACAATTCAGCCAAAAACTTACTAATTCTCGAGGAATCCCTTACGCGCACAGCAGAGATTGCCACCCAACATTTTCACACCAAAGGTTGTGGCGTCATTCTGGACATCTCTACATGGTCTTAGTCTCAGTTATTAGTCTCTTTGTTTAAGTTATTAGTCTATAGTACATTCTATATTAGTCTTAGTCTAATGGTCCTATGGGTTTACGGTTAAATAACGATGGCCGAGATGACACGCCCGAAGCCCTTTTTTAAGGGAATTGCTCCGGCATTCACCTAATACTGATAAGAGAAACCACGAAAAACTACCGTTCAGAACAGGCGGTCACTAAAATTCTCCTCCTGGCAGCGGCTGAATTCGAACTAGCTATATAGCTGGCGTCGAAAATCCGCCTCCGTCGGCACTCGAACCCGAGGACCTCCCGTTCAGAGTCTCTGCAGAGACAGAGGTAATGCTGTCCCTGAGCCAAATTCAGGCGGTAACATAACTTATCTCAGCACGAATTACAATAGTACGTCAATGGACTGTATAATAGTACAGTCGATGGAATACACAACGCATCTGACCGCCGGCGCGTTTGTCGCACAGGGGTGAACATGTATGTACGGTGCCTATATATCTGAGTATTCCACCTGCGTATTGATACTTTATTAAATGTATTTTATTGTATGTTTACGTTTAATACATTTGCTCTCCCACACTTCGATGGGTGTATTATGAAACTTTTAGCAAATGTGTTCACATTTCACATAATGTGCCTGGTTTTGGTTTCTAGAAGTAATTGCACCATTTTCCTGATCGAATAACATGAATGACTCTCTCAAGAGCTACCGACAAAGCTGCATTGATTTTCCAAAACCATTGGCATGCTCCTTCCAAAACCATTGGCATCGGCGAGGTAACTTCCCATCTTCGTTCAATATGGTATCACCAACGTGATGTTTGGTAACGCTGACAGTTAATGCTCTTGGAGCCCCATTGTGCAAACGCATAGGGCGCCAATTGCGTGACATGAATTGACCGTGGCATAATCGTAATCGTTCTATCACCTACGTATAAAAACGTGGGCAGTCGGATATAGAGTCGGGTGTGTTTGAAAGGCAACACTTTCTCTAACTCTCGCTAGATAAGCCACACCTTCCAGGATTTTCTCTATGTTGTTCATTTACAATTAAATGTACGTGATGCGTTCTCATAATACTCATAAAATCATGGGTGCAACTTGAGGTCAAAATTTGGGCTATTGAAATGAATTTATTCTTTGAATATACGTTCTAATTGAATTCTAATAAATATACGAACAGAAAGAATAATTTTAAATTAATATAATATAATTACATAATACTACTACTAATAATAACAATAATAATAACGAATTTTCTGGAAGAGTGCAACCCCACACACATACATCGTAGAAAATACTCAGAGAGCCAATACTCGCTCTCGTTGGCGTTTCAGTGTTTCACACGTAGAAAAGAAATCGCCCGCAACGAGCACTTAACCTGGGTCTTCGTCGATAAGCACTTTGAGTTGAACTGTCAACGCTGATTGGTTGAAACGTTGAATCCTGGAAGCTGCCTCGAAACGGGCGGCGTTGCCTTCGCTCTTATCGGCTATATTTCCACTTATTTGTAATTGTTTGATATCAATGCTTGAAATTTATGCTGTTTAATATTAAAGTTTTAAAATGATTAACATTTCATATTAAAACATCTTCATGTTCATGTGATTGTGAAAACTGTCCCTCACTATCATTAGAGGCTTCCCACAGCCTAAGCCCCGTTTCTCGCGTATCTGCTATTTCTCGTGGTCGTAAAATACTTCACCATTCACCTCGTGTTGATAAATGTAAACTTCATCTTGCTTAAGTCCGAAGTGTGCTTCGAAGCGTGCTTCCTACTTCAGATTTTATTCACCCATTTTTGAATAAAGTGAACATGAACTCTCTTATTTGGGAATAAGGCAGATTCGGACTAGAGCTGTGATATATATTTCTGGGCCGACTTGCATAATGCAGAAAGCTGCTTCAGCTCTGCGCAAAGGTTTATCACAAGGAGTTCACATGGCATATGTGTATATTTTCAACCTGTGATTGTGGCATGGAAGAAAGATAAATCACCAAGTATCTCATATAATAATGTGAATGGACCTAACAAAGCCAAGTATAGTTGTCACGGTCGGTCGTCAATATCTCGTCTGGGATAAGGCAGTGAATAAATGACTCGGTCTCTTTGATTCATTAATTGATGATTCCAGGCGTGTCAACTTCTAAGGTCATTACTCCCGTAAGTGTAATGCGTGTTTTCCTCGGGAGGTGGCGGTGTTCTTCCTCCGCTGGATGGTGAAATCCGGCGCGGACCTACCAGTCTGCTAGCGAGGTTTTCCTCAAGCAGGTATCTCCTACGAGCGGGGCCCAACTCCAGTCGGGTCATGCTCTAAGCTCCCGACCGGTCTCCCGGCATATGTGATAGTGTAGTGCTTATAAGTGTAAGTGTGTATAAGAAAGGGACGAGGATAGGACAAGGAAGGGGAAGGAAAGATCGCCCGCGGTCCGACGCCCGTTTGTTAGGGTAGTGCTCCGGCATTCCCTTGATATTAATCGGGAAAACCACAGGAAACTACCGATCAGAGCAGCTAGTCACTAGAATTCTCCTCAAAACAGCGACTAAGCTCGGCCTAGCTATCTAGCGAGTATCGAAAATCCTGCCATCGTCGGGAGTCGAACCTAGGATCTCCCTGTCAGAGGCACTGCAGTGACATCAGTTTATGCCCTGAGCCACCCAATATATTTGTATAAAATAACGTGAACCCGATTGTGAAGAAATTAAGGTCAATGTTGAGCCAAAGGTCGCTTCATCGACGTATGTCTCTTCGGTGCTACTCCCAGTATAATGAACTCAATAGTATAATAACCGGCCCTAATGATTTGAGGCATTATCTTAAAAAACGAGTTTGTAGGTTCTGGAACCCTGCACGATATGTAATCAAGGGAGGAAACGCTTCAGTGTGACATCTCACGTCATTGGATTGTCAAAGAATCTCGGCCAAATGCCCAGCAAAATTAAATCCGTTGACATTGTCCACCCTAATCAGGTCGCATATTCGCTCAGACAGGGAACGACTTACGCCTTACGACATACGTACGATCATTTTTTTTAATGAGACTGTTGCTGTGACTTTGATGGTGAGAATGAGAGTCAAAAATTAATTGGTAGCGTTGAGAGTCTATGCAGTGCCAAATTCTAAAATCTCAACAATGTACCCTGTCGAGGTGTATCAAATTACCGGAGTCTGGAAAGTGGACAACATTAACATGGTAAATAAATCACAACTAAAAAGTCGTTAGAATTATTTCAGTTCAGGAACTTAGAAAAGACTGAAAATAAAAATATATTGCCATTTGATTTTGCACCCACTTGTACGAGAATTTATTAATTTGTTATTACCTGCGAAATTGAATGAATAGATAAATAATTATTATTATAACAATGGTAATAATAATAATAATAATAATAATAATAATAATAATAATTACAATTTTAAGAAGAAGAAGAAAAAGGAAAATATCACATTAACTAACCAACTATTGCCTAATTGCTGAGCAGATGTTTCCTTAGACTAATGACGTTATGTTGGATTCACTATATGAAGAAGCTTTGAAAGCGAATGTAAGAAAAAGAGCAGTTTCCCAATAGATGTCAATATGGATGCCAGACACAGAAAATATCTACTATGTTACATCAGGATGCACACATTTCTCGGGTACTGGTTATCGTGAGAGTAAAACTCTTTCAATTAATTGTAATGGATTCATTATAACGGAGAAAAATAAACAAATTCAATTGACCGAATGAATAGTTAAAAGTAACAATCGATTAATTGGAATAAAGAATCCTTCTGTAGGTCGTCATGAATTCATTTTTGACATAATTTAAAAGAAGGACGAAAACAAGGTTGAATAGTGGTAGATAGTTCGCATTGTCTTCTCCATCCATTATTTGTGGAGTTTAAGCTTTAAATGTCCAGACATATTTGAGATATTTTCTGATTTTAGCTGCTTTCCACATTGCTTACATTTCACTAAATCATTCAGTAAAACTGTCCCATACCTTTTTTGAAGCCATTACAATTTTAAAATTCAAATAAAACAATTTCAGTAAAATAACAAAATAAATTTCAAAAACTTTCAAATAAAACTGAATTTATGAAGGCTACTAACGGTTAACTACAGAACGGTTTAAACCAAATATATGTTCTTTCCTTTACAGAACATTGGTTATCTTGTAATCATCTTAGCATTTTTCAATTTCCAAACTTTTAACTTGCAGGTTATTGTTGTAGGGAATTTATTGAGGGCCCTGTAAATGGAGGTTCTTGTATTTACGTTGGAGATGATATCGATTCTATCTTCTTAACGGAAAGAAATGTGCCGTTGAAAATGTTTTTGAAATATCTATTGTACATCTTCCAATGCTGAAAATTTCTTACTTTGCATCTATAGGTCTCCAACAATGCGAGCGATAATATCACTTTAGTAGAAAACTATAGATAATTCTAAAGAAAGTCAGCAATCGTTCTTTTGAATCCATTGTTGTACGCGGTGATTTTAACTTTAACTAAACCAAAAGGTATGAAATTGAAACGAACGGCTTTGGATACAGTGACCACGATGCGCAAACTCTTTCAATTACAGGAAATGCAATCGCTGGCAACAAATTATACACCTATGTGTATATTGTTTACTAAAAGTAAATAATTCATAAACTATTTGCTGCAGGAATTATGAGTCGCAGTTTACAATACCGTTGATACGAACCATATAATTATAATAATTTTTTCTACGCTTTCATTTCACTTTAATACGTGCTTTTCTCTTACGAAAAGAAAATTAAACTTTTTACGAAAAAGTAAAACTTGGATAACACATGGGATTCATTGCTAAAAATTGGAGTTCTTTTTCAATGTATGAACTTTCTGTTTTTTTAAGTCGAAATTTATGAATAGAGAATGGTTATTTTAATTTGGTCCGACGTAGAGTTAATGGATTGATCTTATTTAAAAAATAATAATAATAACTATATATTTGAATAAGTTTTATTACACCCAATGAGATTGAGAATTAGTAATTATATATATATATATATATGTATGTATGTATAGTTAGTTAGTTAGTTAGTTTAAAAAGTTTCATTATTTTCTGACCATTTTGTTGAGAAGCTAAGAAGCTAAACTATGAATGAATCCTGGTCATTTTTTCCTATACGAATCATATTTATTTAAAAACAGCAAATAATAACAGATAAGTTTTAAAGTTTGTGTGTTTCTTCATAAACATGCAAGATATTGTCAAATCTATTCCAAAGTAAGAATTTAAAATTTGAATATGATGTTTAATTTTTTTTTTGGTTATATGTGATGTTCATGGAAACAATATTTTGATTGTAAATCAGATGCGTAATGTCTTCATGCTCCTTTTAAAACGCGTATAAAGCAAATTCAAAATCTATTAAAAATACTAGAATATTTTTTAATGGATTATATTAAGGCAAATGATTAATTTTTAAACGGTTACGTTTTATGTTCGCTGAAACAAGCTTCCGCAAATTAATCGAAAAGATGAATGATAAATACATAAGTATTGCGATTATAAGTCAAAATATCTTTAAATTGAATAATTGTTTTTACATTGCCACTTAGAATGATGGTTTTAAAGATCCTATTGTCCTTTCGTGTAAGATTATTATTACTAAATAATGCACAAAATGTCTTCAATCCTTTCGACTCTTTCCTATTCCAGATCAGATAAGAGTTTAACCAATAGTCCGATTGAAGTGAAAGTTTTATCTACGGCTTGAAGCTATGTCCCCAGATTTGTGTACATAGTCTACAAACAAAACAACGTACGACTACTGTGAAAACAGAGATGCTTTTGGTGCGGAAAAGAGATGAATGCTAGTGACTTCATCATTCGCCAGACAGACTGCTAGCCTTTACGCCTACCTCATGTCGAGAAGTCGGAGGCCAAAATGAACGAGTGCGACTGCTGCGACACAAAGACAATGAATTGGAGAGCGGGAGCTCTTATCACCTCTTCTTGAGCGGCCCTCGTACGTGTTTATTTGTGTTCCTCGCGAAGACATGTCGAGAAAGTCTTGGTTCGATTCTTATCGTACAGTCGTCAGTGCCTGCAATGAGTTATAAATTATGTGAGTGTATCCGCTGTGCCAGCCCGGTCTTACGCTACGTTTGAGAATAATGTGCATGATCAGGAGTTTTGGCGCCACCTCGCCTTCGCACGTGTGTTATTAGTATGAGCTGTATAGAACAAGGCACACGATCGCGTAACAGAAACGAAGACATGTTGGCCTTATGTGACATCCTCGAAATACAGTTTGTTTGGCGAAAACGAGTTTTATGTTGGAGGGAATATCTTCCAAAAATACCTTATGACATGCCCATGTAACTCTGCTAGGAAAGTTTTAGAGAACAGTCAGTTGTTGGATCAAGGGTGAAATTGTTCTAACTTCATAAGGTTAGTTTGATTTCATTTTATGCCTACAGGAAAATGTGCATTAATTAGTACTTCAGTTAGTTGTGGCCAGAAATTTGTGGTGTCATATTTTAATATATTTTTTCTAAATTCAGACAGCTGTCTGTCCGACATGAAATTGCGTAGGTAGACTATGGCACTGTAATGAGGTAATGTTTGGAGTAAAAATATTCTGAAACCCATATAGGAAAACAGTGAAGCTGCTTTTATGTTCGTCAGCGCATTCAAATGAACATAGAAACTGCTACAGAATGTAATGCAAACCAGAGCTCGTAAGATTTACGACATTGCCGGCATTATACAGGAAGATTTATAAATACTTAACAATGACTGCTAAAATGTTCATATTCCTGGAAAAGGAAACACAGATTGGTCATTTTGAACAATGAAATGCTCATATTTACAAATGAATAAGACACCCTAATATCTAACTGGATAATCATGTTTTTTTATTTGAAATGTATAATTGTTTCTTCAATTCGTCTTCAATGATATTTGGCTTTGATTAATTTAATTTTTCTAGGGTAGTCAAAATATTTCAAGATTTCACTTTTTGAAACATTAAAATATATTCACAAAGCAAAAGTAATTCTGTTGCAAAACGGTAATCTGTCTTTTAATGGGTCCTTTTCTGTATCCGAGGAACAAGTATAAATAATCTATTTGAATGCGTTTTTTAGAAAATAATGGAATGTAATTGCCTACATTTCAGGCAAATGTACGAGAAAACCACTCACCTTCGTGAAAAATTGTACATACATGACGTTATTTCAAGATCTGTCAGCTTTTTCAAGATACAAGTATAGTCTTTCAACAATAGGTTTCATTAAGGAAAAATATTTGTCTTCAAAATTGTAGTCGTAAAATGACACCGAACAAATTAAAAAATTTTTGAAAATTTTGGAAAATTATAGATTTCAACGAAAATGCCTTCCGCCATTCGCCAAGCGTTTGTGCGCTGATAAGGCTCAATCAAAAAAATTGGTGTTATTATTGAGAAAAATTGGTAAATGTTATTGAGGCTTCATGACCTCTTGTACCTTCAAAAATTCGAAATCGATCGGGGAATCTCAATTTTGGAGAAAATCATGTGAACGATTTAGGCGCCAACGTTGACCACAAACAGACGGCAGGAATGCAGACGTTTTGCCATTAAACAATTTCTTAAAAAAATTGGAAAATATTAATATTGCAAAAATAGAATGTTGATGATGGAAATTTTTTATTGAGTGAAATATGTTCTAAAATTTAGGTCTTTAAATACGGTTATGTTCAATGTTTTGAAAAAGCTAATAGTCGCTTAACTTCTGCTTGAAATCAGTGCAATTTATTTCAAAAAATCTCAATAAGACTCCTAATATATTCTTTATTTTTGTCCTCGGATAGAGTTAAAGACAGTAAGAAATTTGTGCAGGTCTCATTTTCGTTGAACGTTCTGAATTTTCGAAAACTGCAACTGTTAGAATAATCGCGAAAATATATCTTGTTGTAGCACCACTAGTTTTCTTCCTGAATTTGCGTGAAATGAGTCACCCTGAATAGCTAGAATCTATATAAAGATGGTTTAATGAAACTTATACAGCTATATTTTCTTTTATTAAATAAATTGCTTCATAAGCGGATCGAACTGAAACACCTATTGCAATATTTTTAGATATTTCGAAAGCTTTTGATGCCATTGAGCAGAAACATATGTTTCAAAATTACCTTCGTACGGAATTCGTGGCATTCCCAAGACTTTATTCTTTTGTTCATTAGAAATGAAAGAACCGTTCTGTTTGGAGGTTGATATCACGAATACTATTTTCCCCCTCCAAAAAGCAAAACAATAAATGGTACGAATGCAGATTTTCAAATTGGTTTCATAATGATAAAGTAGTAGTAAAAGATGCGAAAACCCGGTTCAATACAGTTTTGCATTTCAAACAGACAATCCGATATTGAAAATGCACAATATGCAACTTGCTAATGTTGTAGGGTAACATTACTGTGGCACTCAAATCAGTCAATCCAGAAATGGAATATCCAGGTAAATGAATTTGATACCAACTTAAGTCCATTATGTTACGTATTCAGAATTCTTTTAAATTCAGTCATCCTTCATGCTGCTCGTGGCGTGTATTTTGCGAATGTACTATAGTCTAGCCTGAAATATGCCATAATATTCTGAGGGAGCACATTGTTTAGTACCCATACGTTTAGAGTACAGAAACAAATGTACGAATAATAGGCAAATCCCATCCGCCTGATTCCTACAAGCCTTTCTAGGTTGAGTTTGGAATCCTACTATTGTCTTGCCTGTTTATTTACCATAGTTTTTGTCAAAACTGACTTGTTTAAGGGTGGTATATTATATTTTAATACACTTATTACAATTTATAATTACATAACACACACCCTAAGAATGATATTAATCCAGTCTCGTAGGAATAATATTCATCAGGACTCCTCACTACATGCAATCCACATACGGATGAAAGTTAATTCACAACTCATTGCCATATTTTCTGTTACATAACTGTTTTTGTACGATTGGAGAGTATACTAAACATAAAAACGAAAATAATTTTTTTTCTTAGTAATAATAACATCAGATATTTGTTAACATTTTTAGTGTAAAATTTTAAAAGACTAAATATGCCTATAGCAAGTTTTGTACTTCAGCTTTTAGGTCAATAATCTGCATCTCGATCAGATTTTCCGTCCAGTTTTCTTTGATCCAATGCTGAGATGGCCCCTTGTTTTGCTTCTGAATATAAATGTACGAGGGCAAGTCAATAAGTATCTGTACCGTTTTTCTAATCGTCTATAGGTTGACTCTACAGCTCAGAACTTACCAGCCTCAAGATGACAAATTTCACTTTCCTAATGATAAATTTCAGAGTTATCACCTAATGTTCCCTTGAGGTGTTGCGAGGATGCACCACTTATCGTTTGCACAAAAAACTGGTTTCCGTAATCCGTTTACTATGATCTGATTGTGTACCAAACGCTGAAATTCTTTGACAACTTTCAGCACATGTGGGTACGTTATATTTCATTGGCGGGGACTTAACTAGTGGATTAAACCATTCAAATCAAACAATCTTGCAGGATCTGAAATGCTCATGAAGTCCAGCCTCACACACTTTTGATCCCCATTTTGAGCAAGTCACAGCCCTGATTCTGAATAATCGATGAAGTGGCACATCACTCTGATTCTGCGTATGAGAAAGTGGAGATGGATTGTCGAAAGACATTTTTGTGACGACCTGCGTCCTGCAACGATGTTTTGTTTGATAGACGTCCTGTATCCATGTCCCGCCGCTCAAGCTCTTCAAATTCTGCATTTCGAGGTGTAAGAGCATCCCGGGTACAGTTACAATCTGATCACGTCTAATTACCATATGTTTGGTCCATTTAAATGAGCATTAAGAGGACAAAGATTTTCCTCCGACCTACAGGCGAGGAAGCAGTGCATCGCTGGCATCTAAAATCATTCACTTCGGGGAATAACATTTGCAAAAATATTCCCCGATCGACCTCAACGAACGCCTTGCGAGTTAGAAACGGATATTTGGATTTTGGGGGTAATTTTACATGAACCTCAACATTTGCAAACTTTTCTCCAAAAATTACTCCAAATGTACACTTAAAATAATGCTCCACGCTTAAAACAATGGCGGAAGTCTAATTTTCATTAACATCCTTGATTTTTCGAAAATTGCAAAAGTTCATAATTTTTTCGCCATCTTCCTTCGACTACAAAATTGAAGATTTTCTTTGCTTAATTAAGAATTGAATAAAATCTGTGGTTAAATCTTATTTAGGTCGCATTTAGCTGTCTGAAATAGAATTCTAGCGGCCAGCTACTCTGATGGGCAGTTTTAAGAATTGTTTGATTACCAGGTAAATGCCTGATCAGACCTTAACAATCGGACCAGGTACCGTGAGCAATCTTTCCTTTCTCGACCTTCTCCCCTCCCCTCCCCTTTCACACATACACATACACTTACACGTATGACACAGACGCATCCACTATGATACACACACTCTTGAAAATGATTGATTAATGTTTTCTTGCACGTCAAGAACTATAGTAAGTAGTCTCCTTAATTTAGTGAAGGCTTCTTATGCCTGGAGGTGGTGATGCTCCTCCACAGCTGGGTGACGATATCTGGCGCCGATCAACATTTTAACTTGCGGGGGAATTCCTCCTCCAGTTATCCCCCCCCCCCCAACGGCGCACCGTCCCATCCGATACAAGCTCTAAGATCCTGACTGGTGTCCAACACGTGTGGTAGAATAGTGCATGTAAGTGTAAGTGTGTGTAAGGGGAGAGAATAAGACAAGGGGAAGTCCGACGCCTTCTGAAGGCCTCCTGGCCATCCTGGGACAGTGGAGCGGACACACAACTACGGCGGCTATACGGCAGGCAGCTGCAACTGATACAGCGCCAGACGATGTTTGAACTGAAGCAGGCACAAGCCTAGTAAGCCAACCTAGTTGCCGTTAAGATGCATGGCTGTGGAAAACAGCTCCAGCCGAGAGTAGGTCAGCGCCGGATCTCGCCTTCCAGCGGGGGAAGGTCACCTCCACGTCCCGATGAAAGACATGCACCACACGTAAGGGAATAACGACTTTAGCAGTTGGCTTGCCAGGTATCACTAACAATGAAGACATCAATCGGTAAGGCACTGACCTGTTCGTGACAAGGAAGAGGAAGGAACGTTCGCGGGCGATTCTTGTCCCGTGTGTTAGAGTACTGCTCCGAAATTTCCTTGATATTGATCGGAGAAACCAAGAAAAATTACCGATCAGAGCGGGCGGTCCGCTAGAATTCTGCTCTCAACAGCGGCTGCATTGGATTCGGTTAAATAGCTAGTGTCGAAAATTCACCACTGTCGGGACTCCAACCCTACGACCTCCCTGTGAGAGTCGCTGCACATACAGCTCGAAGCTAAAATCAGCCGGTATTAGAGAAAATATTTACTTCTTTGGACGAGTATGGTGGATATATGAGGTATCTGAAAAAATAGGCATGTTCACAATCGGCAATTAATGAATTTTTATCATGTCTTATCAAAAGCGTATTTTTGTACGAAATCCAAAGTTACAAGCCAAAAAGTCTCCAACATGTAGCGAAATATTTGCGACGCCGTAGCTGTATGCTGCGTGTCCACACTTCGGCTAATTAATGAACAATATAAAACATGAATCGGCTTGTCCAAGAGCGAACTTTATCGATGTATTCAAACAATTGCGCCGTATGGAAGGTAACGCGTAGGGACTATCATAACGGCGTTCCCCTTCAAGTACAACCTTGTCTATCAGCCCCGCGAGTTTCGCCGTGGTGCGTTTCATACGTGTTTTTTTCCTCACTGGATCTCCGCATAGCGTCCGCTACGCAGTACGTCGATTACGCCGTGAAAAGCGGGCCAACGCGGATACCTCACAATTGTGGAATGTGTTCTGACGACAAAAAGAGAGCGAGAGCCACACTCAATCGTCCCAGGGCGAGAGGGAAGGCGCCACGCCGGCGCCGGATGTGTCGCAAGACGAGGCCCAAGTGACCGTTGGGGAGGCGACATGCGTCACACCGCGGTCCTTATATAGTCAGGAGTGCGCAGCATCCTTTTGCAAAGCAGCGGCAAGTTTTGCTTTTGGGAAACCTTGACGCGACGCTGTTGCGAGGTCATCTGGGTGAACGGGATATCGCATGCTTGCGGGTTATGAGCGCCAGGCTCATGCCAGACAATAGACTCGTATAGCACTGGCAGATGCTAATGGGAATAAATGCTCCAGTATGGCTCATAGATGTATACAGGACTCGGCGGCAGGTTCATGAAATCTCCTTGGCTGCGTGAAAACGTGGCCTGCCAAACATCTGTGCATACGGGGTTGCCTAATAATAAGGCGCAAATGACGTATGTGTAAATGCATACGACTTCGTATTTTTCCGTTGTATGAAATTTCTTACTACATATTCATTGACAAAATGTGATCATTTTCTTCCCCCTGCCTACCATGTATGTTTGTAGCATTTATTAGAGACAGCCTACATTTTGTGAATAAACTACATGTTTATGAAAACAGTTTTGCCAGTGATTTCTGCAACCAACGACGTCACACCGATCTATGAGTCCCGTGAGGCATTAAATATTCCCCGGAGTCAATAAAACCAGAATAATAAAAAAACATGAATATTACATTAAATGAAACATTGCTGTGGGATATTTCCTGCACATTCCCATTCAACTGAAGAATCCATGAACCCATTTCGGTATGAATCTCTCTCGGCAAACAAAATATTTTCGCGTACGTATAATCAGTGTCACACATTAACCACAAGTGCAACCTTTTGACAGTGATTGAATTTGGATGAGAACTTGGAGATTAGATGGAACTTGGTTCAGACGACTATGGGTGCCACTTCATGCTGTGTCACGCCGATCTGGATACAGAAATCCAGACCTCTCTTTTTGACTCTTTGCACGAAAATTAATAAATATTTTTGATACATAAACAGTTCGTTCATTAAGCAAATAGTATTTGTAATTCAGCATCACACTGTATAGGCTTTTATTCTGGATATATGATACGGCTCAAGTCCGAAATATGACTAATTCGCGAATTAGCTACATAATTTGCGCATTAGCCAGACGATGTGAATAAATCTGTAGGAATGATAAAGAATGCATCATTTTGGACATCATCTAGGTAATGTTGGAATTAGCTACAGGACGATGGCTAAAGTAAGGTGACTGCTTGAGTGTGAGGCATTATCTTTTTTTTTCGCGATAAGTATTTCGGCGTAAAAATGCATTGGAAATTATGCATTGCACAAAATCACGGGTGTTTGATGTAAATTGTGTAGGCCGAAGTGGGAGCCCCTTCATCCTAACTCGAAAATACATAGCAAAGCGTCAGTTAAAGTATATAACACGTTTAATTTAGGTTAAGTGTCATGTAAATAGATATTTGTGTTTGGAAGCTGTTTCTAATTCGGATTTTATCCATCCGTTTGGGGTAATATGAATATTAACTGGTTAATTTGCGAATTAGCAAGATTCGTGGATAACCGATGGGAATTTATATTTAAAATTACATTATTTTGTGTGATTATGTGAATAAAATTGTAGTTATTTGAAAACAAAATATATATTGAAACATACGTACCTCTTTGATCAATATTATAAAATTTGACTCATTTCGGACATCATCCAAAGGGTTAATAGTTATACAACAATAAATGATGAAAACTATTCTTGCATTCTTGTATTCTTGAATAGTCTAAAAACACGACCATATCGCCTGATAAAATCCAACGATGCCGGGATTACAATAAGCTTTTGTTGCTAGAAAACTAAGTAGTAATTGGACTTTTACAAAGGCCAATGCAAAAGCGCCGTTGGACATGAGAGAGATCATGTGGTGCTCCGTCAATCGGCAAAAAGACTGCAATGAAACAGGAACATCTTGTTAGGCGTTCCATCAACTATTGTTGCCCAATTAGCGAACGATGTTCGTTTGTGTGAACTGTTTGTGCACATTCCATTTTAAGAACTGCAATTGATCAGAATGTAACAACAAAATAGACAATTCTACGGGGATAAAAAAAACAGAGAAAATGCTGAAGGTTTTTGCCATTTCAAGATTTTTACCGGTAAAAGGTCGATCAAATGTAAAAAAAAGAAAAACGTTGCAAATTAAATTGAACTTTAACTTTGTGTCATCAACCAGTCTCCGTGTCTTTCATATTTGTACGTTCCAGATCTATTTTGCCTGTTTCGTTTTAAGGTACTGAATGCCGTAAGCGATTTACTTAACATTTTCGGTATTATAAAATGCAAGAAATGAAAAACATTGCACCTTCTGACAGCTCAGGATAAGCGATAAGGCGACTGGTCTTTACAAATATTAACTAAACTAGTATTATATAACTAAAAAAGAACGGGATTTTATTTTTATGATGAAAAATATCAATGTTGGTCTCATGACGGTTGGTCGTTTTACATAGGCTCATGATCAAAGTTTAGTCAAGATATGTTTAAAATGAAGAGACTACAAACGATGCTTAGCGTTGGTTTGTGTTCGATTAATAGACATTATAATGAAAATTTCTTTGTTTCGTATTTGGAATGTTGTTTCATTTTTTAACCCTTTATCAGTTAGATAAATTAATGTGCACTGAGATAAACATTTAACGTCTACTAATGCTTAAGAACATTATTGAAGAAATTATGACAAAATATTAAATTGTACGAAGAAAACGTGCGACCAAGCTGAAATTCGTTAGGGGTGGTAACTGAGGCCAGTTAATGGCTAACTAACAACTATTTAGGAATGGCTGAGAAACAATTTCCCCGGAACGTCTAGAGAGGGGAAAAAAGAAGAAAAGTTATGAGATGTGCGCAATTGCTAATTTCAAGCGGAATGAAATAAAAATGATTTTGTCTGTCCGGGAATTGGCTTTATGTGATAATGTATGATTACGTAAGATTTTACGTATTATTTTATATTGAAACCAAAAAAATCCTTGAGACATGCTGTTTTTTTGAGAGGGCCACATGTCGCCCTCAACTCCAGGCGTAGGTAATAAACAGAGCCAAGGCCTTGGAACACTGCCAGCTGTCAAAAGTCGGATTAATTCAACCCTAAAATGCTAAATACATAGACAATTACTTATTAAGCTTTCTTGAAATTTGGTGGTATCTATTCCTTCATAACAAAAAGGAGAAGTGTGGTGATTATGAAATTTTATCACTTAAAGAAGAAGACATCTCGTCATTACAAGCATTATTGGAGGATAAAGCTTTGTGTTGTTTAAAAATGCCTTATGATCCAATAAATACTTGCTACGATGAAACTACACCCTTAAAGAAGAAGTACTTTTTTAAGGAATCTATTCTTTTGAAATATTGTAGAATTACTTACGAATGTGTAACATCAGTCACAGCATACACTCCAAGGAAGCATATTTCCGAATCTCAGATACCTGCTCATGACAGCCACAGAATTTAATTTTAATTAGGCACCTTTCGAGTTTCCTCATATTTCAGTGGTCAAGTACCAAACGCTGGATGATTAAAGTTTGAATTCGAATGACAGCCGGTCCGAAGCTATAGAATCATTTTTTGTCAGATTTTCGCACGTTAATGTCATCCGAAATAAATTGACCAAATGTATTTCTTTCCCATTTTATAATACTGTTCACTCATTCATAGTTGGCTTTACATTGAATCTCGATGGCCGTATATTCTTTTTTTTATCTCCATAGTCGCGTACCTTATTCCGTAAGCTAACTCCCAGTGAGATTTTGAACATATTTGGCCTCAAGAGCTTGAGGGAGTACAGAATTAAAGCAAATTAGTTTTTTCATAAAACGTTTAACAATGACTTTGTGACCAAATACATTTTTTTCTCTTTGCTTTCGTGTTCAGGCTAGAAACATTCGTCTGAAATCTTTTTCATTTTCTCAGACCTCGCCTGTCACTTATCAGACGGTACTTCTACATGACGCCACTATTAGTTCTCTTACTTCCAAAATATATATTTATTTCTCTTTTCAAATCTTATCTACAGTGTTCTCTCACCTTCTTTGGTTTCTGAACTTCAATACATGCTCTCTTTTTCCTCTTATTAACAGTCGGGATAGACACTTTATGTATTTAATTTATACTTGTTGCTATTAGGGTAGACTCGGGTAATACGAACTAAGGAGCAATAACAGCCTTTCAGAATTTTGATGTTTGTAGTGTGCTGGAAAGTGATTATTTAGTGCGAGAATTGGCAGCAGTGTTGCCAGCTACCTACGACGGACGCCTTGCAGCAGACAACGTTCGTCAGTTCTCTATTGTGCGTAGGAATGAGCAGAGTGACTGCCCTTCTCCAGCGCGTTCTAATTAGAACAGACTTCTCCTGCACACTACTTCGCTAACAAGAAAATGTCCAGAATAAAGCTTAACTGAGTAAGTCCTTCATTAAACCGGAGATTACACTGTTGGCTTTCGACTGAAACATGTGCGCAAAATACTGGGTTTATAGTTATAATGTTTGTACAATAAACAATATAAATGGGTCACCTAAAAGAAACGGACAATTGAAGAATTTAATTCCAAAGTGTCTTAAGTTTATAAGGTGGCAAAACACAAAAAACAAAATTGTTATTTTCACGTAGTAAATTTTAAAATAGGATTATAATTCTGAGATATCTTTGTTTATAATCGCATTTTTAATATAGACCCTACCACTCTCCAAAATTCCTTACAATTAAAAGTGGTAGAAATAGCGTCACAATATCTGAAGTTAAGACGTTTTGGAAGAAAAAATAATTTCAGGATAGTTTATATATGTCAACAACCTAGCTTGACACATATAAAGTTTGCAATTTATACATTTTAATTAATCTTAAATGGACGTAACTCAATATATTAGTATTCATCATCAAATGAGTTACCTATTCTATTTGTGGCACTTGTGTATATGACTTTGTGCCAGAATTGCATTGGATATGCTGCTCCGTATTACCTAATTTGTCTAAAATGGACTTAATATATTTTATCATACCCTCCTTTTTGGAATTTATTTTACTTGTAGGATAGATACCATCAGTAGCATATTTACGCCGTTTTGCTTTGCCTTTAGCTCACTGTGAAGTAAACTTTTTCTCAATGTTCGTCCAGAGGGACAAAATATTTCTTCAAAACTGTCCATTGGTTTCTTGTTTTTCAAAGAAACTTAAAGAAACAAAACACTTACTATCATTCCCAAAATCAACACAAGGGAACAAAAGCGCCATGGACGCAGCCACGATGAGTCACGTGCCTTTCACGAGCCTCCATGGTGGCCAAGTACCAGAAGACAGTTTGAAAATAAACAGTGGAGCAATATCAGACACAAAAAAAAAAGGGTTTCCAAAACATTACATAGATGCTAAGAAAAATTTATGAATTAAACATTACATTAACATGATTCTTCAATGTATAAAACCATTACGCGGAAATAGAAAATGAATTATTATGTGAAACTCTCTTCCTTTTCTACAAATTAGTCTAGTGAGTAGCTGAGGTACATTTCAAATATGTATAAACCACATTAGTTACTACTCGCGCAACTTTTCTTGAACGATGACCTTGCTTCCCCTCCCTTGAGCAATAAACAGTTGAACGCAAAACCTTGCAGCGAGCACTGATGACAACATTCCAAGCATTAAAACTTCGTTGGCGCGTAATAAAAGCTGGTCAAAATTAGTTGTTTTCATAATCGAGAACTTCTGTTCAGCTTTATTACCATTATTTGAAGAAATTGCTGGGGTAGATCCAAGTCCTTCAAGGGAGGCACTTAAAACTCTTATTTAGTGTCCCTGCTGTTGCCTACCCAGAGCGATGACCTGGCCGCACACGTAGCAGATTGACTTTCATTTTCCAGAGGTTGGCATTACTGTAAATACTCTAGTGTTCGACTTTGTAACTAATACCCCCACTCCGCTCGCATTTCTTCAATCTATCGTTCAAGAAAAGTTGCGCGAGTAGTATATGTAAATTAAAAGTTTTAAATCCAACAAGTTATTGGTGTTTCCACTATGATATGAAAGAAGTGTTTCATTTTTGCTAATATTCGTGTATTTCGTAAGAATTTTATTACCATGAACAGTTCCCAAGATCATAAAGTTTATATCAGATTATCTACGGGACTTTTACATAAAAACTTGTATAATGAATTTTTTTTGTCATGTAACTAAACTTTATACACTATTCATTCCAAACAAACATAATTAAACTGTTCGCTCCACATATCCACCCCACTGAAACGGCGGAAAAGTCGTCTCGACCCGATGCACGTGTGCGGAGTTGCCACTGACGTCATCGGTACGGACGCCACGGCACGTCGGAATGTCCATAAGACCTCTCCTTTCGACCTTTTTCAAACGGCGAAAGGTCCTTATCGTTCCGTCCAGACCTAACAACCTAGGGCGTGGACCCTTACGGGAAACAACGAAATCAATGTTTAAAAAATCCCATCCGTACCGGCCCCGTGTGCTCTAGGCTTAAATTGGACCGCACACGTATTTCTATGCATTTGGATTAAACAAGATAGCTCTAATGATTGTGGCTGCTCTAATGGGACTGTTAGTCAATTTCCAGTGAATAGCCATAATTTTGATTAGCAGGATCAATGATACCGTGTCTTACTATTTTTGTGATCTGCATCGTAAGCCATTGCGTGCAGAGGGAGTAAGTAATTACAGCTTTTATGCTTAACGTTTTAAGCTTTTTGAACAAACAAATGCTGAATTCAGCACATTAAAACTGCGCATTGATTCTTGAAATTACTTATGAATTTAATGTTAAAATGTTTTGAATTTGGCAATATTTTTCAGAAGTTTAAAAACGTATATTCAAATATTGAATACAAAATATTCAAGAGTGAGTTTTCCAAAAACATTTTCTTGCATATTCTTGACCAATTAACAAAATTTATATTTTAGTCGTAAGGAGGTAACGACATTTGGATTTAGAAAATTGTTCAGAATTATCGTTAACATTTTTTAATTATATTTCATGCCGTTGCCATTTTTTATTTAGTGGCATCTATTTGTTGAAAAGAAAAACTCTATACAAATATATCTTTCAAATGCAATCAAGCATTCGAAAGCATTCAAGCGTACTTTTGAAAACTTATTAATGTGAAAACGGATGACAACGAGAGTCATCTTCAGTAAGTGTGCATTACCAGTCGCCTTATCTGAGCTTTAGTGTAATAAATATCAATATTACCTAGGTCCTTAATGTTGCTTCTGAATACCGCGTGTTCTCAAATTCTCTTTAAATTCTAGGAAATAAAAGACTGATATAAGCATACTTCCTTGTATCTGAAAATATGTTAGGATAACAGGATGTAATTTCTTATGGATTCGCAATATTTCGAGAGTAATCCAGGATTCAGTGTGCTATATGTACTGGGCCAAGAAATTATTGCCTTATTTTCTATTGCTAAACCTATAACGCCTAGATAAACAGAAAATGGAATAGAAAACTCCACATTTTCAAACCCGCGACCTCTGGGACCAAAACGTGAGTTGATATGAACTATAATCATCTCTGCCATCTACGCCACCTCTCCGAATATTAACAATCTTAATTAAAGTGTGTAAAAGACAAGTTCGTTTGAAGACAAACGTGAGTACGGACACGGTTATGAACATGATCACGGGCGTTAATACTAAACACATTTTTAAGACCAATGTTTAGATAATTTAAGTAATCAATATAAATTACATAATCTAAAATAAATATGAAATTATTTATAAATAATAATTTAACAACTGGACTTACCCAATTTCTATGACGTACATTTATGCAATTACAACTTCATGACAGGAATTCCTTTATAATTTGAAGCACATCGTGTTACCTTCCGACTGCTTTTTTCGTAAATTCAGTTTCATTTAAGTAAAAAACAACAACACCGTTCATGATATGAAGACCTTAGTATTCTTAAGCATCAGATGACATGGCCATACGTTCCGAGATAGAAAAGCCAATGATTGCATCTGCTGCATGGAGAGATGAGACAGAAATGCCTGACCCACCCCACTCTAGTGCCTAGGGCGATCTCATATGGCGAACGATTAAAATGCCTGTGATAATCACTGAAACATTTGCTATGCTATATAACGAGCTTAGTGATGACACTCCGATGATTCCTTCTTACTCAATGCTTTCGCTACAACCAAATGTAACACAAAGTCTTATGATATGACAGAAGTGTACTTAAAGTTCCTATCCACTCGTATTAAAAGGCTCGTAAGGCACCGGTATATTTTCAAGGATAAATAAGCATATATTCGCGTAGGATGAGACAACATTTTTAAACATCAACTGTTGCCTGACTGCGAAACTTAACATGGCACCAATCGGTCTTTTCAGAATTCGAATCACTCTGGAAAGTCTGATCCTGACGACAAAATCAGCTGAGTGATAGTGATAAATGTATAGTTTGAATTTTTTAAATAAATTATAAAGGTGAAACTAATGCAATATTTAGTGAATCCAATAAATAAGGCATACAAGTAGTCATTTTTACTTTCTCACTTTACTTTGTAAAAACAGAAAGTATTGTAATCGTGTGCCGGATGTCAGCGAATTTTCGACCGAAAAATTCTTTTAGCAATATGCCAGAAACGAAAACGTGAATAAATCTTGTTCATATATTAAATACAGTAAATTATACACTAAATCATACAGTAAATTACTTCCTTTATCACATTGCGTAGTCAGTATCCATCTTTCCTGGGTTAAACAGTTCAGATGATCTTCTCCAAAATTGATATTCTCCGATCGATTTAAAGGAATTCTAGTCTCTGTGAGTTTGAAACGGATATTTGGATTTTGGATTTTTGGGGTACTTTACATGACGCCTCAACATTTTAAAAATTATTTCAAAAAACGGCTCCAATTTTTTAAAAAAAATTCCTTAGATAGTGTAAAAGAACAATGGAAAGACTTGCAGACTTATGAAGCATCAGAACCTGATTTGGAATTCCAGCATGGGGAAAAATGTTGCGGTTTAGAAACACTTTTGCGGGTTCTTGCAGCATTATAGTATTACAAAACTGTTACAAATAATGAGAGAAAGTACGTGATATTCTTGCACTACTAGTTTTATTTTAAAGTTAATTTCATGTGATCTCATTAGATCGCATTAGCTTCACCAATTTTCAACCTCCATACTTTTCAATTGTCTCTAATTTCGCTTCTTGCTTACTTCCTCTTCAATAACTTCCAGAAAGCTTATAGTTAGTAGTTGGCGGTATAATGGTTTTATTTTACATTTGTTTCGTCTGAATCTTGTAGTTTTAGTTCAAACTACTAAAGCGCAGCTATGAATATGCTGATAAAAAAACACAAGAAAAATTGTCCGAAGAGTAATTTGCACATTTCTCACAACGATAAAAAATGATGCTCTTGTAGAAAACTGCAAAAAAATAAATATTTCCACAAAAACAGTCTTCACGAATACTACAATAACAGAATATAGTATTCAATTCATCAGTTCTTTACGTAGATATAACATCAAAATTGCTCTTCGATTACGCAACATATGAATGGCAAATATTTATGTCGGGCGGTTTCTTGCCTTATGTCAGGAAGCTCTTTGCCATGCTGACGCATCATATCAGCTTTCTCGTAAGCTGTGACGCATTCTGTGTGAGAATTCAATCGGTACGCGCAATAGGCAGAATAATACAAAATACTTGCATTTTTCAATCAAAATAAAAGTTGCTTCAATATTTTAGGATTTTTCCCGAGTTCCTTGATATCTCACAAAATCATAAACACCTCTCACGTAGCTGGAGGTTGCATAGTTTTCTTTCAGTTTCAGTGCGCGTTGGAAATAGTTGCCGGTGAAATAGTTTAGATTACGTAGCTACCTTAGGGGATTCAAGAATATGTGATGTTTGAATTTTCAGGAGTACACCCCTTCCAAAATTTGAATACCAATTAATATTTAATCTGAAAAAATCCAAAATTCATTATATTTAGATGTTACTACTAGAGAATTTGAACATTTGTTGACATTTAAAAAGGCAATTATTTTCGTAACAATCATAAGAGCTCAACATCTTTTTATAATGCATGGTCTTGGCAATTATAATCATTAAGATAAAATACGAAGTAGGAACCAGATATATTATTTAATTTAATTTTAATAGCGTTATGAGCAGAGCATTGTTCATTAATAAGTTTCGGAAACCGCTGTCTTCGATGATTGATTGATTAGTTTGTATTTCGGGCGTGTCAACGGTTAAGGTCATTAGTTCCGTAAATCTAGTGCATATTTTTATCACGGACGATGTTCTCCCGCTGGATGATGAGATCCGGCGCTGAACTACACGTCGGTTTGTGGGGTTTTCCCTAACCAGATATATCCCATCAGCACCGACCCCACTGGCACAAGCTCTAAGCTCCCGATTTATCTCCTGACATGTGTGGTAGTAGTCGTCAACCAATGGTGTAAAGAGACAAAGCTACCCATTGCAGCGGCCAAGTCCGCCTGCATAGTAATGACAGCACACGTAAAAACCACTCCAGGGGTGTTTCTATCGTGCAAAGGGAGAGCCCCGGGCATAAGATACCAGGGGCAAGTCATCTCGGTTGTCAAACAGCAGGGATGACTTGCCCCTGGGAGTGATTCTTGGCCATGCACTGGCCTGTGTACAACATGTCAAAGCTTCGTGCAGCAAAGCCAGGACACTCAAAAACTACGCAGAGTGGCAGACACCTATGGGACTATTCACCCCACAGTCCTGGACAAAATTTACAAAGGCGCGTTTTTTTCTTATAATAATATACTGTGCGACTGGGCAGACAGGTCCTATAATAATATGTCTGGCCAGACAGGGCCCACACCACGTTCATCTCTAAAGAATAAGCGAAAACTCAGCCTGTTGCCCTAGTAAGCATTACTAAAGCATATCCAACGGCGGCTACCATAGGGCCTCCAGGTGATCACAGGGCACATGCCTTTGTCTAATAGCGGCCCGGGTGGCTGAACGCTAGCTACTAAGGAAGGGACATAACTCAATCAAAATTGAAGGTGACTCATATGAAATGAAGGGAAGAGCTGGTCTCACAGCCGAAGTTCTCCATCGCTGGCAAGTGCGCTAGGACCTCGCATACCAGGTGGCAACTACCAGGTTGTTTCTTCCACAGGTGAAGTCCAGTCGACACTACGAACACTAAACCAGGTCCACAACTCACTCAGATGCTATTGGAACAAACCGTTTATGGCTTAGCTTTATAAACTGTGCCTTCTAGACATGCCCCGATGCATATGCGAGGAACGGGAAATGATTCGTCTCCTATGCGAGTGACCACAATGGGCCTCTCAGCGGAGACCATTAGACAGCCATTAGTCATTAGCACAGCCTCTTAAAAAATTAAAACTCTAAAATTGTGACAACCTGCCCAAGCCTTCCCTACTGCAAATATGATCCTCCGCCTGTCATTGAAAACAACCACATTAATATATATTGGAACCGTGAAATTAGAACTGACGTCACTATACCACAAAATTGCCCTGATTTTCTGCTGCTGGATAAAACGAAAGAACATATAATACAATACAATCACATAATACAATGTCGCAATCCCACTTAACTAACAACATTGGTGCAACATACAGTACAAAAATAACAAAATACAAAATTAAAAAAAAAAAAAGTCACTTCCGATCCATAGCAATATCGGCCAATAAATACTACAATCTACCAAATCTCAATTGGAAATACTGGATGCAGCCCTTTGGGGTTGGATGATGGTGCGCAGACTCTGGCTCAGGACGAGAGGGCTTCCTTTTCGAATTTTTCCAGGTCCGCCGATGGGAAAGGAGTTATGAAAAGAAGTCAAAGAATCCGTGCGACCCGCTCTTGCAAGGCGGCGCTGCGATTTCTGACAGTAGGCTCGCAGTGAGAAAAGTGCCAGTGGAGAGCAGTGGAGCTTTCTCATGCCAACAGGAAGGTGTGGCGCTGCACCACTTATGGCGACCACAATGAAACAAATAATGTGGGTCGCAGCTTGGATGAGACATCTCACCATTACCGACCTCAGAACAAACGCCAGCTCATGAAATGAACTAAGAAGTTAAATATCCCCATTATGCATGCGTACTTTCCGACTACCAAACTTGAAGTGGACATGGAGGGAAACAAGTCGCGATTTAACGCATAAGGGTTAAATCTGCATCCGGACATACCGGTGTCCTAGCAGGAAGTGTGCGACCAGAGGCGCACAATTATTGCAAGGAAACTTTTCTCAACTACAGAGATAAATACCATCAGAGAAAATGTAAGTGAATCCTCGGGTGTTGAGAACAGGAAGGGAAATGAAGGAAGAAGTAAGGAAGACCCACAAGCTACTCAGAAATGATGTATGGAGACGAATTCTGATGAATCCTGCCGCCAAGCGCCTGTGCAATATCATTGGGCTGGCCATACGAAGCCATGAAGACTTACTGTTATGGTATCTCCTTATCCTCTCGACCTCGGATCCCGCGAGTGGGATATGGCTCTCGTACAAATGAAGCGATGGAAGCTGCCAATAGCTTGCTCGCGGTGGATGTAGGACAATCGACATCACTTGAGAAAATGGTTAGCTACGTGCCTTGCGCAGTCCTTGCTGTTGTACAAGAACTTACTAGAAAACCTGTAAAGGATCAGTTGAAAACACCCAGATAGACAGCACTGTCCGATAAGTCCACCACGCCCCCATGGTTGAAGCGTATTGAATGCAAGATTAAAAGCTTTGGGTGGGACACAGGCACTCTGAAAACTTTCCTTACAGCTCCACAGAACGCAAGTGCCAAGGGCTACAATACAATGAAGGCGTTTGGACAAAAGATGAGAATTCAAAGAACCCAGCCGAATTTACAGGATAGGCTTCGAGGACAGACTTGAGTATCTGAAACAGTGCTTCGCAGTCCTTGGAGGCCGTATAAGATTTTATAGAGCAATGAAACGAAGACAACAGAATGCTATGTTTTCATGCGACCAGAAGTTTTTTAGGCAACTCGACGATCAAAGAACGTTGCCAGAATCAGCTCTCAAAACTAACTGGATAGCAGTAGGAAGGGAAGCGTTGTGATATCCATCAAATGTCCCCCCTAATAAGATACAGCTAGATATCTTCAATTCAGTAAGGCAGACGCAGAATTAGAAAGCACCAGTTACTGGCTTTTGGTGGAAGTATTTCCCGTGTACTCACGCAATTCTCGCCAGGTGGTTTCAACCCACATTCAACGACTCAACTGTCATTCCGGCGTCTTACTAGAGGAGTTATCTTTATGATAAATACGTCTGGCGATCCTAAGACTCCGAGCAACTATCGGCCTATTACATATATCCCCGATTTTTACATCTGTGCTAACCATATGCTGAATTCTCATCTAGAGCCCAACAATCTTCTGGCACCTGAGCAAAATGTTTGCAAAGAGGATGGTAAAGGTTGCAAAAACTATTGATAGTAGACGTGTTGTAGTGAATCAATCCAAGAAAAGACATTGCAATATTTCTGGAGGATGGATTGACGACACTAAGGGCTTTCGCGCGATATCTCATTCGTGTCTTTTGTATGTCCTCCGCCTCTACAGAGTAAATTCACAATATGCCAACCTAACCCAACACTGCATGGCACTTTGGAGTACAAAGATAAATTTCTCATTCGCTGGATGCAGCTATACCACCAAGGAAGTGAGTATCAGACGAGGAATTTCTCAGAGATATAGTCTTAATCTCTTATGGAATTCACTAGCTCTAAAACCTCTCAGCGGAATGCTAAGAGATTCGGGAATGTGAATTGAAATCACAAAAGTATCCTCAAATCCTCATTAATCATCAGTACTACATGAACGATCTCAAGCAGTGCGAGAGAGATAAGTACTGTCTTGCTTTGCTACTTGACTTTGTAAAGTCCTTCAGCGACTCTACTTGTGTGGAGTTTAGCATTGATAAATGCACCTCAGTGCATATGAAGAGGAAAAAACCAACAGCAGGTTTCCTACTGAGCTCAAAGGGAACGCTGTGAACATAGTATCATCTGTCTTCTGGCTTTTGTTAAAAATCTGGCCTCTTTGCTGAGACAGAAGGCTTCGTAATTTCCATGAGGACGAAGTAACTGCTGTGTATAACAGCATTTGTGCCCACATGGTGGGCACACTGTACGGGCCAACATAGTTGCGGCCCGCTGTGGCCGCTGCAGAGTTGCATCGGGGGAGCGGATAGTCGAGAAATGAGGAGTACGGGAAGACGCCACCAGGAGCAGGGCAACCGGCGGCGCTTTTCCGTAGCCACCGGACCGCGTCGGCAGGGCAGTCACAGGAGGGGCTTTTCCCCTCGATGCCCCGCCATTGAGGCGGGAAGTAAGAGACTCGTCCCGATGCCTCGGCGCGTATTTATAGGGCCTCGCCCGGGGCAGTAGTCAGTAGGACATTTCTGGAGCAGCAAGTGAGTGCCCAGCAATAGTAGTAAGTTCGGTTTTGAAGTGCGTGTGTTACGATGATTGCATTCTTCTGGCGGACTGGAACTTGGCTTGTATTTCGGACTTGATTTCGATTGTGGCTTTACTGAAATACGCGTATGGTGAAAGAATTGTTGTTGTTTTACTTTGCATATAGCAGTAACCTCCACTTGCAATTCCCGTGACCAATTACAAATACATGTGACTGGAGATGTGAGTGAAGAGGACCCCGCTGCCGTCTTTGCAATCAACCAGGCGAAACCCTCCAACACATAATGGGCGGGTGCTCTGCTTTGGCACAAACAGAATACCTGCGTCAGCACGACCACATTGCTGCGGTAGTCCATTAGGGCCTGGGTTTAAAGTCAGAGATGATACAGAAAGTGGTCCCATTCTACAATTTCAAGCTTGATTCAGTCAGGACACGAAACGGTGGGAGCTCTTGTGGAATTTAGCAGTCACTTCAAATCGCAAGGTCAAGGCAAATATACCAGATATAATATGGGGTCAACACGATTTTATGGAAAGGTATTATTGTCAACTCTCCTCCTCATTTACGAGAAAAAGTAGAAATATCAGGCCTTTGCTTTTGAACTGTGCGACATGTGGCGGTTGGTATCGGATGATGTTCCGATGGTCATCTCTGCAAATGGACTGCTTTCTGATGAACTAAATTCATCTTCTGCCAGGCTTGGCTTTAAAAACTGGCATATTCATACAATGCACAATGCTGCTCTGAGCATCGAGAGGAAGTTTTTAATGATATAGCTTCACGTCGAATCCTGACCGTTCGAGTTTGCAAACGAAGCAGGCACATTGGTACATTATTTTACAACACTTTGCCAGATGACATTAAACGATTAAATTCAATAGAAAAGTTTAAATCCCAAGTGAAATCGTTTCTGCTGCATAACTGTTTCTATACAATTAGAGACTATACTGAGCATCACAAGAAAAGTAACATTAATTTTAACAATGATACATAATGCATTATTTACCATTTGAACTGTATAAATGAGTATAAACAACCTGTAACAACTATTGTACTACAGCTTCCGGGTCAATGACCCCATCTCGATCAGGTTTTTCGTCCAGTTTCCCTGATCCATTGAGCAAATGCTGTGATGGCCCCTTGTTTTGCTTCTGGACATAAATGTAACTTCATTTTCTGTGCACGTCTTCTAGAATTCAGTGGGAAATACAATTATTCAAATTATCGTTTCCATGTTGTCGCGGCAGGAAGTAATAAGAGCCAAAATTTATTGCTTATTTATCCTTGAAAATAGAGTTTATTACATGGGATACGCAGTTTTTAACTGTTTTTTTACGTAAAATAAATAAAATAAATAAAAAAAATTGGCTATCAAAACGTTTCTCAAAAGTTCCTGGTGGCTGCTGTAGAGCTCCTCTCTAGACGAGAGACTTGGATGATGATGATGATGATGATGATAGTAGTAATAATAATAATAATAATAATAATAATAATAATAATAATAATAGGGAAACTGGGGTAATGGTGCTAATGGGGATCACGGGGTAATGGGAATCAGCGGTATTTTATAGATAAATATTGTAAACAAACCATATTGAAGAGCAGAAACATATGAATCTACCTACTATTAGTAATAACTATAACTATAGCCAGTTGATCGCCGCAGCTATAGCTTACATCGACGATTATTGTGTTCATACCAGGAAAATCAATGGTTGATATTAGAAAGTGCTCTCAGAAAATAGGATCTTACTCACGTGAACTTAAAGATTTCTGGAAGAATTAAAATTTATTTCAAGGTAAGTACTGCAGCAAATCATTTGATACCAATTGCGAGTAATTTTAAACATTCTATAAAAATTTATAAATAGCTATGATAAAAATATGCTTGTGATAGTAATGACGATCGGTGATTCTCATTATCGCAGCGTGCCTGCTATTGCCATAAACAAAATAATTTATTGATCTGAATGAGTTTAAATGATCCCTGGTGCTATTTATTCATGTAGCAAGAATGACTAGATGGATGAAGAATTCATCGAATGGCTCAAACACTTTAAACGCCTATCTTGACCTACTGCCCAGGACCCAGTGCTGTTGATCTTGGACAACCGTGGGAGTCACATTACTGTAGGCGCCTGCAATTATTATAAACAATAAATATTGATTGAAGTACTGATGTACTAATTTTTCTTTACATTTCTTTAATAATTCCCATTACCCGCATGTGAGGGTAATGGGGGTCAAATGTAATTATTTTGGAAATTTGATATTTGAGAGGGTTTTTATGAATTTTGGATTTTTTTGTGGTGAAAAAACAAGTTTAATGACTAATCTGTGATATAAAAGCACATACTTGCACATAGGAACAATTCGTACTGATTTATATTGAAAAAAACAGAAAGTGACCCGCTTCCAATCCAATAACAATAATAATAATAATAATAATAATAATAATAATAATAATAGCTATAATAATAATAATAATAATAATAATAATAATAGATATAATAATAGTAATAACTTAGTTACTTGAAATGAACGAAGATGGGAAAGCAAGGAAGTGATTATTTTCTGCTAACATTCGGAATATTTATGAGAATAAATGGGAAAGCTATCCCCTGAGAGACTTGATCGTACATCCGCAACTCACTCCGTCCGTCAGCGAGTAAATTATCTTCCAAACCGAACACCGTGCTTTCGCAGTACAAAGCTATATGCTAAAAACAGTCATTTCGGAGACTACTTTAATAGTGCAGCCTCCCGCGCTCTCTCGAAATTGATGTGTCCAATTTCAATAATTGGCGCAGGCGAGGGCGGGAAGTTGGCGAGAAGTGCAGGACGAGATTGTTAGTGGTGGTCGACAGTTTCCTTGAGTGTGTTCCATGTCGCTATCTTGCGTGTGGTGAATTCATATATTAACCAGCAGTTGGTAGTAATTTCGAGAGCAAGAGGAAAATGGAAGTTTTGGTGAAGAGGTTGAAAAATATGTAATGCATTTTTCATCAAAAATTACTGGACATATGGAAAGCATTATTGTATCTGAAACACCCATAACAAGTAGCATGAGATGTATCAATATGATAAAATTATAATCGATTGAAAAATTGGTGATGAGAATGATTATATTAAAAAATCCAATTACCTTCTATAACCACGCTCATTTGTTGTGGATAGGCGACTTTTTACTTTTAATTGAATCCATAAAAAATGTACTGTCATTGACAAACGCTAAAGCGTTAATAAATTAAAACGTTAGTTTCATATAGACTTCGTGTTTCATTAAAAATTTAACGAAAAAGGAAATATTCAAACGAAATAACAAAGTCAATGTGCTCCGAAGAACTCCCAAGAAAATTTAAATCAAGTCTTTGAGACCTGAATCATTACTACAATCTGCATAAACTGTAGTTCAAAATTTTGAAAAGGAGTTGATATTTTCAAAATGAAATAATAAATATAGACTAAATATATGTATCAAACGTTAAAGTAGACCGCCATGGAGACATACATCCTCGTTAAACACTTCGTCGCACCTCAGGATACAACTCCAATAAAACGCTGAACATCGCACTTCAATCAGACGTGTCGACCTAAGTGGTATTGTTTCAAGAAGAAGTACTCACCTGGTATTGTCGGGTGGAGCATTTGAAGGCGCGGCAGGCGTGATGGCAGCGAGGGGTGTGCGCCGCCCACGATGGCAGAGCTACACCTCACGCCGCGCGGAGCGGCGCTCGGATGGCGCTGGCATCGAAATGACCCGCGGGAAAACAACGGCGATTTGCACAGCGCGGTTCGGGCACTGCAGGGCAAGGCAACGAGGGAACGAGGGAATTAGCGCGGCTGGGCGGTGGCGCGTGGGCGGCGGGGGGGGGACCGGGAGGGGGAGCGTGGCCAGGGAGCAGGAGAAGCGAGGGCGAGGAGGTCCAGCGCAGAGCGGCTGGGCGGAGGCGCGCCGCAAGCAGCATCCTCTATACGGCCTGCTCCTCGGAGGGAGAAACGCAGTTTGAGGACGCAGACATCCAGGCAGGCAAAATAAATACTGCGGTGGATCCGCGGGTATGCACATAACCTTTAAAACACTGTCACCAGATCTTACAAAATTCGATTGATCGAAAAGTGTGCCATTATCAATACTAATTAAACACATTTACTTATTTTTACTTTCTCGTCCTTACGAAGATACTTCATAAGAAGAGAAATTTATAGAATCGTGCGCAAGAAAATGGCGAATTTTCAGCAAAAACAACAACAACAACAACAACTCTTATTGTCGGGCCCTGTTAAGGAAAAAGTGGATAAATCCAGTTGCTAAATATAGGGGAATAAAATCCTCTAGCACGTGGTGTTACCACAATTCGTTTTTGTGGGGGTCCTTACCGTCAACCGAAAAATCCATTGACTCAAAGTGTCTGTCCATCTAGTCGTATGTCCTCAACGCCATCGCCTAAACCGTTCAGCCGATTTTCTTCAAATTTTATATTCCCAATAGATCTGAATGAACTCGAGGCTTTGGGAGTTTGAAACCTATATTTTGATTTTTAAGAGAAGTTTACATGAAGATAGCATTTATGTTTTTCAGTCTCAATCCGAATTGAGCACTTCTGTGGCGTGGTGGTATGAGTGCTGGCGACTTAACTCTGAGCAACTAAATTCGGATCTCCAAGAAAAAAATTGCCGGTTGAAAACACTTTTGGAGGTTTATGTAGTAGTATAATATAGCAGAGCAGTTACAAATAATGTGAGAAAGTATGTGCTTTTGTAGCATCAACTAGTTTTGTGTTTTTTTTTTGTCAAAAACGTAAAAACTGTATGTGACGTATGAGGGAGAAGTGTAATTATGTAAGTTTTCTTGAGATTCATAATCCCTGCTTCGCCTTTTAATGCCCACAGTTCAGTGATGAATAAAACAATTGCAACATTTGAAAACTATACATTTCCTCTTCCGACTAATAACTAGAACTAAAATAGCACATACTTTCTCGCATTATGTCTAAATTTGCTATTTTTGAAAATTCAGAGAATTCAGTAAAAATTTGAACTGCGCCATCCTTTTAAGTGTTCCTTCTATCCGTGGAAACAATGAAAAAATTTGAAGTGGTTTTGAGAAAGTGTTTTTAATTGTTTTACTTTCAAGCATAAATTACACGAAAACTAATATATGTTTCAAAATATTGTACGTGACCTGTTTTAAAAGAGCTGAGGTTTTAGAACAGATTTTAAAGCAATCTTTAATTTTGTAGTTTTGAAATGTTGACCTTTTGCAATTTTTGAAAATGCAGAGTGTTTGCCGAAAATAAAACTAGAACCGATTTTTTACCATACTTTGGTACATACGAATTGCAGAAAAAATAGAGTTGCTTTTTGAGAAAAAAATGTTTAAAAAATTTTAAAATTGCATGTTATATTTCACGCAAATTTTTGCGAAAACTACTCATTTTTGCAAAATTGTACATGGCCTTATTTCAAGATGACTTTGAAGATCAAATTTTATTAAGGGAAACATCTATCTTCAATATTGTTGAAAAAAGACGCCGAAAGTTTTTGTCTTTTTGGACAAATCTGGGACATCAATGAATATAAGACCTGCGCCATTATTTTAATTGCCATTTATGCTATCTGAGAATAAAATTTAATGAAAAATATAGGAGTCATTGTTGACAAAATTTTGAAAATTTAATTGAAGCTTAATGTTAAGTATTCCCCAAAAATCAGTCTCCGTTTTAAACTCAGAGGGCGTTGCATTCGGGGAGTATCAATTTTGGAGAAAATCGACTGAACGGTTCAAGTGGTAGCGTTAATCACAGAAAGACAGACGTTTTGCCGTCAATCATTTCTCAATATGGCATCTCAATATGGCAGTACATTTCATGATTTGACGATGACTCAACTTGAAATCTTATACTATATGTATTTGGTCTACCATACTGAGATTGTATCTGAGGAAGACCCCAAACAATAGGGTCGAAACGTTGTAAACAAAATGAGTTTTATTATATACTGTAATAAAAGTGAATTTCAAAGTATGTTATTTTGGCCATTAACTTATTTCAATGATTTATCAAGTGGAACAATGTTTCATCCGAGGTGTATGGGAGCTTTTGTAACGGTAATGTCGCTAGAATTATCCATTAGATGGGAAATTTTTGATCTATTGTGCTTTTGGAAACAGTTTTACTTTCTCGTATACGGGAGTAATATACGAAGTATAGAGAAAGTTATGAAATGTTGCGGAAAATGGATTTCGAAATTTCAACGGAAATACGTTTTGGCGTCCCCTGATACCGAAAAAGTTTTGTTTTTTTTTTTCAAAACGTCCGTCCGTCCTTCCATCTGTCCGTCTGTCGTATGTGAACAAATCTAGCACCTAAATCACACGTACGATCTTTTCCAAATTGAAGAAACCCCTGTCCATCTGGCCCCAGTTGAAGCTTTGAAATTTTGAAAAATATTCTTTAAAATTTAGGGGTACTTTACATCCCCCGGACATTTTCAAAATTTTCTCAAAAACGGCCCCAAATATTTTCTTTAAATTTCTTGTAAGAATAGAGAAAAATACACTTATGTGGTGTAGGTCCCATAGGTCTCTCACGTCGGTAATATTTACCTTAGAGGAAATTTCTTTACACTGTTATATGTATGAGTACGTGTGCTTTAAATGTCAAATAAAGTTTATTGAAAACTCAACAGTTGTCTGTAAAACTAAGCTCAAAATTCCGAATTTTCAGTAATGCTCAAACGACATCTTCTCAAAAGTGGCTCCAAATTTTTTCTTCATATTTCTCCATTGGATAGTGCTAATTGCACCATTTAATGTGACGTAAAGTTATGTTTCGTGTATTCTTTTCTTTTGTTTTTCAAAAATTACATATTTGTAATTGTTTTGAAATATCTCTCACGGCGTTAATATCCACATTTCCATCGATTTGTATACATTATTACATTTGTGAGTGGAAGTGCTAGAAAGGACTTCAAATGAAGGTTTTCGAAAACTCAATAGATCCCTGTGAAAATGTGCTTCAAATTTCGCATTTACAATCATACTTAATCGCCATTTTCTTAAAAACGGCTTCAAATTTTTTTGAAGAGAAACATTTTTTGAAGAGATTTTACTCTTCTTTAATATTCTTGAAGTAATATCTTTGACCTCGGTGAATAAGCTGATAAGTCGACATTTTGTTGAAAATGAGATATTTATACTCCTGAAATCTCTGAAAGATTCTCTACATTTGTGGATAACCAGGTAAGTTCAATTCCTTATGGTTGATGAGTACTTGTTACAGGTTGTTTATACACATTTATACATATAAATGTAACTTCATTATCTGTGCACGTCTTCTAGAATTCATTGGGAATTATAGTTATTCAAATTATTGTTTCCGTGTTTGTTTCCAATTATTGTTTCCATGAAAAAATCCCACCCAAGATGGGTGCAAGCCTCTTTTCATTGAGCTTGGAATCTTACCATTGCCTTGCCTATTTATTTATGAGTCTGTAGTATTTGTCAAAACTGACTTACTTAACGGTGGGAACTTATTTTCATGTAATACTGATATTTATAGTTACAACACTCGACGTAAAAATCATGTTCATCAAGTGTCAGTACCAACAGCTCACTACAAGAAATCATTTTTTCACATACAATACATTTGTTTTTCTATACAACTCATTGCCAGATGAAATTAAACAATTAAATTTGGTACACAAATTTAAGTTAAAAGTAAAATCTTTTCTGCTGCAAAACTGTTTCTATACAATTAGAGACTATACTGATCGTCAAAAAGAAAAATAATGTTTACTTTAACAAAACAAGATATAATATAATGAATTAGTCTACATTATATATATATATATATATATATATATATATATATATATATATATATATATATAAAAGACTCCATATGCCTGTAACAAATAATGTACTTCCGGGTCAATGACCCCCATCTCCATCGGGTTTTTGTCCTGTTCCCCATTGAGCAAATGCTGAGATGGCCCCTTGATTTGCTTCTGGACGTAAATGTAGCTTCAGTATGCGCACGTTTTGATGAGCTTTCCTTTTGCTTGTAGTGGTAGTAGAGCTTAGGGTGAGTTTCTATTTTGTTAACAATACACAAAAATCAAATCTGTTTGTTTCTTTACCGTTAAAAATAAGTTTTCTATAATTTGGCAACGAAAATATCTAGTATTTGAAATGTTTATCCCTTGCTTTTTTAAATTTGTTGTTATTGTTGTTGTTGTTATTGTTATTATTTTTTTATCTTTAAACTTTTAATAGTCAAAGTGTTGGGAAGGGAGTCTGAAACTCAAGAAAACGTGCGCAGATGATTTTCTCCCCCATACGTCACATACAGTTTTTGACTGTTTTTGACTAAATAAATAAATAAATAAACATGTTGTTGCGGCAGGAAATATTATTCCTTGACGAAGGACATCATGTGCCCAAAATTTATTGCTTATTTATCCTTGAAAATAGATTTTATTACATGAGAGCTTTTTTCTTTTTTTTAATTTTCAAAATTTATGTAGTATATGACTCAGTGTAGGGATCACAGAATTTTGAAAATGTGCACAGAATTCACTTCTCCCCATAGCACGTCATATGCAGTTTCAACTGTTTTTTGACGTAAAATAAATAAATAAATGGTTGATGAGTAATAGACATGTGTATTTACGAACATCATGCAAATTTCTTAAAATCAGAAACCCTAACAAGATAAGTTGAGTTGTCTGGTTATTCACGCTCTATCAATGAAATGAGATCACTGGTCAAAATGAAATATGTCGAGTTGTCTCATTTTTCACGCTAGAAGATTAGTTGCAATAATCACAGAAAAGAAATATGTTAACATACATGTCAGCTTATTCACGTAAAAATTTTCGTTGAAGAGCTCATGATTAACCCAGTTATGCTCAAAATGACCAAATCTTGCTTGAATACAAGCGAAGTGAGTTTGTATGTGTGGATGGTTTAACCTTTCGACTCAAAGGGGCCAATAGTGAGAAAAGAAAAATAGTAAGTTAGGAGGTGGGTGTATATTACGACCAAGAGAAAGACTCTGGAGATATCCAATTCTGCAAACTGATTAGACAAGAATGAAAATGCGGACGATGACACCGGAAAATGCAGATCATATCAACGGAAAATGAAGATAACTGGTGCGACACTGCAAATCAGACACTTGGAGAGGACGTACTTAAGAAAATACGCCATCAAAGGATCAAAGTGTGTGGCCAATTCAAACGTGGGGCCATAGGCAGCAGCCATTCGTATTTAAAGGAAATTAACTTTATCTACGAATATGGACTCGCATGACTGTCATTGTGTTGACGCGAAAATACTTTGGTTGCTGAAGTTTCCGTGAACCAGTGGCAGCTGGTGCCTCGACAAACTGGAGGTTGCAGCTCCGTCAAATGACGGAAATGTAAATTCCTAAATTCAGAACACGGTAATAAAAGTAAACAATTCATGTAAATTAATTAAAACTACGTTGAATAAAAGTCATTAATGAAACACTACTTTCATAATTTTATGCGTAGTGACCACATCAGTCGTATTCACATTGCGGTGCTGGCATATTCACCACGTAGTTCTGGCTTATTTGTCCAATGGGCGTTCGAGTTTCTGTATTAGTAATGCATTGAGAGAATTGACGGTAATATAATTCATGCAAAACCGAAAATACTTGGTTTCAAAAATACGGTGATTGCACTCCAGCATTATGCAACAATAACTATTGTTTAGATACGTTTTTCACAAATTTAATTATTTTATTTCCAAAATTTCACTACTCTGGTACATCGCAATAATGAGAAATTTTTCACAAACACTCATATTCACAAGATGCGCTCACCGCTAGAGTCAGAAAGAGTCTTTCTTCCAGAACGGCCAACATTATAGAAAGGATTCATTAAATGTACATTTTGAATCAACAATCTTCACACGAAATAAAAAATAAATTCTCCAAACATCATAAACAATGCATTCAATATCGTCCATAATTGACTGACCTTATATTCTTTCAATAACATGAAAAATTCATAAAATTAAGTTGTAGATAGTGTCAAACGAAGAGAGAAAATTGGAATTTCCTTCAGACGCCGCGTCTAGACCCCCACCCATGGAAGAAGACTGGTTGCCGCAGCAATGGCCTTATGTTGAAACATAGGGACAAAGATGAAATGCAGAAAACCTAGCAGGCAAAAAGTAAATGCGATAATAGAACCAAAAGCGTGACGCAGTGCTCTTCTGGGAGAGCATCAGAGGCCGAAGAGAGCGCTCATTAGACTGAAAAGAATAGATTTTGAATTAAAGAAAGAATTTGATTGAACTTTTTTAGATTAATAGTTCCAGATTTTCATAATGTTTACAAAATGCTGCCTACAGCAAACATTTTATAGATCCAGATTTTGAGGAAATTAAGCCTGGTTAATTATACCAGTGTTCCAAGTGACTGTACTCCTATGTAAAAGAATTTCTTTGACGTTCATTTGTGAGTCGTTCATTATATATCAGTAAAAAAATGTGATTCTTGTCAAACCGTTCTTAAAAGTTTCTCATGTTCGTTTTGTTCCTATTTATGAAATCAGTAATGCCTTAATTGTTAATTATTTTTCACAGAATGTTGAAAAAAACATTGAAGTTAAATGAAACATGAATCATACTTCATGTTCTGTTCTAAGTTAATAACGGGATAACTAAATAGTATTTTCGAATTTTTGCGTGAATAATTAAAAGGTAAGAACACGTAATTGTGCATACGAAAATATACTCTATGAAAGAGCTGTGAAAACACTGTAGTTTTGTTTAAATATCATTAACCCCTGATTTACAGCATCAGTTGAAAGTTGTTTTTTGCTCTCCTGTAAAATTAGGTTTTCATGACTTATCAGCTTACTCACCGCGGTCAAAGATATTTCGGTTCTACTATTAAGTTACCGAAAAGTTAAGAAAACGTCAAGAAAATGAACTTTCGGTGACGATAGATGACAGCTGGCCAGAGAATGAAGAACGACCTTAAAACCAGTCCACGTCAAGGAAACTAGGAAAAATTGCTACGAGAAAGTCTGTGCCATTCTGTAGACTGCCAGACTATAGTTCCATTTTGTGTTTTTTTGTGCTGGGGCATAGGAAGCCTTCTGCATAGTTCATTATGGAAATGATACTACAGATATGTGATGTTCGGTCAATACGTCAGGAGAGTAATAGGTACTCCTGTATACTTCGGTTAATTATTAAATGTGTTGTTTATTTCTCCTAATTCACTTGTTTCTTTTCATTGGAAGAGCGGAGGCCAGCCCAAACAAGAATTCCACCCTTAGTCTCTGATTTCTCATTTTTAGGAAATCAAGAACATTTTTTGCATTCTTTGGCCGATGACCCAACAGACAGTGTGACTCGTACCGCCGCCCACGCCAGGAGGCAATTGGGACGTGTGTGTGTGTGTGTGTGTGTGTGTGTATATATATATATATACGAGGGGGAGTCAAATGAAAACCATAAAAGTAGAAATAAAAATCCGCATATGGCGCCAGTGAGCTGTAAGTTGGCACGCCTATTTGCGATAGTATGCCGGATGTCTCCTAAGTGATAGCAGCCGGCAGATGCACAAACACCGGCGCAACAACAGTTCCAAAATGGCAGCCCCACTAGCCACATGCACCAGCGAGGAGCAGCGTTCTGTGATTCGGTTTTTTGCGAAGTGAAGGTGTGAAACCGATTGAAATTTTTAGGCGAATGAAGTTTCAGTATGGAGATGCGTGTTTGTCACAGCCACAAATCTATGAATGGTGCCGGAAATTTGCAAATGGTGTTACGTCCGTGGCCAATGCTCCACGCCCCGGCCAGGCTCGGCGCGTAGTGGCTCCAGAGACCATTGCAGCCGTTGAAGCCATCGTTTTGGAAAACCGCCGTGTGACAATAGAAATTGCAGCATGTGTACACATGAGTCATGGATCGGCACATCATATTGTGAATGATGTTCTCCAGTTTCACAAGGTGTCTGCAAGATGGGTGCCCCGACAACTGACGCCTGAACTGAAGCAGCGACGCGTTGATGTGTGCGAAGACCTTTTGTGGCGAGCTGAACGTGACGGTAATGCGTTCCTGTCACGAATCGTCACTGGTGACAAAACATGGGTGCATTACCATCAGCCTGAAACAAAGCGAGCGAGCAACGAGTGGCGCCACTCCTCCTCACCGAAACCCAAAAAGTTTCGGACACAGCCGTCTGCAGGGAAGGTTATGCTGACCCTCTTTTGGGACGAAAAGGGCATCATCCTGGAAAACTACACGCCACGAGGAACCTCTGTGACGAGTGCTACGTACTCGGACCTCCTGAAAAATCATCTCCGGCCTGCCATCAAAACGAAACGACGTGGATTGCTGTCAGCCGGTGTGCTGCTGCAACACGACAATGCACGTCCCCATACGGCGCGTGCAACGGTTGCGACCATCATAGACCTGAAATTTGAATGCCTCCCACATCCCCCTTACTCGCCAGACCTCGCACCGAGCGATTTCCATCTGTTTGGTCCGCTCAAACAAGCAATGGGCGGCAGGCAGTTCCACTCCGATGAAGAGGTACGCGACGCGGTGCACGAGTGGTTGCGCCGACGCCCAAAAGACTTTTTTTCTGCAGGAATTCAGGCTCTTCCGAAGCGCTGGCGGACTTGCATTGAACGAGGGGGGGACTATGTTGAAAAGTGATTTACTTCTAAACCCTGTGTGACCAATAAATAATATTTAAAAAATTGTTATGGTTTTCATTTGACTCCCCTATGTATATATATATATATATATATATATATATATATATATATATATATATATATAGATAGATAGATATATAGATAGATAGATAGATAGATGATATATATATATATATATAGATAGATAGATAGATAGATAGATAGATAGATAGATAGATAGATAGATAGATAGATAGATAGATAGATAGATAGATAGATAGATAGATAGATAGATAGATAGATAGATAGATAGATAGATAGATAGATAGATAGATAGATAGATAGATAGATAGATAGATAGATAGATAGATAGATAGATAGATAGATAGATAGATAGATAGATAGATAGATAGATAGATAGATAGATAGATAGATAGATAGATAGATAGATAGATAGATAGATAGATAGATAGATAGATAGATAGATAGATAGATAGATAGATAGATAGATAGATAGATAGATGATAGATAGATAGATAGATAGATATGATAGATAGATAGATAGATAGATAGAATAGATAGATAGATAGATAGATAGATAGATAGATAGATAGATAGATAGATAGATAGTAGATAGATAGATAGATAGATAGATAGATAGATAGATAGATAGATAGATAGATAGATAGATAGATAGATAGATAGATAGATAGATAGATAGATAGATAGATAGATAGATGATAGATAGATAGATAGATAGATAGATAGATAGATAGATAGATAGATAGATAGATAGATAGATAGATAGATAGATAGATAGATAGATAGATAGATAGATAGATAGATAGATAGTATATTTTGTTTGGCGGATTGTTACTTTCAAAATATCCGTTAAACACGAGTCGCAAACTTAAGTTTAAAGTGTTAGTAGAAAAGATGTTGCAATATATTATGTAAACGTTACCAATAACACTAGAAACAATGTGTTAATGAAGCACCAATGTCATTCGTCACCTCACTTCAGGCTCTTCAGTGACTGAAATTATGTAAGAACAGGGAACGGACGATCGAATAGGTGTACGTGCTCTGTAGGGGCGATACAGACCATATGTGGATAATGGACTAGAAAGTTTCGCTGGTTGCGAAGAAGAAAAACAGCAAGAAGATCAAACAGTGTACAACCAGAGAGCATAAACTTTCACTGCTAGTTCGTGATCCAGTAGCAATACAGGAATGTTGTAAATAGTCATTTTATGGTTCCACTTCTACGATGACAAAATGGTGGCAACTACATTAATTTATCTCGTATGAAACAGGACATTGGAGTGACTATTTAAGAAGCGGTTACATTGTTTACCGTTACTCAATCATGGAACTTGACGCCGTTTGTTTCGCTACTATAAATAAAGTTAATATAATGATTGTAGATAAATTATGTATAATAATATCTGTAATAAGCTCTAGGCCAGGCAAACAAAACATATCGTACAGAAATGTGACACTAACTTCCAATGCGCGCAGAAAACGAAAGAAAATTATGCAGCCTCCGACCATGTGAGAGGCGTCTATGATTACGTAATATACCCAGGATCTCGGTAAAAATCCGAAAACATTGGAACAGTTTCGATTTTGTCTGAAGAATGAAAATATTGATCGTGTTATTCCGCTTATTTTCACATGGCGCGTACGGACTGATAGTCCAGTCATTACGAAATTTGCAAAAATAGGGGAAATTTCGGGATTTGGTTATAAAAAATATGAAAAACTAACATTTTCGTCTGTTTCTTGCTTTCTCTTTTCGGAGTAGAGAAAAAGTTATGTAATGCTGCGCTGAAAAATGGCAGAAAAAATTTCGTCAGGAAAATTCTTATTACAGGGTAACGAAAAATAAAGTTAACGATAGATTCAGTTGACAAATGTAGAAAAAAATCCTCTAACACGTGGTGTAGGAAACTGCCGTCCGTCCCATTCTGTCCAATTCCGTCCCGTCAGTCCGTGTCGTTCCGATCCAGTGCCCGCATAGCTTAAGTACAAATACCTTCCCGGAATCACAGCACCAAAAAATCTTCACTTCTTATTTATGTGGTCATGATTTGTGTCACTTGCGCAAGAAAAGTAAATAACGAAGTCTGGAATAATTGGGTTTACATTTCAACAATACAAATAAGAATGATAATAATAATATTTATTGAGTCACAAATACAATTTCAATCGTGTATGACGAGTCAGATATGGCAGAGTGAAGTTACATTTACTATCCAGAAATCAAAACAATGGGGACCATCTCAGCATTTGCTCAAAGGATCAAGGGAAACTGGACAAAAAACCCTGATCAAGTTGGTCATTGAAATGTTTCTTATGTGTTAAAATATCCGTTAAGTGAAAACAAACTACTAGGCCTCGGAGGCCCACTTCAAAAGCACGACTACCGGCAGAAAAGTTGAAAAATATAGAAAAAATCTCGTAAAAAATATTTTTTTATACGATTATGACGATCTTCATTGACAGAGTGATTTATAATCGTAAACGATTATGAATATATTGTTCGTTGATTTGGTATTATAAATCACTCTTGACAGAAGTTTGAGCAGAAAGAAATAATTATTTTTTTAAGAATAAGATTTTTTGCCTTGATAGAACTGTCTTATTTAATCAAACATAGTTAATGAAATAATAGTATATTATGTCATCAAATAAAAATTATCTAATATTATAATTTGCTTGTTTAGCACCACACTAAATTTGTGATTACATTGAGGCAAAGCGAATTATATTATCAGCCCTACAAGCAATTTTATTACTTGGTGCCCAAACCAAATATATATGTCTAATTAGTTTTAGGTTCATATTTCACATTGTCATTAACCGACCACAAATATTTCCAATATAATACAAAAGGCAACATTTCATCGACTGTATATAACAGTCCGACATGTTCTCGCCAATTGCTATTTCAGTTTATGCACTACGGTTCGAATTGCTTATTCTCATGGCTGGTCTAACGCTCTCCAGCTCTAGCTCACCTGCAAGCGGTTACAATTTTGAACCACCCTACTATTTAAGTGGGAGGCCTTGCCTAACATAGGGATCAATGGCTTTATTGTATTGTATAGTATTGTATTGTTGTTCTCCGCTCTCAGAATGGGTCTCATTTCCACCCTTCCTAGTTTGCTGCTTTTGCACTCGAGTGGCTCGCTCGCGGCTCCCGAGGTCTGTGAAAGTGCAACATGCTGTGCAGCCCTGAAGTACATTGAAGTATTTGATACGAATTTATCCCATGAAACGTTACATCTGATCTAATTATGTGTAGAAATTTTCTTTTATAGTTTATATTCTTCGCATTGATTTCTTATGTTGTTTTGTAGGAAATTTTATGTGTAGTACTTTATTGTTGACGGCTTTAACCTTGCTCGACTTCACCCGCCACCTGGAGGAAAATTCTAGCTGAGAATTCTGATCAGTAGTTTGTCGTGTTGGGTCCGATCAAAACCCGGCGAATGGCAAAGCAGAATCAAACGGGCCAAGGACCGCGCGTGATCTTTCCTTCCTCTTCCTTGTTCCATCCACTCCCCTTACATACACGCGCACACGCACACGCACACGCGCACGAGCGCGCACACACACACACACACACACACACACACACACACATACACATATGCACTACACTATCACACACGTCTAGAGACCAGGAAATCCCCCGCAAGCCGGCGTGTAGTTCGGTGACGGAAATCACCAACCAGCGAGGAAGGAATCATCACCGCATCCCTGGAGAAAACATTCACTATAATAACTGGATTAATGCCGTAGTAGTTGACACGCAGTAGCAGAAACATCAATCAATCATTTTACAACTTTTGCAATACAGTCATTCCATATTCTCAATCCCTTCCTTTTCTTATGCTTCTGTTCTTTCCTATGGTTACATATGGTGCCCTCTTTATGCATTTCTTTATATTCTGTCATCCACACTGTCAATAGTTGGAGCACTCAACAGATATTGCTGCAATCTATTTTGATTTAATCCTCTTAATTCTTCTTGGACTAAAAGTACTCTGAAAAGTTGACATGTGTCTTCTTTGATATAATTCTTCTATTTTGCTAGTATAATCACAATCATTGCAATCACTAGGTAGTGATCTTAACATATGACACTGCCTCGGTGTACTTGAACATTCTCTATTTGATTATAAATTTTATCATTTGCAATTACATAACATAATCTGTCTGTGGCCTCTGACACTCCGGGTGAACTTTTGTATTATCCTTTTTCCTGAAAAGGGTTTTAGTAATTTTTAACTGGTTGAAGGTCACTAATTGTCTGTTCACCTCTGTTCTTGTTTAAGTATTATTCCCCCAATATTACAACAACCCCTGGGATCAGAATTCTTCCAACTCTTTCTTTTAGGTTGCCACAGACAATGACATTATTATTCTTATTAGGTGTGCTTGCTTGTTTGTGAAGCACGTTGTGACTGATATTTGTGATCTCTCTGCTTCCCTTTTCCAGGTATATACACCTATAAGTATTTAGTGACCCCCATCTATTTTACATTTACACAATGGTTCTCTCATTTATAAAAGAGTATTTCACTATCCTACGTTTCAGCCTCCTTTTAACCAGTCTACCCCACTGCTCACCTATCTGTCTTGAGTTATTCCACAGTATATTATCATTGTATAGTAGCGAAGGAGCAGGGAAATCATTTGCTCCCTCTTGACCAATGGGGTCCTTTTGCAATTTGCAGAATATCTTTTTTTTTTTTCAATAGATTATATGTAATCTTAAATTGAAAGTGCCTTATACTACAAATAAAATAAGAAAGTAGTTGACAGTTATTGATTACATGATAACATCAGTGCTTTTACCTAAGCCACCACAAATTAGAAGCATTTGCATTTGTGATATGTTGTCACTTCAAAACATGAAATATGAATTGCATACACTTAATCTTATTTCTCTATAAATAAAGATATATCTGTATTATCTTCATTACCTTACTAAATAAAAAAAAAGTTGTTTGTAACAACCTAATACCTGCAATTCATTATTGATTTAATATTTAATCATTGAATAAGTATAGTATAATTGTATTAATGTGAAGTACTTTTACAATTTATGAAGACAGATCATCTGTAGATTTTCCCAAAGATTGTAATGGGCCTAAGTCTTATTTTAATGTGTGAGGACTGAGGTTTTAAGGTTATATTTAGAAATAAGATTTACTTTTGAAATAATACACAAAATATGATCTAAATACACTTTATTGTAATTTTTCTGCAGTGCATACAAATATTTCAGATTAAACATATGCATATTATTAGAACCACCTCTGTGACTTGCAGCCTTTGAGAAATATCAAATCTCAGCTTCCTTTACTGAATCTGAAATACTGCCAATAACTATCTCATAGTTGATTAAAAAAATGTTTACTTTGAAATATCAGCACATACTATTTACAAATATCTATACAATAATTTTAAAAAGCACATTATTATATAAGGTCCCTTATTTTAAAGCTAGACTTATCACAGTATCTTCATTGATAGTTGCATGATTGCCACAAGAGCAATAAGCATTCATATTATTTTCCCAAAGGGATATAACACGCTTTTAACAAATTCTCTCTTTTGTGTGGCACAACTCAACAAATTGTACATCAAATATATTACCACTGAAAATTATTATTGTATCTGACTTCCATTCTTATTTTCTCTTGGAATAATATATTTTTTCCTTTTTGGAACAAATTTTGTTAGAGACTTTTGCTCAAAAATATATTGATACGTTTATACGATAATAAATACACTAATGGAAATGGAAAGTGTTACACAATGGCAGCATCAAATTACTGTAACAACATTTGGTACATTTGATTTCAATATCAAATAGATGATCTGATTATGATTTCATTGTCATGAAAGCTTATTTGCAATACCATCCAAACTGTTCGTACAAGCTGAAGTTGGAGTGAGCAAGTGATGCTCTCACTGATGATATTAATGATAATTGTTTTGGGATGTTTCAGGTAGAGTGAAGATTACAAAATGCTTGGATGATGCATCCAACAAAATTAGTCACTGCTTTGATTTTAAGAAAGGTTGCATAGTTGGCATGAGAGACAAGAGCACAGACAACCCAGAGCTATGATTGCAGAACAAGTGGTGAGGAGATCATGAGAATATTGTTGCAAGAAGATTGAATTTCCAGAGAAACCACAAGAGAAGAACATTATATTTTCAAAATGGCTATGGTCATGACAAAAATTGAAATCTGGCAGAGTATGGCACTCTGGCAAAGTATTGCCACAAAACCATTTGTAACAAGTTGCTTGAAGTACACTTCCCATCTGATGTCTAATTTGATGCCACCCCACACTACACAGAAACTTGCTTGGTGTATATCCAGAGAAAATTTGAATAATCATTCACTGGTCTTAAGTGATTAATTTTGCTTCTATTGTGGGCTGTCAGACTGATGTATGTCTGTGTGCAAACCCATTTCTGACTTTTCAGAGGCATATATCTTCTCTTGAATTATTATTAGGAACTACTGCAGATGACACCAGGACTGATTAGTTGTTAGGGGTGATAATGGTACAGCAAGTGCCTCCAGTACATGGAAAAAGGAGCAGGTCCTCTTTTCATACCAAAATAAGAATGGCATGTTCCACCAACATAATGTAAGAGTACCCACTGCAATTCTGTCCAGCAAGGATGGGACATACATATCCTAGACTGGACAATCTGTTTCTGTTTTGTCTCCCATAGAGTAAGTTTGAGAAGCAAAGGGAAGAATACGTTGCATACCACACGCCACATCATCAAGACCTAACAAAATATGTACATTAGTCATTGATTTAATGTCATAACTGAATATTAGTATGTATTGTTGCTCAATGTAGTCAAACGTTGAACAAAAATTGACCATTATTTTGGATGATTCATTTCCAAAACAAACAAATATTCAGTCATTTAATACAGGGTGCTTAATGATCATCTCCATTTAATTTGATGTAGAGATGAGAAGTCTTTGAGTGACACTTTCCATTTCTGCTAGGTTTATCAAATAAACATATTTAACACATACATTTGATTGAGCAGCGAGTGAGAGAAGAAGATAGTTTTAAATATTTAAGATATGAGATGCACCCAAATATTTGAAACATACCTACAACTAAAAATAATATAAAGATTTTGAGTATATGACAGGCCAAGCAACAACAAAAGGGTTTTGAGAAAAAGTATTTTTTTTTTTTTTTGTGTAACACGTTATAGTCTCAGAATGTTATTTTCAAAATTTTATTACATAAAGTAACCATAATTTTACATATTTATGATATTAGTTTTTATTCAGCACTTATACAAGACCATGGAACAAATTATTAAAAACCTAATAAAATAAAATGAGGCATTGTGCTACAGAACTACGTACATAATATAATGGGCTGCATTTACTTGTAGAAAGTAAAATAAATGAAATTGCGGAATGGAAATGAATAATAATAGAAATAGATATTTTTGGCTATGTACAAGCAGATGTTAAAAATATTTGTTTTGCATGCATAAGCAGCAGTTAATAATACTTTTACTTCATCAATAATTAACTTTATATAAAAAATTGCTCACAGTTAACTTTCTTTCATTGTTCTTTCATTCTGCTAATTTGCTTGAAATAATATTGCTTTAGAAGGTTTTCATAAAAAGATCTATTTTGATCCTGAAGGTAATCCATTATATACCATAGTAAATCTTTTCAGATGAATGTCTGCTAATTAAATTCAGAGACTGGAGAAAAGAGACAATATTGTTCAAATTAACATTCTTCCACAAAATGTTACAAACAGTCCACTTTGAGATTTGTAAGGTTCTCTTTGATATTCCAGCTTTGTCCTTATTTATTCTGATCCACTAAACCTTTGAAATATAAGTTTAGTCCTTACAAGAGTTTCTTTAGAAGGAATTAAAATCATGGAACACAGATTAATCCATTATATTAGGAAAAAAATATTGGTAAATTCTTGAAGAAACAATAACTTTCCCTAGATCAAATGGTACCATACCTGACACATCTACATTTCTATCTTTCAATTTAAGCAAAATTTCAATCACAGCCTAAAAAAGTATTCAGAAAATAGATACTTTTCATCAATAAATCTGACAGGTAAAACCAAAGGAACAGTTTCATCTGATTTTTATTTTGGGCAATGCAATTATTACTCCAAATAATTAATTTTGGCTTTGGAATAATTTTTCATATTATTGCTTTCAATAAAGCTGAAGTTAACTCATTACCACTTTTTCTTGTTATTCCTTTGTGCTGTATTGTCTTCTATGTTTATCCAAAAATTGAAGCTAGATAATTATTGAGAATAATACATTTTGCTATGATGACATGCAGGAAGTTTTAATGCTTGTAAGTCCATATTGAAAGTGCATGTGTCACTAGTAGGCATTTTTTAATTTGTGGTTTTCATTCATGGTGGCAAAAAGCCCATTTTATCTTCAATCAGAGGTATAACATGCAGCAACATTTTTGGAAACAATTCGGAACTACTTCCAGGTACAAATTGACTTCGCCAATTATATAGTGAAATAATGGTTGTTTCATACAGCACATCAAGTAAAAAATTAAAATCAAAATTTATTTGCTTGACCTATTATATTCAGTCTTCATGACGAACTTTAAAAATATTTTTAGGGTTGATAACAACCGAAAATTCTGCACAAAATAAAAGGAGAGCTTTTATAAATTCTTATCGCATTCAGCTATTACTGTACAGATCTATAATTTGTACAGCTGAAAGTGAACTAGAGAAGAAAATCAAAAGTACTCTTATGCAATTTCCTTCAGAATATAAAATTGTGAAGGAAATAGGCAACTGACCAAATCTCACAAACACAATGAAGATTTGGAAGTTTATTAGTTGTTGCCAGAGGAGCTCATCCACAATCTTAAAAATTTACATTGTAACTAGAAAAAAAACACCTCCTCCCTTTACAGCATATTTATGTGCATTGATCAAATTTGACTCACCTAAAACTGAATAAAATTCTGGTTGAAGTCTACTGAAGATCATATTACAAGGTCACATCAGTAGGTCCCAACAGACTTCTAGACCCTTAACCAATATAAGGGTTTCAATCAGATAAGGGAGAAAATTTTATCACTTTCACAAAATCTACATCAATGAATCACACTGACTGATACTACTGAGTCTTCCTGCACCATTTCTGTTTACTGTTAAATATTTCAAGAATTTTATTTCCAAAAATTATTGGTTAAGTTTAATTAAATTTTGGAATGAGACACTTCAATAAAAAATTGTACTCATGATATACACATATCCTCATTATCATGTGTCAAGGAAATGTATTAACATTAAGGTACACATATATTCAAAGTGGTGAAATCCAGTTTTTTTTTAGTTAACTTTCCATTAGTTTCCAGCTGCTGACAGCATAAAGAGGTGCATAGTACTTAGTAGCACAGAAATTATCAAAAATGATCAAGAATGTTAGATCCTTGATGCAGTTTAAAATGCCAGTTCGTACAAAATAAATAAGTTTTTTAAAAACTCTTTTTCTTTTTTTTCCATTTTCCTGAAGTTTTGAATAGACACAGTACATTAAACAAAAAGTGATAAGTTTTTGCGGAAAAAATCTGTATGACAAATATAATCTGTAGATCATTTTAGAAAGTTATTTTAGAACAGAGCAGTTCTTCTAGACAACATTATTAACACATGGTTTTATTAAGGTAATGTGTATGAATGAATTAAAAAAATAATTATTTTTATTTTAATTAATAAAGCTGGCCCAGAAAAACAATTTTCAGAGAGGTTTTTAAATGAGCTTGAACAATTTTTCCATTACAAATTTGGCAAAAATTATATGAACTATTATTAAATTAGCAGTTGTAGTTAGTTCAGTTCCTCTGGAGGGCTGAAGAAGACTTTGAGAACTTTTTATCGTTTTGGGTTGTGTAAAATCTTTCTTAGAACTCATCAGAAGGCTTTTTATTTAATGTCATTAGTGACTTGTTTCATTTTACACATGGCCTCCAAGACAACGTGTTCAAGGATTATTAAAATAGTATCATGTAAAATGAAACATTGTTAAAAATAAAAATATATATAGATAAAAATATATAAAGATAAAAATTCCATAGTACAAAACTTAAATAATTTAGGGGTTACAATATTATCATTTATCATCATTATTATCATCTTCATCATAATAATTTGAAGATCTAATATTAATAGATTTGACTAAGAAAAGAATGTCTAGCATAAGGGGTCATCCATAAATTACATAACTCTAATGAGGAGGCAGAGGGGGCTTGAGGCAGCATTACATTGTTACATTGGGGTAGGGGGTTTTAGTTTATTATTACGTAACATTGATTTATGTTTTTACATTTTTCAACATTTTCTGAAATAATTCCTTTTTTAGTCTTATTTTAAAACACTAAAATATTAACTAATTAATTTATTTTAAAACAAATTCAAATAATTAGATGTAAATTGTTACAATAAATGGAAATATTTTTTATCAGTTTTTTATGTAAACTATAAGATTATGAAGAAAATATTCAAAAGTGATACGTAGTGTATTCTAGAATACATTTAAATTGGTGCAGTGGACTCTTGCCCATGGGTCATCCATGACGGCGTGTGTACAGTTTGTGATCAAATATTTTCTCACTTATTCATCCATCCTTCATTCACAACTTGCCCCCAATCTTATTGTTAGGTTCAGTCAGCATCGTCAACTAATTCCAACTTTCACGATCTCAAATTGTAATATACAATACAAATAAAATGAATACAAATTGTTTTTACTTTGCTATAATTTATTTTCACTTCTTGCATTTATGAGGGGAGGGGGGTGTTGTCGCAGGTGTTACATAATTATATAGAGGAATTTCAAGTGTGTGTTACAGGAACATTACAGGGGAGAAAAGGGGTATTCAAAATACTCCAGATTTGTGTTATGTAATTTATGGATGGCCCCTAAAAGTGAGCGAAGGAGAGAGGCAGGCAGAGGGGCTGAGGCTGCTCTGAAAAATTTGAAAGGGGCCCTGCAGCCTTTGGTAATAAAATGTTTTATTTCTGTAAATATGACAAAACCCTAATAAAAATGACACATAGAACATATAGACACATTATAAAAATCAGTGTTGATGACAAAGAGATGGACACATTAATCTATACATATATTGTTATTGTATCAGTACCCATGTTCATGTATCATTGCCATAATGACTAGAGGCACAAAATTTGGAAGATTTCAGCATTTAATTTAATTGTGAAAGTGAACCCTTGATGTGCTGAAGTCACTGACTTACTCTGTTTCAATATTTAAAATTTTCTTTTGTGTTTATGTTGTTTTTAATTTTTTGCAAAATTGTAGTGTAAATGAATGCAAAATACAGCAAAATAATTGCACGTTTTACATGTACTTGATATTTTCCATTATTTATATTTACTTTTTAAAGGGTATTACTTGAATTTCTGGACATTAATAGTTTGCTAATTTAAAAAAAAAATTTCTGACTAATTTTTAATATTTGACATTTGTAAGAAATTGAATATTCTGTATCTATAGTATAACGGACGAATTGGGGCAACAACGTGAAGAAACTTTCGAATATACCTATGACTGGTGACCAATTTAGACTCAATACCCTCCCACAGCAACCCCAAAAAATTTATCTCAAAATCAAACTGGTAGTGTGCTAAATCAGCACATACTCTCTTGCATTATTTCTAACTAATGCCATTTTCAAAAATTTCATAAGTTCAATGAAAATATGGTCTGCACCATTTTTTATGTACTAATTTTCTTTCTTCTGTGGAAAAAAAAATTTTAAAATTGCAGTTGTTTTTGACAAAAAAAATTATACATAGCATTGACTTAAAACAGAAATTACATGAAAACTATTCGTTTTTTCAAAAATTTGTACATGGCCTGCTTAAAGATCTAATTTTTCAGAACAGTGTTTTAAAAGAAAAAAATCTCTCTCATCAATGTGTGTGCACGTGCGTGTGCATGTGCATGTCTGTGCACATGTGCATGCGCATGCATGTGTGTATTGGAGTGTATGAGGAATGAAAATGGTGAAATCCATTCTCCTTTTTCTTGATTGCAATAGCTAAACAAGTGAGAAATGCATCAGCTCTTCCAGATAGTCTGCTGACCATTCCAGATGAATATTTTATAAAAAAATAGAAAGAAACAGAAAATTGAAAATGTAATGTGGTTTAAGAATGAACTATGTGAATTTTTTCTTTGAGAAAAAAATTATTTATTTCTTACATAAATAGTTTTGAATGAAAAACATAATTTTCTTTCTTTTGTGTTTTCCTATTAAATGAATTCATTACTTTCAAGAAATTGTGATTAATGACTTGATTATTCAGGATTCCAATGTGGTGCAGGTGACTGGATGACATGTATATAAAATGTAAAGAAAGTATCTTTAAAATGAATGCATATAAATGTGGATGAACACATTATGAGTGATTTTTCCATAAAAAAATGTAGCAAAACCCTCGATTTTGGCTGCATATGCCCAATCAGTTTCAGTTCAGACCAATCTCCTCTTATTTTAAACCAGCCTCTCCTTCCAACATAAGCATAGGAATATTGTAAATAATCCCTGTTTTAAAAGAAAATTCAAACCTTCGCAAATCCTGAATATTTTAGTCATGAGCTTACAAAACATAAGTGATCTCAGTTAAATAAACATCTAGCTTTTAGATCTTTCAAAATTTCCTTAAATGGTTTATTTGGAATGCACATGTCTTTTGAGGTTATAAAATTCACAAAATTGTGCAAAGGAAAAAAAAGCAAGTTGACCAAAAACGTACATCCTTAAATGATGACAGTAGGTGTTGGTGGAAAAAGTGTTTCTAATACACCGTTCTTTATTATATGTTTGTTTAAGAAGTTTGTGAAGTATCAATATACAACATTTTGATTTACTTTTGTTGCGGGTGGTATAAAGAATGCATAAGGATACATTCTGTTAACGAATTTTGGAAGCCATTCTGAAAAGTGTTATTTTCCATGAAGACCTGAACCACATATTTTATCGTACTTTTTAATAGATATTAAACAGCAATTTCAAACATCAAATGAATTTTGTTTAACTTGATTATTATCTGATTTGCTTGTTATTTAAAAAGATAAATAGAAAGAAAAGATTTAAAAAAAAAAAAAAATTCAATAAAAGTGTTTCCTATAACAAAAAGCTCAGGGCAATAAAATCTACCAAGCACATTTTACTTGTGCAGAGGTAATTTATGAATGATGTTCCAAGTTTGTCAATGTCTCAGAATGTAACTAAGAAGTTATCTGATTTAATTCCAAAAATATTCAATATTGAGAGAATGTCTGTTATTTTATAAAAAAACATCTCAAATATTTATGTTATATTGGTGAAGTACTGAGTGGGGTGTAAATCACATTGCTTAATTTACGGCATTTGAGAATAAATAATTGCATTTGACATTTTGAGTGAAAACCAGATTGTATGTTTCTGAAAGAGTTGTTCTTTCCATATCCCTAGAGGTTTCAAGAACAGACAACAAATTGCAATGATAATTCACTTATATGTTATGATATTAGCAGCTCATTTCATGTAAATAGTGGTATTACAATGCATTTTCTTATGAATCCTTCCATTATTTACACTCAAATACCTCACATGACCTTGCCTTATCCATTGCAATGGGATGCAAATCATGCAATTTATATTGTACATGGAAAAAGTTGCAAAAAACTTGGAAATAAATGCAAGACAAATGTATGCTTTATCTCATTCCTTTCCGTGTGACAAGAGGAACTAATTCATGTTAGAGCAAAGGTAGAACTTTATATTTGGGTTTGTGAGCCTTTGTATTTCATATTGTAAGATTACAAACTGAGTCCATGTCTTGTATTGAAATATATTTCTTTTACAAAGACACATTCCCAATTTGTGGATGTTTGATTCTGCCATGCCAACTTTCAATAAAATGCTTATAGTAAAGAATGTTTTACAATACCATTTAGTCCAATGAATGAAATAAATTGTTTTATTATAGTAAGAAAACAATTTGCTTTTTATTAATCACAGGTGTTAGTAGTTCAGAATTTGTCCCAAAAATATTAATTTTCCAAGAAAAAGAAAATAAGAATTTGATAAAGAAGTGTTGATATTTTTATTTTCAATTTATTATTTCACCTTGTCAGAAGTTTTCAAAATAATATAGTTTTTATTGTTTGCATCAAAATTTGATTCTAGTTTAATATGACATATTGAGTTCCTATGAAAACAGTCCACATTGCTACTGTGACAGACTCATACTGTAGTTGTAATCCACCAGCTGTCATATTGCAGCAATTAATTGGAGCAGCCTTAACAGCTGGATAATACGTATTCCAAAATACAAATGATTTATAATCTACACCTTGTGGGTTGAGAGGATCAGTCATATTAGGATTACGATCAAGAAGCATTATACCAGGCGAATTTTCATCAAACTTTTCCCATTTCACAGTACCTCCTCCCTGCACAGGGTTTGAAGATCTTGCAAAGTTAGTCCATAGTTGCATTACTGTATCCGTGTGTTTTCTATCAACATTGTTCCAAGCTGATATTTTTGACCATGACTGATAATAGGGCATACCCCAAACAAAGGGTAAATCATAAAAATGAGGTACTGTTAGAGAGTCTGAGCTTAAATCTGCATCATTAGGAATTTTTGTTTTAAGTTTATAATCAAATCGATACACAAATACTGAAGCACCTGTACTAGAAACTTCCATTGCTTGCCTGTATGTACCAGATCCATATTTTTGTTCTGTTACTAAGTTTACCAATTTTTCATAATACATCTTCTCAGTAGAGAGAGGAGTAGGTTTATAGTAAAACTCAATAGCTTTCTTTAAGTGTTCAGAACTGGGAGTGCACATGTCAGTTTCATTGTCTGCACTATTTACATCATGAGTTACAATTGCTTCTATTACATTAGTTAATGATGATTCTGGTACACCTTTCTCAACATCATAATTATCTATTACTGAAAGAATATCCTCCATTTGAGTGTAACCAATCATTAGATCCACCTAAAAGAAAACAATTTAAAACAAATTATTATAATCATGAATTATTATACATCAAAATCGTAATTTAAATTGTGTTTTAAAAATTAAAAGTAAATTTAATTACGAACACATAAAAAGTGATAGGAAAATAACCTACTATTACTAGTCTCAAGATTTCAAATTCAAAATTAAAATTTGGAACATGGATTCTGTCTTCTATCGTGTTAGGGGAAGTAATTTACTACAGATAAGAACAAGATTTATCCACTTTCTCGTTACGAGCCAGCAGTAAGAGTTTTTCTGTCGGAAACACGCCGATTTTCAGCGCACAATTACAATATTTTTTCTTATGAAGTAAAGCGAGAGTGTTCTAGTGGGATAATCACTTTGGTGGACTGCTGCCTAACTCCGAACGAAGGGATATATGATTTCTTCAGGAGAATTGGCGATCTCTACGATATAACACAACATTGAAACACACTGGTTGTCGGCGATTTCTGCACCAGAGCCCTAGAGTGGAGCATGCCGTCATCGAACACTACACACTCGATGGCATTTATTAAAGATTACTGCCATATAAGAAACAATTCATAGGGACAATTTCGGATATCAAGCTGGTTTCTGGGGAGTTTCAAGCGCGGCTGACTGACAGGCATTGAGAACTATAGTGGCAGCGATCACCAATATATCCCACTCTGCCTGCGAGCCAGAGAGCTACCTGCAGAAAACAAATGAAACTGAACTGGCACATCAAAAAGTTAGAACATCATAGCTTGGTAGAGAAACTGCAAGATGGAGCAGTGAGAATAGCCCAACGCTAACCGAACATCGGCGCTGAGGTTCTAGTGGGCGAAAATGTTCTGGACGAATCCTGCGAAGCATCAATGTCTCGCAAGACACAACCCTCGAATGACAAGCGTAGGTCTCACTGGTGGACCGAAGTCGTCACGAAGCTGAAGAGAAACTGCTTCACGCTCTGACGGCAGGCTCAGAGCGAAACTGAGCTCTTGCCGTGTTGCTGTGCGCCTAAAGCAAGGAGACCAAGAAGATATTGAGAAGAGTGATCCACCAGAGCGAAGTGTTGGTTCTTGATTGATTCTGATTGATTGATCTTGGATTGATTTATTGATTCGTGTTTCCGGGCGGGTCAACTGCTTTGGCCATTAGTCCCGTTAGTGTAGTGCATGTTTTTCTCGGGATATGGCGTGATCTTCCCCCTCTGGATGGCGAGATCCGGCGCCGACCTACCGTCGGCTAATGGGGTTTCCCCCTAACCAGGACTCTCCCACCAGCGGGGTACCGCCCCAGCCGGGACTCCCCCGAAATATGTGGTAGTGTAATGCATGTTAGTGTAAGTGTGTGTGTGTGTGTGTGTGTGTGTGTGTGTGTGTGTGTGTGTGTGTAAGGGGAGAGGATAGGACAAGGAAGAAGGACAGATCGCGCGCGGTCCGCGGCCCGTTTGGTAGGGTTCGCCTGGTATTGATCAGAGAAACCACGGAAAACTACCGATCAGAGCAGCCGGCCGCTAGAATTCTCCTCCAGACAGCGACTGAAATCGACCTAGCTGAAAAGCTAGTGTCGAAAATCCTGCCGCCGTCAGGACTCGAACCTAGAACCTCCCGGTCAGAGGCGCTGCAGTGACATCAGTTGAGTGATCAGTTGATGCCGGAAGCTACCGCTCCCGGTTTGGTTCCTGAGGTTAGTAGGCCCTTATGTGCAAAGTAGACAGAGATGTAGCAAGTCAATATATGAAGATGGTAGAGATGTGAGCGATCTGGTAAAAGTTGCAAGTCTCTTTAACCTATACTTTTCGAGAATTGTGGTTGATCTCATTAGGAGACTAAAATAACAAAATTTAACATCATACGATACCCTCGAAACTTTTTCGACACATGTTTGTTTTCAGAACTTTAACCAGTAAAACCCTCAGAATAGTCAGAAAAAATCGTCTAGTGGAGATGAATTTCCAGATTGTGTATTAAAAACTGCACGTTTACCTTCATATACTTATTAACTCACATACGCAATGCTCCTTTATGTACAGGAATATTTCCAGATATTCCAAACAGCAAAAATTAAGCCACTTTTTAACTAGTGGCGCTGCAACACATATTTTCTCGCATTATTTCTAAATTTACAATTTTCGAAACTTCAGAGAGTTCAATTAAAAGGACATGCACCATTCTTTAAGCGTTCCTTCTTCTATTCGTGAAAAAAAAATCGAAGAAAACTTTTGGAGCAGTTTTTGGGATTTTTTTAAATAAATTGCATTAATTTCAAGCACAAAATATGCGAAAACTTATCGTTTCTCCAAACAAAAGTCCATGACCTTCATTAAAGAGCTGATTTTTTACAACAGATTTTGTCTAAGTAAAAACATCTTAAATTTTGTAGTTTTGAAATGTTAACTTTTTGCAGCTTTCGAAAATATGGATAGTTCGCCGAACTGGCCGCACGGATACGGTACGGATACGTTTGCCAGAGTAGCACCTTATATTTTACCGCCTCTTGATGGATACGAGGAGCAATTAAAAAAAATTGGGAGCGTTTTTTTGGGAAAAAATGAGAAATTTCATAAATTTCAGACAAAAATTACGCAAAATCTACTAGTTTTTTACAACTAGTAGAGTTGTTAACTACAATCTACTAGTTTAAGGAGATTTTTTACAACAGACATTGATCAAGGCAAACGTCTTTATTTTCAATTTTGTAGTTTTGAAATATTAACTTTTTGTAATTTTCGAAAATACGAAGTTCGCAGAAAATAGACCTTATTTTTTATCGTCTCTTGATGCATGTGAGGAGAAAATTTAAAGAAAAGTTTTGAGCGGTTTTTGAGAAAAAATGTTCTAAAAGCATTAAAAAATTCCTATATTTCACGCAAAATTACCACAAAACTATCCATATTTTCAAAAAATTGTACTTTACGTTATTTCAAGATATCTTTAAAGAACAGATTTCATTAAGAAGAAAGTCTCTTCAATATTGTAGTTGTAGCAAGACTCCCAAAAAATTGTGCACTTTTGTATCTATCGAAAAATTTGGAATTTCAACGAACATGAGACCTGCACGATTCTTGTAAGCGGCTTTTACGCTATCCGAGGACAGAGTTTAACTAAAAAAAATTTGAAGGCTCTTTTGAGATAATTTTGAAAATATTTTTGAGACTTAATGTAAAGTACCATAAAATCTTAAAATATCTTTTTGAAACTTTATGAAAGTCTCGAGTTCGTTCATATCAAACGGTGAATATAATTTTTAATGAAAATTGGCTGAACGGTTTAGGCGCTAGTGTTGACCAGAGTCGGATAGACAGACGGAGGTACAGGCAGACGTTTCGTCGTCAATCGATTTTTCAGTTTCAAGGACCTACAAAACATGGATTTTGGGTACACCACGTGTTAGAGGAAGTAACTTACTATATTTAGGAACAGGATTTATCCACTTTTTCGTTACCAGGGCCCGACAATTAGTTTTTACTGTTGAAAATTCGCAGTTTTTCGGACGCACGATTTCATAACTTTCAAAGTGATAGCGAGAAAGTAAAAGGGCGTCAGAAAGTTATGTAATTGTACGCCGGAAAACGGCAATTTTTTGTCTAAAAACTCTTATTGACGGGACTTGATAAAGATAAAGTCGATAAATCCTGTTGTTAAATTTACGGAAAAATCCTCTAACAAGTGGTGAAGGCAGAATCCATGTTTTGTGGATTCTGGATACTTCCTTCTCGTGTACGTACGTAAGTATGGACTAATATATGCAGAATAGAGGAAGTTATGTAATACTGAGGAAAAATTATTTCGAGTTTTCAATGGAAATATACGTTTAGGTGTCCCCTGATACCGAAAAAGTGTTTTATCCAAAACGTCCGTCCGTCCGTCTGTCGTCTGAGAACAACACTAGCGCCGAAGTATGTGTATGATTTTTTCCAACCTGAATACTCCCTGGTCGATCTCACCTCACTCGAAGCTCTGTGATTTTGAAAACATAGATTAATTTTTGTGGGTACTTTATCCCCAAGTCCCTGGGATATTTTCAAAAATATCTCAAATATGATTCCAAATTTTTCTTAAAATTTCGTGTAAGAATAGAGTGAAAGAGACGTATAAAGGGGGCATAGGTCCGATTTTCCCTGTTAATTCTGAATTTTCGAAAATTGCAAAAGTTTGAAATTATTACGGTGTCTTCCTACAACAACAAAGTTGAAGACAGATTTTTTTCAAATGAAATTTTTTCTTCATAATTAGTTATTTCATTAATATCTTATACATTTTTTGAAACTTTTAGTAGTTTCCGGCCAATATTGCGTGAACTATGTGCAACATTAAAAATATAAAAAAAATCTCAAAAACGGTTCTAAATTTTTACCTTCTCGCACATACGAAGGAACTTCGTAAGAAAAAAAAGTTATTTAATCGTGCGCCGGAAAACGCCGAATTTTCGGCAGAAAAACTTATTGCCCTGATAACGAAAAAGTAGATAAATCGTGTTGCTAAACAGAAAAAATCCTTTAACATGTGGTGTAGCCAGAATCCGTTTTGTGGATCCTTGATACCGAAAAGTCGATTGACGGCAAAACTATGTCTGTCTGTCTGTCTGTGTGAATGCTAGCGCATACACCGATCAGACGATTTTCGTTAAATTGATATTCCCCGTTCGATCTGAATGAACTCGGGGTCTTGAGAGTTTCAAACGGATACTCTGATTTTTGAGGGGACTTTACATGATGCCCCAAAAACATTTTCAAAAGTTTCTCAAATATGACTTTAAATTTTTGGATTAAACTTTATTTTCAGATAATGTATAGGACGTTAAGACAATGGTGTAGATCTCATGTTCGTTGAAATCCCTGATTTTTCGAAAAATGCAAAAGTGCAATTGCAAAAGTACAATTTTTGTGATGTCTTCCTACAACTATAATATTGAAGATAGAGATTTTTCATAATAAAATCTGTTATTTAAACACGAAATTTGAAATATGGTCATTTATAATTTTTCGAAAATGAGTAGTTTTTGTGTAATTTTGCGCGAAATATAGGCAATATAATTTTTTTAAACAGTATTTTCTCAAACACCATTCTAATTTTTTTCTTTAACTTTTCTCCATGGATAGAAGAAGGAATGCATAAAAGGATGGCACGAGTCTAATTTTTGTTGATCTCTGAAGTTTCGAAATTTGTAATTTTTGAAATAATGCGAGAAAATATTTGCTCTTGTAGCACCACAAGTTTCTTTACACAATTGTAATTTTTTGACATATCTCTCACGTCGTTAATATTTACATTAATGGGCGATTTGTATACAGTATTGAATTTATGAGAATATGTGCTTCAAATGATGTCTTATAAAGTTTCTCGAAAACTCAAAAGTTTTCTGAGATAAAGAGCTCCAACTCCATTTTCTCGAAAATTGCTCCAACTTTTTCTTTAATACTTTTGAATCTATAGTGCTAAATGGTGTAATCAACATGACATCAATGCCACTTTGATGTAATTATTTAAAAAATTATATACATGTAATTTTTTTGAAAAAACCTCTCACACCGTTAATATTTATATCACTAGCATTTTGTATACACTATTGCATTTGTGAGTCAAAGTCGTTCAAACTATTTTCCATTAGGTTTCTCCAAAATTGAAAAGTTTTGTGAAAAATAAAATAATCCCAGTTACAGAAATATTTAAACATTTTCTCCAAAACGGCTCTAAACTTTTCAACGAAAATTTCCACTTGGGACAAGATTTTATTCTTCAACAATATTCTTAAAGTCATGTTCCATTTCTACCATTAGGGGACAGAAAAATTGAAAAAAAATGTTGTCTGAGCGTTGGTACATGACAGCTGGGAAGATGAGGCAAAATCGAAAATCTAACCCAGACCAAAGAAATGAGAAAACTAACTTGTACTTGAAAGTCTGTGTCATTCTATAGCACCACTAGTTTTATTTGTTAGAACAATTGCTTTAAATAATTTCTTATGAATTTTCTCGAAAACTCAAAAGCTTTTGGTGAAAACGAGCTTCAATTTTCGTATTCACAGAAACATTTAATGGAAATTTTCTCAAAAACAGCTACACATTTTTCAACAAAAATGTCGGTATAGGATGAGGATTTACTGTTCTATAACATTCTTAAAGCCAGTATCAGTTCCACCATTGGGGGATCGAAAAAGTGAGAAAATGTGCATAAATGTACTTTGGGCGGCGAGAGATGGCAGCTGGGAAGAGGGCGGGGCAAACACGAAAACCTAACTCAGTCTAAAGAAATTATAAGTTTAACAAGGACGAGAAGTCTGTGCCATTCTGTAGCACATCTTGTTTCTCTTCTTAAAGACGTTGCATCAATTGATGAAAATGAATCACCTATTGGAATATTTTTAGATCTTTTGAAAGATTTTGAAGTCATTGACCACAACATTTTCCTCTCAAAATTACCATCACATGGAATTCCTGGTATTGCCCTAGATTGCATATCAACGTTTTATCAAACGTCAATCGCAAAGAGCAAAAATGCTGCATTGGCAAGTAAGAACATTATTTATTCATCTTTCCATTTCTATGCCAAATTAGCATGGGGTTCCGCAAGGTTCCACTATCCTCTGTCTTTTATACGTAAACGATGTGCCCTCGTCTGATAGAAATGAAAGAACATTGCTGTTTACTGATAACAGGAATATTCTGTGCAAAAAAGGAAAATAAATAGTACGAATTCAGGTGTTCCAAGTTGGTTTCATAATAACAAAATTAGTGGTAAACGAAGAGAAAATTGTTTCAATACAATTTTGCAATCCACATGGGCAATCGCTTGCGCCATTGAAATGAACTAAATGAAATTGGCTGAGGTAGCAAATTTTCTGAGCCTCTCAATTCACTAAAACGTCAAACGAAACGTCCATTTAAATAAATTGAACGCTAAATTAAGTTAATTATGCTATGAATTCTAATTATTTGAAATTCAGTCAGCCTTCATGCTGTGCATTGCGTGTACTTTTCCGAATGTCTATTCCTGGCTGAGATGATATTCCGGGAAGCTCATCCTGTAGTACCCAGACTTTTAGATTGGAGAAAAAAGTGTTGGAAATATAAGCATGTACCACCCACGCAATTCCTGCATGTCTCTCGTCATTGTTCTTGGAATTTTACTATTGCATTGCCTACCTTTTTTACGCACCTGTAGGTTTTTTCAAAACCGACTTATTTAACGGTGAGAACACACTTTAATGCAATACATGTATTTACAATAGCATCACACATCGTTGAAATAATATTCATCAGATGTCAGTATCAACAGCTCACTACAAAAAAATCACATACAATAACGTTACAATACCTTATTTTACAACTCATTGCCAGATGATCTTAAACGATTAAAATCGATACACACATTTATGAGCCAAGTAGTATTTTTTCTGCTATATAACTATTTATATACATTTAGACACAATAATGAGCATCAAAAAGGAAAATAATTCTAATTAGTTTATCAATGTATTATTTAACATTTGTACTGTATGATTTAAAAGTCTAAAATTGCCTGAAATAAGTGCTAACTTTAGCTTCTGGGTCGTCCAGTTTCTATGATCAATCTAATGCCGTTTTTCAAATACTGAGATGGACTCGATTTGCATCTGTCCATAAATGTAGGTTTACTATGCCCACGTTTTGTTGAACCCTCCCTTTGCTGATTGTGGTAGGAGTAAAACCGTGTGTATGGGTTGCTATTTTGTTAGCAATACTATGAAACTAAATCTGCAGTAGTTTTGCCGATGCTAATAAGTTTTCTATAACTTCAGAGCAAACAAATTATAGATTTTCGAAAGTTACTAACCTCGCTTTCTTGATACTTTTATTCATCATTTAACTACGTATAGTAAAAAAGTTTGGGGAAGGGTTTATGGAGTTCACAGAAACGCAGGTTATGCTTCTCCCATAAGTCACATGGTTTTTTCCTGTTTTGGTCGCAATATGAATGGAGATATATATGGAGACAGGATATCCATGGACAATATCCATGGAGACAGGACCACCCGAAAACCTAGGAAGCCGACATCGGAGGAAATCCACGATGATATATCATGAGCATATTTTAATTTCTCGACTTACAACTTACATACGTAGTAAAGAGAAATATTGTAATGATGCAATAGAAATCGGCCGTTTTTTTTATAGAGAAACTCGTATTGTAGGGCTCTTTTTTCGCAATAGCGGATAAACGGATAAATATTGTTCCTATATGTGAAAAATTACTTCCTCTAAGACGTAATGTAGTCAGAATTCACATGTTGTTGGTCCTTGAGACCAAAATATAGATCGACGGCAAGACGACTGTCTGTTCGACCGTCTGTAGCCAAGCTAACGCCTAAACCCTTTGGACGAGGTGGTTTGGTTTTGGAGAGTATTTATAAAAAGTCTCAAATATTTTTTCAAAGTTTTCTCGAAAATACTCTATTTTTCAAATTAAGTTTTTTCTTGGATAGTGGAAATGACGCTTAAGAAAATGGCTTAGTTGCCAATTTCGTTAAAATGCCTGATTTTTCGAAAATTGAAAAAGTTCAAAATTATTTTGGCATTTTCCTAGCACTATATATATGTTGAAGATAAAAATATTTTCGTGAATGAAATGTTGTTTAAAGACAGATCTAGACATTTTTAGGCCGTGTAAAATGTTTAAAAAATGTGAAGACTTCACGTAATTATAGCAATTTTTAAACATTTTTTTTCCAAAAAGGGCTTCAATTTTTTTCTCTAATGTTTTTTCTTGGTTAGAACATGGGTTAGAGCATTCGACGCTTAAAAAATGGAGTAGGTTACAGAAAACTCTGTAGTTTCGAAAAAATGCAAAAAATTAACATTGAAAAATTACAATATTAATGATAGAGATTTTGTATTAAATAAATATTAATTTTTAAAAACATTATGGAATTTTTTTAAAAAATGAAAGAAAGTGTAATTTTTGTTTTATAGAAAAATCTAAAAAACTGCTCCATCTTACGTTACATTTTTTCTTCGTATTGAGGAAATGACGCTTAAAATGGCGCTGTTGCATTTTCGGTGAGCTCTTTGAATGTTTGAAAATTGGAAACAAAATATTAACATAGCCAAACTACAATATTGATGATGGAGGTTTTTCCTTCATGAAATCTCTTTAAAACTAGATCTTGAAATAATGTAATTGAAAATATCTAAATTTTTGAAAATTCCAAATTTTTGGGGCAAGAGTATGGACGGACCGCATCTACCGTTCTGCAGGTATACAAAGAACCTATATGCTAAACAGACCCGGGAACATACTCGAGATGTTATTGAAACCGCATCTAGTAATAGCGATTTACGGTTTCGGAGATCCGTCCGACAAACAATACTTACTGACTACACTTACGGGATTAATGACCAAAGCAGATCACGTTCCCAGAATATATCGATGAATGAATGAATCAATCAGTCAATCAATATTTAACGACACTTATCGCGCATACGCTCCAGTGTGACGGTCGGAAGCGTACGAGGCACTCGAAATACGTTTGTACCAAAAACACGTTATCGAATTTGGCCATCATCAGACACACCGTTCGTGCCTGGTTCCTGCTGGCTGAGCTGGACTGGATGACGGTATCTCTATACGGGGAACTCGCCCCTCATTTAATTGGCGCGGAGAATTGGACCGAGAGGCTGCCTGCAACGCGCCATCGACGTGGTCCGCGGCCCGCGGCAAATATCCCGTCTCGTGCAATTGTAGAAGGGTAGTGTCAATAGTAAGGTAATGTGTCGACTCAAATAACAAAGCCGTTGCCAATTAATAACATACTTTAAAATTATGATGACAGTCGGCCATAATAAGCCGATAATATGTACCAAGTCTAGAGCATAACATTTACATAGCGAACATCTATGTAAATGATGTATGTCATAAGATTTTCGTTTCTTTTCTTGTTAATAAACACACGTGGTCACTCTGGCGATGTGACTGTGTGAATATGTGTGTGTAATTAATAACATTGAATTAGTATTATTCACCGGCCCAGGACCTCCCAATTTTTCCGAGAGCCGGCATTATTTCGGGCGAGGCCAACATCATACGACGCGCCCAATATTTATTTACTTAACTTCTGTCACATTTTATGGATTTTATGTATGATGTATCGCCCATCACATGAAATTGACGCACAAACGTGGGTTTCTTTTAAAAAATATTATGTATGACGCCAGGTAATCAGATAAAATTGACGTCCAAAATGCGTTACTTTTTACGCATTTTAAACATGTAGAAAGATCCATCACAGTAGAAACATGGGTAGAAAGAAAAATAGGAATCATTAGAGAAATAAATTAGGGAAAGATAGCAGAGGCACATAAAAAAATGTTGTCAGACCCAAAGACTTGTCACATGACCACATGACACAGACCCAAAGACTTGACTCTATGTATGTTAACCCGCTGAACCCATATGAACACCCGGTTGGTTCTGACAACAATCCCCGAAAACAAAAAATACAATTTCACGGTGTTTTTTCGCGATATAAACAAATCTGTAGGGTGGTGGCGGAATTATGCCTTCAGATTCGGATTTAGCACGTCAAAATACACAGAGAAACATGTGTCAAGTCTTTGGGTCTGACAACTTGTTTTTGTGTGTGCCTGTGTAATAGTGGGAATATCCAAGATGCCGAAGGGGCGACCAAAATGAGTGCTAAAGAAGGTATAATTACAAAGGTGGAAATTCAAGCTTACGGTGTAGGAAAGGAAGTGGATGGCATGATCAGTGGAGGGTGAAACAAATTAATTTGGAATATCTGTTCAGTCTATATGTATGGAGACACGAAATTTTGAAAGAAGGCGGAGACGATAATGCTGCTACACGGGGATGACTAATGTTAGAATATGGAGGAGGCGGTAATAAAAGCTAAAGATATGGATGTTTTGAATGACGGGAAGAATTTATTGGAAATAAAGAAGTAGTGAATGGAGGTATAGAGAGGGATTAAGTGTGCAAATATACTTTCATAATATATTGAGCAAAGAGTACAATTATTGATTACAGTGGCGGCTCGTGCTTAGGTTGCACGGTTGCACAACCCCCAGAAAATGAAAAAGAAAATAGGAATATACAATTTTCTTTTAATGACATTCAATTTTTAAGATATTGCAGCAATATTGCAGCAATATATGAAATCATTCTGAAATCAACGAGCGTTCAACTGGCGTTCTCTCCGGTGTCTGGTGCCTTGCCAGGAATTACACCACGTTCTTGGCTGTATTACTGGATTTAATATTTTACTCTTTGGCACTTCGACTTAACACGGGGAACATACGGCCTTTTGGTGGCGCAAGCAGATGAGTGGCGTTGTCGCGCTGCGCGGCGACGAAGTGAGTCTCAGGGGAATACCCAATCATTATTGCCAAATATAGCAGGGTAATGAAGTTTTCGAAATAAAATAATTTTATTTGTGTGAAACGTGTCGAGCCAATAGTGCTTGTTGCAAAGTGCTGGAGTCGAAGTTAAGTGCCCAGTGGAAATCAAAGCCAGAGCCATGTGCGCGGGAGGTGTACATGAGCGGACACGACGCATAAAATTATGTAAGTAGTACTTCAATATAGACTTTTATATCAATTAGTTCAAATTGATTTGATTTGCTTACATTTTTATTACGTATTCGTATTTTGAATTTTAGAAATTACATTTCCGTCATTCTATGGAGGTGCAACCTCCAGTCTCTTGAGGCATCAGCCGCCACTGATTGATTTTGTGATGTATGTAAGGTTACGATATTCTGCCACCAAGTTACTATACTTAATTGCAGAATTAACAATAAAATCTAAATCTAAACTGGGGAGGAGGGATGAAAATCCATATCAAGATTAGATATTGGGTAATCTGTGGATTCGGATCACTCACCAAATGTGGAAGGGAAAGAAATAAGAGATAAGAAAGTAAAGGAAAAGATTAGTTGAGGATTGGCTCGTAAAAGGGGTGGCATATTACAAAAGGAAGTTTGATGCGGAAAGGAGTAGATGGAAATTTGGAGGAAAGGCAGGTACCTGAGGTGACAATTTCAAAAAAGTACTTAACGGGGGAAGGGATAGGTTGGGACAAAGTTGGTGGGATAAAAAATGTAGAATCAAGAAAAGAGAAATAATATAGAAGTTTATGTAACAGGAAAAAGGAAGAAGAGAGCAGTAGATGGAAGAGAAATTTTTTTCAAGGCGTAATAAAGAAACAAGGGTGAAAGATGACAAATAAAGGGAAGGGTGCTTCAGGCAGGGATTCAGATAGGGAAGTGGAGGGAATTCAGAAAGGATCTTTAGAAGGACTGGATGACAGGTAAAGTAGTAGGAACCACTAAGAAATGGGCAAGATGAGGCGGAGAATACAATGAAGGAAGAGATTTACAAAGAAGTGAAAAAAGTTAAAATGAATAAGGCTAGAAGCATAGATGAAATACTGAATGAAATGTGGATGGGAGGGGAGGTGGATATAGTCATTTGGAAAAAAGAATTAAAGTGTTAAAAGATGAAGGATTTCCAGAAGATTAGAAAGAGATCTTCAATGTCTCTGTGTATACAAAATGGAAGTATAGAAGAAAATATTAGAAAAATGTAGAGATAACAATGATGTCGAGAATTTATAAAGTTTATGCAAAAGTGTTGAAGAACAGGTTGGAGAAATGAGGAAAGATGAAAGAGAATAAGATAAACTTTAGGAAAATGAGCATGGTTAAAGACAAATTTTACCTCGGAGATTTCATTGTAGGAAAGGTTATTAAATAAAAGGGTGGAAAAGTAATTAAATCTGAAGCTTACGTTTGATAAAATAGAGGGGTATTACGAGAGATAATGAGGAAGAGGGTATTTAAGTAGGTATATTTTAGAGGGAATTATTGAAAATTATTTTGAAACAAGGTGTAGAAGAAGAGAGGTGCTTTTTGAACTGTGAAATGAACAGAGAAGAGACAAAGTTGCTCATTGAGTTCAGTGTATATAGGAGGATTGGATGTTCACTAGAAGGAACAGTAATGGCCACACTGGCCAGAAATGAAACTGTTATGAAAAGTGTAACAAAATGGAAGGAGTTTTGAATTTTTATTTATTTATTTATTTACTTATTTTTCTTCAAAAATAGTAGAAACTCTTTGTGAGATACGGGAGAAGTAAAATCTGCGCACTTTTTCTTCAGTTTCAGATTCTCTTCCCACACTTTTACAATACATAGACGACAAATAAAAGTACTAACAAAGCGAGGTTAGAAACTCTTGAAAATCTATAAATTTTCTCTCCCGAGTTACAGAAATATTATTTGTATCGGTACACGAACTACAAATTTGATTTTATAGAATTAGTAACAAAATAGTAACCCACAAGCCCGGTAATAATCCTACCATAACCAACAAAAGGAGAGCTCAACAAAATGTGCTCATAGTGAAGCTACATTTACACTCAGAAGTAAAGCAAGAGAGATCATCTCATCACTTGCTCAATAGGTCAGGCAAACTGGACAAAAACCTAATTGAGACGAAGTTCATTGGCCCAGAAGCTGAAGTACAACATATTAACCCTTTATTAATTATACAGTTCATTTGTTAACTAATTCATTAAGTATCATGGTCAAAATAAATATTATTTTTCTTTTTAATGGTCAGTGTATTTTCTAATTGTGTGGAAACAGTTGTGCAAAAAATTATTTATATGGCACTTAAACTTTTGTATCGATTTTAATTGTTTAATGTCATCCCACAATGTATTGTAATGTAACGTACATGTATTATGGTTTCTTGCTATGGACTTCTGATACGGACATCTGATGAATATGATTTCTACGACGTGTGCTGTAATTACTGAAACGAATATAATCGAAACTTATTGTAAGGTTTCTACTTGGAGATAGCACTTCACTCCAATTTAAACTCACAAAACGCCTTTCCCTCAAGGTTGAATCCGAATACCACGTAAGACATGATTTTTTTTCATCCCGGATTCGTCGTATGGAGGCTTGACCATTGATCAATAATATCAACAACACTGTTTTTTTCATCTCTATCTTCACAATCTGAAAAAAATGTTTAGTTCGGACATCGCGGAGACGGAAAAAGTCGGATTATCATCAATCTTTTTCCTCTCTTGAATTATAAGAACGGATATGGACCAGCAGGACACCTCAGCACTTAAGAAGCTTAAATGGTCATACGGACTTCCTCAGACAGCCTGGTTGGGGCAGGGATATCATTACCTACCCTAACAGTGATATAAAAAACCGCATTGAAAGATATTTCGGATATTCCGGAGAAGGGAGTCGCTGGAGGTGAGGGATCGCAAAGGCCTATAAGAGATAACAGCGATCTAAAACTAGTGGTAAAATTAATTAATAATAGAGTAATAATAATAATAATAATAATAATAATAATAATAATAATAATAATAATAATAATAATAATAATAACAACAACAATAATGCTTGCAATTTAATTAAGTTTTAATATCTTACCTTTTGGAAACGACCGTCCAAGGGCATACTCAAATCTCCGATTACAAATACATTTTTGGGATCAAATTTCATGAAGTCATTGTAATCCTGGTTAATTACTGGTCCCCAAGTTCCAGCTGAATATTTATGGATTGTTTCAACATCCGACAAACAGCTACCGATGTCAATGTTAATGCACCGGTCTTTATTATTTGCATCTACTATATTTTTGGAATCTTCATAGGCTTTCCATGGCTTGACAACTCCCGGGACAAAGGCATTTCCACTCATAGCAATGGCACGAGAAAACATACCAGCAGATGGGGAAGTAGACATCATATGCAATCCAATACTAATTGCTCCAGCATCATGCCCGAAAAGACAAATGTCCTTAGGTGAGCCTTTAAAGAGATGTATTTTTTCTTTAATCCAGTGTAATGCAGCTACTTGATCCATTAGCCCAATATTTCCTGGAAATTTCCAAGTTCCGTCTGTCCAAAATCCATGCATGTTTAAACGATATGCCACAGTGACAACAATAACCTGAAGAAATAAAATTAAAATGAGACACCAACACTATTCTTTTTTCAGTTATGTACATTCATTCTTTTCAAATAGTACTTTATTTCATCTGCCAATTTACACTATCATAGAAAATTAGATAAATAACTTAAAATGTTTTTTAAATTTATAAATTTAAAGAATGTGTAACTTTAAATGAGCAGTTGTATTTTTAGAAATTAATTTATAATAGATATAATGAAAAAAATTAATTTATTTAAATATTTCTTTGTAAATATGAAAAATATAAACTTTTGCTTGATTAGAACTTGGATAAATTTACGAGAATAACACAAAAGAGATGGGTGGGAACATTTAGGTACTAGTTCTTATTAGCCAAAATATTAATATTGTGCAATTTTGATTTTTTTAAGTTCTCCTCAGCTATAAAAAGAAAACCGTTTCTCATCATCATTAAACATTTTCTTGTGGAAGACATAGAGTGGATAGAATCACATCAGAAATTTCGGATTGGTTCTGTAATAATAAACAAATAATATATAAAGGAAAATACTGTAATATACAACTTCTTTGGTTACTTTTCCGACAAACAGATTCAGGAATCAGATATTGCAGTTAACAATCATTTACTATGTTTGCAAAAATGCGGCGTTTCGAGGACAAATGTATTCCCATAATTGGACTAGATTAACAACACATTTTTCTCTAGAACTGTACTTTATATGTAATAACAAATAACACATTAGGCAGTTCCCAACGGAAAAAGATCCGAAACTCATTTTATTGTAAACTCACTATTTGTGTTGTGTATTTCTTGTCGTTATTATACAGAATGTACAGTATTAAAGAAAAATGTGTTGTCCTAGCCTGATGATGGGAGTAAATTTGTCATCCAAACGTCGCATTTTTGCAAACATTGTAAATAATTATTAACTGCAATATCTGATTCTTGAATTTGTTCGGTGGAAGAATTGTGAAAAATATTTTATATTAATTGAGAGTGATGAGTAATAATATTTAAAAAAGACATTAATATTAAATATAAACATCTGAAAAATTGTCAATTACTCCTGAAAAATAAAAATAAAATCTTGTTTAGAACACAAAAAAATGTGTGTGCCTTGTGATTGAATCAGATTGACATTTTACCACAATTGTCAAGTTAAATATATTTTATAACTTGCTGACTAAAATATTATTATCGCTACTAGTGTGTGAACTCCATATTTGAAGAAAATATAAACTAAATTTATAAAATTGTCAAATTTTCATTCTAAATTTATAAAATTATCAACACTTTTACCTTTTCAATGCTTCTGCTTTAAATGTAAGTAATAAATTAGAAATAATTTCATTGAAGTTTTATGGAATTGGTATAATTAGAGAAAACTACTTACAAAGGAAAAAGAAAAAGGAGGGTCAAAAGATGTTGAAATAAAATCCTCTTAATTGAATAAGTACCTTATTTTTAGCTGCAAGAGTTGAACCATCCCACAGAGATATAGCACCACTAATAAATTCACCAGGATGTATCCAAACCATTACAGGCCAACCAGGCTCTGGTGCATTTCCTGCAAGAAACAAAAATATTGAATCTTAAAGTAATTGCATTTAACCTGGAATCATATAAATCTAGAAAAATAATTGATCATAAATGTTCATGTAGAAAATACATTACTAAGAATTGAAAAAAGAACACCACCAAGAAAATAACTGAGGAATGCCAAATGTGCACGTGGCACTACGAGAGGGCAGTTAAATTGATGATCAAACTGGCAGCACTGCGGGGAAGCTAAGAATCGCGTTGACAGCCGTGGCATGTTGCAAGCTTTGCATCAGTTGCTCGCTTTGAGAACCAGTAGCAGCCAGTTTTTCCTGGCAATCAGACTTCCGTCTGTGTCTGCAACATTATTAGCATGCCTCGGCGGTGTGGACGTGCACCATTTGAGCAATTGACGGAGTTAGAGCGAGGTCATATAGTGGGTATCCAGGAGGCTGGTAGTCATACCGCAGAATTGCACAACACGTGTAGCGAGAGGTCTCCAAAGTGCATCGATGATGTAGCCCGTGGTTAGCAGAAGGTTTCTCTGCCATTTTTCTGCCCATCAGTCTGGGACCGGAGAGCTACGACGACAGGCACACCAAGACCGTCGCATCTTACGAACTGCTGTATCGGACCGCACCGCGATTTCGCAACAAATGAGGACCACTGTTGCTCCGGGGGTGTCAGCAAAGACCATTCGCAACCGTCTCCGTGAAGCAAGGCTACGATCGTGCGTGCTGTTAGGACGTCTTCCCCTCACGCCCCAGCATGGTGCAGCCGCCGCCAGTGGTGACACAATAGGCGCTTATGGAAGGACGGCTGGCTCTGGATGGATGGACGACTTGTGCTCAATGATGAGAGTCGCTTCTTCCTTGGTGATAGTGACGGTGATAGACGGTGATATCGACGGTGATAGCGACGTTCAGCTGAGTGCCAACTTTTGTAATGTATAAGACAGGCACATAGAACCAACACATGGCATAATGGTGTAGGGAGCCATGAATAGCCTCTCTTATTCGTCCTATTACAGTGGCCGATCTGGTCGGTGATTGTAAAGGGAACAGTGAACAGTGTACAGTACATCCAAAACATAATTTAACTCGACGTGCAACCTGCCGTTCGTACAACAAGGCGACGTCTTTCTCCAGCAGGGCAATGCACGTCCATGTGCAGCCTTTGCCACCCAACGTGCTCTCCAAGGTCAACTACGCTGGGTCAGCACGATCCCCAAATCTGTCCCCATTGAGCACTATTGGCACTGGTTGAAACGTGATATTGAACGCTCTGGAAGATTGCCAGGAAATGTCTCCAAAAAAGGAACCAGGTAAAAGTTGCCTGACAGGCTAATCCACAATACTATATTCGCCATCTCTACGTTCGTCTACTCGGGAGAATTGCAGCCTTCATTGCTCGAAAAGGAGGGTATACAGGATAATAGTTCTGACATTTTGCACACTCAGTAAACTGTACTCATATACGTATGGCTCCGTCGGCGTGATCGTTTGTTCTTGAGAATGTGTCAATAAAATTTTCCTCTGCTGGGTCCATAAATTCATGTTCTTTTTTCAGTTTCCAATTGTTTAGTAATGCAGCTTATTAGGCACACCTGACTGTTTTATTTAAAAAGATTTATTCAGAGTATCGACATCAAAAAAACACAATACGAGTTTTTCTGTCAAACATTTACCGTTTTTCAGTGGCGTCTCCTCACTCTGGACCTAGGGCGTTGACAGTGAAGGAAAGTGATAACCCCCCCACACTACTCTTTTTGCTTACGTATTTAGAGTAAAAATGAAATTATGTAAACAAAATCCTTATTTATTTTAAATTATTATGTTGGAAGAATGAGGGAAAGATAGTCGCAAAATAACAACAAGGAGGATGTTGTATTTTCAATGCATCATTGCAAGATTGGAATAAGACATTTTATAGTATTTAAAAAGACATGATCGCGCTTTTCCCTTTCTTCAGTTCTCGTTTTAAAAATTAAATTCTGAAATATTATCAGGTTAGGACACGATCGATCATCGCTCAATTACTTTTTTCTTCATACGAAAGGGAAGGAAAGCAATTATTTAAAACTACTGTTCCACTTTGTTACTATTCTTGAAAAAAACAACAACACTAATTTCATTAGTATCGCTAAAGGGTTCAACGCGCAACGGAGAATATCACGATCACGGACGCTCGCTCTCCATCAGGCCGTTAAAAAGTTATCCAACGCATTGGCACGCTTTGGACCTCAAATGGGAGGATGTCGCGCGCATGCGCTGCCGCCTCCCGATCCGGCCTGAAGACGTTGGAGGCAATTGCCAACGGCCTGAGCTGCGCTCACGCACTGCTTACGTTGCACAGAAGCGCTCATGCCGATCTATGACACCGATCGCACAGAAGACCGAATAAATGAAAGAAATCTTAATCAATTCAAAGGAATAAATGATATTGTTTATTTCCCTGGGCGTTGACACACGACGTGCATACCCCAAGAAAACGCTACTGCCTTTTTCGCATGTAATACTTTGTATGCGATAAATAATTAATGATGCTACAATAGTATAGACCTTCCCAAATTATTTTTAACGGCTACACAGTATTAGAATTCTACGTGAACCGGTAAAAGTTTTTTCATCCAGCCAGAAATTTACTTCACGCTGGGATTCGAAGCCACGTTCGTAAAGTTTGCACGTCATTTACGTTATCCCCACACCATGACCCTCACTGTGAAACTCAACCTTCCCGACGCTTTAAAACTAGCGGTGTTACAACAGCACCTACTTTATCGCATTATTTCCAGTACATTTTCAGGCAAGCAAGTATAATTCACATATAAATTGAACATTCAGAACTAAAGGTCACCCAATACATTGAATTGTGAGTGTATTCGAAACGACGATATCATTACCTTATCATTACCATCTGTATATACATTCTTCCTGACTTTACTAAAGTTGAATATATCTCTTTGTTGAACATACAGAACACGGTAATATATATGTTAAGTAAATGAAACCGCCATATCTTATCTTTCCTCTCTTTTCGCCGTTCACCAATGAACTTCTCAAATACACATCGCTGGATTGTTGCCCGATGCAACGTACGCACGGGCAACGTACCCACAAAATTATCGTAAGAAAAGTTCGTACAAAATTATGGCACTCAATTTTTTTCAATTTTTCTTTAATATTACATTTAAATCGTATTTTTAAGACATAAAACTTAATTGGGATGATTTCAATTAAGGTTTGCAAATTGTTTGAAAGAAAATACATCAATACATTGAGAATACCAATTGTAGAAGAGAGTAAAAATTGAATTAATATTGGGATTTTCAATAGTAAATTATGATTATAATTATAATTAAATTAATTTTCAGATCCTTTCGGTTTATTCCCATTCTCCAAAGATTTTTCTCGTGGCTGGTAGTTGGTGGGACAACTGAATGTAGTATTTGATGTGTTGCGTCAGAGATAGTCATAAGTAGGAGGCCGATATTAATAAAATGTCATTTTTTTTCATTTTAGAAAAATGCCGTTTAGTACAAAAATTATTGTTGTCATTACACAAGGAAATGACCCATTTTATGTCTTTTTTGCCATTTTCGTCGATTTCGACTAATAAATCATTTTTTACTTTTTCTCGACATTTTAATGCATTTTTCGCTGATATCATCGATTCAAAATAATTTTAATGATACTTCAAATAATATTAAAATCTGCACAGATCGACAACATGGAAACGATAATTTGAATAACTATTTCTCACTGAATTCAAAACGACGTGCACAGATAATTAAGTTACATTTATGTCCAGAAGCAAAACAAGGCGCCACGTCAGCATTTGCTCAATGGATCAGGGAAACTGGAAGAAAAACCTGATCGAGGTGGGGGTCATTGACCCAGAAGCTGCGATACAATACTTGTCATATATTGTTTAGAATTATACAGTCCAATGGTAAATAATACATTAAATTTCAATGTTTGAATTAATGTTACTTTCCTTGTGATGCTCAGTATAGTCTCGAATTGTATGAAAACAATTATGCAGCAGAAACGATTTCACTTTAGATTTAAACTTTTCTATCGATTTTTTCGTTTAATGTCATCTGGCAAAGTGTTGTAAAATAATATACATGTATTGTATGTGAATTTTTTGTAATGAGCTGTTGATACTGTCACCTGATGAATATGATTTCTTCGTCGAGTGTTATAGTAATAGACATCGGCATTTTCTGAAAATATATTCCCGCCCTTAAGCAAGTCATTTTTGACAAAAACACTGATTCGTAAAGCAACAGACAAGTAATGGTAAATTCCTAGATTAATAACGAAAGGCTTACAACAATCACGTGGGTGGGATTTGGTTATTATTCGTACAATTCTTTTTTTGAATCTACAAGTCTGGGAGCTATAATATGCATTTCCGCAGAATATTATGTCATATCTCAGGCGAGAATGAACATTCGCGAAATATACACAACGAGCAGTATGAAGGCTGACTCAATTTGCAAGTATTCTGAAAGCGTAGCATAATATACTTAATTTTGTGTTCTATTCTGTAATGATCCATCATTTCGAGACCAAAACTCCCAGATGCAACGTTACAAAAAGGTGACAAAGAATAAACTAGTATATTGATTACAACGGTGCGGATAGAAAACATTTTATAAGTCCAAATTAAAATAAAGAATTATAGCGCGTGAAATTTGGGAAAATTGAACATAATCGTCCGGTAGAACAGAAATTATGAAATTAAATAAAACAAACGGCGTCAAATGCGGTCAACGCATTCGGAAGATATAAATTAAAGTAGAATTGGAATTTTTTAATAACATGAACAGAATATGGCAATTGTTGAGCTAGAAAAGAAAGATTGTAAACAGGGTTTTTTAAGAATTATGACAAAACGCACAAACCGATTTGGCTGAAACATTGGGAAACAATAGACTAAAACACGGGGAAGACGACAAAATTAGTGTCAACTTTGTCGCATGTTCGGAAGCAGAATAATAATATAATATTTGGAAGTTTACAATGAACTAAAAGTATAAACAAAAAAAAAAGTAAGTTGCTAGAAAAAATTCCGATGTGAAGACAGATGTGTCGTGGATACCGGGATGAACGCTTCGTGTGCGCGAAATTGGCGCGTTGTTAATTTTCTTTTGAAAGTGTAGCAATTCAAATAGAAAGTAACGTTGTGATGTTTGTTGGAACTTTGAAGTATTAGTAAAAGGACAAAATTCGGAATAATTTTAATTTATTTTTTTAAATAGAATTTTTGGTGATTACGGACAATCAGATGTTATTTTTTGATTGTAAGAAAATTCAACGCTACGGACATCTCGTTATAAAATATAAAAGAATAGATGCCGGGATCAGCACAATTGGACGCTTATTTTGAATGTAAATGGATGTGAGCGATAGTAATTTCAAGAAGTGACGTGTTTGATGACACGCGAAAAATAGTCGTTTTTCGTTCTGTTTGTTTTGCCGAACAGTACGCCACGAATACGTACAGTTTTATTAAGCGGTAACGGACTAGCAGTTGAGCGGTATCATTTATGCGGACAATAGCGGTTCACGAGAATTGGTTTCCGAAGGCGACTGCGAGCAGGAGTGGACGGCGACCGCGCATGGAAAGGCACTGGACGGCGGCCACCAGACATCATTGCCACGAGAGCTGAGCCACAAAACAGGGAAGTGACACGTGTGTATGTGTGTGTGTGTCTGATTTCTTTGCAGACACTTCATCTGAAGACGTGTTCCGTAACTGAAGGGAATTTATTGAAGACCAAGTTTTCTTAATAAAATTAAATTAAGAAATGGTCAAAGGAAAATCAGGGAATGCGCATTTAATCTATGAGTGGGATTTCATATTGTTTTGTATTATTGTGTGTGAATGAGTTTCGTTGTGTTTTGTTTCTTGGAATGTCTATGTTATAGGGTACTGTGTATTAGTGTAGAGGGAAGGACGGTAAATTGTTGCCGTGTATGATGAAAAGAGGGAAAAGCCAGAAAATAATAATAAACGAACGAACAAAAATGTGGTTCGTTTTTATCAATTGAGAACATGCGTTGTCATTTACCCTAGCACGCACAATTCAGTCACCTCGCTTGGATTCCTGTATAGGACCACCAGCTTATCCACGGTATTAGAATCATTACATTTTGGCTGCCCAACGCGAGTTCCAGGGTAGCCGGGGGGAAATATTAGATAGTCGAAAAAGGAAAGGGAAAAAGGAACCATTACATATAGCTGTCCAATGCGGGGCAAGGATAGCAGAGAGAGGGGATAATAACCGAGGAGGAAAGGGAAGGGATGCATTACAATTCATTTAATTGGATATACTTCTTTTTTTAAATTCGTTGCGCTCTTAATTCAACTTATCGACGAAACGCGTCTCTTCACCCCTGGTCGAGCGTTGAGCGCGGAGTAATTCTCCATTTTCGATACCCCTATTCCAGAGGACGCTGTATTTTTATATGTCTCGTCTCGTCTGGGCAGTTGTCGAAGTGGACCGCCAGGTATCATCTCCGCGTACGCGCGTCTTACTTCAAGCGCCCCTGCGTCACTACCCAGCGGCTAGAATTTGGAAGGAGTTAGGATAGGGGTAGGGTTTTAGAACACTTTATAGGGGTTGGACTAGCCTCTATTGGAAGCGGCCAATCTCGTTTTGATGGAACAAATTTCACATGAGATTCGACGGGAATCGAACCCGGACCTCAGTGGTGCAAGGCTAGCGACTTCACTATGTGCCACGAGCGAGCCCCGTTCCATTTACGTTTTGACTAAATTGAGAGACCTAAGAATTTTGTCAATGGTACACCAGTCAAAGGTAATCAGTCAATGGTACACCGTTCATTTTCAATGAATAACAGAATTGTTTATTTGAAATGGAAAACTGCATTAAAAGCGTTTTCTTTTCATTTACTATTAATTTGTTATTTCGGAACCAATTTGATAATCTGATATTGTACTATTTACGGTTTTTTAATTGCCAAGGATGTTCGTATCATCCACAAAGAGAACTGTTCTTCCGTTTCGAATCGTCGAGGGCACATCGTTTACGTAAAGTAGGAACAGAATAGGGCGTAACATCGATCCTTGAGGAACTCCACGTGCAATACGCAAAGAGTCGGAAAGGTGCGTACGTAATGTTCCATCACTCCTATAAGGTATTTCCACTCTCTGAGATCGTTGTTTAAGGTACGAACATAACCAATCTAGAGTAATACCACGGATTCCATATGAAGGTAATTTTGAAAGTAAAATGTCATGATTAATGACGTCAAAACCTTTTGCAAGACCTAATAATAGTCCAATAGGTGCTTTGTTTTGATCTAATGATGAGGTGACATCTTTAAGAAAAGAAAATATGACTTTTCACGTAGATTTTATTTTTTTTCTAAATCCATGTTGGCTATCTAAAAGCGTGTCGTGTGTACTGAGAAAGGTTTCCATTCATACGTAAAAACGTCTCTCTAATATGTTTGAAAAACTGATAGAAGAGAAATGGGCCGATAATTTTGAATTTAATATTTGTTGCATTTTTGAAGAGTTTCTTAATCTTAGCTGTTCTGAAAATATCTGGAAAAGTTCCGGTGCATAAGGATGCATTAAATATGTACGTTAACGGGTGTATAATGGCATACGCACAGGTCTTTAATAAAGAATCCGGGAATTCATCTATACCGGACGAATATTTATGTTTTAGTTTACCGATTATTTTGAGAATTTCACAGGAAGAAGTTTCGGAAACGAACATCGTGTCTAAAATTTTGGGGGAACTGTCTATTATTGAATTTTGTGGCTGAAGTCCCTTAGTGAGATCGACAGCAATTCTCGAAAATTAGTGGTTAAAGAGACTAGCCACTGTTTCCGTATCATTCACATTTATATCGTTATACTTTAAAACAACATTCTCTACAAGGTTTCTAGTTGATTTGGTGGTATTTTGTGTTATATTCCACATTGCTTTTGTTTTGTTGTTTGAATTAAAAATATCCTGATCCTGTTTCATGATTTTAGTCTGCCTTATTACTTTTCTGAACAATGATTTGTATTTTTTAAAGTAGATGAGGAAATCTTGAGATACATTATGGCGTTTAGAAAGGAAAGAATGAATTCGCTTGTTTTTACAAATGTCCTAATCCCTTGTGTTATCAATGAATTGCTCTTTTTTGAAGAGGAAAGCAAGTGTTAAAATGAAATGAAAGAGTTCAAAATAAAGAATTATATTTGTCGTTTGTATGTACTACGTCCAGGATCATAATTAAACCATATTGTTCCATACTTGGGCTTTACAATACGAGTTTTTGTGTCGGAATATTGTTGATTTTGCCACAGCTTTACAATACTTTATTTTACTACGTAAGTACGTAATAAATCGAGAATCTGAAAAGTTGTTCTTACTGCAACACGTGAATTGCAATTATTTAATGAAATAGTGCTGCCGAGTGACGTCAGCTGTCTCGTAAGCGAGGAATCACCGAGTATGTGAATTCAGTTGTTTGCGCAGTATCAGGAAAGGCGGAATATCACAATAAAATATTTGCATCTTGCAATCTAGATTAAAACTATTTCACTGTTTTTGTATTTTTTTGCGATATCGTAGGTATCATTCCAAACCATAGACTCCTCTAAAAATGTTGGAGGCAGCGTAATTTTCTTTCAATTTCTGCGCTCTTGGAAATTAATATTAATCCAATCTGTAGACCACATTACTGCATGCCGACGCCACAAACATACTTTTATCTATCCAGCAACACATATGTATTGTTATTATGAGAATAAAATAATTGTATGTCTATTTTAATGGCCTACACTTATTCAAATTCATCGCAGGCATGTATTTATTATTATTATTATTATTATTATTATTATTATTATTATTATTATTATTATTATTATTATTATTATTTTCTTTTCTTTATTCACAGTTTCCTGGTATTGTACAATCACACAGATATCAATCAGAGCATGATTACATAATGATGTAGAAACACATACAATCAAACATTAAAACATATTACTATTATATAAAGGATATAAAATATCAACCAGACAATTATTATTTAATTATCAATTATAGAAAATTATTATCTCATATTTTTACATGTTTTCATCCGTGTATTTTCTGACCAGAGAGCAGGTATTGATCAGTACCGATTTCTGAATATTAATCATTATGTTTTGTTGATGTTCAGACCCTCCAACGCCTCGATTGTGACCTTCGGGACGACGCCGGTGGCTGACAATACTATGGGTATAATTTTGGCAAGTGTTAGAGCCCATTCCTCTCTCACAGTTTGGACCAATTCTCTATATTTGCCCAACTTCGTCTGGTATGTTGTCATGATGTTGTTGGTGTTTACGACGGCGAAGTCTATAAACCAGATCTTTTTGGCTTTCTTGTCCCAGATGGTAATATCCGGCCTATTGTGATGGACTGTTTTGTCCGTTAGAATGCTGCGGTCCCAATATAGTTTGTAAATCTCATTCTCTAGGACCGTTTGTGGTTGGTACTGGTAGTATGATGTATTATCTGTCAGGAGACCATACATCTTGGCGAGTCTGGCGTGGATAATTCGTTCCACGTTGTCGTGCCTCAATTTATATTCAGTAGGTGCTAACATACTGCAGCCTGCTAATATGTGCTGTATTGTTTCGGGACCTTGGCCACATATTCGACAGTCATCGTTTACCACCTCAGGATCTTTTATAATGTATTTTTGGTAGTTTTTTGTTGCTATTACTTGATCTTGTATAGCTATAATAAGCCCTTCACTCTCTGGGTATAAGTACCCTAACGTGAGCCATTTGTACGACATATCCGCGTCTACAGTTTGCTTGGCTATTGCTGCTGGGTACACACCGTGGAGTGACTTCTGCTTCCATTTGTTTATTTCGTCGTCCCATGAAGATGGTTGCAGATTTATGTCGTGTCCAAGGTCCAGAGGGGTGTAATTATTATCTGGTTGTTGAACTACATCATGAAGTTGCGATGTCATGGCTTTATTTCTGAAATAATCTCTCAAGGACTTAATTTGTCTAATATGCAGATTTGAGAGATTTATAATACCCCTACCCCCTTTCTTTCTCGGCAGTGTTGTTGTTATTATTATTATTATTATTATTATTATTATTATTATTATTATTATTATTACTCTCATTCACGACTAAAAATGTTATAAGTCGGTTGAATATAAAATATACTCTGGGTTGCAACCAACTTCTTAACGAGCAGATTTAGGGTCTGTCGGTGTCTCTACTTACTTGCGCAAAATATAGACTGTTCCAAATAAAGCAATATCTGACATTTTTCAGTCTCTTAATTATCCTGAGAGTTCAGCCAAGTTCTTACACAAATTCTAAGGAACAAATTCCAGAGCTTTGATAACTATCGTGACTACCTGTGCTTTACCCTCCACATTCGGCTGCTCTCGATTTACAAACTCTTGTATTTAAGCCGTTTCTCTGCCTAACTTGTTACAACGTTTTTATCGCATGGCATAACATTTACAAGTAGACACGTTCTTTCTCCGAATCCCGGATAACAATATCCGGTTTGTTTGCCGTAATCGTGCGATCAGTTTGAATTTGTTGGTCGTACAACTTGGTACACAGTCCAACAGACGTCACCGGGTTCGCTGGGTGTTCGTACCATTTCGAGCTTGTGTTTGGAGCTTTCGTTTCCATTCGAGGGCGGTACAAATCTGCCAGAGGGGGTAATTAAACATCCTTCGTGTCTTTTCATGTATTCGATCTCTGCAAAAATTGCACAAATTAAGACAGAATGGTTCGATTATTTCTACTTGTTCCAGGCAAATGCACATTTATCATCTTGAAAATTTTGAGAACCACATTGTCATAATGTGTTCTCAACGTCTGATCTTGGGGTAGGTATTACAACTGCTTCCGATTCTAACTTCATTCTTCCCCTTTTAAGCCACATAAATTATTGATCTTATTGACCTGCATTTTCTCCATTTTTTAGATATTGTCCATGGAGTGGTTTGTCTTTACACGATTTAACATTTTTTGTCTCACATTTCATGTTAAGTAGCATGAGAAGTTCAGTGTTTGTGTTATACTGCGAGTCTTGCGCAGTTTTCTGGGCAGTGTTTGTTACACTTACAATGTCTGTGTTTCTCATTCTTCGGTCTGATTTAATGATCAGACTCATTAGGGGTCTTCTTTTATGACTAAAAATATACTTTCCCACCCGACTATTGCAGTATTATTATTATTATTATTGTTATTATTATTATTAAAAATACTGCTATCATTATTACCCTTTCTTCACAGCTTTTTTGGAACGTTTCATCAGCGTCAAACCTACATTTTTTAATGAAAGCGCCTGGCAACCGATAACGCCTCCTTTACATTTAATTTCTAATTTACTTATTAGACGTCCTGCGTGTGGCGAGAGTAATTCCGTATCAGACGCGAACTGACGTTCGAATTTCGCGCGCGGCGGCTAGGAGTTGGGCGGTCAGGGGAGAGAGAGAGCGCGCTGCGCCGGGGATCGAAGGCGAATTCAACTCGGAGCAGGAAGCCGCACCGGTGCCGGAAGGAACTCGCGACCGGGAAGGGAGTGCGAGGAGACTTGCATACGAGATCTGATAGCGAGCGGACGTGTCGACATTAGATACGACAAGGTGCATGGAATTGTGTGCTAGTACGTTGTGGCGACGACGAGGGAGATAAATCTGAAAGTAATCTGGGCATGTAAATTCAACATTGCGAGATTGAAGTCGGTGTGGAGTATGTCGGTGCGGATGTGCGTCCATACGGCGAAAATATTTTATGGAACTAAATTTCGTGAATGCATTAGAGATTTTAGATCTATTTGGTTGCCCATTTGTTAATACCTGCGTGGTGAACTTCATAAGGGTTGAAAGGGTCATCACTTTAATGCGGTTCTACAAGTGCGAAAATACCGTGTCGTTAGCAAATCAATTGCCGACTTTGATCGGAAATTACATTTTTGATAGTGAGAAATGTGTGGAACTCTGTAGAATAGTTGCGCGTGATGAGATGAGAAGGAAGTTAAGGCATTATAAATTGACACGAAAATATGCCTTATAAGCGAAAATAAGAGAAATTCATTAACGCAAATGTGTAAATTTACGGAATTTTGAAAATGTGGAAATCTGGTACAGCGCGTGTGGAACTGAGCAAATGGCGAAGAAAACGAAGTGCGCCTACGGAACTGAAACCATGTAGGCAGAACAGGTAGTGCGGGGTAGAATTGAAATTGATATGAGAACACTGAACAGTTCATTACGTTCGTGTGCTTAATGGACGCTCGTGTGCTTAATGTTCGTGTACTTGATGGAATCATAGAGGAAATAATTATCTCTTTAGTCTATGATAGAATTGTTAGGCTCAAGGATCGAATTGTCAACTTCAAGTGTTTGCATGGGAGGAATCGAAGAAACGCGGCGAAGCGAAGAGCGGAATCGAAGCGAAGAGCGCAGAGCTTCCAAGAGAAAAAAAACATACTCTAGCCTCCTTTCTGGATATGGCACAAGCCGTATGGGTATGACATACCGGTCTGTTATTTAAAATAAAACAACTCGCAGTCCTTGAGTATATTCAGAAGATTATTAAAGGCTTCATAACCGAAAGAACATTTAAGGTCAAAATTAATCACTCATTTTCTACTCCTCGTGATATCACAGCCGGAGTTCCTCAGGGCTCTGTTATCACCTTTATGTTTTATTTAATATCTTCGTGCGTGACACACCCAAATTTTCTAACGTGGAAACTGCTTTTTTTGCTGAAGATACGGCAATGTTTCCAGCAAGTACAGGTATTAACCTGGCATACAATAGACCCACTTAACATCCTAACGCAATGGACAAGAAATGGAGAATTGCAATCAATCCGCAAAAATGCCAGACAAATTATTTACTTTTAGGAGACCGCAAATCCCTCCCTATCTGAAGATAGATGACAATGCAGTACATTGGAAAAGTGAACCAATAAAGTAACTCGGAATATTGTTAGACAAGAAACTGTCTTGGATACCCCATGTTCACACAGCAATCAACAAATTCTATGCCAAAATATCAAAACTGTACCCGTTAATAAATCAACATTCAACACTTAATACCAAACGCCAGATTCTACTATATAAATCTATTATCCTACCCTCACTAACTTATGCTTGCCAATGTGTGGGAAAATGCAGCTCCCACCACCATACAAAAAATTCAAATAGTCCCAAGTAAAATTCAATTAAAATCTTCCTAAAGAACTTAGAAAGTCAATTAAAGATCCATGGTTTATATCGAAACATCAAATTCACAGAGAATTGATGCCGTGCTAGAATATATAAAAAAGTAGCAAATAATTTTTATTCTTCCCTTCTCTCATCTCACCCCGCTCTAAAATTCCATCTAAACCAAACAGCAAACATTCCAAGTCGAATCAAATCCAAATTTCCCAAGATAAGCTTAAACCTCCCTAAACTAATAAAATCATGTAGAATCTGCATTTTCCCTTCTAATTGCTCGACAGGCCTTCTAATTCCTCGATGCAGGCCCTCTCCTTCACGTAGAGCAGGCCTGCACATCACCTGCTTCTGCGGGCATTCTGGACTCATGAGCCGGATGTCTGCCCGCAAGAGCGGCAAAAATGCAAGTAATGAGGGTAGACAACTTTGCGGGGAGGGGAGCAGCCTAACATTGCAGTGAGCATAGATTGAACGCCCGTCTAATGCAATGATCCATACTGCGAAAGTATTTGCCCACGTACTTAAATGGGTAATGTGAAGTAGTTCTGGCTACAAGCACCATAATTCACTGTTTGTTTTTCTGTGTACTGCTGCGTAACGACACATTTTATTTTGTATTTTTATAATTTTTTTTAGTACATTGTGACTTCTAAACCATATTTTTAAAGCAGTGGACTTTTTATAACGTTATTAAATATAACTAACAAAACTTTACAATTTAATAGTTGATTTTTAATCCGGAATGTTATAATCTCCAAATGATAGCAAAAGCCAAACGATATATCAACGAGCAAACCTCACTAAAGATATAGCAGGGCAATTATAAGATCATTATGGGTTTTGTTATAAAGAATGTAAAGGGCTTAATCTTTCATATCTGATATCGTAAACGATTATGGAAAAAATCGTGGCGGTGAAATATGGTGGTGAAATATAGTGTTCGTTTATTTGATATTAGAAATATCTACTCTAGTCAAAATTTAGAGCAGAAAAAAACCATAATCTTTTAAGACTAATATTATTTACCGTTGACAAACCACACCCGCATAAACCGCACCCGCATGAGATACTTGCTCGGCTTAGAAGTCCGGCGGGATGTAGTGGCTTCTTATGAATTTATGTTTGACAGTTTTGCTTTATCAAATAAGTGAGATTTTATTTATGTTTATATTCCTTACAACTTACTACTATCGTGTTTTTCTTTTTAAATTCTGCCTTATATAAACAGTTTTACAAATGGCTTATGTATGTTTGATTGGAGATTTTTCATTGTTTTGTTATGTTTTATTAAATTATTCAGTTATTTGTTAAATGCTGTAATAATTAAAAATAAATAACAAGAATCTTTATCTCTTATACCCCTAATCTGAACATAGGAGGTTCGGGCAATTGCACTCTTAAGTAATAACGCCTACAAAATGAAGATTCAAAATGTTTAATTTTACCCTATATTGTCAATCTGAAATATGATTGATAAATGATTTCATTTTAATTTGGTTCATTTCTTTACTTTAGTACAATGTAAATATATCTAAATTTGTGGGGATAACTATTATCTCCAAAGGACTATCATGGTCCAGATATTCAGTGGCGAACGGTCATTCTGGAGCAATTTGTACTACAGCTCTTTCTTTTAAATCTCGCGTCTGTTTCAAACTCGCAGGTGTCGAGTTCATTGAGATCGATTGGGGAATGTCAACTTTGGGAAAACTTTTGAACGGTTTAAACCGTAGCGTTGACCAAAGACTGTCGGACGGTCGAACGGACTAACGGTCAGACGATCCGGCAGCCGGACAGGCGAACAGACGAAGAGCCGGGCAGACGGGCTGGTAGGTCAGACAGGTGGACGGACAGACAAATGGATGGAAGATGAACATTAAACTGCATGTGATGTGTACCAAACGTGTAGTCAATTATGTCCTATAATTACTACAGCGAGTAGTTAACAAATAATTGTAGTATACCTGTAGTAAATAATCTACACCAACGCTGTCCCACGTTTTTGTCTCCTCGGTCTCAGCTGAGTAATTCCTCAGTATGTGTAGGTGTCATGTAACTATTTGATTGCCACCACTCTACAACTAATCTACATAAAAATAATAGTAATAATATTGGTGATAGTAATAATAACAACAACAATAATAATAATAATAATAATAATAATAAAATAGGGAAAGAATAAAGCCAGAATCGGAAGGAGGAACTGGTATTGAAATAGCTGACCAAGATCAGGAGTTGAGAATAGGACATTGTGATAAAGCGCTTCTTAAAATTCATTCCCGCCTGAGATATGCCATAATATTCTGGGGAAATACATCTTATAGATCCCAGACTTTTAGATTACAAAAAAGAATTGTACGAATAATAACCAAATCCCACCCACGTGATTCATGTAAGCCTCTCTTCATTAATCTAGGAATTCTACCATTACCTTGTCTATTTATTTACGAATCAGTGTTTTTTGTCAAAAATGACTTGCTTAAGGGCGGGAATATATTTTCAAAAATGCCGATGTCTACTACTCGTATAACTCGTATAACACTCGACGTATAAATCACATTCATCAGGTGACAGTATCAACAGCCCATTACAAAAAATTCACATACAATACATGTACATTATTTTACAACACTTTGCCAGATGACTTTAAACGATTCAATTCGATAGAAAAATTTAAATCCCAAGTGAAATCGTTTCTGCTGTATAACTGTTTCTATACAATTAGAGACTATACTGAGCATCACAAGAAAAGTAACATTAATTTTAACAAACATACATAATGCATTATTTAACATTTGAACTGTAAAAATGAGTACAAACAACCTGTAACTAGTATTGTATTGCAGCCCCGGGTCAATGACCCCATCTCGATCAGGTTTTTCGTCCAGTTTCCCTGATCCATTGAGCAAGTGCTGAGATGGCCCCTTGTTTTGCTTCTGAACATAAATGTAACTTCATTTTCTGTGCACGTCTTCTAGAATTAATTGGGAAATAAAATTATTCAAATTATCGTTTCCATGTTGTCGCGGCAGGAAGTATTATTCCGAAGGACAACATGGATAAGAGCCAAAATTTATTGCCTTTTTACCCTTGAAAATATATTTTATTACATGGGAGCTTTTTTTCTTTCAATTTTAAGTAGTATATGACTTAGTGTGGGGATCACAGAATTCTGAAAATGTGCACACAATTCACTTTTCCCCGTAGCACGTCATACGCAGTTTTTAACTGCTTTTTTGACTTAAAATAAATAAAAATAAATTCACAAGATGATAAATGCCAAAACTGCCAGGAACAAGTAAAAATCATTGATCATATTGTCTCAGCTTGTCCAATTCTAGCAAAGACCGAATACTTGAAAAGACATGGCAAGATGTGTAGTTATCTTCACTGGCCTGTTAAGCCGGAAACTCGCTCCAAGGTTGGTAACTAACAAGGCCTTAAACTCGCTCCGTTGCGGTAACCAACCCCTTTGGTGGAGTGCACTGGCGAACTGATGAGAGAGGAACGTCTTCAGAGGGCTTCTAGACGATAACTCTGTGAAAGGTCTATCAGGATGGTGTAAGTCGCCTAACCGGATCTGTTCCTACAGCGGCGACGCAAGAACCACCGCCTCTCTAGGAAGAGGGTCAACAGCGGCTCGTTTAGCCTGAATGAGAAAGGTTACAGTTGGATCGCAGGGGAGGATTTTACATTAAGTGCCCCCCTACATACATCACGTACACGCGTAGCTAAACCAGAAATGGCAGCGTTTCATGGACTGGTATTTATTACCGGGAAGATTACTTATTATCCGGAGGAGAGTTTTATGAGTAGGTTTTTAAGGAATAGAGTCGCTGGCAATCGTTCCTTACAACTTCGTGCAGTAGGTTGTGGCACTGGGCCAATTGTGTCAAATGTACCAATGCCTGTTCTAATGGATGGTGGTGAACCTAGTGCAGGTCAGTAGTCAAAGCGCGGCACTACACAACTTAGGGCTTCCGCAGGAACAGCAACTTCCTCTGTTGAAAGCCGGAGAGCATTGAGGTCCCCACCTGCAGGTCCTCCGCCATATCAAGGTAAACTAATCAACGCATGAGATGGACGAAATAAACTGAACATCTCCGTAATGCGTGCGTACTACATTAGCACAAAAGTGGGAAACGAGTATGAGGGTTTAAAGTAAGGATGCATGCAGAATGGAAATAATGTATCCTGATAGTGCATAGATTAAGCAACGTGTTTACTGTCAGTTAAATTATATTCAAAGGCGACATGTATTCCCATATGTCAATTTGAATAGAATTATAGAACATCTACGCAACGGCTAAGGAACACACCACCAGAGTCTCCCTTTCATGGCGAGGAACAATTACAAGAAGAAGATGAAGTACATTGAAAGGGAACATACACCTGAAAATCAAGCGAGTCCAAATTGTAATGAACAGCTCTTATGGCTTGATGGCTCTTACCGTTACCACAATTACCGTTTTATGTACGTAGATGTCCCTTTTCAGAAACGATCTCGCATACCTAAGGTCATTGGGAGTGAGAAGTTTCACGTTACTTGTAAAGTAATGAGTACCATAGTCTAAGTTGAAATATTAGACATGAAAATGGTAGATCGTCCCAGGATTCCAGTTCTAAAAATGAATTCACATCAGCACGGAAGAAGATAATCATTTCCAAAATTAACAAATCCAGGAAGGAAATCAGTCGTCTGTCAGCGTACTTCGCACGGAAAGGAAACGTACCCAAGAAAGTGAGAAATTGGTTAAAATCAATTTCCAAAATAATTAAGTTTTGAGTTAACCTTAAAGATTTGGATAGGGGGTTTAAAGATGAAGAGGAATGTCTGAAGCAGCAAATTGCTGCACTCGGTGCAGCCATTATGATGAAGCAAATTGCTGCACTCGAATTTGCCATTACGATGAAGCAGCAAACAGTTGCCATCAACAGTCAGCCTGCGCTTTCCACCAGAAGAAATTTTATAGACAGCTGCAAAATGGCAAATAAGACCAACAAGGGCAATTTGCGAGTAGAGAATCCATGTCTCAGTATGGGACTGATATCAGAGCTAAACCAAAGCAATGGGATGAAGGAGCATATTTGCTGACGCTTGTCGCAATCAACAAGATTCCTCCCTTTGAAATGTCCCTTGCTAATATCTAAATGGCAGTACAAGGATACAGAACTGGAAATCGCCAGGCACGGATTGTGGCCAAATTGTAAGGTGAAAATACTTAATTGCCACGCATTCTTACCTAACTCGACTGTTCAATAACGCTTTTCATAATCCAACTGTATTCCCAAAGTGTTTGGTGAGAGGCAGATCGTAAATGGTTCCCAAAGCCGGTGGTAGATCTCAGCCAAGGAATTATCGACCGATCACTTGCTTGTCTACACTATATAAAATTTTGACTTCAATAATTTCTTCAAGAATATATAGTAATTTAGTCCTTAAGCTCATTTTTACTGCTGAACATTATGGCTATTGCAAAGGAAATAGAGGACGCAAAGAATTATTAGTCGTTGATAGTGTAATTACACAGCAAGTACGAAAGTACCAGTGCAATCTTTCTGTAGGCTGGATAGATTACGAAGAACTCTTTGATTCTGTGCCTATTAATAGCTTCTAAATGTATTTGTAATATGTAAGAACGATCGAAGACTAGTAAATTTCTTGAGGATTTGTATGTGAATATGGAAAACTCACTTGCAGATTAAGAGGGGAACCTTTGTTATGTGACATAAGACATTGCTATTCGTCGTGCAATCTTTGAAGAGGATAGTCTGGGTTTGTATGGTTTTGTATAGAACTTACTCCTTTCAGCAGAATGCTCAGACAATCAGAATATGTATATTTAGTGAAGAAAAACTCTGAAGTTTGTATCGCGCACCAGCTCGACATGGATGATCTCAAACTATATACCTCTAATAGAGATCAATTACATAACGAAATCGAACTTGTCAAGAGTTTCAGCGATGCAGTTTCTATGGAGTTTAAGATAGACGCTACCCTTCACGTTGTCTGCGAGCAAGTTCAAAACGGGGAACAAAATACGTAAATATCTCAATTATTAACAATATTAGCATTATTTTTGATTTACACATTTTCGATTTAGAACAAGATTGTACAGAATGCGTTATCCAGAGTAAATGAAGTGTGATAAAGATGGATTAATTCAAGAAGCAAAATGTCTGCTATTTATACACGGGCTTTTTCTATAGCAACTTACATATTTGGAGTAATAAAATAAACAGAAACATCCTTACAGGCTTTTTACAAGACATCGACTTCACCAGCCTTAGAGTTCGGTGCACAGGCTTTACGTACCTCGAGGTAGTGCAGGAACATGTCTCATTATCATGGCGGCACTGTGCCGACAACAAAAAGAAAAGCTACGTTGGTACTTTGGACGTGTCCATTAACTGGTCTGTTCACAAAGCTATATGTGATCAGGATAAAAATATGACACCATTATGTCTGACACAACTAAGCAAAGATTTTGGTTATCTAAACCTTCAAAACCTCCTGAATACCTGGAAAACAATACAACTTCATTGTATATTTTTGTAACCTTAACTTCGGAGAACATTGATGAGCTCAGTGCTCAGTGGAGTTGAACATTGATGATGCTCAGTGGAGTTGCTTCAAACCGGGGGCCCCTTCGGCGAGACTGAAGGGTTCATTTTCTCAAGATCAAATTGTTAAAACCAGAGCATATAAAATCATTATGAGTCAGCAAATTGTTAGCCGATGTAGCGTTTGTAAATCTACCGAGTCAATCCAGCTTATTTGCTGTGAATGCCCCGCATTAGCTTAGAATATCTTAAGAGACACACCTACGTCGCAAAAATAATTCATCAGCTCTTTGCCAACAGATACGATTTTGTAGAGAGTGAGCAACTTTATTTCAAGTGCAAACCACAGCAAATAATCAGCAATGATCGAGCTCGATTCCTGAGGGGATAGTGTATCGTCACTGATCGAAGAATGGAACCAACACACCATATATCGTGATTGTTTGATAAAATATCTGAAACAAAATACGTCATTGATGATGCGGTTCCTAGAGATGATAGGCTTGTAACAACTGTTGCTGAAAAGGAAATACCAACCATGGATGTTGAACTGAAAGCCATGTATAGATTGTAAACAGTGGAAGTGCTTCCATTAGTATTGTCAGCAAATGGATTGGTCACCAACGAATGTCTAGAGACAGCAAATAATTTAAAACTAATTGTGAAACATTTGCGAACCATTCAGATTGCTGCATTATTGGGAACAGCAAATATAGTCCATAAATTCTTAAGCCTAAATTCATGAATAGAATAAACGATGTTCTAATTCTACTTTGTACCCATTTTATGATACAGTATATGTATTTCTGCATATACCTTCACGGATATTTTTCTGCTGCATCTGAATGAAGTTGCTACATATTTATTCTATTTTTACCTCGTTGTAGAAGTAACTGTAGTTTCCCAGAAGAGACAAGGAGTGATTTACATGAAGCCTCAAACATATTTTCAAAATTTTCTCAAAAATGGCACCAAATATTTTATTAAATTTTGTTCTCGGATAGCGTAAAGACTCTTAGGAGAATGGCACAGCTCACGTTTTCGTTGACATCTCTGATTTTTCTAAAATTGCAAGAGTTCAATTTTTCGGAGTGTTCTTACAACTACAAAAAGGGTTTTTTTTCATGATTTTTTTTTAAATTTTGAAATAAGGTCATGTACAGCTTTTCGAAAATATGAGTGGTTTTATCGTTATTTTGCGTAAAATATAGTTAATTTTTAATTTTTTAAAATATTTCTTCTGAAACAGCTCCAAATGTTTTCTTTAAATTTTCTCCTCGTATAGTCAGTAAACAAGTTTTATAGAATTCGGTAGTCTCTTTTTAGGCGAATTCTCTGTACTTTTGAAAATTGCAAAAAGTTAACATTTCAAAAATACAAAATTGAAGATAAGACTTTTTGCCTGAAACAAAAATTTCAAAATTTTTTGACGGATATAACAAGGGGCGCTTATAGCTGGTGGAGGTTTCATTTCCGTTGATCTCCCTCAATTTTCGAAATTTGCGTACTGGAAAAATTGGGTTGAGTCAATGCGTTTTTTAAGCGTCGGCCCGAGTTGTAACGACAAAGCGGTATCCTGGCGTAAAAGTACGGTGAGATTACTCGGAGGTCAGTGTTCAAGTCTCGGTGCGGAAAAAAATTTGTTGGTGAAAACACCTTTGCGGGTTCGGTTATTAGTAAATATTGCGTAGTAGTTACAAATAATGCCAGAAACCATGTGCTATTGTAGTATCACCATTTTTAATCTTTTCTCGTATGTATGAAGGGAAAAACTGGTGCTGGTCCCTATTTCGGCGAACTCTCTATTTTAAAAAATTGAAAAAGCTAATATTGCAAATTGATTATTTTGAGGATAGATACTTTTGTTTTATATGAAATCCGTTGCAAAAAATTGAAACTTAAATAAGTTCGTGTAATATATTTTTAATGTGTATTTAGCCTAATTTCTTCTAGAAATTGGTTATTTGAATTTGTTTTTAATTTTGTCGGAGGAGTGTGCTTATAGCTCTATATTACCATGATGCAACATTATATTGGCAGCATTAATCTACCAATAGAATTTTCTCTATATAAATTATTGGTTTATTTATTTTAATAGTATAATAAATAAATAATAAAATTATATATTTAGGTCAGTAGTTGATGGGCAGCTCTAGATGAACAAATTTACAGATGGATTGTTGCCAAAATACCTTGACAAATTTATAATGAGAATTAGAGGTGCAGATGAGCATCGACAAAAATAAAGAAAATTATTACAAAGAAGTTAGGAACAAGCATTGTACAAAAAAGCAGTCTTTCATATGTTCTAGTGAGATGCAATAAGATACTGTGAGATGTCAAAAGTTGCGTTTCTCTCTCTAGGTTTAGACAAAATATAAAATGTTCGTTGTCTGCTTAGGGACTTTTTACAGCAGTTGACTTACAGCAATCGACAGTAATCTCGAATCTGTGGGCATGCACAATGCGAGTTGGGCATACGCAGACGCTCAAAAGCGGAATAGAATTGTCGAGATGAAGTTGTCGCTTTCTGTACGTTACGCTGAGCAAAACTCCCTATTATTTCCAAATTGACCACACGGGCGTGGCTTCGAATAATTCTCATTATTGTAGATGCTTTACTGTGCATCAAAAGTATATGTCTGTATTATCATGAGGGTTATTTTTATTTTATGAACCCTTATCATTATAAGAAACTGTTACTAGAACTTTTGAAACTATTTATTACCTGTGTAGAGAAATAAGAAACCAGAAGTGGCTTAAAATAATTACATTTGTATAATATTATGTATTCTTCATCAGAGATGTATCCCTACTGACAAACAGTATCTATAAGATTTAGGATAATTTAAAACAATGTTTAATTTAAAACAAACTAGAAAAATGTGTTTTATAGGGATTAAGGAAATTATTATTTCTCCCCTTATTATCCCTTATATTGCGAATCAATTTTCTTAGTGCTAACTTGTTGACCTTTAGGCTAGAAACATTTTACACTTTGCTATGTGATTGCTAGTCACTCCATGGTATAATGAGGTTGACTGCGAAAATGGCCTGCGAACGATACCTAGGCCGTGTCAGTTCAGGAAAATATTTCGAGAATATTCAAGGCAATAAATATGGAGTTAGATACCAAAATACAATCAGTTTAAACATAAGCCAGATAGTAAAAATATTTTTATAATGAGAATCTTAGTGAATAATGATTATGCAAATAATGATTAACGTTGGTTCCCAGAGTGTTAACGTGTTCAACTTCATATGTTTTCTTGGGACACTTGCACTATTGATGGGGCTTTTCTTAAAGTACTTGCACTCATATATGTATTTATAAGTCCGATTTTCAGTAACAGCTCTCCGTATCAATAAAACTGACGCGCCTGAACTGAAACGCCACCAGACAAGTAGGCGGGGCGCGTGAGGTTTGGTGGGCAACGAGGGCGGTCGGCAAAAAGCAGCGCGAAATCTGGTCTGCAAGTAATGAGACTAGTAGATTGATTGATTGATTTTTTCGTTTCCGGGCGCGTCAACTACTGTGGTCATTATTCCCGTTAGTGCGGTGCATTTTTTCTCGGGAGATGGCGGTGATCTTCCCCCGCTGGATGGCGAGATCCGGCGCCGAACTACCGTCGGCTAGTGGGATTTCCCCCCATCCAAGACTCTCCCACTAGCGGGGCACCGCCCCAGCCGGGGCAAGCTCCCGACCGGTCTCCCGGAATATGTGGTAGTGTAGTGCATGTTAGGGTAGGTGTGCGTGTGTGTGTGTAAGGGGAGAAGATAGGACAAGGAAGAGAAAGGACAGATCGCGCGCGGTCCGTGGCCCGTTTGGTAAGGTACTGCTCCGGCATTCGCCTAGTGTTGATCGGAGAAACCACGGAAAACTACCGATGACCAGAGCAGCCGGCCGCTAGAATTCTCCTCCAGACAGCGACTGAATTCGACCTAGCTGAAAAGCTAGTGTCGAAAATCCTGCCGCCGTCAGGACTCGAACCTACGACCTCCCGGTCAGAGGCGCTGCAGTGCCATCAGTTGATACACTGAGCTACGAGACTAGTGGAACTCTACTGGATGCAGAGTGGCTGAGGTCTCTACTCGTGGATGTATAATCAGATGTAGAGACGTGTGTGTTGAGACATGCACGAGTTGCTTAGACAGCGGTGAAAGCAACGAAGTGTGAGAGAGGTAGAGGAGTAGTTATATAGATTTGCGCAGGTATAGAGGAAGCAGTCACTTGGTACATGTTTGAGTAGGGATTCAAAGGGCAAATAAGGAGACGAAAGGCTGGGGTGGTATGAAAAAAGCTTTCGTAATGAGTCAATATTATAAAAAAGGAGGACGTGGGGTCTTGGGATATATTTCGTTTATTTAGGTGATTTCTTTGTTGAAGAAGGTGGTAGGTACCCGAATGCGACCTTTGGAGCGCGCGAGTCGGACATGTATTCAATTAGGACGAAGGGAGGGGGGCACAATGGACATTCTAGTTTGTGGTGATGCTTCCGGGGAAGAAACAGCGCATGGGTGGCAGCGAAAAATGATTATCAAATGTAGACATTGTTTTCGCTCGGTATTACTCTCGGTAGGTGGCAGAGAGACGCAGTCTCATGCTCGTTTGCTTTTGGGATGTGCTGCTGTAAATAAGTTGTGACATTGCTTGCTTGATTAGTGATTCCGGATCGTCAACTGCTAAGATCATTTATTCGTAAGTGTAGTGCATGATTTTATCTGTGGGCGGTGGTAGTTATTTTCTCCCGATTGATAACGTTACCGGGCGTCAACCTATGTCGGCTTACGGTTTTCCCTAACCAGATATCTTACAACCAGCAGGGGCACCGCCTCACCTGGGACAAGCTCCAAGCTCCAGACTGGTCTCCCGACATGTGTGGTAGTGCAATCCATGCGAGTGTAATTGTGTGTAAGTAAGGGGTCCGTGAGGATAGAATGAATAAGAGGACGGAAAGATGGCGCGCGGTTAATGGAACGTTCATTAGGGTACTGCCCCAGTATTCGCCTGGTGTTGATCGGAGAAACCACGGAAAACTTCCGGTGAAAGCAGCCGGCCGCTAGAAATCTCCTTCTGTCAGCGGCCGATTTCTACATAGCTGACAAGCTAGTGTCGAAGAAAAACTACTTTTCCCTTCATTTTTTAAGAATATCTCATACTCTAACGCAGATCATAACTAGTGATGCTACAAAATGACACAGACTTTCTTGTAGTAAAGTTTTCTATTTTCCTTGGTGTGGACTGCCTTCATGGTCTTGATCCATCCTGTTCCCATCTGCCATCTATCGGCGTCCAATGTCGAGGACAGTGTAAGGACCCGCAAAGCTGTCGTAGATATAGGTAACGCTAAAATCACCCTACGTGCCAACGAACCGTAAGTCCGTTGCTTGGATATCGCACCCGGTAATGCTCGGGAGATCGAAATGAGTGCGATGCACACGACTGACGTAGAATATGACGCGAAAAGCCGTTAAATACGAAAATGTATCCCGTACCGCAAGCGTACTGATCTCAAGTACGATAGCAGGTAGAAGAAATGGAAGAAAAAGGAATCATTAGGAAGATGACCCCCTACGTCAGCTCCATGGTAATAGTCGAAAAGAAAAATAATAAGATCCGCATCTGCGTAGATGCCAGAAATTAAACCATCACGCTACCGCGACATGAAGCCCCATCTTGATAGGAAGAAATGATCCGAATATTGCAGGGAACTACCATATTTATCGGATTGGATTTCACAGCATCATATTGGCAGATGGCTATAGATTCAAGCAGAGTTGAAAGAAACAATAGCGATTTATGTAGACGGTATTGTGTTGTTTTCGGCGGATTTGAACAGCCATTTGCGGGATTTAGAAAAGTTATTTAAAATTTTCTGGAAAAAGAACTTGAAATTAAATTTGGAAAAATCTCAGATAGCAAGACAAGAAATAGAGTTCATGGGGCATGTGATTTCACGGGAAGGAATGCAACTTCATGAAAAGAAGCGTGAAGTGACTACCCAGATCGCGAAACATCAGGGAAATACATAGATTAGTCGAGGTGTGTAATTATTTTGCACGATTTTGCAAAGGGTATGCGGAGATCATCTATCCGTTACTTGTATTATTGAAAAAAGGGAAGGACTTGGGAGTGGAGTCAAGAATGTCAGCAAGCATTTGAGGTCTTAAAGAAATTGTTTTTCGAAACGTACATAATTAAATACCTCGATTTCGATAAGAAAATGTACCTACAGGTAGATAGCAGCGGATTCGCCCTAGGAGCGGTTTTATTCCAAATCGACGATAACGGCCAGCAACAGATAATCGTCTTGGAAAGTCGTTCAACGAAACCGAGTGAACAGTGGTTTTGTACGACGGAAAGGGAGGCCCTTTCTGTGTTATAAGCTACAAAGAAGCTGAGCTCGATGTTAGCGGGACGATCCTTTACGGTTATCATGGACCACGACGCGCTTTTTTTTGATGAGGAGTCACATTCACAACGATAAATTGTTGCGTTGGTCGCTGTGGCTACAGCAATTTGTATTTGATATTAAATTTGGTGAAGGGAAGAAGAACCTGTTGCCGGCCTATTTATCACGATTAAAATTAGAGGAAAGGGAAGAGATTCAAAGGGAGAATTGCGTAATGCGTTGCAGACCCCCGATATCAGGCCCAAATGGACTATGGCAGATATCATTAGCTTCCAGCAAGAAGATGAAGAAGGTGAAAAGGTGAAACAACATTTGGAAGATCAACTCAGCCCACAACAGGGGAAACATGTTCGAGATAGAAACGCAAAATAACAATGGAAATTGTATCAAGGCATGTTGTTGAAGCGGTTAGGCATAACGGAGGAGAAATTTAATGTGTGAATGCCCGGAAAGATTGGGAGAGATTTAATGTCAACACACATACATTTTGGGCATTTTGGATGACAGAAAGTAGAAATGATTCTAAGGAAATAATTGTTATTGGAAGGGAATAGGTAAACAGATCCGTAGGTGCATAAGTGAATGTGACGTTTGCCAGAAGATGATACAACCCAATAGAGGATATGCCGGACCTCTGGAGCCCATCAATCCTGAGAAGCTGCGTGAATTATATGCAGCAAATTTATATGGACCGTTGCCTAAAACTAGATTTGGGAACCAGCACTTATTCGTTATTAAGGACGCTTTTTCGAAGGTTACTGGTATATTTCCAATAAGGAAACCAAACACGTGTACGTGTATAATTCACCTGCGGAAATTTTATCGGACCTTCGGAACCCCCCTCCCAAAAAACATACTTACTGATTTAAGATCACAATTCACTAGCGAAAAATGGGGAGAAGAATTAGAAAAAGAAGGGATCGTAGTGGCCCATACAATACATAGTGGCCAATACGCTCACCTCAATATAACCCCAGCGAGTATGTGATGAAACAGATCTCTCGACTGTTCCGAGTGTACATCCAGGACCGACAAACAGCTTAGTTTGAAGTCGTACAAATTTTAAATTGCGTACTTAATAACGTACCGCATGGGAGTACCAAGAAAACACCCTGAGAAATACATTTTGTCCAAAAGAATGAAGATCCGTTTCAACAGAAACAAATTCCGTCTGAAATAAGTGGTATCAGAAGGGAGATCAATTATCAAATAAGTTGACATTGATCAATTTAAATCAATTTGAAAAACGCCGTTGAAAGGAGAAGAAAGGGTTAGAAGTCCCTAAGAAAGGAAGATTACAAGGAAGGTGACAAGGTACTAATAAAGGCCCCTCAATCGTTCATAATTTTGTTTAACTGTTTCATAATTTTTTTCCACTTCATAAAGGCCCATTTTTAGTAAATAAAAATATAGGACAATATGTAGTAAAATTAATAGATGAAGCAGGAGAAGGGTTCGGAGTATATAATAGCAGACATTTAAAACCTTATAAAGAATTAGTGATTTGACAGAAAGATGTACTACATAGTAAATTATAATAGACTCGTTAGGTAGAAATAAGTTTAATTTTAGTATAAGAAGGTATAACATGTGTGTAGAAGAAACAAGATTGTTCGTAGGTTAAGATTAATTATATGTAGACGGACGCTTTGAACATCACGTCGAGCGAAAAGACAAAACCCAAGAAGAAATATATGTGTAGGAGTTTTCTAGTGAAGTATACGGAAGTTTTAGCAGTGCAAGTGAGTGTACATAAGTACGCGAGATGGTGTACTAGGAATTGTTGTCGCGAGGGTGCAATGTCCCATCCTCTCAGCAAGTGTAAGGGAACAGCTGATCGACTTGTTGCGAAGATGCAGAACCGAGCTGAGATACAATACAATGTTTCGACAAGAAAAAAGGAATACGATGTATGAAACTCGTAACACAAGTGACCAATGAGAATTTAGATAATATTCGAGTAATCGAATGAGATGCACAGTAAAAGCTGGAAGAAACGTGTTTGTGTGCTAGTTGCGTAATATTCTAAAAACAGTCGGCAGGTGCGCAGGATGAAGGAACGGGCAGACGAGGCGTAGATCCGGTGATGGTCGGATGGAGAGACCAGACAGGATACTTTTTCGTTATTGTTGAAATGAAGTCGTTATAATTTTTAAGCGATAGTGGTCAACGCGGTTGATTGCGTTATGAATTAAGAAGGAATATTTGACTAGAACTATCAGAGAATTTCGGAAGTAAATGTGGAAATATGAGTGCGCGTGTAAAACACGGACATTTTTGTGTGGATTAAACAGACAGATGGAGATGGAACGAACCGGAAACGATTGTCAAGAAGGAAGATTAATTTATGACATTCAGTTTCAATATAAATAGGTCGAAGTAAGGCACGGCCAGATTGACACATCCAGAGGGGGGGCGAATATATAAATATTATAATATAATTGTAGTTTATATAAAAGGTCAAAAAGAAACGGTCAGAATAAGGAGCTAAAAAATATGTTGTTTTTTTTCGTTTGTACGAAGTACTCAGGGTAAATTGATTTAAATCTGATGAAAAAAATTTTTACGCTTCAATTTGACCATTTTTATAATTAGTGGTTCAAGAAATGCTACATTTGATACCATGCATTTCGCGGCAAACATATCAAGAACGAATACGTGACGTGTGCGATGGGAATCGCAACCACCATGCATGTATTCGCAGCGCCGAAGATTTAGTGATTGCAACTCTGCGACAGTCACTTTTGGCGATAAAGCACGGGAAATATGGCAGGGAAACGCGTGACCCATTTGTATGATTATTCTGCTTATACTATTAAGTCAGTAAGAGAAACTGGTAGAGCTGAAAAACGTGTGCTTGTTTACATTCTATATGATACTACTATAGTAAATCGGAAACGTTTTCAAAGAATCTAACCAGAATATTGAGCTAGCAGTAATGCGACAGCACATATTTTCTTACATTATTTGAAACGTGTACCCATATTATAATGACTTGAACCTGCAAAAGAGTCTGAAAATGGCAATTTTTTTCCACGCTGAGATTCCAATACAGATTTCAAGGAGTCGTTTGTATTTCCGTCTCTAGACAATACTAGTCCCTAAACCGTTCTGGCGGTTTTCTCGAAAAACGACAATTTCCAATCGATCTGGCCGAACTCGAGGACCTGCGAATTTGAAACGGATTTTTTTTATTTAAGGGGGTACTTCATACAGGTGTACGGAACACTCCGTTAAAAAAGCTCCGTAGCAAAAGCCAGTATCTGCTGCGACGCGGCTATTCTATTTAATTTTTGTAATTTTATACGTTATTCTGAATTTTATATTTTAAGAAAGAAATATTTGTAATTATTAAAAATCTGTATTACAGTACATCTGAAGATGCGGCCAATTGGGTCGCGAAACGTCGTGGTTTATAGGCAAGATAAAAATTAAAAAAAATAACCTAAAAACGATTTGTGTTGATTGTCGTTAATATGAGAAAGATACCACCGTATGTGAAACATTACTATTTTTTTACATAGGCAAATGTTATGTTAAACAATTTTTCTGTAAAATTAGTACAGGAAAATGGACAGCTGTAAATGGATAGGCCAATGATATGGATATGGACAGGCCAAAAAAAACTATCAAGTCGGTACTAACGTATTAATTCATATACAGTGTTTTGAAGATTGTTTGTGATCATTTGTATCAATGGTAGTTCGTTAGATCAGTTGATTTTAAGTGTGCGTTCCAGTACTTATAAAACAGAACAATGAGACTACCTCGAAGTTTATTATAAACAAATATTTGTGGTAATCGTTGAAAGTTTAAAGTGAGATTAGCCAAGGAGCTTCATTGAAAACTCGACTATGAGAAATATAATACTACACGTTAATACTACATATTAACAAAAGAAGTTCAAAAATTGAAAAAAATTGCCTCGTTCCAGTCGATCTACGACGTTTTCAGTTGGCAAAAATCTTTTAAAAAATTGATGGAAATGATGATAGAAAATCAGCATCACAACTTATTCCGAGTAATTGAACATTCGTCCAAAAGATCGCCGCAGATACCTCTTTGAAGACACTCGTGGATGAGCGAATTCCGACTCGCATTCAACAAACACATAAACATAACCGGGAACGAAATTTGAGTTTGCTATTCTGAGACGCAAATCAACCAACGAAGAACAAATTAACAAACAGACGAACGAAGACGTCATTAGTCGAATTGCTTAACTACGCAAAAAATCACGGAAGTTAAGTAACTCTTCACACCATGGATTTTTGGAAGAGTGATCGTGTGGGAACCCCGGTTATTAACGGCCCCGAGCCCTGGTCGAAGGAATAAAAGGCACTGACTGACTGCGACGTGCCAAGACAAAATACAAAAGCTTATCGGAGGATTACTCTAGAAACGCTTAATGCTCACGGAGAGCTAAGAGACGTGCTGCGAAAACGACGCAGAAACTTAAAAAAAATTGGAAATGGCGAATTAACAACCCATTTAAACTGAAATTAGAGGGGTTACAGAATATCATACTTTCTTGTATTCTTTTAACAGTTATGTAAAATACTTGGAGGTTCTTGTCCGTATGAAATGGTGTAAAAACTGCTCTAGTAAAAGTCTCTACGCAACATGTGCTGTACGCCTGCCTGAGGTCTGAATTGCCGGCGCCGAGCGGTGCCATCGCCAGCCATTACACTACAGGAGATTTGAATTCGCATATAAAGGCTTCCGCCAACGTGAATATGACGGCATTTGGGCCAGGAGTGGACTGAAGGCGCGCAAGTAAACGCGACAGGTGAAAAAGACTGCTCTAGGGTTCGCGCTTTATACAGCCACGCTGACAGGATTCTTGGCACTAGTTTAATACCTCTACATGGGTTTTTATAACGTGGCAGTTGACGTAAATCAGCTGTTGACGATTTCGTTTAATCGGGAGTTTAAACGTCAACACAGTGACTTCACCGTGACAACGTTCTAGCTCTTTATTGGATGACAGCGTAATAACAGATTTGCGTCAACTGCCATAGAAAAACGCAAATATAAGTCGATTCCAGCCGCTCTCTTCAGGAGAATTCCAACGGGCGGCTGCTCTGATTGGTGGTTTCTCCGCTCAACACTAGCAAATACCGGAGCAGTACGTTTACAAACGGCCCACGGTCCACTTTTTTCTTCCTTGACCTATCCTCACCCCACACTTACACATACACGCAATACACTACCACACATATCGAGAGACCAGTCAGTAGCTTATAGCTTGTCCCGGCTGAGCCGGTGCCCCCTGGTAGGATATACTTTGTCGAGGGAAAACTTCGCAAGCATACGTGGTCGGCGCAGGATCTCACTATCTAGAGGGGAAAGATCATTGCCACCTCCCGTATTTAAAAGCATGCACTATTCTTGCGGGACTAAAGACGGTTGATGGCGGTTGATGCACCCGGAATTCCGAAACAATTAATCAAACTTACTTCCCAAATATGCCTCAATTTTTATTGTGCAATGTGGGCAAAAGCTAGCAGGAGTACTCGTAAGCATACCGGCTGAGTTTAGCTCCGAGCCAGCATTGCCGCAACCTCTGCAGTGATTCTGACCGGGAGGTCCTATGTTCGAATCCCGACGGCATTTTGACTCTAGCTACTCTGTCGAATTCACACGCTGTTTGAAGTAGAAGTCTAGCGGTCGGTTGCTCTGATCGGTACATTTCCGTTGTTTCTGCGATCAATACCAAGAGAATGCCGAAGAAGTACCCTTGCAAACGGGCCACGGACCGAGCGCGATCTTTTTTCCCTCTTCCTTGTCCTGTCCTCTTCCGTAACAAACATACACACACACACACACACACATACATACACATTCGCATGCATTACACTACCACACTTGTCGGGAGACCATTCGGAAGCCTAGAGCTTGTCCCAACGGAGTGCCCAGTTGGAGGGAAATTTTTGAGGGGAAAATCCTCCGAAACCGACGTGTTGTCGGCACCGGATCTCAACATCTAACGGGGAGGAACACCGCTTCCTTGAACGAAAAATCATTCACGACACTAACGGGGCTACAAAAACAACAGTCAGTCACAATTACAAATTATATGAAACCCCCATATTGATTACGTAATCGGCTTCTCGTAGGTCGTTTTGAATCATAATCAATGCAGATTCAACTGGCTGAGCTGGATCAGGGCAACTACAACTATCATTGTAGTGTCTTTGACCGGGAGGAACTAAAGTTTGAGTTCAGACGATAGTGGATTTTCGACACTAGAAAGATAGCTATGTAAAAATTGAGCCACGCCACGTTCAGGAGGAAAATTTTAACAGCCGGCAGCGCTAATCGTAAGTTTACGTGTTTTCTGCAATCAACACCAGGAGAATTACGGAGTTGTACCCTAACAAACCGGCCACGGATCTCTCACGATATTTTCTTCATCATTTCCCCGCTCTTCTCACCTTATTTACATCCACATACCTACTTACACGTACATGCACTACACGACAACACTTGTCGTGAGACTAGTCGGGAGCATAGAGCTTGCCATGGCTGGAGCAATACCCCGCTGGCTTGATTCCGAGAAAGGGAAACCCCGGAAGCAAATGTGAACTGAACTATTTTATTTTTATTTATTTATTTTACGTCAAAAACAGTTAAAACTGCGTATGACGTGCTATGGGGAAAAGTGAATTGTGTGCACATTTAAAACACCGTGTAGGTCGGCGCTCAATCTTTCGTTCTAGAAGGAAGGAGCACCGCCTCGTACCGTTATACATTAACGGGAGTAATGACTATAGCAGTTAACGCGCCCGTAAGCACAAAATTAACAATTAACAATCAGGTAACCAAGTAATCAACATGAAGGGCTTAGTGCAGGAAGGTGTAAACTCAGAAAATGGCCAAAGGAGATATTTGAGATTTAGTAAACTTGCATGAAACTTTTTGTATATTACTGGAAGTTATTTCTTTTTTATATGACAAATATTGTGATTTTCATCAAAAGTAGCAAAGCAACTAAGAGGAAACACAGAAAAAACTAGAAAAGTCGTTTTGACGACAAAACTAAAGCTGAGTTAACAACTTCATGCACTAAGCCCTTTATATTCACTAGTAATAACTAGCGTTTTTTAACACAAGGTGAAAACAAATTTTAACCTGCTCTCTGATATCTTTTCTATATTGACCATACAATTACGGTCAGATTCATAAAATTATAATTATAGATACTGTTAATTTCGTTGAATTTTCTGCATTTTTCTGCAAAACTCCTGTATTATTACAAAAATGCATTTCTATTCGTTTTTAGCAAAGCAATTTCTCGCAACGGCCCTTGAAATGTGATTGATATAAATGAACTACGAAACGAAACGTGTAAGAAAATGAGGCGAAGTGTACCAAATGTTACTATTACACATTGCCTTATCTTCAAATTGAAATCTTTTGAATAAAGAAATCTCATATTAACATCTTGAATGTTGTTTTGAAATGAAGACATGGAAGAGGAGGAGGATGCAATTAGTAACTTAAAGAAAAAAAATTCTCATCATTATTGGGTAGTGAAATGGAAATTTGAAAACTAAAGTTTTCAGAAAATTCTGATTCACCTTTTTTCTTAATTTGACCAATGAATCTGCATTACGTTACATAAGCTTATCTAACTCTTACCGAAAATTGGCTTACAATAATGTTTTAGCGTACAGTGAACTGTTACTGGAGTTCTAAATGAATAATTCATTGGATTTTCTCGCGGACGGGTAGGAAAGACAGAACGAGATCGATATTTGGAATACACGGGTGAAAGTCCTAGATAGAAGACGCTGGATATTTTAAGAAACACTATGGAATGATATACGTACAATTCCTACATATATTACGAACCAATGTTTTAAAAAATACATACGTCATTGGTTCATTTTTTTATATAATTTTTCGAGTATTCTCGTTTCGTATGTTTATTGCGCCATTTCTATAAGAATAGGAATTATTTGTACAAAAAAAGTAATAAACTTTTGTAATTTTGAATTGTTTAATAAAATTTTTTATTTAAAAAATTATCAATGTAATTTTAATAATTACATATTTTTTAATTGGGATATCTTTTTTCTCATGCGATGAAAACGCTGAGATATAAATAATTAGAGAATATTCCTCACAAAATTTGCTGAATCGTCGGCCTCTCCCAGCGAAAATATTAAAATTATTACGACTTATAATGACAAGAAAAGTATACCAGCAAGTTAGGAAACAATATTATATCTCTAGTGTCAGATAATATTATCGCTTGTATGCTTGTAAATTAATCGTTCAATATCACACATGAGTGTTTAATTTATTTTCAACTTAAAAAAACCATTAAAAATTTAAAATTCATAAATTCAATATTTAAAATATAATTATATAGAGCATTATTAACACGTGACAGACGTCATATTAGAGACCAAGAAGGTGCCCACATACCGGAAGTCAGAACGATTTGTTCAGTGTAATTGGAGTGTGGTTGTTCAGTGGAGTATTAGTTCAGTGTAGATTGTCTGAAACAAGTGCTGAAATATAAGCAAAACCATAGTAGAATCCAACGCTTCGTATTTGCCATAGTTATAACTGGAGGAGAACCAGAGTATCAGATTGGAAGGAGGCGCCAAACTACTTCTTCCATCATAGGTGGTGGGTTCTAGAAAATCATATCTCTCAAACTGTCAAGCAATATCAGACGGTCGACTAAGAGAGACGTTGAAAGTATATAAGCATTTCGGAAAATTAATGCTCTTAATGATCTTAGGACCAGGTCAATAACTGCTAAAGAAAAAAAGAGAAGCAACTACTCTTCTAAGAAATATTAAAATGTTCGATTTAATTGAATTCGTCGGTTTATGATAAAAGAAGTTAAACCGCCATGACTTTATTAATAAACTATTAGAGAGGACATCACATTATCGATCTGCAAATTGTATTAACCATCTGATCTCACAATAAGCATCACAATAAGAGCACTGATGCAGTCATAGAAGCAAAATAAATGGTAGAAAATTTCGGCCCACTTAGAAGTACGGAGAAAGGAGGAGCGGATGCTTAATGAAATGAGCAATAGCAAAGACGAAACCAATGTATTCTCAGAAAAAATGGTACTACAAATTTTTGGGAATTTTGAGTTGTTGTGGAGGCTTTATTTAAAGTACTCACCAAAATAAAAATATCCGTTTCAAACTTGCAGAACCTCGAGTTCGTCCAGATCGAGCGGAGAATATTAATTTTAGAGAAAATTGTCTGAACGGTTTAGGCGCACAGACAGGCGGACGAACTGACAGACAGACGTTTTGTCGTCAATCGATTTTCGGTATCAAGGATCCACAAAACATGGATTCTGACTTCACGACGTGTTAGAGGAAGTAATTCACTACATACAGGAACAAGATTTATCCACTTTTTCGGTGCCAGGGCCCCAAAATACCGTCTTTTGTCGTAAAATCTCCGATTTTTGCCATTACTTGCAATGCTGAGGATTAAAGAACTTTCTCTTTACTACTTACGTAGTAAGGCAAGAAAGTAAGGCAAAATTTATGATCCGTGCCCCACGGTGAAGTCAGCGTTGACAAGTTTTTTCAGAATACCGTTATCAGTTGCAACAGAAAGAAGTTTTAACACACCAAAAATCGTAAAACATTACCTCAGAAACTTCACCAAACTACGACAAACCAAGCTGAACATCATATTCATGAAGAAAAAGTTAGCTTCAAGGGAGTGTTAAAAAGCAAAAAGCTTGAAAGATTCAGTTTTAATTTAAGCTGTTTCTAAATTATTTTTAAAATTTTGTGAATAGATTGAGATATATAGTAATGTTTATAAGTATAGAACACATAGTAATAACTTGAGTAAATTGTGATATTCCTAATATTATCGCTATTTATCTCAGGTAAATGTCCTCTTCTAATCGAACATTCCATAGATATACACATCCCAATATAATTTTGGCAAACATTTTAATTTTTCTGGCAATGATAATGAAAGTGTGGAAGGAAATACCAAACATTAGACCGGGAGCGGTGTCTCAGTGCATCAACTGATGTCACTGCAGCGCCTCTGACCGGGAGGTCCTAGGTTCGAGTTCCGACGGCGGCAGGATTTTCGACATTAGCTTTTCAGGTAGGTCGAATTCAGTCTCTGCCTGGAGGCGAACTAGCGGCCTGCTGCTCTGATCAGTAGTTTTCTGTGGTTTCTCAGATCAACACCAGGTGAATGCCGAAGCAGTACCCTAACAAACGGACCGCGCGCGATCTTCCCTTCCTCTTCCTTATCCTATCCTCACCCCTTACACATGCACTGCACTACTACACATGCCGGGAGACCGATCGGGAGCATAGAGCGTGTCCCAGCTGGGGCGGTGCCCCGCTAGTAAGAGATACCTGGTTGGGGAAAACCCCGTTAGCCGACGGTAGGTCGGCGCAGGATCTGGCCATCCAGCGAGGGAAGACCACCTTCTCGGCAAAACCTGCACTACACTTACGAGACTAATGACCATAGTAGTTGACGCGCCCGGAATCACTAATAATCAATCATCAATCAACCGAACCGGACATACCACGTCTTAGAATTAAGTTGTTTTTTTAGCTTGTACTAAAATTGAAATGAAGGTCGTTTCTGAGATTAATTTAATCTCTTTACCTTTGAAATCAAGAATTTATACCACTTTGAGTCCTTGTCTTGGGTGGAAATAAAACTCCCTGCTATTTGCGATAATTTCAATATTTCCTAGATTACTTTCAACACCAGCTTCACTATAATCGCGTCAATTCACAAACTTTAACTCACAGTTTTATGCTGCCTGTGAGGCAGACATCCCCATCTTAATTCCCAATTAGGATAAAATTATTCATTGAGTAAGCTCCCATATTTGATTTGTTTGCAAGCAAAAGCGAAAGGAGTTCATTTTAGAAGTGTGAATAATATTTCATTCAGCACCTTATTAACAATGATGAAAGGAGTTCATTTGTTAACAGCCTTGTAAACATTGCAAGAGTATGTAAATCATTATATCAATAGGAAATTACGGAGAACACATAGTATTGTAGCGTCATGGTTTTCATCTCATAACATTCAAGATAAATGTAACTATAGAAACGGAAATATTACATTTAAAAAAAATGGCTGGAATTTTAAATAATTAAATAAACATTTGATACATTTTTCACTATTGTACGTCATACACAGTTTTTAATGGTTTTTGACCTGAAATAAATAAATAAGAAATGAAAAAGATAACTACCGTTCTATTAATTGTATTAGACATCCGACAAACTTTTAAAAATGTTTTCGCACGCAAATGAATTGGGGAGACGCGAATGGACAAATGTTTATGAAATATAACGGTAACAGGAACTCATGTATTTTTTCGTCAAAATCTCAAAGAATTTCGCAGCAAGATTACAGTACTTCGTTTGATTATACGAAAGCAAAATCAATAATTGAGGAGTATTATTTTACGATTTCTTTAAATACAAGTATGAGTCGACGAATTAAACCATTCCTTTAAAAAGAGATAAATTAGATATTTCAAAAAGAAACATTGCTATCAAAAATTGCGAGTAAATGAGCTTTGAATCATAGTGTGCTTCTATTAGAAAATATTTTTGGTTAATATAAAATAGAAGTAAAGAACGGCAATCTATCCATCAAATGTAGCCTCGTGATTAAAACCACTGGTGTGCAACATGTCCCGTTTGACGTATCTGGTAATCGCCGTTATTAATACAATACATTCTAACTTCTATTATTCTATTTTGCCTAAAAGCTCCTGGTACTACAACAGAACAGTCTAATCTCGAATTATTTGTAACAATTACGTAAAATCATAATAGTAGTGGATCGTGCAAAAGTGTTTCAAGCCCTCAAAAAATATTATTGTGGTCTGGAATTCACACCTTGGCGAATAGGCTCCGCGAGCAACAGACTTGTCTACTAGACCACCCGGGTGCTTACCCATAAAAACGCCCCCGATGCAAAAGAAAGTTGAAGTTTTGTGATTTCCATGGTTTACCTATTTTATGAAAATCGGACCTATGCCTTAACATTAAGTGAACCTTGTGGCCCGCAATAGCCTTAAAACGTAGATTTCAAATATGTGTATGTCTTCGTTCCTAAGTTAATCGTTTTTTAGAAACTGAGGTGGTTTTGTAACGTATTTTTCCATTGCAGGGGCGATTTTCCATTCGCACTTTTTCCTAAGTAAATGAGGAACATCATTTATCCCAACGGTTAATGATAGTGATTTCATGATTCACAGAACTCATAATCCGGGTGAATGCCTAGTGTTTCAAAACTCAAAGACGTTTTCATTGATACATTTGGGATTTCCTTATTTTTCTAAATAATCTACTTATTGAGCTTCAATATATTCATATGCTTGTAAAATAGTAATGTAAATACCTAAAATAATTGTTAATAATAATCCTTGTGTGGCTTGACTATAATTATTTTCTATAAGAAGATCTGCATCAAGGAATTCGCTAACAATGGAGGCAAAAAGTAGGTCCACAGAATAAAAATAACATCCCTTCAATTTATTTGTTTTACAACGCTCATTAGAAAAAAATCGCTTATTGTCAACATTCTAAGCAACTTTTCCAGAAATTGCTTGTTGAGCAGCAGTACACTCGAGTTGCTGCTTAAATATTAGCGTATTTAAAAAATAATCAGCATTCTTTATAGAATGTAAGAGTAAGGTGAGCGTAAGAATTTTAAAAGTTTTAGGATTTTGCCATCAATCAACCAATAAAGAGGACGTAGGACCAGCTGATAAATCAGGCATAGTTTCAAGAGTTTTCACCTTAAAATTCAAATAATGAAAATAAGACATACTCAAAAGAAATTGGAAAAAGTCCCGTATGTGCATTTGCTAAGATTTCAAAAGAGAGGACTACGGCATTGTCAAATGGTATTTTTTCTTTATAATGCTTCTAAATTTTTGAAGACAGAAGAAACCAGATTTTTGAAGACAGATCGAAAACTTTACGTGCTGAACTCTGCAAATACTCGATGTCAGATCAAGGCCCGAACTGCGATTTAGCGGCGTCGCAAGAAAAGAAAAGAATGTTTATGAGTATTTTAATTTTTCGCTTAGTAGATGATCAGCTTTTGCTGCTATTATTAGTATAAATAACCATCGGCGAACCTAGGTAATTTATCATACGTAAATGTTAAATCTCTTCACCCACCTTTTAATTTCAATACCTAATTGCCTGTGCAGGGTTGGGCAAAATACTTAAATTAAGTATTGTAATACTTCGACAAAATTCATTGTAAATAAGTATTTAAATACATACTCAAAATACATTAGATTTTGATTTGCTAATACATACGAATTTAAAATACTTCAAATACTCAAAATTCAGTCAATATAATAATTTTGTATTATATACTTTTATAGCAACAATAAATTGTAATTGCGCCGGCCCGGTGGCCGAGATCGCTAAGGCAGTAGTGTCGTAGTGTCGTAGTGATCTCGGACCGAAGGGTCGCGGGTTCGAGTCCCGCCTAGGGCATGGTTGTAATTGTGTTCGTCATTTCACTCCTTATCATCAATCACCATATCGTTTCATCCACATAGTTACCATACCGTTAACAGCAATAGTGGTCGCTAATGGCCTTAGATGTTGAAGCGACTTTAAATAAACCAATTAAAAAAATTGTAATTGCCAATTACAATAAAGTAGTAGTTGATAGTCATGCAAATTTCTGAACAGTAACTAACGCATTGTTCAGATTGTTGTAATGTATTGTAACTACGTATAAATACTTTCAAATATAAAATGATATAAAAAATATATCTAACACAAATAAATGGAATTTACTTTTGAAATGACTAATATTTCAAACAAATCTTCAGACAATAAGCCCCTAGTTGCGAATGTATGAAACGTGCAAAGGAAAACTGACATTCAACTGGCGCGGATGAACATAACCTAAATCTAAACTATATAAAGTTATAGTCACAGATTTCTTCTGGGCTGAAGGGCCGTGGTCCATTAGAAAACATATTTCCAGACGTTTCGTCCGCAACTACGGCGGACATCCTCAGTGGCGATGTGGTCTCGGACGAAGAATCCTCTTTGAAGGTTCCCCGGTGACTGTCAGTTTTGTCAACTGTTCCTGTTGCCATGTTCCCGCGCGCCTACGTGACCACTGTCACGTCTTTGTTTTTCATTAGGTTTTACTTTGGTCTGGCGGATTACGGGGATCCAAATCGGATTGATTTTTATTCCCTCCACCTTTCTATTGAAAAACTATTGAAATTCTATTGAATTTCAATGGCTTCACGGTTTAATCGTGCATGATAGTGAGCTGTGGTGGCTAAAACTTCCACGTCTTCGAATCTTATGTTGTGTTCATGGCCAGAGAAAGCGTGTTCGGCTACTGCTGACTTATCAGTGTAGCCAAAACGGCAGTTCCTCTTGTGTTCGGAGAGCCTGGTGTTGATGCTCCGTTGTCTGGAAATATGTTTTCCAATGGACCACGGCCCTTCAGCCCGGAAGAAATCTGTGACTACAACTCCGGTCGTGAAAGCCGACTTTGTTTTATGTAATGTTATATCAAATAAACGCTATTTTTTATTGTAAAACGTTATTATCGGTCCAGTATTTTAATGATTTATTTTCATCATTAAAAAGTGATGAGAATTCAAGTCCAACAGCTAAAAGGAGCTTTTATTTTTGTTTCAATGAAGTGAATTCACTAGCTTAATCAAACAAAAAACTATCCCCGTTATCTTTTTCTTCATCTATATTGTAAATATTTCTTTTTCAAATACTCCTATTTTTTTATTTCCAAAAAAAAAAATACAGTTTTTCAAAAATAAAATGTATTTAATATACTATTTCAAATACAAGTATTTAAATACTGCCCAACCCTGTGCGTGAGAAATAATAATGTATTAGACATTATCACAATCCATGGATCATCTAATCACAATAAAGCTTCATTTTCTACGTTTTTCACCATCAAGTCAACAAATACAATTCGAAATAAGAAAAATAAGAGGAAACAAAATTAAAATAGTAACTTAATCTATAAACGTTTAGTGATAATATTTATTTTAAAATTTCAAGAAATGAATTAAAAATTAAATATTAGTCTCAAAGAATTGTTTTCCTATCTCACAATATTGAAAGGAAACTTAAAAGAAAACAGCTCTTACACACCGTCGCTCTGGCAATAAGATAAATGAACTTAAGTGCTCTGCATTGCAAGACCCACCGTCTGGCGTGAATATGTTGAGGTACAGGCAATCCCGTACAGTTTTTGCAAGGATGTCTTGCATGCGGTCGTGATTTTTGAAGAAGGAGTGCGTGCGCTCGAGATCCTTCATATCCTGGAGGCACGCAGGAGGCCACTGCGAAGAGTCGGCCGGCTCGTCCAGCTTTGGCAGCATGGTCATGTTGGCCGGCTTGAAATTGTCGATCACAGAGGCGTACTTGATCTTCAGGTAGACGATAGCCTTTTGATTTCGTAGTACCTGCACCATAACATGAGATTTATTGTATTATTATTATTTAATTTTATTATTACTATATATTGAAATTAAGAACATAGAGGGCAAGTCATTTAAAACATCTGGATCTTAAGATGTTTTGTTTTCTTTCGACGTTTCGTGGTCGCTTCATGTCCCACTACTTAACATCCTGCTGTCTTATTGACTTGGACCCTATGGTCGTAAATTCAATTTAAAATAATAATCAAGAAATTTTAGGAAAAGTTAATCATATAATTATCACTTTCATTATGAGATAAGACTGACATAAATAAGAATATTTTACCTTCTAGAGTTGAATAATGACAAGAAGTAAAATTAGTAAATGAATTGTTTAGGGGTTCATTGTCTGTAAGTCCCTAATTCTTAGTATTACATCATTGAAGGGTATCGTAACCGCAGCCCTAGGCACCACCAAAATCATATAGTTTTTTTCAAATAAAGCCTTATAATCATCCATAAAATAATCTCAACATTCACATCATTAAACTTTAGATATTTAACGACATCTAACTACCATCACCATTTGGTTCTCATATTTCATGTAAGAGAAGTATGCAAAAGTGGATTATTGGGTGGTGTCGTCATGCACATACGGGAAACTAGTGATGGGCAAAAGTGTTTTCGTACTAGTTAATTCTATAATTTCTTTGGTCTGAGTCTTGGTATTTTCGGTCTTTCCTCATCCTCTTGCCAGCTGCCACATATCGCCGCCTAATTTTTTAAACATATTTTCTGTGACCTAATTGTAGAATCGAATTATTACTATAAGAATTTTATAGAAAAGTAAAATATCGCCCTACATGGACATTTGGTTGAAAAATTTGGCGCCGTATTTAAGAAAATGTCATTTAAGTGTTACTGTAATTGCTGAATTTGAAGCTCTTTTCCACAGAAAACTTTTGAGTTTTTGAGAAACTTTATTGGATGCCATTTGAAGCACCTCCACTCATAAATTCAATAATGTATACATATTGCTGAAAATGTGCGTACGAGATATTTCAAAAAATATATTTGTATAATTTTTGGAAAAAACGAACAAAAAATAAGAAAAATGGCGTTTATGTCATCTTCTACATTGCATTTAGCACTATCTGTACAATAAGTTTGCAGAAAAATATTTGAAGCAGTTTTGAGAAAATAATGTTGGAGAATGTTTGAAAATACGGAATTTGAGCTTATTTTCACAGAAAATTTTTGAGTTTTCGGGACACTTTATAAGATATCATTTGAAGCACATGTACTCTAAATGCAATAACGTATACAAATCGGCAATAATGTAAATATTAACGACGTGAGGGAGAAGTCGAAAAAATTACAATTGTGTAATTTTTGAAAACAAAGGAAAGAGAAAAATTGCTTTAATGTTATCTTATACTGTACATTTAGCACTATCTCTACCAAAAGGTTAAAGAAAAACTTTGATGCCGTTTTTAAGATTTTTTAAAAATATTTTTTAATATTGCACATATTTCACTCAACATTACGCGAAAAGTGCTAACATTTTCGGAAAATTGTACACGATTTTAATGAAGGAACTAATTGTGGTGAACAAATTTTAAATGAAAGAGCTTTTTTCTTAATTCAAACTGTTTAATATTAAATATTAGACAACGAATTGAATAATTGGCAGTACAAGGAAGAGCAGAGTATTTTGCAGTTAGTCATAGGACAATTAAAATAAATGCACAAAGAATTTAATTGAAATATAGTTAAAATAATTTCATTCAAGATAATCAAGACAGATGTAGGCGCACTTTTCGCCACTAAAATTTTAGTATAATATAATGTTTGAACGTAATAAAATAATTCTTCATTTGCGTAGAATAATTAAGAAGGAATTAAATGAGCATTAATGAAATCTGGATAATGTTCTGAATAATTAAGGATGATTTTGGTGAGAAAACCAAAGGCAACGTGTGTTTGAACCCCCATTGCTCCTCCATGCATCAGTGTTAATACATCTTACACGTTTGCAGAAACTTCCTATGTGTGGTTTCTTCTGTTTAGGAATGAGATCCAAGTAGTACGTAGCCAAAAATTGATCTGATATGGGAGAACAGGCGATTAAAAGGTTTTCTTTTCTATAGGACCGTAAACAGCGGATAACACATTTAATTTTTCAAGCATTGTTGAAGAAGCAGGAAACACAAATGCCATCGCTGGTGACATTCAGCAGGGTACTGAATGCTTTCAATAATACAAAATTCAGTTCATTCATTATTAAAGCAATGCCATGCAATTTATATTCAATAACATTCAAAAATTTATCTTAAAATTTCCATTCGGAGACGATTGTTTTGAAAGTAAAGTAAACGTTCTCGCTCCAGTAGAAAATAGTTTTATTGTTTGTTTTTTTCATCTCGCAGAGAGAACGCCAGCGGATATGAGTACAATGAATGGCATTGTACCCAACTCTCCTACTGTCACATGTCTGGAAGTTGTAACCTAGTTGCAGTGACTTGTGAAATGGTCATGTCACATTTAATAAAGCAACAATATATCGTTTTCTCAAATGCCAGTATTATTTTCCAACATACCGGGATATTGATATACATTTTTTGATATCTGGTAATATAGAGCAAAAATTTACAGGATTTTAATTGATTTTATTACTATCTCAGATTCCACACAGACAATAATATCATAGAGTATTTGAAAGTTTATTAACTTCAGTGTCCAGTCCCTGATATCCATCCGGTTTCTATTTGGAGTCTTCGGTGCTGATTGAAACCCGTATTCTGGAAAAGACTTCCTAGGCGCTCCTGGTCTGATCTGATGAATGATGTCTAATTGCCTGATTTAAATGCTCGAAATCCTATTACCAGAAGTTGCCATTGCATTGTCGTAGCACTTGCAATTTCAATGGCCAGGCGTCCCGCCTCTCTGTTAATACGAAATATTTGAAAAGAAGTATTGAGCTTTAATAGGAATAGGAGTTATTCAATTGAATTTCTATAAATTTACATTGAAAAACATTCCTCTATATAAAATTATAAGAAAATGACGGATGCGAGTTAGACTGGCTCAAGTTTAACTATATTGTGTATGTTTAAGAGTGGACATGCATATGTAACAACTCAATTTTTTCCCTTTTTCATTTAGTATGGCATTCTGAAAGAATAACCGGTATGCATAAATTTTATTCATGATATAGGTGTCTCAGAATATATGTTGTGGGGGTAAAATGCTAGGGCATGTAGGGTGTTGTAGTTGATAACTTTTTTATTATTGAACATTTGCGATATTTCATACTATAATGTAGTTACACATTTGCCCCTGATTGGTAGGCAACTTATCGCGCACTGGAATTTGGCAAAGACGTTCTTGAAACTGCCGAACACCACAGCAATAAGTGTTGCTCATCAATCAGGGTCCGATCACATGTGTAACTTTGTTAAACAAGATACCCACGCCATGTTCATTGCTAAAAACTGATCGTTTATGGCCCCCCTACATACACTAGGAATTCGTAACATATTCTGTATGTCGCTTGCCAGTTTGGGCCTTCCGATGTAGGCATAAAATGATGCTTTTACATAAGTCAATGTATTTAAAAACGGTTTTTAATTTATTTTTTACACGATCAATAGTTTTTTAAATGAAAAAAAGGGCATCATAACAAGATCCTACTATAATTTTCAGATATCCATAAATTGAATATTCTTCGGATCAATGACACGGTAAAAAATCTAATGTTTGTCAATAACTAAACCTATACTGTTTTTGAATTTTCGAATCAGATAATCCAAGTTTCGTTAATATTCCTGAGGATTTTTTGATGTTTTGTGAGTTGAATCTCAATTAAATTATAAAACGATATCACTATCAAATTAAACCATCCCAGGTGTACGTCTGGTTGCTAATGCGGTTTTGAAAACATCAATGTTCAAAAACATGGATAGTTTTGGGTAGATATTTCATAAACATCAATGTTTTAATTTTGAGCATCGATGTGTGTAAACATGGAAGGTTTGTTAGCGATGTCGCATCCCTATTCCGATATCGATACTTCCTTTTCCTGCAGCCGTTCCGGGCGAGCACTCACCTGCACCCGCGGCCTGTGATGGTGCCCTGGTCGGGCAGGTTGACGGCGAGGTCGCGGCCGCGCGGCGCGGCCAGCCCCAGGCGCAGGCAGGCGCCGGCGGCGAGCAGCGCGAGGGCGGCGCGCATGGCTGCGCGTGCGCGGGGCGAGCGGGGCCGCCGGCGAGGGCGGGCGCGGGGGCGGGGGCGTGCGGGTGGGCGTGGGCGAGGAGCGGAGCCCGGGGCCGCGGCGGCGCCTCCTCCGCGCCGTCGGCGGCCGCTCGGCGTAGCAAGGCGCGCCGCGTCGCCGCCACGCCGCGCGCCGCTCCAGGGCCGCGGCGGCACAGCACCGGCCTGCCCCAACACCAACACGCGGCCCTTCAGCGCAGCTCCACCGCCGCTTGACAACAACGCCAGTCACACGCCGCACGCACACTCTTGCACTTCAGCGTCGATGCAAAAGATATGACACATTTCAAAATTTGTCTTCAGCAAAATATTGGTTTTATTTGTCCCCGTTCATTTCAAAGAGAGAGACAAAGCGGTTTACTCTTATAGTACACCGACTAGTAAAAATATTGCTTTCTAAATATATTTCTTCACTTAATTAAAATATGACAATTTCTGAAATGTGTTACGTTTCTTTGCAACTGAAGACAGACAAATCGAAATGAAAAGTATGCAACCCTTTCCAATTTCACTTGATGTACTCGTACGATAAAAACTCGTTTATCATTATTTTTTATATTTTTGAAATGGCAAAATTGAAGTAGTTTATTTTTACTAAACTGTATGTTTAAAGCACAGAATATCCAAAGAAATTAAGCAAATATCTCTTTGATTAACGCACATAGCATGTAACACATTAGCATGTAATACAGCAATAAGTACAATAATGCTAACATTGATCAGAAATTCGAGTTTCTTGTTTTCAACACATTTGCTCGTTCTTTGATAAAACTAGGACACTTTAAAGTCACCTTTAGAATTAAACAATGTACGGACTAGAATTAAAGATGGTGCTTGGGAATCGTACGCTTTCGCGGCCGATATCGCGTTTGCTCGCGGTTGTCCCGGCGATCCCACATCGTAACTTTGTCTACGTTCCCTGCAAAAACCGGAAAACCTTGAGCAAGCACAGGATGTTTGGCAACTCCGCCAAAGGTTTTTTTTAAATTTATTAATCTGTTTTTATTTATTGTAACCAACGTAAAAACCATATGTGAAATATAGGGAGAAGTACACGTACAAGGAACTTACATTCAGTACTAACCTTGGGCCAATGTCAGCCGGTAAGGCATACCGGAATAAAAATTAAATACCAGAAAGTATACGAAGGGTTTCATTTTGGCATCTAGTTTTAATTTACCAAGCATGCCCTGATTATCCCGAAATTCTTTTGATCTTTATAACAGCACAAGTGGCGCATGAAGGGCAGAAAAGTGCCATACGCTTTGCCCAGGATATTGCTTCAACGGAACGTGGATTGTGACGTGCAAGAAGATGAGTTCGTATTCATGATGTGCAACGGATAATGTTGAATAAGAGTAGAAATGGAATAAACCACCAAAGGAATGGATTGGAAAATATGAGTTTAGGGTAAAAATCAGTCACGAGTTCATTTTATCTCCGACAGTTGGCGTGAGTGGCAGAAAATGGGAGTCTCGATACCCCGCCAGAGTTTAGAACAACCGATCTGTGTGCAATTAATAGCCAAACGGCTCGTCGAAGAAATTTGTAGTGTTACGTGTACGTTGATCACGTTAGTGTTTAGTAGTTTAGTCCACGTAAGTCAGCAGGTTCTTTACGCTATGAAAGAGTATAAGTTGGCATTAGCAAAGACTACTTGAAGGATGGAGCACTTTAAGGTGATCGCAGGCGGTAACAAACACTTGAGGCGGCCTTACGCATTAAAAGAATGTTAATTACGCATTAAAAGAATGGCGCGCAAAGCACGACGGTGGGCATACAATGCCCGTGTCCGAAAATCAGCGGGAAGAAGGCGCCGTGTCGCGGAGTGTGCGTCATGCACGCCGAGAGAGCGCCTCTCGACTCTGTGTGTCTGCGATTTACTTATTAGTGTTTCGGTTTATTAATCTCTTAAGTGTAGGGCGTGTTCATCACCGGAGGGGTATGACGAGATGGACTGGATGGAGTGGTCCGGCGCCGAGCTACACGCTGGGTAGCGGGGTTTTCCCTAACCAGGTATCCCCCACCATCAGGTTACCACCCCAGCCGGGACAAGTTCTTGAATTTGACTCAAGTTTTGACTGATTCCCGACATGTGTAGCTTTGTAGTGCATTTCAGTGTAAGTGTAAGTGTGTTTAAGTAAAGAGGTGAGGATAGAACAAGGAAGGATAAGGAAAAACTTGTGTTCGGCCCGTAGCCCATTTGTTAGATTACTGCTCTGACATTCTCCAGGTATTGTTTGGAGAAACCACGGAAAACTATCAATGAGAGCGACCGGCTGCTAGAATTCTCCTCCAGACAACGGCTAAACTCGCCCTATGTTGCTAATGTCGAAAATCCTGCCACCATGGGTATTCGAACTCTCGGACGTCCCGGTCAGAGGCACTGCAGTGCCATCAATTGATGCCCTGAACCACCTAGGACGGTGTGTTTGTGTGACGAGGGTGTCCATACACACTGGGCATCGGTCCCGTTCGAGGGACGGCTTCGCCTCCGCGTCCTAACGGCCCCCATCCGAGAGAGAGAGAGAGAGAGAGAGAGAGAGAGAGAGAGAGAGAGAGAGAGAGAGAGAGCGGAGGCTTCCGCGGCCGGAGTCTGAATGTCCTCGGCTGTCCAAGGCACAGGTGCTAACGACAGTAATGCATTACGCCCTGAGGAAGGTCGCAGAATGGCGGCCGAAACGTCGGCACCTGTGCCTTGGACGCGGCGTCTCCCGGATAGCCAAGAACATTCTCCGTCCGAGAGACGCCCACACCTGTGCACTGCTAGTTGATGGAGCCTGTCCACCGTGCGATGTCTTGCCTAAGGGTATCGTGGCAGGACGCTGTTACTGCACAAAGCGATATGTGAGTAAAACGAAGTTAATTGACTCATCTGAGTCACACTCGATTCCCTTCCCATGAGTCACGCTAGTGGATCTACCCTCCTAGGGAGTTACCACCCCATTAGAAATCATAACAAAATAATGATGAAATAGAAAATATTTTATTTAATTTTTAAATTTAATAAATGTATTTAAGATTACAAACATTTGGGGTTAAAGTACTCTAAAGAACGAAAAAATTGGTTTTAACATTAATCAAGTTTTTAATGTTTTCTAGTGAAGATGATAGATTGCAATCCTGATCTCTGTTTATCATGGTACAAGGTTGTATAGAGATTTCCGTTCAGAACTATCCTGAGAATCTATGCATAAGGGAGATAATTTAATTAAATTTGATCGGATGTGGATGGAGGAGGAGCTCGCTACCCCTTACATCATGGGACGTATCAAGGGCAGCTAATAATAGTAACCAGTAAAACAGATTGCCAACCCACAAAAGACGCCAGCATGCAATGTAACCTCTATGATTCTAATGGTGGTTTAACCGTCCCCTCCAAATAAACCATTTTAGCATAATCGTTGGAGATCACCCGACTACGGCTTTAGAATGACTTTTTCAATTGAACCCTTATTTTTTATTGCCAAGAATACCTGAAAAATCTATTTCTGAAAAAGATATTAGATATTAATATTTTATACACTAACAATGAGATAAATTTGTCCTCAAATACTAATTCAGTATTACAAGACCACTCCTCTTTACGTTACTGAAATCGCGCCCCTAAAGCGACTCAATTCTGGTAGTCTGAAAAGTTTCACAAAAAGGCTAAATTTTACAACAAAATATACAATACATGTAAATACTTGTGTTTTGAAAATAATGAACACTAGTTGCTAATTATTAATGTTTATAGGTCCGTTAGAGTCCGCGGTCTAAGAGTGCTCTCAACCCATCGTCCACGGTAGTTGCGTGAAGTGACGGGAAAGCAGGTCGTGCAGACGCCGTGCACTCTTCCTTTGCCTGTTGACAAGATTAATTGCTTAAAAATGCTAACGAATTGCGCAATATAACTCTCACTGTGACATTTATTCTTGATTAATAGAATCGTTCAACCCATCCACAAGATGTGGCCAACTAACATTATTTCCATGTTTTTGAATTCTCAAGTTCTAACAAACTGGAGAGGGGTGAATTATAGTTAATGAACAAAGAGAAATTTTCTAAATGAACTCGCGGAGGCTTAGTATCAAGCAAGCATATTATTCATTTTTAAATTCAGAAAAGGAAGATATTTTTGTGATATTGCTCTGTGTGCACGGAATGCAATGATTTGTGTGCGCTCATTACTTGCTGACGCATATTAAACCCTAGTCTCTCAGTTGCTGATCCAGATGCAGGACATTGCTGACTCCAAGGAAGAAACAAATTAAAAAGTATCAAGAACGATAAACTACACGATATTAAATAACATTAAGAACACCATACCTGAATGTTTTACAAGCGCATCACCTGTCAAATTGTATAAATTTATTTTTGTATTAATATGGTCACATGTATAAATGTCTGACTTAAATTACTACGAAGGGTTCAATAAAACACGATACATTAAGGAAATGTTTACTTCGTTCTTACTTAAGCCGAGGGGAATAATTTGTATGATCTGTTAACTAAACGAAATTATTGCATTTAGTTTGAATTGAACATTAAGAGAACGATCAAGAGAAAAAATCAACATTAAGAGAACCCTAAACTTGCACTATAATAATAAAAAACTACAAAATGAATAATTTCAATAGGTATTATATAATCTTTTTAAATCAAAGTAATAAAATTTACTAAAATATAATGCATCAGTTTGAGTCAGAAAAGAATTATAAGTACTTCATTGAAAGATAAAATTTCAAATGAATCAAAGAGCGTGTTGACAATCAAAGAGCGCGAATCATTCACGGTATGATTCATTAATCAAACATACATGAAAACAAGAGAACGCAGGAGCTGCAATTAGCAGCTTTTGTGAAACCTTGTTTTATTGGTGTAAGGAATGAAAGAGTGAGTGAGAACATTCGCATCATTCGAAAGTTGTGAACTAGAAGTTTTGATGTGAAAGTATCTTGAGGTTTAAATTGAGAATACGAAGGTGAAACCCTATTATGATCAGCTGCTCTCAGCATGTGCTTATTTACGCTCAGTGCTTAACAGTCGCATACCAGCTTCATTCTGGTGCACCGCAAACATCAATGTGGCGGGGGGATGAGTTTAACGGCAGATGGCAGAATAAATTGCAATATGATTGAAGGCAAATTGTATGTATTTAAGAGCTAATGATACTTGTATTTAACAGTATATTATAAACATTTTCAGATTGAGGTACGTCACGGGTCCGTATATATACACGTGTATTCTGTACTTGCGGTCCTTTCCTCCAGCAGCACATATAGCCACATCCCTTTTTTAAAGAATTAGCCGAACATTCTCTACGTTGCTCCGATTTCATGATAGTATTCTTACAGCGACAAATACTAAAATAAGAATTCAACGTGATTCAGGGCAGGCCTGGATCTAGGGGAACACTGGTCTCCATGAAGCGATTATGCATGGCGACGAATTTTTGTAAACATCCGATTAGCGATTAGATGAAACGATCGCTAAGGATTCAGAAAGGTTCGAATTTCACAATTTGTGAATGGTGAAACTGTAAATCTTTATCTAAACAAGGGTGCAGAGAAAAACGACGCTGGGGTCTATTGTTGACCGCTTCCATTGATACGCGACTGTTAACGTCATATTAAAAGCACAATTGACTTAGCATTAGCAGAAGGCAAACTCGTACACACATCATTCCAATTTTGTATGAATCATGATCATTTTACAAGTGAATGTATTGAATGTTCGTTTACCTTTTTTTCAGTTCAAGGGTTTTGCGGAAGCTTACAGAACATAATATGACTTTCTCCATAAGAAATTGCATTGAGAATTAGAATATACTTTCTTCAGATTATTCTTTGGTTTAATTTTGCACATTCCTTTGCTTAGTAAACGTACAAGATAAACTTTACAATAGAAGCAGGCAAAGACACGATTACTTTACGTGCCTCCCTTTGATACTTTCATCATTAGCAAAAGATATACATTTTTGATGATTTAATTCAAAATACTTTAATGTCAAGATTACATCAAGCCAGTCTATTTTGTTTCCCACAAGTAAAGTGGATAAGCTGTAGAGTAGAACGTTTTGAAGCACGGAACTACTCAATAGAAATGTTGACAAATTTGGGTTCTAAGTGCCGTATTTTCTGCCGTCAGGCCCAGAAATATCACAGACGGCATTTTCCAGCACGCCGGGAATCCCGCTGAATACAATAATCGCCACTCGGCTCAGCGTTATTAGCAAGGATCGTCTGCACGACACGTCGGGATGACGAGGTCTCTCCGCGATAAGCCACCTTTTTAACCGTTTCTCGGCTTCGCGTCCACCCCAAACGCTACAGTATTTCCCGCGAGGCGGAAGCGCCGGGTTGCTTTCTAGGCCATGCAAATCGCGCCCGTGACCCGCCGCCGCGCGCCGCAGCCGCCAGCGCCGCGCCGCCCGATGCGCCCGGCGCCCGCAGCGCGCCCGCGCCCTCGCCCGCGCCCGCGCTCCCGACCGCCCTGCGCCACTCGGGCCCTTGCCACCGCGCTGGGCCGCTACCCTCCGGTGCAACTCGTGCGGAAGCACACCGTACACTAGCATACGTACCAAATAGTATTACGGGCCGGGACTGGAACAAGATAATTTGGCAGTAGATTCAACTTACTCTTTGAATGCAACCATTCTCCCGCAAGATTTGTAGCGAAAGGAAATCCATGGTATGGTCATCCGACGGAGGGATAGGAGCACACATGTGTGTCCAAGAAAGACCTACACTAACGTATCTGTTACTTGGAGCATGTGCACTCGGTGGTTGGATCAAGAAGACCGATCGTTTCAAATTTGCCATCGTTTAAAGTTAAGTTTAACATGAAGATATTTTCATTTACCAATTTAAGAGAGCCCAATTTGTTTCCTTCAAGAAAATTAAACAGTAGATATTTCATCCTTTGACACACATAAGCCAAGTGTATGAAAACATATGAACTCTAAGAAACAGACCTTTGGCCCATACTGTACGAAATTAAGATGTTTTCTCAGAAGCAATCGGCGGCTGTAGAATGGGGGAAGGTCTCGATAGACGGTTTTCTATTGAAATGATGCGGTACGTTAGGTTAGATACAGATTTCTCTCAGTAGAAACGTTTCCGATGAAATATTGAAGACCAGAGATGAAGGATAATTTCTAAGTTATAGAAAGGCACTGTTTGTTTAAGGGAGGTTAGACTGCAAACGTAAAAAGACCACGCGTCGTTCGTTTCGAACAAGCAAGCGAGTGCGCTACGCCAGAAGGCCGGGGTGAGGCGGTGCGCGTGCTGCAGTGGCTCTTCCCACGCGCTGGCGCTGGCGCTGGCTGGCTCACCCAGAGGGGACAGCTCCCGCCGTCGGCCGGGGGGCAGAGGCTTGCTGGCAGGGGGCCTGCGGGCCCAGGGCGTTGGCGGCGCTGGGGGGCTGGAGGCCCTCGGCGTCGAGGGCGGCGGGCGCTGACGACAGGCTGCTTCTGCGGCGGCGGCTGCGGCGGGGCACGCCGGAGGCCCCGGTCGCGCGTGCTTCCGCGGCAGGTCCCTTCTGCAGAGTGGCGGCAGGAGCACTAGGGGCGGGCGCCCAGCGCCGTCGGCTGCCCCCGCGCCCCGCGCCATCGACCCCCCCCCCCGGGCCCCCCCTCGCCCGAGGAGCGCCGGCCCGCACGCCGTGCTGCGCGCCCGCGTCTCCGCTCGCCCCGGGTTTAGTGGCCGGCGCTTCTCGCCCCCGCGGCCACTTGGCGCTGGACTGCCCACGTTGCGAGGGCGCAATGGACTGCGCTTCCGATCCCAACCCTCCCCTATAAGCGTTGCATAATATTAGCATGCCTTATAGTTTCTCCTTTTATATCGTCCCATATCTTTACACTTCACTGCTCAAGTAAGTAAGCATTTACAAAAACGATACTTTACTTCTTAGTCCCATTGACAGCGTATTAATCCCCTGTTCGCAGGCTGACAAAATTGTCCTACCAACTCTAGGGATGGGAAGAAAATGTTCTTTTACTAGGTGATACATGTTGGTTTGGAAACCGACCATGCCATTGCGCAGAAATCTATGACGGGGGACTCGAACCCACGACGCGAGAATCGCCACTGCACTCGTGCTTTGGCGGCATAAGCCTTGATTATGGTCTGTATACACAGATGTCTTAGAATAAATATTACACAGGTTCATGAAATATATCTGACTGCATCAGCACGAGGCCTACCGAACATTAGTGAATACGTGGTCACATAAAATTCAGGATTTCATTACACCGTGAAGGATGCATTCCTTTTAAAAAGACAAAATGAAACATTCAAGGAAAAGCAAAAAAATAGAAGATCATGTGAGACAAACGTACTAATTTGATTTCTAAATATCAACCCATTTACATGTTGACTTTGAAAATACAAAAGTACATAAAGGAAACAATAGAGCAGGTCAAACTTCTTAAGAATCTTCACACATTAAAAATCACCTACTATAATATTTTCGCAGTTTATGTATTCGTTTTGCTGGCCTCACGCCTCAGATATATTAACAAATGAGTCTAAAGAAAGAGAATTTCTCGGAGAAGAGATGAATTGAACTTCCACTTTAAAAATATTAATATTTCTTCGAAAGATATGTATATAAGGCAATTAAAATACAGTTCCACCACACACAGTCCGTTTCACGGATGTGTGACATCGATCGCAAATCGCCGTTAACTAAAAAAATGCGTTTTAGAATCTTTAAATTTGGTATTTTGCGGCCAAATGCCTCGAGCTATGTTTCTCTCGTCATAAGATTAAACTTTTGGGACCTGATAGTACATTTTGATGATTCGACGTCTGAGTACAAAGTAAAAAGTGCGCAATTGCGTTTACTTTAAAAAAATACCAGTAAAAATCTATTCTGAGTATTAAATTTGTAATTAATGAGCAGTAAGTATTCCTATTGGTTTTATTAGATTGTTCTTGTTTTTAAATGTGATTTTACCAGCTTGATTATTGAGACGGAACCGGAGCAAATTATTCTTAAAATATGACAATAAAATATATTTTTTGCACACTTAATGTACGTGTACGTAAAAGTAATAAACGTGTACTAAATATTCCAATTACTTTTATTTAATTTTACTGCAGTGGCTGTCTGCGAGCTTTATGGACCTCAATAATTGCCACATGGCTGGCAAACTGCACGAATAGAGCCGTGGGAATCGCGATTTGCTGTTGCACGTAGAAGAGTTGTTGTGCTTGCCAGAACTCGTTTAAGATCCGGGTTGGTCATTCTCTCTCGTGGCTGGTGCAGGCTGAATCTCAACGCTTCTGCCGCCCCGCGCCACCTTGTATGACAGAAACACATCTTCCTGCGTCTCGTGACCTCTCGCCTATTTTTCATTCTCTCTGCTTTCTCTCTTCGTTTCTTTTTCTGTATCCCTGATTTTGCATCTATCTGCCTTGTTCTATCGGTTATGTTTCTAATACTCTGAACATCAGATATCTTAGCCATCACAATTCTGCTCTATTTTACGCGTTCTATCTCGTTTCGGTTCGGTTCGTGATTCTGTTTCTGTTTTCTACACTCCCTCGGTTCTCTCTAAACACGCTCAATCTGACGCGTTCTAAAAGGTCACCTCACATAACCACCCTTTAAATAGGAACTAGTTCATACATGTCATGCATCGGTCGTCTTGGCGAGCGCTGAAACGCCACGCTAGATGTCGGACGTTTTCTCGTGAGTGTAGTCGTGGAATACTCCCTCCTACCTTTCTCCAGATTCTTCGTTAACACTTGTTATGTTGCCATCGACTGTGTTTCGTCTGGGCTTTGTGCTATCCCATTCGCGCCCGTGCGTGTCTTTATTGCGTAAATGGCATGTAGTTTGTAAGCAAAGAATTGCTTGACGAGGGGTCTCAGACATGTTCATTGTGGATTTGCGTATCTTGCATGTTTTTCACAGGTCTAATTTTTTATTGGCGTGTCTCTGCTGCAAAGTCTCTCTTGCAGCAAGTCTCTGCTGCAAATAACAGTGTTCTTATTCACGGCAAAATTGTACTCGATAAACCGAGGTTCTGTCTTTCTATTCCGTTCTTTTTACATTCTTGCTACGGAGTAGAGAAGAAGATATGTAATGCTGCACGAAAACTTGGCGAATTTTCGCAGAAAAACTCTTATTACAGTCTCTGATAATGAAAAAGTGAATAAAAACAGTAGCTAAATTTAGAAAAAATCCTCTAAAACGTGGGGTAGCCAGAATCCGTTTTGTGAGCCACCGATACCGAAAAATTAAATGACCACAAAACGTCAGTCTTTTCGTCTGTCTGACCGTCTGTGAAAAACGCTAGAGGCTAAATCGTTCAGCAGATTTTCTCAAAAATTTATAGTTCCCAATGGATGTGGCTGATGTCGCGGTCCCTTGAATTGGACACCGATATTATACTTTTGAGGGCTTCTTTACACGATGCTTCTGGAACATTTTCAAAATTTTCAAAAAAATGGCTTGATCGTTTTTAATTAAATTTTGTTGTTGGGTAAGTGTGAAGGTCGTTTAAGAGAATGATACAGGTCTCATGTTCGTTGAAAACTCTGATTTTTCGAAAATTGTGAAGTTCAGAACAAATAATAAAGAACAGCATCTTTAAAAGGATTATAATTAGCTTTTCCCATTTTGACCCCGTATTTGTGTATGAGAAACTTGCGTTCAGCGCTTTTATTTACATACATTTATGAAAATGCAGCCACCTGTACCCAACTTGATTGAATCAATTTCTCCGTCGTCCGTACTTTTATTTGTTTTTTGTATACTTTTGATTGGAGGAACTTACCTTCACAACTTTACGAAGCGCCAGAGTTTTACTTACACTGGATTATATCCAGATTTTTCAAAACAGCTAAAATTCGCCGCTTTTCAAAAAGGCATTAAAAATGAAATTCAAAATGATCGGCCAGATTCTCTTTTGTCATTCGTTTCAAAAACATTAGAGAGACATGTTTATCTTTGAATGGAAACCTTTCTCAGTAAATATGATGCATTTTCAGATAGCCAACATGGATTTAGAAAATCAATATCTATGGAATCCGCCCTATTTTCTTTATTTAAATACGTTATTTCAATAGCGGGTCAAAAAGAAGTATCTATTGGAATAATTTTAGATCTTCAAAAGCCTGTGACTTTTTACTTTCAAAAACCCCGGAATTCGTGGTATTGCGCTAGACTGGGTGTCTTCGTACCTTAACAGAATGATCTCAGAAAGTAGAAAAATACCTTCACTGACCTTTACGATTCATTACCAATTGTACTACATGATGTTCTACAGGGTTCTATTTTGTCCTGTTATCCTTAAACTGCAGAAGATATGTCTTCGTCGATTCGAAAAGGAAAAACCGTTCTCTGTTCTGATGATCCAAATATTCTTTGAAATAAAGAAACAGTAAATATCATATTTTTTAAAAATATCATATTTTTAAATTGATATCGTTACCACAAAGTAATATTAAACGAAATGATACGGTTTCAATTACGTTTTCCATTTCAACATATAAACAATGGTGTACTCCATTGACAATGAACGTTTGTAAGTTGTCTTATGGGATATGTCAACATTTCAGGGTTAATTAATCCAGTCAAAACTCAACTGATACGTCCATTTAAATGAACTGCTCGTGGTGTACATTTCGAGACTGTTCATTTTTTCTGAGATAACGTCCTGTAGCACATTCTATAGCTCAGACTTTTGGATTATGGTATGAATAATAAGCAAATATAATAAGTAAACCCGTGATTCTTGTAGGCCTCTCTTTAATGCTTTGATTGCCACTTGTTTGGTTCTGGACGTAAATGTAACTTCACTATCTGTGCACGTTTCCTTGATCTCAGTTCATATACTTATTCAAATAATCATTCTCCATGTTGTCGTAGTAGTAAGTTGAATACTTCAGGTAAAGCACAATAGGGATAATAGTCAAAATCTGTAGCTGATTTTCTCCTACAAACATTTTTTATTACACGGAAGCTAATATCAATTCTTGCTCAAAACTCTCAATGCTACCTGTATTCATAATTCTATTTAATATGTACTATGTAAGTTAGGGTAGGTATCCCAGAGCTCAGTAAAATGTGGTTAGATTGCTCTTCTCCTCATAGTAGTCGCACACTCGTTTAAGAGAATTCTGCCGTAAAAGAAATAAAACTTTGAAAACACGGGAGTGTGTATATATAACAGAGGCGAACATTTCTACAAGTATGTCCGCGTTAGATGCAACTTATTGCAAACTAGATCACCATTTCACAAACCTGTTTGTGAAAGCCTTCTTTCAAGTACACCAAAATAAGATGAAGTGTATAAATTCTTTTATATCTTTTTAAACATTTTTTTAAAATTTCAATACGATAACCAATACAGTAGCCTAATTGTAAAAACTTCTCTTACTAGATGATTACTTCGTACTAATAAGACCGATCGAATTAATTTGGATAATACACTACGAATCTGAGACTACGTTACCTAACGACGAAACTCTGCCGTGAACATTAATTATTAATATAGACAATCTTAAAGATTTAGAATTACGATTAATTATTTACGTAATTATTTACGATTAATTATTTAATTATACAGCCATAAATGACCGATAATACAGCCAAAAATTACAGATAAAAATGTAGCAAATTCTAAAAAGGTTTTTACACCCATATATCCTATTTATTTTGTTAACTTCTGCTCTCTCTCTCTCTCTATCTCTCTCTCCCTCTCTCTCTCCCTCTCTCTGTCTCTCTGTCGCTCTGTCTCTCTGTCGCTCTGTCGCTCTGTCGCTCTGTCGCTCTGTCGCTCTGCCTCTGTCTCTCTTCTCTGTCTCTCTCTCTCTCTCTCTCCCCCTCCCCTTCTCTCTGTACACACACACACACACACACACACAGAGGAAAAAGTTAACATCCAAAGCAAATGGGTAGCTTTCTTCTTGAGAACCTATCTTTGGAATGCAACCCGCTAAACAGCGAACGCTCCTCAAACGTCTGTAACAGCAAAGCCTACAAAGCCGACTTGCGGGATGGTATTTGATACTCGAAAAAACTCATGACAATGAGAGCGTGAAACATTTAGTTGTGAGAGTCAGACTTCTTTTCGCATGTACCTTGTACTACATTGCATTGGAAATTCAAAGCAGGCAGCAACATGCCTGAACCATACGTTCTTGAATTTCGCAATGAAACGCCATATTTCAAGTTGCTTTTTAACTTCTTGGGAACATTTATTTATAAATTCTGTACGATTTCTTATCACTTCAGATATCTTTAAATAAGAGTAATGAATGCTTTGTGTCGATATATGTTTATAACGAGGATAAATGTTTATAACATTCTCACCTCCAAATTGTGAGGTGCAAAGGTTTAAAATCTGGCAGGTGGTGGTGAATTTCTGAAGGGCGGTAATCCCTGAGTTTTAATATCCAACGCAAATGGGTGCCGAACTTTTTGAGCACTTGTCTTTTGTACACTAGCCGCAAAACGGTGAACGCTCAGCAAACTTCTGTAGTAGCCCCAGCAATGCAAGTTACAGAAAATAACAAAGCCGGCTTAAGAGATGATGTTTACATTCCGTATTTCTGAAATGTAAAAGAACCTGGATAAATGCCCAGCAAAAAATATTAAAACAATGCTCTTCCGATTCCTAAACAGATCCCGTATTCACTCAACCAAGGAAAGTATTAATAAGAGGGTCAGGAAAATGAAAAAGAGAAATATATTTTTCTGAGAGGGATTTTATTTCTCCAAATTAACTCCACCAGTGTCTAAGTGTCTGCATCGCCCGCTCATTATTTTTATTTGTTCATAAGAGTATTTTGGTTCCTGGTGGCACCACTGTTGCACTGCCTCAACACATCACTGCCCGATGTAAACAGGCCCCTTACCAGGCCACTTTTTAAATTGCCGAAAATCTGGAAGTCGAAAGGTGACATGTGCGGGGTTGTATAGGGGATGTTTGAGGGACGTCTAGCGCAGGTACATCTTCATTCGGCAAAGAATCTCAAATGATGCAACGCTTTCGGCAGATGGAAATTGCACCACACCAGCACGCAGAGAGCTCTTAGACGCCTCGTTACGATGAACGTTTTACTTGCCTCGCCATTATACATCACCCTTAGGCATTCAGGGCGGTCAATGTCAGAAAAAAACTCTCAATCAACTCCAAATTTTTTTCACACGGCAGCGCGCTGTCTGATGTTTAGTAGATCATTTCTAATTTTCATTTAACTGATCCGTGTATTACTAATTGAGACCGTTGTGTTGCTGTTGTATCAGTCCCGAATTTGGGAGTCCAAAATAGGTGGTAGCTGTGGAAGCCCATTGTGGTGTCAAATTAGAAAATCTCAACAATACAGCCCTTGCTGACGGCGTGCCAAAGAATACGTTTCTAGAGCTCAGGCGTTAGTCATAACAATAACAACAAATAAAATTTGTAAAGGGAATATAGTATTTACAAATTAGTACGCTTTTAATAATCATTGGAAACTCTTCTCAAGATAGGTAATAGATTAAAACAGAAAGATAGACACGGAAGATAATCAAATTCCTTTTGTCAATGTGTAGGTGGCAAGACAAAACCTCAACAAATCGAAACCATGAGTTGCATAAACCATGACGTAAATAACGTTGACGCCATATATTTTAAAATCACACGTACTAGATTAGGGGTTACGCATCTTTAATTGCTCGTTTAAAAGGCTTCAATGCAAATCGCGGAAGTGCATTTCACAAGAGGCTGAGATTCGTCACCCACTGTGTCCTATTGTTAACTTTAGAGTGTTCGGAAAACAAAAGCGTTTTTGTCGTCGGCTGCACGGGGAAGAATTTATTGTTTTTGTTTTCCTTTGGTGTCACTATACCACCAATTGCTGGCCATGGCAATCATCGCAGCAGCGAAAAGCCTCTTACTTCTCCAAGGTCGCGAAGACGGGGCGACCACCAAATACTTGGCTACCGCAAATGCTCAGTGCTCTCGGTTACCGAAGACAATTGCCGGTTACTGAAGCGACATAGCATGTGTAATATGTCATTTCGTTAACCGGTCACTGTTCTTATTGCCGAAAAGGCACGTAAACCACACCGCCGAATACGGTAGTTGTTAGTTGCGCTCAAGATCAGTTCAGATCTGGGTACAAAATGTGTACACTATTTCTTGAAAGAAAATTGTATTTTCTGACATTCATTATACCAAATAAATTATACATTTTTGATCGCCATTAGATTGTGCAAGCAGTACACTCTTTTGATAAAGACCTCAATATAGTATATCTATGCGAGGAAATCCAATCAGAAAGCAAAATGCAAGTCTTTTGTCTCCCTAGTAAACAAAATAAGAAGTGGTTGTTTATGTTGATATCGGACACTAAGGAGGCATTAGTCTATAATCAATACTATTAATAATCACCAAAAGTGTTTTAAGTTAAATATTAATAGATTTTCTTGTTAAATTTTTAAATAAGGGATCTGTATACCATTCTTTGATTCATTGCTTATTCGTGTTTCCGGGTGCGTCAACTGCTTTGATCATTAGTCTCGTAAATGTAGTGCACTTATTTTCTCGGGAGATGACGGTGATCTTCCCCCGCTGGATGGCGAGATCCGGCTGATGTACCGTCAGCTAGAGAGGTTTCCCCCTAACCAGGACTCTCCTACCAGCGGGGCACCGCCCCAGCCGGGACAAGCTCTAAGCTCCCGGAATATGTGGTAGTGTAGTGCGTGTTAGTGGAAGTGTGTGTGTGTAAGGTGATAGAATAGAACAAGGAAGAGGAAGGAAAGATCGCGCACGCGGTCTGTGGCCCGTTTGGTAGGGTACTGCTCCGGCATTCGCCTGGTGTTGATGGGAGAAACCACGGGAAACCAACGATCAGAGTAGCCGACCGCTAGAATTCTCCTCCAGACAGCGACAGAATTCGGAATCCTGCCGTCGTCCGGGCTCGAACCTATGACCTCCCGGTCAGAGGCGCCGCAGTGACATATGTTGATGCACTGAGCTACCGCTCCCGGTATATACCATTCGTCTTAAGGAGCAAAACTGCGTAATCTGTGCAGATGACTGTTACTACAATGGCGGCGGCTCTATTAAAGATGTGGATTCAACCTTGAAATATGTCTTCTTGATATTAGGTGAAAAGCATGACATATCACCACAAGTGAACCCAACAAAAATCCATTCCATTATTAGTTAATTACAAAATTCTTATTTACCATTAACGTAACTTTGCGCAGTTGGTCATCAAAACAGATGCTACGAGAACACTCATACTTTGTAATCTGCATTGCATCAATCAGAATTGAGTCGGTTTTCATGAATGCAGCATTATGAGACGGTGAATCATCTCCTCGGCGGGGAAGGCAAGTCGGCCCCGCTCCTCTCCTCCCGATGAGTGGGCCGGGCGGGCACGCGGCGGCATCCCTGCCTCGAACCGGATGCCACGGCGGGGCATCGCGGCATCGCCGCCGGCGGGGCCGGTGGCGCTCACGCCATCCCCCCTCTCCGCCCCCCGCCCACCTCCCCGCACGCCCGTCTCACCCTGTCCCGTCGCGTCGCGCCTCGCCGTAGTCCGAGAGCCAGACTTCCTTCGAAAACTAGCGCTCTGAGCTGAGCGAACAAATGAACTCGTGTTAGAAAGTGGAATGAATTTCCTGACCTTGCACGGGAACCAGAAACGGGGATTTAAAGTACTGGGGCGGTCATGGCACACGCAGAAGCGTGCAGGTTCGAGGTGGGAGAAGACAATGCAGAGGCGTCAGCGAATTGAAAGTACAAAAGAGGTGGGCCGAACTTGGTGTGTCTGCATTGCTGAGACGAGCCGTGATGCGACGGAACGGAACTCTGCAGCACAAGTTGTTTCCAGGTTGAAATTCGTGGTCGCTGAAATAGACGTATCACTCACACGTTTCCGTCCTTTAATGAGAAGCAGCTAGAAAAAATAAAACAAATAAGTTGAGGTCAGTATTATACTAGCTACAAACCTTACAAATTATGAGAAGAAACTGTACGTATAACTTAATTTTTACACTGAAGTTACAAGATTGTGTTTTCGTTTTTATTATTTATTATTTTTACAGGCTGTCCTGAGAAGAAGAAAATAATGTGCACCAAACACGCCTTAGAATATAGTTAATATATTGACCATAAAATTAATTTACGTTACAAGGACGGATAGTGTTGAGTTGAAATGTTGAACGTCATGAGTGAGATGTTTACGACTGATGTGCGGCCCAGGCTAGAGTTTAGAAACGAGTAATATAATTCATCTGTCCGTAAGGCGTAACACGTTTATTTTCATCTGTCGAATTGTATTATTTTTAAATTAATATTCCAATCTGAAATTCACAACGTACGATTATAAATTACTTAGTATATCAGAGACCTTCAATCTTTTAACTACGCACAAAAAATACATTTTTACACAACAACAAATTTGTCAAGATAAGATCTTACTTACACCACACTCTGAATGTTATTTTTAATTTAATTTAAATTTTTTTATGTCATAAAACATTATAAAAATTAATTATATTTGTTTATTTTAGTGAGGTTGGGATTGACTAGTTATTATAGTACTTAGTTCCCCATTTAATTACATGTGATAGAAAATTATTTCATATATAATTTCAATTACGTATAGAAAAAATACATCCATGGTATAAGGACTTCGCTCTGTTTTATTCACTTTTAATTTATTTTCTTTAATTAACCTCAAAATTATATCTGAGATCTCTACCCCAACCTATTCACAAGTTGGATAATGAAAGCAAGTGGAAAGTGCATTTTGGAAAAATCGGTAAGATAATAATAGATCCCGTGTAATAAAAAAAACTATTTGCAAAGGAAAACTAGTGGAGCTAAAACAGCACGTCCTTTCTCACCCATACTTACACGCAAAATTACGCGAAAGGTACTCAAATTTTCGAAAAATTGTACATTACCTTATTTCATAATCAATCTTTAAGGAACAGAATTCATTAAGAGAAAAATCTCTACCTGCATGATAGTAGTTGTAGGAAGACGCCGGAAAAACTTTGAATTTTTGTAATGTTCATAAAATCAGAGTTTTCAACGAATGTTGACATAGACCATTCTCTTAAACTTCCTTCACACTGTCCAACAACAAGAAAATTAAACAAAACGATGGGGCCATTTTTTGAAATTTTGGAAAGTGTCCCATGGGCTTCACATAAAGTACCACCCAAAATTAAAATTTCTGTTTCAAATTCAATGGGCCGTGAGATCGGCCAGATCAATTGGGGAATATCAATTTTTGAGATAATCGACTGAACGGTTTAGCCGCTAGCGTTGTTCACAGATGGACGGACTTTTGCCGTCATTCGATTTTTCGGAATCAAGGACCCACAAAACACTGATTCTGGCTATACCCGTTTTTTTTCGCGCTGCATTACATAACTACCTCGCTACTGCGTAAGCGGTAGTAAGAAAGAAAAGCTAAAGATTTTGCCTATTATCCCTTACGTGCCCTTGGTGAATAAGTCGACTTCCTGCTGTAAGAACAGGGAGAACGTTAATTTTAATAAATATTTTACTCAGTGAACTGTAAATAACGTTTACAGAGAGTGATGTTACATCTTTGTCTAGAAGCAAAACAATTGACCAAAACGCAGCATTCGTTCAAAGGATGGGAAAGTGGACAAAAACTCTTATTGTAATGGAGATAATTGACAAAAAGCTGAGGTCTAATACTCGTTACAGTCATATTGAGCCTTTTTAAGTTATACAGTCCAGATTGAAACTAATTCAATAATTTATTTATTTATTTATTTATTTATTTTACGTCAAAAAACAGTTAAAATTGCGTATGACGTGCTATGGGGAAAAGTGAATTGTGTGCACATTTTTAAAATTCTGTGATCCCTACACTAAGTCATATACTACTTAAATTTTGAATTTTGAAAGGGAGAAAAAAAATCTCCCATGTAATAAAATCTATTTTCAAGGATAATAAGCAATAAATTTTGGCTCTTATTACTTCCTGCCGCGACAACATGGAAACGATAATTTGAATAATTGCATTTCCCACTGAATTCTAGAAGACGAGCACAGAAAATGAAGTTACATTTATGTCCAGAAGCAAAACAAGGGGCCATCTCAGCATTTTCTCAATGGATCAGGGAAACTGGACGAACAACCTGAACGAGATGGAATATGAGAATTAAAATCAATAGCCTATAACTTTTCTTTTTGATGCTTGGTAAAGTCCCTGAAAGTACAGAAAGAGTCATACAGCTGAAATGTTACTTGGCTCTTAATCTTGTGTATTGATTTTAATGTCATCTGGCTATGTGTTATAAAATAATGTGTATGTATTGCGTGTGATATTTTTGTGGTGAGGTGTTGATACCGACATCTGATGAATAGGAGTTCTACGTCGCGTGTTATGGTGATAGGCATCTGTATTCTTCGAAAATATGTTCTCGCCCTTTAGAAAGCCATTTTTGACCAAAAAACACTGATGAAAGCAGAGTTCAGGAAAAACTGCAACAGTTTTGTGAATATTTGGGATATGTTTTGTATCGTGAAATACTGAGATCCCTTGCCTTCTCAGAGCGCGCGCTTGCTGGTGGAGCGCTGCTTGATCTTCTGTGACGGACTGTTACATTCAAAATATCCGTTAAAGATTAATCGCAAAAAACTCAAAATTACTCAAAAAATCCTTATCTAACATATGTATATCATTGGATTTGTCTTTTTACGCTCTTCGTGATACACTGAAAAAATATGTATAGCTTCATTTGAAAAAACAATGTTACCTCAGATATCTCGTAAAATGCAAGAGTTAAAATAGAAATGAATACACGTATCAATTAGCCCCATTTTCTCATGCACTTTCATGAAAACTGCATTGCAATATCTTCACTTGTTCAAAAGTTACAGGAGGTGCTAAAGTTACGTGACTCACCTCTATATTTCCCCCTCAATATTATGCCGTATCTCAGGCGGGAATGACTGACTTAGGTGCTTCAGGGCATTAATTGAAGTCACTGCACTGCCTCCGACCGGACGAAATTTCCGAGAAGTGCAAAAGTTAGAAATGATGAGAGAAGGTATGTAATGCTGTAGCAATACTCATTTCTTTGTAATTTCTAGAATAGAGCAAAGCACGTTTATAAAAGAGGCACTGTTTCCATTTTTGTTGAACACTCTAGATTTATGAAAGTTGCAAACGTTACAAATAGAGAGCGCTGTTGTAGCACTAATAGTTAGGTAACCCAAAAGAGTAATTGTGATCCGTTTAAGCTTTATTTGTGATGGAACAAAATAAAATATTTTTTTACTCATACGTTATTGCTTGTTATTGTTCTACATACGGAGCTGGATGTAGTACACTGCATAATTTATCTGGATCTAGAGGATGGTGGTTACGAGGGAAAAAGAAATAAGTTGACTGATGCTACGTATTTTCCTAGGGAAGGAATTATCGGATAGAAATATGAAAACACAAACCGAGTCAAGTTAGTATGTAGTTAATTACTAAATAAGTGAATCTGAATCATTAAAATTAGATTAAAAGAATAAAATTTCGTATGTGCCACGGGCGTTAACTGATCTTCAGTCCTCGGATTTTCTGTCACCGCTTGATCAATAAAACACTTGTAACATTCTAGGTGTATAAAATAACTTTTGGCACTCTTACATTCATTGCCGCTTCTTCATTGTTATGCCTATTTGTTAAAGGACTGCATTGTGTATTCTCCTCAATGGTGAGGGCGCAGTGTTTGAAAATGTCTGAGAGCTTTCGTGTATAATTTTATGAAGTGATGCTTTTGAATGCAGAGCGGAAGGAAATAATATGATGATTTGGCTTTTCATCTTGTAACTCAAATTGATTATCTGTATGTGAATATCTTAAAACCACAACATAAGAAAGCTTTTTCCTGCAATTCATTACCTTGAAAATGTTTATGTGATGTAGTTTCATCTGGAAACAGAAATACACGTACATTTTAAGTTACGAAATCACGGGCAAGTTCCATGTAAATTTCAGTTCTTATCTTATCCTTGTGGATACTTTAGAAAGAGAACTGAGGTATGGTAGCTCCGTAAAATCTTCGTTTCATCTCCCACCGGGTCTAATGCTAAATATGCTGGCTGTTGAGAAAACGCAAGACGAGCGAGACTTAACTATCAATAGTCTAACAGATAACGTGCAGTAAAAGCAGATTGTGGCCGACCTTGTATCATATTTTACCAGACTTTACACAAAATCTCCATGCAAAAAACGCATTTTCTGCTTTTCTCATTTATTTAAAGCTTCTCAACAGAGCTGTGTATACTTTATGGGTTTTAGTGGCATGGAAATTACGTTGCAAGATCCCTACACTCGAGGAATTCTGTGTGTAGTTCGGCATATATTCAAATTAACTATTCAAATGTCATGTGAACTGAATAATGCTCAATCATATCCAATTCACAAAAATATTATTTGTCTGATATTACACATTTTTGGGAGTAATTGCATTTTGTGCAAAAGGAGAAGTACAACTCAACATTTATTTTTATTAATAAAATGGAATGGATACTATTCTAAATCCCTCTTCATTCCGCCATTTAAATTAGCGTCACCATCACACTAACGCTTGTTGGAATGGGTGATTAACGGTGAGTGCTGCGTGCTTCTACCAACTTTGCAGCATAAATTTCCATTCCAATGCCTATGGAGTACATACTAATGCATCTTATATAGGGTGGGCAGCAGGTAAAAACAATATCAAAATATGTACTACAAATTATAAATGAATTAAATATTCTAGTGAAGTAGTTTAATTTTTTTGCATATTTCAAAATGGTGATGTGACAATGATTTGTCATAAAAGTGAAAAAAATTCTCATCTCGACCGGTTTGGTTAGCCAAGGTCCTAAAGCTGATGGGCCGTAGCTGCTTTGTGACTGAAGGGTCGCGGTTTCGAAGTCCGCACGGTGCATGGATGTTCGTATGAGTCCGTATACAGTATGGAGTTCCTCTACCGTAACCCCCAAGTTCAAAAAACAACGGTAATTAAAGTGATCGCTGTACGACCTAGTAGCTCAAAAGTGACATTAAAAAAAATCTTGTCACGATCAATGTATTCTTATAATTATTTCTATATCGCCAAATTACCCAGTTCACACTTCAGATTATATTATATCAAATACAGACCGGGAGCGGTAGCTCAGTGTATGAACTGATGCCACTGCAGCGCCGCTAACCGGGAGGTCCAAGGTTCGAATCCTGATGGCGGCAGGACATTCGACACTGACATTCGACACTGACTTTCGTCACTAGCTTTTCAGCTAGGTCGAATTCAGTCGCCATCTGGAGGAGAATTCTAGCGGCCAGCTTCTCCGATTGGCAGTTTCCCGTTTCTTCTCCGATCAACACCTGGCGAATGCCGGAGCAGTACCCTAACAAACGGGCCACGGACTGCGCGCGATCTTTCCTTTCTCTGCCTTGTCCTATCCTCTTCCCTTACACACACATACACTAACATGCACTACACTTCCACATATCCTGGGAGACCGGCCGGGATCTTAGAGCTTGTCTCGGCTGGGGCGGTGTCCCACTGGTGGGAGAGTCCTGGTTAGGGGGAAACCCCGCTAGCCGACGGTAGGTCGGCGCCGTATCTCGCCATCCAGCGGAGGAAATTCACCGCTATCTCTCGAGGAAAAAAACATGCACTACATTTACGGGACTAATGACCGACTGTTGACGTGGCCGGAATCACCAACCAACGTATCAAATTCAGATAGTGTATTTTTTATTATTCATGCGTATTCATGCGTAAGTGATTTACACACATTACTAGTGAAGAAGTAAAAGGAATAGGACTGGTTTTATTAATGGAGAATCTCATACATTTAAACATAGTTACAGCCATATCACACAACATTCAAACTAGTGATGCAACGACATCAGATACTTTCTCAAACCTTTTGTTACGTAATTTTTTAAACTTTCGTTTCGTTTCTGTCTAATATATTATTCATTTCTTGCAATTCTCTCTTCACCAAACAAAGCACTGAAGACTGTAATAACATATTTCCAATGTTTAAAAATGCAATCGCATTAATGAAATTGGAAATTTGCTATAGCATTTGGTGTATTGTGCCCCTCCCTCACAAAAAGTTGAAAGAAAAAATTGAAATAATTTTGAGGAAAAATACAAATGTTTGAAAAATTTCACTATTTAACCAAGAACAAAACGAAAATTGCCTATACTATGAAAGAACTATGTTAAAATGTTTAAATATTAAGTAGCATAGACAGATTGCATTAAAAATGATATCTCAATTTTAATAATTCAATCTTCGATTGATTGACTGATTTATTGATGTCTCCGGGCATGTCAACAGCTATAGTGATTAGTCCAGCCTCGGGTGGTGACGGTGTTCCCCTTCCGCTGGATGGTGAAATCCAGTACCAACCTACATGTCGGTTTGCGTGGTTTCCCCCTCCAATATCTGCCTCACGAGGGGCACCGCCACAGTCAGGACAATCTCTAAGGTCTCCCGGCATGTGTGGTGGTGTAGAGCAAATAACTGTGTCGGTACGTGAGGGAGAGGAGAGGACAGAGAAGAGTAAGAAAAGATCGCGAGCAGTCCATGGACCGTTTATTGGAGTAATTCTTCGGCATTCGCCTGGTGTAGATTGGAGAAACCACGGATCGGTGCAGACCTCCGATAGAATTCCTTTCCAGACAGCAGCTAAATTCGACTTCGCTATATACGTTGTGTCGAAAATCCGCCAGTGTCGGGACTTGAACCCTAAAATCTCATAGTGTTAGTCGTTTCAAAGACAACGGCAATGCAGGCAATTAACTAAACCGCTAATTATTTTCTATAATGAAGATGTACGGCAAGTTAGAGAAAAAGCTGTAACGTTTGCAAGTTTTGAATTTCAAAGATGTTTTATGAAAACCATACGTATACCCTATTTATAAGTGCACTGCAAAACCATCTCCTCTATTAAAACTAAGCGGAGTTAAATCGAGAAAATTTTCAAAATCTTTTAAGGGCTTCATATGACGTACCACCGAAAAGTGCTTCACATTCACTGTTCACATACGTTTCAAATTCACTGGACCTCGAGTTCGCTTAGATTGATCGAGCAATGTTCATTGCGAGTAAAATCGTATGCGCGGACGATTCAAGCACAAGACTTCTTTACACACAGGCGGAAAGTCAGAAGGACAAACTGACGAATACATTTTTTTTCAAAACTCATGCATGGAAACTAGTACTTACCTTCAATTTTTGTTGATTGGAAAGCGTTATTTTGCAGTACGGGGTCAGCAAAACAGTCATACGTGTACCATAAGTTTCAAACAAGTGAGGACTTCAAAGAACACGAAGTACCGAAGCGACATGAATCAACATGTTTGCCGACTCGCATTTTGAGAATGGTCCCAGGGGTATATAATTGTTCGCTACCATGGAATCGTACTAAAAACAAAGACGCTTAACAGCACATAGTTTTCCACATAAATTCTTACTTTTGCAATATTCGAAAATTCAGAGAATTCAACGAAAATTAGACCTCCATCATTTTTGAAGCGTCCTTTGTTCTATCCGTAGAAAAAATTGAAGAACGAATTTCGAGCCGTTCTCGAGAAAATATTTTTTATAAATTGGATTAATTTTATGTGTAAATTATTTAAAAACTGCAGGTATTTTTGAAAAAGTTTTTCCATAACCTTTTTTTGAAGATTTTTACATGACATTTGTCATTATGTACTAGCTGCGTGAATAAATATTTCAAAAAGATATTTTTGGGTCTCAGAGACACCCAATACGTGTTTTCGTGAAAATGTCGACAATGATTATTTGCATTAACATAAATCATCTCTATACTAGTTCTACGTATATGAGAATAGTAATTTTCATTACTAGAGCAGAAAGTGAATCTTCGTATGTATGAAATTTGAAGGAGAAGGCAACGAGAGGAGCCGGGTCCGGCATTTTGATATGAGTAATCCAAAGTATTTGTCGTACAATTTTCTTACATTATTTTGAGTTCGAATAAACGGAAACTTACTACCTATTATATACGCTGAGGATCGTTCTGAATACGGTGCGGCAAGCACACATGATTCCTCCCCAGCGTTCAGTTTACTTTGCAGTACTCGGTTGTTTTATATGGGGCATGACTTCACTCTGGTGCACTTAGGGTTAAGTCTCATTTGAGGCACGCGCATCTGATACTTACCAATCAATAAATAGTGAAGGTAAATACTACTTTTCATGCATGAGAGCTGAGACGTTATTTACTATGTATAGGAAAACGAAAAATCACCATCTTCTGTCTCGGGAAAGTATAAAACGTGTTTTCTGGCAAAGAAATCGTCACTTTTTTAAGCATTATGTAACATTTTCTTACTAAGAAGTACAACCAGGTCGAAGCTTAAACATTGTCAATTTTCAAAATTTAAGAAAGTTTATTGAAAGTCGGAACTGTAGGATATTTATTAGAACATTAAAATGCATTCGAAGCAAAAATGTAAAGAAACTAGTAGTTCTACATCACATATTTTCTTGAATACACTCGAAATTTTATGATTTTCAAAAATTCAGAGTTCAATGAAATGAGAACTACACTCTTTTTGGACATTCTTTGCTCTATCCGAAAAAAATTGAAGAAAACATTGTCGATAATTTTTAAATTGCATTAATTTCAAGCAGAAATTAGGTAAAAACTATTACTTTTTTTCAAAAAAAATTACTTTTTTTAATTTGATAATTTTAAACAGTCAAAAATATCTTTCAAATTGTAATTTTGTGATGTAAACGTTTTGCATTCTTCGAAAAAAAAAATATCGATAAATACTGTATGATTTTAGAACGACGCCGAAAAAAATTGAATTTTTGCACTTTTCGAAAAACCGACTTCGATAGAAATGAGGCCCGCATCAATTTGTACGAGTTTTTACACTATCGGAAAAAATTATTAATCTCAAAATTCAGGGTTCTTTTTGAGAAAATTTTTAAAATACTGTTGAAGCTTCATGTAAAATATCTCCAAAAATAAATATATTTGTTTTAAACTCACAGAGCCGAGTTCGTTTTTATAAATCAGTGAATATCCATTTTGGAGAAAACGATCAAAACCGTTTAGGCGTTAGCGTTGACTACAGGAAGTCAATTGGCAGTCAATCGATTTTTCGGTATCAAGGACCCACAAAACGTGTATAGTGACTGCACAATGTGTTAGGAGAAGTAATTTACTACATATAGGAACAATATTAATCCACTTTCTCAGTACCAGGGCCCAGTAATAAATGTTTTTCTGTCGAAAAATCGTTGATTTTTGACGCACGATTACAATACTTTCACTTCTTCAGACGTAAAACGAGAAAATAAAATGTAGAAGTGATTTTGTCAAAATCTAGTTTATGTATTTTTGATGACTGTCGCATCACTCAGAATTATACAAACAAATTCATATTTTGAAAACATTGTTCATGATATCACTGAGTTATTTTGAAGAATCCTTTTTTTCTCTAGTTTCAATGAAATATGTGAAGGAAAGGGTTCGAATCTACTTGAAAGTTTGTAATTTTTGAAAATTGAGATGTTTTAATGAAAATTAGACCTATACTGTATTTCAAGAATCTAATTTACAGACGGCGGCGGACCGCGGTACTAGCAACATCGTATGTTCCGTTTGTGTGTGCTTTCGACAGTGAAGATAATATCTTATTTGGTGAACTATATAAAAAATTGTGATATAGTCTCTTCTAAAAGTTTATTCTGTGTGGAGCTGCAAGTCGAGAGTGGGAACTCGCCTCAAAATGGATACACCGAACAACGGAAATCATAACCTCGAACGCCCAACAAGACCAACAACATGGATCAAATGTGAAATCTTATGCTGGAGCTGCGAAAATGGACATCTTCCCGTACAAAGGACCAAGCAATTGTTATAGAAGCTCACGAAGGACATTGGATAAAAGGTTATGTGAGTAAAATATCTTTATATAAACTTTTATAAATCCAAGTGACATTCGATTTTTGTCGCGCATAGCGAATTGGGTGTTCTTAAGTACCAAGAAAATCGCTAACTACCTAACATATAACCATAAAACTTTTACTATTAATGACATTGAAGTAGGAGTTATACCCTTGCTCAGCAAACATGTAAGAGCTATAATCTCAAATAATTGTCCAGTTATCTCACAAGACGTAAGCAAAAATGCTTTTCAACAATTGAATGTTCAAACATCTAACATTACCTTTATCAGAGCTGGTCTCCCTGAATCAGGTATATTCCATATTCTGATCTTCAGGAGACAAGACTTTGTCCACCCAGACGAATTAATAAATTACCTCAGTCACTTTTAATCCCATATCATGACACGTCATGTAGACTATTTTTCACAACTTATAATATTACGTGTTTCAAATGTATTGCCAAAAAATGTCCAATTAGTAACATTAGCTTCACACCAGTTATAAACAGAGTAACAGATAACAATAATGCTAATATTTTAGTAGAAATTCACCCCTCAGAACAACCATATGGCAATACATCTGACTCAGTTGCTATGGATTACACAAACTTCCATCCTGTCAGCAAAAGTAGCCTCCCATCTGAATCATCCTCCACACCTGAGAATGTATCAAGCAATGGTGTAAAATGTAAAGACCTAGCCTATAAACCCTCAAAGAAAAAAGAGCAAAAAAATGCAAATGAAGAACCTGCTTCTGAAGATAGTTTAACAAGTCAATTGATGATCTTCTTCTCCCAACCCAAACTTTTGTTGATTCCAACCAAGATAAATTGACTGTCTCGTACACTTAATCCAAATCAATCCTTGAAACCTCTTTTGGGGTACCTGACCCTATTCCTATAGTGAAAGATTATTCAACTTATTTTAATGCAATAATTAGTATGCTGAAAGAAACATGCAAATCTGCCCTTCATGGATCTTTCATTCAATAGTTTACGAGTGTTATCTGAAAATTAGAAAAAACATTCTCAATATAGAGACCTCAGAATTCAGTTTGGAGAATACCTAAAACACTGTGCACTTATTCAGATCATAACACAGTATTTAAATAATGCAGAAACAACTGATGAATACATTACAAAAAACAATACATGATAGTTATGCAATGGAATCTTAATGGTTTTTACAGTAGTTTAGAAAACTTACAATACTTATGCAACTACATAACCGTGATAAAATTTGTATACAAGAAACTAACTTTAAAGAAAAAACGCATGAGAAAATAACTGAATATAATTCTACCTCTAAAAACAGAAGCAACCCTGAACACGCCTGTAGTGGCGTGGATATATATTCCCAAAAATTAATTCCCACTGAAATTCAAAAATTTTAAACCGATATTGAATTTGTGGCAATTAAAAATAATTCAACTAAACCAGATATGTATATCCCTAATAGATGCCCACTACAAGAAAACGAAATGTATGATATTATAAATCAGATAAAAGAGCCCTTCATAATTCTTGGGGACTTTAACTGTCATCACGCAGTGTGGGGATCCTACAAAATTGATAAAAGAGCCAGATTATTGGAAAAAGCAATTGACGACCATAACAGTATCATCTTCACCTATAGTGATCCCACACTTAGTAATATCAGTAACAGCAGACTAAGAGACATTGATCTTTCAATAGCTTCTCCCACAATAGCACAGAAGTGTAACTGAAATTCCTATTTTATAGTGATCTCTAGGAAGCGGAATTCTATGACTAAAATATGCATGCCTTTATGACCTTAAAACATAAAAATATGAACTATAAAATTCAAAATAAGACTTAATGAATAGCATTATATTTTATTTTATTCGCTTGCAGAAACACGTTTATTACAATTGTTTCAGGCTGCAATTAACTGTCAAAAAATTCAAAAAGTTTTAATTTTTCGAAATCCTGAACCTAAAAATCAAGTGTTAGGCTGAATAATTAGAGTTCATTAAGTATCACTCAATATCAGGATTGTTGCAATTTATTACCACATGTATTTTAAGGTTGTTAAATGAGAATCCTCTCCTATTGTTGCCGAGTATCGTCTTGTAGCGAGAGAAACTCCTTTCGACATCACATGATGTAAGAATGGCGGACTTGAATAGAGTTAAATCACTTGGCGTGAAATCCTAAAAATTTGTGAATGAAGTGTCTTCACAAATAATGTAACTTATTTCAAGCAGGCACATGAGTCTGCAATTCTCTTCCAGTGCATTTTTTCTACATACACTAGATGTTATAATCCCTTTGGAATGTTTTAAATCCTATTCAATGCAATTTAACACATCCCATGCACTACTTAGTTGTACACCTGAAACTTCCAGTTGCATAATTGCTCCAGATAAAGAATAAAAATTGAACTTTATGTAAGCCAAATCCACTTTTAATGTAGAGCTTGAAAATAAATCTAGAGTAATTTTTATGCTTGAGTGCGCATTCGGAGCTACGCCGTGATCCTCGATCCTACGACAAGCTCCCACAGTCACGATGATGGGGGTGAGCAAACTTAGAAACGACAAATTACGCAACGCAAACGCGTTGGGAGTTTACAAGCATTTGTTAAATTATACAAAACTTTTAATGGAAATTTGGGATTAAATGGAAAGCCAAAATATGCATTTGCATATTAAAAAGTGACTTGTCATAGAATTTCGCCCCTTAGTCTCTATTTTGACGAAATATAAAAACAATGCGCCTATAAGAACTATAAGCTACTATACACGCCTATAAGTACGAATATGCACCATCAGAAAAAATCAGCCAAATATGCACTAACATGTTAATGGATATAGCATCCAATTCTAACCAAAGTCAAGAAATTTTACTTAGCTGTACCCTGAAGCAACTGATAAAAATATGACTTTTCATAGAAATCCGCCTCCTAGTGAACACTGATATCCATGAACCAAATATGTCTATTATTCATGAATAGTGCAACCCAGTCCCTAATTACAAGAGTATTAACTGGCCGGATTACTAAGAAAAATCAATGAGTAACTCAAAGAAGAGAATATTTTCAAGGACAGTGATAATATTGACCAGATAGTAAAATTATTCTGTAACATTATATCCAACGCTGCTAACTCGATAGCACCTACGCATCATGTTCCTTTGAAGTTCAAAAGCGACTCCTGTTGGAACACTGAACGCAGAATCGCTATTAGAGATGCTAAATAAGCATTTAACCGGAATAAGAAAGAAGATACGATGATAGTCGAATAAACTATAATAGAACTAGAACTATAGCCCGTAGAACTGTAAAAATAAACATACATTGTATAAATAACAATTTATCAACAATTAAGGAACTCAATAACGGGCTACCGCAGCGATAAGTGCTAAGCGTGATCCTATTTTTAACCGCCATAAATGACGCTGATGTTGATATTGTAAGAACAGTTGTATGGAAATACGCCGATGACATGGTGTTCAAGGAAGGAACTTCGACTCAACCAATAAAATAATGCAAACTGCATTAAACTGCATTTACAAAAGGTCAATAAAACTGGTTTCAAATTCTCGTCAGACAAATCTCCATGTATGTTGTTTTTTAACTAAGCTCCTTCTGTCCGAAATTATTCCTTGAAAACAAAGCTATTAAGACTGTCACACATACAAAAATTTTGGGTTTTATATGTGACTACAGGCTCACATGATAAGAACATATTTCCAAAATTTACGCTGAATGCAAGAAACGACTTAACAGACTAGAATGTCTTAATCGCAACTGGGTATCAGACAAAAATGTCTTACTACTTACATAAAAAACCTTAATAAGAAGTACAATAGATTACGGATCTATTGTATATAATTCTGCGTGCAATTCAACTCTCAAAAAACTGGACACCCTGCACAATTGCGGACTCAGAATAAGTAACGGGTGCTTCCACACTGGAAGTATCCGCATCGAAGCGACTGAAACTAACGTCGCATTTCGAAGGCAAACCCTGTCAATCAAATATGCAATAAAAGCCAAAACATCGCTAATCAAGGTAATACGAAATGATGTATCTGCTGCATTTAGAAGTGGAAATCCACTGTGCTCTATACGTTTTATAATAAAGATGCTACGTTATTCAGCTCCCTCAACATTTCAAGTCTCCCTATAGAAAGTCAAAGGATCCCCGCTATAAATCCCTGGACCATCAACATCATTGAAGTATATAAATCTCTGATTGAAGTTCAGCATAAGAATCTTAATTCAGACGACTGGAAACTAAAATACAGATTAAGAACATTGTTAGAAAAGAAAACATGTTTAACCATGCAATTTTGCAAGCGCATGAAAAGATAATCCATAACTGCACCGATAATGCCACTATCATGATTAATAAAATTACAAAAGATAACATCAAAATAAATGATGAAACAATCTAAAACGATGGCTCGAATTAAAGGGTTGCTTTACACAATTAAACTTCAAGATTTATGAATTATTTTTCTTCTTGTCGCTAATCCAATCTTATCCAATTATTATGAGTGAAATCCGTAATAATAAAATTAATACAAAGACCAAGGAAATTATACAATATCATTTATTTTTCTTCTTGTAACTAATCAGCTTTATCCAATTATTATGAGTGAAGTCCGTAATAATAAAATGAATACAAATTCGAAAGAAATAATACGTTACCCAGGATATTCCATGCACGACGTCATAAGATTCATACATAAGATGATCCAGCAATGAAAACTGATATGGCGATGTCATAAAACTAGAAATAGCCACAAATCAATTGATTTATTCTTATCACTTAACTCGGTCCCCAAGATGGCTAGACTCGAACAGAGTAATTACGCGATTTAGAACTGGTCATTCTAAAATTACACACAAGTACCTGCCGGAAAATCCCTAGCCAGCACTATGTGACATGTCAAGTAAGACTATCAGTTAAACATCTTATTTTGTCTTGTCACAAATATGAACACATAGAAACTATGTATTTTAATCCAAATGAAATACAGAAAATCCTGTACTCTGCCCCTTTCAGGATCAGATTGTCACATTTTGCAAAAAAAAAATATCATGCTAGAAATATAATATTATGTTAAGCGTGCTCATGATTCTAGAGCTGTTATCAGGATCCTATCCTGATAATGATGTATGCTATGTATGCTGCTGTATTTAGGCTATGTAAGATTACCACATTATGAAACAATGATGTAATGATGGGTATTAATGCACGAGTATCGTAAACATCACACGAGTGTATTAATATCCAGTACATCGAGTTTCATACGGGACTTTTCTACGACGTTTATAAGTTAAATATTTACATTGAATAGTTTCGTGGCAGTTATAGGATTCAGCCAAGGTCACCTAACCCTACCCTCGCATGCTGCCGCAGGTGCCTGTGGTTACTAGTCCGCCTGCGAGGGAGTACTGCGCTAGTCAAATAAGATCAAAGTAAAATTACGATCCAAATTATTTTAAATAATATTTCATGAAAAAAAATAATAAAAGAAATTAAAACTGACAAGCATAATATAATATGAAATGCAATTTTAATGTACACAATCGAACGAAACATTTACTGGAACGATTCTCAATGATTAATTATGTATCAATACTTGGTTTGTAAACTTCTCTGTGATTGGCCAAGAACTTGTACCATAATGAAATCTGTATCCTAACGAGTATCCTTATGCATCTTGTTGCAGCCAACAAATAACAGTATTATACATTGGGAGTAGAAAATTAATATGTGATTCTATACTCTGTTATGATCTATGTTATGATACTTATGTCAATGTAATGATATGTAACTCCCGAAAAGATATGTTATAATCGTCTCCTGATACTGTACGATTGTTATGTTAGATGTAATATTTGAGGCTATTCTATGTTATGATACTTATGTTAATATAATTACGGATGAAATCATAATTTCCTTAAACACTGTTATAAATCACTGTTGTCGCTAATAACCTTAGTGGTAGATGCGACTGAAAATAAATAAAGAGAGAGAGAGAGAGAGAGAGAGAGAGAGAGAGAGAGAGAAGAATATAGTAGAATGTTTAGGATTTTAAAAAATAGTAGTGTTAAAAATTATAAAATTTAAAGAAATAAATTGGACGCAATTTTGAGAATGTTTTGAAAATATCTTTGCAGTTTCAAGTATAGTACTCTAAAAACTTGTTGGCTCGGTGGCCGACATCGCTAAGGCAGAAGTGTTGTAGTGATCTCGGACCGCAGGGTCGCGGGTTCGATTCCCCCCTCGGCCATGGTTGTATTTGTTTGTCCTTTCACCCCTTATCATCACCATATCGTTTCATCCTTATAGTTACCATACCGTTAACAGCAATAGTGGTCGCTAATGACCTAAGATGTTGATGCGACCTTAAGTAATCAATTAAAAAAACTCTAAAAACTTAAAAGATAAGATTCGAATGCGCAGGGCATTGATTTGAGTTTTATCAATCATGTAATATCCATGTTTCTCAAGGAAGATCCGTCTCTAATTGTTATTAAGAAGGATTTCTGTTTTTTGGAAGAAACACTTTTCTATTTTCCTTATAAGTTTTTTAGTGTAACATTGTTGATGCTAACCGTAGTACTTCAGTCGATGTTTCAAGTTGCTAAAAGTATATGTAAGAATCCTATTTTCTTCATTGTGATGCGCGTTCTTTCGTTGTTCCTTTTTAATATGCTAATCATTATTATTATTATTATTATTATTATTATTATTATTATTATTATTATTATAATGAGGAATAGCATTACCAAAATTTAAAGTATGTAATCATAAATAAGTTGGTCGACATAATGTAGAAGCAATCATGTAAGATTGAAATACTTTTACAAGGTGCAATCAATTAACATACATCCAGTATTCAACAGGATGTCAGTCACTGGGAAAGGTCTCCAGAAAATAATATTTTCTTTGTGAGTCACTACAGGATTTCAAAGCACGGACTTGTACACTGATGAACCTAAGTGATTCTAGAATGAAACGCGAAAAGTTATTCAAGATGTAACATAAGCAAACTATATGTAAATGAATACTGATGACTGCGTGATATACTCAAGTGGACTACATTTGCTGTTTTAAATACGCCAAAGTGAGGTTGCGTGTGGCTCTCGATGTAATGTCACAAACTTTCCAGCTGTGAGTGAAAAAAATAGCCCATCAACTCTGAAGCCCAAGGAACATAAGTTAGATAACCCTTACGCAGAGTACCAGCATCATATCTGCTACAAATGTAGTTTCCGTGCATAAAAAATAACGTTTCTCTCACTTTTAATGATGCTGGTAACTTGAATCCGTAAAGTTTCTACGCATTGCTAAAAGTACCAAAAGGATTTCAATTTGCAATCAATGGTCATTGATAAGTTTTCCTCGTTAGCATAAGTGTTTTTTTTAGATAACAAAACATATAATTTTTCAAACTCATACTATTAATCGTTCATTCTATTAAGTTGAAATATTAGATGGGACATTCAATCAGTTAAAAACTACATAGAAATTTCGTTTCAATTTGTTTGCAGAAACGTTCCCAATGCCTTATTTCTATGAGGGTATGTCAATAACTATCTGCACTTTCGTTCAAATCGCCTGTAGATTGTACAGCTTTGTACACTTACCAGCATTAAGGCGACATTCACAAGACTTATGTTTAATTTCAGCGTTATCATCGTTCGCTTGATTGTTGCGACGTAAACATGGCTGTATGATTCTCCGTTTCACAAAAAAAAAAAAGAATTGGCTTTCGAAATCCGCTTTTTGTTATCTGAATGTGTTGCGAATGCTGAAAATATTACAAGACTAAACAATTTTTTCCCATGGCAAAGAGTTTACCAGCGTATTGAATTACTTATAATGAGTCAAACAAGCATGCATGAAGTGAAAAGAGCAAGATGTCCAGCCTCATCCCCTACTGATCCCAATATTGAGCAAGTCCGTGCTTTGATTTTGAAGAATCGATGAATGACTCTTGATGGAGTGATCAACTCTAGTGCCTAAACCAGGAATTCCAACCTTTTGCTTGTATCCCTTTTCAAAGAAATGTTTGATTCATCAACCCCTTACATTTTTCTATATAATTTAGATTACATAATTATCACAATAAGAATTACACGTAAATGACTTAAAGATAACAATTTCGCATGCAACTGTTTTCCTAAATATCTCGATTTTCAATAATCGGAAACACTTCTGCTTCTGAGCAGGTGAGTTTATAACGTTCATTTTTGTTCAATGATTACAAATTATTGATAATGTTTTAATTACTCGCCACAGCGTTTCCGCAGAGTGGAGATAACGTTTTGTTCTGGGATAAAGTAATGTAAGAATATAGTTATACTTTTGAGTTTAAAAAATATCCTAAGAAGGGGGAGATTAGGTTTTCGGAGACTCGGTGTAGAAAGTCGAAATGGGTGCATTATCTGCGAATACTAAACGATATATTACGAATATGCAGTCTCATTATATTAAGAATATGGAGAAAATAATCCTGGAATGCGATTCGTTTAATTATTTGCCGAACCTTTTCTGCAGAGATCGTATTAGAAGCCCCTGACTTCGTAACCCTGAGGAAGACCATCAGTTTCACAACTATATCTACAGGAAAAGGTGGCTCAGGTCAACAACTGATGTGATTCAGATCGTGACGTCCTAGGCTTCGTGTCCTTTTTCGGTGACCTTTTTCAACACTTAGTTCAGTCAATTGGTGCTCAAGAAGGGACCGATCCGGGGAAAAAAACTGAAAGTTTTTTTCTCAACGGTTCTATGTTTTCGAAGGTACTGAATTCGAACTTGATATTTGCCACCTCAAAAAAGGTCAGCTTCACAGACGAAATTGAAAAAAAAATTCGTCTTGTCTTTTGTTTTTTTCTTATATTTATAAAACTATTTGATTCGTACAAAATTACAAAATTAATGACAATAAAATATCCTACAAAATAATATATTAATGTTAATTTTCTAAAATAAGGTTTAGGCGCTAGAGCGCGCTGAAAAACTTACTTTTTGGGCCTTTGGCCAAAAAGAAAGAAAATTTCTTTCGAGCCTTCCCATCTTGCACCCGCACTCTAGTTTCACTTTATCATCAAGAAAGCGTGCACAGATGATTTTCTCCCCCATACGTCAAATACAGTTCTTTACTGTATTTTACTAAACAAGTATATAAATCATGCTTGAAAATAGCTGTCGTGAACAAGTAATTGGCACTGTTAAATGATGAACATGTTGATACAGAATCAGTAGGGAGGTATTTGCTTGCGCGGAATATGTTTTGGAGAAAATCCACTCAACTGTTTAGGTCCCAGCGTTGACCATTGACGGACAGATGTTTCTTCGGTATCAAGAACCTACAAAAATGGATTCTGGCTACACTACCTGTTAGAAAAAGTAATTTGTTGTATATTGGAATATAATTTATCTATGTTCCATCCAGTTTCGTTGCTAGGATCTGAGAATAAGAGTTTTTCTGTCAAAAATTCGCGTATTTCCGGCGCACGGTTCAAAACTTTCTTTTCTTACGAAGTAAGAGCGAGAAAATAAAAATTGAGTGACTGTCATTGTCGTTCAAAATAACTATTTTTCGAAAATTGAAAAAGTTATATATTGTTTGGCGTCTTCCTATAATTACAATACTGAAAAAAAAATTGTTTTTTTTTCAATAATGAAATATGTTCCTTAAAGCTATCTTGAAAAAAGATCTTTGTAGCGTAGCGGGTCACCATTGTCAGTTGTCTACATATAGCAACGGAGTACCTTGTTAAAAGACCGCGGGTAATAGTTCTCAGATGCCTCCCCAAGCCACGGAGTATGATGATAGAAGACCCTAAAATAAACAAGCAGGATTCTTTGCGTGGTCATGGAGAAAAGTTCGAAAGCTTCTCATTTCCACGCGAATGTGGGTTTACAAAAATTTAAGCATGCTTTTCTAAGATTATTAACAGTAATAACTTTCAATTGAGACGTTATATCATGTAGTACACTTTTTTCGAAAATATAGTAGTAGAGGAGTTTGTACGAAGTTTTTCGTGACAAATAATCAAACATAAAATTTTCTACTCGTATATATTAAAGGACGATACAAAAATTGGCACTGATCCCCTTTTCGGCGCACTTTCTATGTTCTCAAAAACTAAAAAAGTTAACATTGCAAAAGTAAAATATTAAAGATGTTTGTCCTAAATGAACTCTTTTTTTTTAAATCAGATCTTTAAAAAATACTCTGAAACTACTATTTTTAAGGCGCAGTTTTCGCGTACATTCAGCTTGAAGTTAATGCAAATTTGCAATTCAAAAAACTACAGAATGGCACAGACCTTCTGGTAGCATTTTTTTCTTATTTACTTGGTGTGGTCTGGCTTCAAAGCCTTGCTCCATTCTCTTGCAAGCTGCCGTCTATCGTCCTTCAAAGTACTTTTTTTGACATTTGATCAACTTTTCGCTTTCTTAATAGTAGAACCGAAATATTACTTCAAAAATATTAAAGAAAAGTAAACCCTCGTCTTAAATAGAAATTTTCATTTAAAAAATTGAATCCATTTTTGAGAAAACGGCAATTATTACAAAGGATTACTCTAAATGCGAAATTTGAAGTTATTTTTCACAGGAATCTATTGAGATTTCAAAAAAAATCATTTAAAGTCATTTGAAGTATTTCCTTAATATTATAAAAAATACATTTGTAATTTTCGAGAAAAATAAAGAATCACACAATAAATATTAAACAGTGCCATAACCACTATCTGTTCAAAGAGTTTGAAGAAAAAATTTCGAACTTTTTTTGATAAAATGGCGTTTGAGCGTTTCTAAACATGCGGAATTTGGAGCTCATTTTAACAGAAAACTGTTGTGTTTTCGAGGAACTTTATATGCCATTGTTTAAAATACATATTCTCATAAGTAAATAACGTGAAGAAATCGCATCTAATGTAAATATTCCCGACGTGGGAGCCAAGACCAAATAATTGCATTTTTGTAATTTTTGAAAACGCAACAGAATATAGCAATATGACGTTTATGTTATCGTGTAGGGTTCGTTTAACACTATCACCATTAAAAAGTAAAAGAAAAAACATTGGTGCCGTTTTTGAGAAAATCTTGTTTTTGTTGTTTAATAAAATTGCAAATATTGCAGGCACTATTGCACGAAAACTACTCAAAGTTTCAAAAGAAAATCTACATGATCTTTATGAAAGAACTGTTTATGGAAAACAAATTTCACTTGAAAGAAAAATTTCTTCAATTTTGTAGCTGTGGGAAGACTGTAAAATCAAACTTTTGCAATATTGGAAAATTCAGAGTTAACCGTGAAAATCGGCCCTGTGCCACGTTTATATGTGTATATTACTCTATTCTTTCAACAAATTTAATGAACAAATTTGGAGCCGTTTTTTAGGAAATTTTGAAAATATTTGGAGGGCTTCACCCCCAAATTTTAAAGAAGATTTTTCAAAAAGATGGATGAACAGGCGTTTCTTCAATTTTGAAAAATCCTACTCATGGTTCAGGAGCTAGTAATGTTTACAGACGGATGCACAGACAGACAAACGGACGGACGTTTTTACAAAAAAAAAAGACAATCACACTTCAACAACACAAAGAAAACAACACTTTTTCGGTGTCAAGGAACCTCGAACCTTGTATTTCCGTTGAAATCTCGAAATCGATTTCCCGCAACATTCTCTATAACTTTCTCTATACTACGTATATTACTCCGTACATACATATGTATACGAGAAAGTAAAAAATATCTCGAAAACCGTACCAACCTTTTTCTGCCATTTTTAGATAAAGGGACGCTTAAAACCTGTCGCAGATCTTATTTTCGTTGAACTCTCTAATTTTTTGAAAATACCAAATTCAGAAATAGTACGATATGTACCACTGTAACACCATTACCTCGTTACGAAGACCCTGCAATAAGTGTTTTATGTCGAAAATTCGCCATTCTCCGGCGCACGTTTAAAATACTTTTTCTTCTTACGAAGTAAGGACGAGAAAGTAAAAATATTTTAATATGTACAGACGTATTTTTATATAAACTGTTTTTACTTTCTCGTATACATATGATAATACGGAATAATATATGTAGTATAAAGATAGTTATGTTATGATGCGGAAAATCAGATTTCAACGTAAATACACGTTTTTGCGTCCCCGGATGCCGATTTTTTTCTTCAGTCCGTCAGTCCGTCAGTCCGTCAGTCCGTCAGTCCGTCAGTCCGTCAGTCCGTCAGTCCGCCAGTCCGTCAGTCCGTCAGTCCGTCAGTCTGTCAGAGTGTCAGAGTGTCAGAGTGTCAGAGTGTCAGAGTGTCAGAGTGTCAGAGTGTCAGAGTGTCAGAGTGTCAGTGCGTCAGTGCGTCAGTGCGTCAGTGCGTCAGTGCGTCCGTGCGTCCGTGCGTCCGTGCGTCCGTGCGTCCGTGCGTCCGTGCGTCCGTGCGTCCGTGCGTCCGTGCGTACGTCTGTTCGTTTTCCATCTGTCTGAGAACACTACTAGCGCCTAAACCATGCGTAAGATTTATTCCAAATTAGAGAAACCCCTGTCCATCTGGCTCTAGTTGAAGCTTTGAAATTTTGAAAGACATTCTTTAAAATTTGGGGGTACTTTACATGAAGCTCCCCGGATATTTTCAAAATTATCCAGAAAATGGCTCCAAATTTTTTCTTTAAATTTCTTGTAAAAATAGAGTAGGATACATTTATAATGGTAGCACAGGTCACGAAATATCAATCAATCGATAGGGATTTTGAAGTTTACCTTGGCTCATTGAGAATGTGCTGAGATCTAATCATGAATATGCGATTTTGTAGATATCAGTTGAATGGGTGATTTGAAAAGGGAAATAAGTCCTTGTAAATGCAGTTCACACAAAAAAACTTAATAACATCCACAGTTGGCATCTGGGTCATTGATGTTTTATACAAAAGTCGTAGGACCAGTTGTTATTGATTGCTAGGGGCTACTCTGTATCTTCAAATTTGCATTTCTCTGATTTACAGAACCATTGATATACCTAAGGCTTATTTCCTGTATAAAATAAGTATGAACTTTTTAAACTTTTTTCCTTATTTTAGGACTTAATGAAACATAGAATAAATATATAATTATGTGAATTAACATATTGTGCTGTAAGGATATGAAAAATACTCTTACTAAATTAATAATATCAGCATCTACTCATCATCGATTTCCACTTCAGTGGGTGGCTATGTCAAAACTTTCTAGTGGAAATGGAGATATTCATGTGGGATGTATTTTACTATTTTTTGATAATCTGTTATATTCTTACCGTTTATTGGAAGAATAGCTGATATAAATTTTCCTTAAAGACAAATCTAGACAGGCCTACCCTCTTACCAACATGAATGAGTACTTGTAAACCCATTAATATATTTACTCACGTGCCACGAGCTAACCAAAATATTATCTATCAAACGTAAGATGGTTTACTTGGAAAGAGTCACACCAGGCCCATAATAAGGTCTGCCAGAACGAGCAAGAGACTTGGTTGTCTTCTTAAAATACATCGACCACCAGGTTTTGAAATCTATGATGTCCTCGGTGCCTCTTACTGTTGTCATGGAGCATTTAAGCGCTTCATAGTTGGTAATATTAGTACTTCTGTGCTAGGATTACAAACTATCTTTTGTCTGTTCCAGATATTCGAATTTTTAGTTGGCAATAGAACACATACTATCAGCTATACAAGTTTCAATTTTCGTTGATATGCAGATTCGCTTGCAAATTAATCCTTCGCTTGCTGATTAACAAAGAAAATTTGTATTTCAACTCTTTATTGAAACAAGCGGACGTACTTCTCTTTCAAAATCACCGTTTTAATTTAAACAGCTGGCAAGTTGCGATGTTTGAAAGAGATTCCTATTAAATAATCCCCGGAAAACAACAAATTTTTGCCCCAAATTCGGTATAACCAATTTGTCAAATCTAAAACGTCTGTTTCTGTGGTCAACGCTAGGGCCTAGAACGTTTAGACGATTCTCTCCAAATTTGGAATTCTCCCATCAATCTGCACGAACTCGAGTCCTTGTGAATTTGAAAGGGATATTTTCATCTTTGGAGTACGTTGCATGAAACCTCTACAACACTTTCAAGATTTAAAAAAAAATGGCTTAATTTTTTATAAAACCTCAGTTAGCCATGGATAGCGCTTGAAAAAATGTCGTGTGCTTGATTTTCGGTGGAATCACTGGCCTTTCGAAAATTGGTGAAGTTATGATTGTTTCGGCGTCTTCGTACCACTAGAATATTAAAGTTTTTCTTTAAAGAATCTGTTGTTTGAAGATAATACGAAGTAACGTCATGAACAACTTTTCGAAAATATTAGCATTATTGTGTAATTGTGCGTGATATATAGGCAATATTTAAACAATTATTTTCTCAAAAAGATTTCAATTTTTTCTTTAAATTTCTTCCTCGGGTGTAATTAAGGGCACTAAAAAATTAACACTTCTAACTCTGAAAAGACTGCCGCTGGTCTAATTTTTTTTAACATTAAAATTTCGAAACTTGCATAAGTTAGAAGTACGCGAAAAGATAAGTTCTGTTGAAGCATCACTTCTATAGCAGTGCTAAGCGTTTGCGTTAGTTTTCTATTTCCATTTATATAAATCAACTTCTGACTATAACTTTCATGTAATTTTATAATTACTGAAAGTGAATATATGTATCATAGAAGTATTTTCCAAACAATTGAAGCATGTGATAAAATGTTCGGTAGCTTCAGATTTCTTATTTTCAGTGTTTCACTTCCCTTTATTGTATAAATTGTATATTTTTTAAGCGTGTTGTTGCATCGAACGAAAGTAGCTATTACGTTACCGATTTAGGACGATACAGTTTCAATTGTAGTTCTCAGGGAACAGCTGTGTTTCCGCTTTACTAATTCATACTTTCAGAAAGTGAACCTCTCTTTCTTGTTCCTTGCTCCCTTTCATTGAATCTCTGGCATAAACGAAAAATGTTCTAAAGGATCCGCAGCGCGCCACTGAACGAAAATATTCATGATGAGAGGTGCAAGCAAGAATGTGTCCGGTTCCACAACTCTTTTTGCTCTCTCGCTTCCTTGAATACTTATAGTAATGAGAAAGTTATGTTATGCTGCAAAACCTGATATTTGGTCGGAAACATTGAATTTGGGAATCCTTGACACCCAAAAAAGTGTTTTCTATGTCTTTGTTACTCTGTCTGTCCGTCTGCTCAACTGCATGTTTCTTTATATGTTTGTGATCAACACTAGAGTCTCCGCACACACGATTTTTTCCAAAATCGACATTTTCCGGTTGATGTGACCGGACTCAAGGCTCTGAAAATTTGGAACGGATCTTTTAATTTTGGGAGTACTTTACATGAAGCCCGTTGAACAATTTCACAATTTTCTCAAAAATGGCTTCAGTTTTTCTTTAAACTTTCGGTTTTAGCAAAGTACGCTTATAAAAATGGTATATGCGCAATTTGCATAAAAACTTCTTAAAAACTGAGCTCATCAATGCGTTGCAATTTTGGAGCAGAAGAGCACAAAAGTGCTGGACAATGAAACAAGGTTTTAGCAATGCTTTTATTACTTTCAATAAGAATATGTGAATAATGAAATATTGAATTTAATAATGTGGCTTCCATTAGTGCCTTTTGGCCCAAACGTTTCTCTGAACTAGAAGATTCGCCTAGCATAGTAATCACCCGTAAGAGACGGGTGCTCGTTGATTTGCCCACCTTGTAGGGAGCAGATTTTTTTTCTTCTGGAACACTTTATATTTTTGGACTTTTCTCTGAAACATTATATATTACAGAAGCATTCGTTAATTTATTTGTTCAAAGGTAGCAATACTATATTTGTCAAGATAAAGACCTAATGTTAGTTTATAGCACGAGATTGTGCCGCAGAAAACCTGAGCATCGTTATCAGCGGTCTGAGTCTTTTAATTAAGACCAAGTCAATGTATTTATCTGTCAACAATCGAGACAGGTAATCGTTTTTCCATGTACTAATTGGCTCAAAATTTATTTGGGAAGGGGTGAAGTGCGATTCCATAGAGGTGCCATAGTGAATTCGCTAATTATATCAACATTTATATCTTGCCTTACAAATATTGTATTTCTGATTTGGGGGAAAGTATCTAGAAGATCCAAGTATTCATTTGGCTTTCGGAAGTGGTAGTTCAATTACCTTTAGCCAGCATTCACCTCAAGGCGAATTTCTTTGCACATGAGTCATTTTAATACTATTGCAGATTGCTATTTATAGACAGTGCATCACTATGCGTACATTGCAAGATCCATACTTCAAGTATTTGGTAAAGCTCGAGAATACACGTTTATCTGCCAATTCACAAAAGTCACTTTTTAAGAGAAATCATTTTAATGCTGCAGGAAGAAAGGCCAATTTCTACTCTCTTGGTTATATACTTATTTACGTAGTACAGACAAAATATTGCAACGCTACAGCTAAAAATTTTCGAGAATAATTCATATTCTATTATGGAACCCTGGTATCGACAATATGTTAAAATCTTTTATTTACGTATTTATTTTACGTCGCATCGACAGCTAGGTCATTAGCGACTGACAAAGTATACATTACAACAGTAATGTATACTTCGTATATGATGATAAAACCATGTTGTGATGTACGTGTTGATAAATCTTGTTCCCATATGTGGTAAATTTTTTCCTACCACGCTTTGTCAAAATTCACATTTTGTGGTTCCTTCATGCCCAAAAATTGGTTGAAGGGGAAATGTCGGTCTGTCCCTTCGTCCATATGAGGTCTACGCCACCGCCTCAATCAATCTAACACACACGTCGGGAGCCCAGTATGGCGTTTAGCACTTGTGTGTCCGGCGGCCTGTTTGTGGTCAACGACAGCGCTTCACCCGAACAGACGATTTTCTCCAAAATTGATACAACCTAGTCAATTTGCATGAACTCAAGGCGGATTTAAGACGGATTTTAGAGACACTTTACATAAAGTATATAACGTCAGATTTTAGAAAAGCTGTCCTAGATAGCAGAGGTCTCTAAGGATGAAGCGCTGGACCTGCGTAGAATCAATGAGTTGCGGGTTCGAATCCCGCCTCGGACAAGGATGTTTATGGGTATTTGTGTTCTCCTTGCGTGTTCTTCGTACAGTTCCCCCTACAGTGAACGCAATCACCGTGGTAGCTATATGGCCAAGTTGTTAAAAAGCGACCTTCAAGAAGAAAGGAGATTTTGGGGACACTTGACATAAAGCCTCAACAAAACTTTCACAAACATGGCTCCTATTTTTTATTAAACGTTATCTTTGAATAGCCCAAAAACTTAAAACTGCACAAATCTCAAACCGTTGAACTCTGACTTTTCGAAAGTTGGAAATTTTGAAAAATATTTGGCGACTTCCTCCCAATTACAGTATATATGATAGAGGTTTTCCTTAATAAAATCTGTTCTTGGGAGACAGATTATTAAATAAAGTTATATTCAATTTTTCAAAAATATGAATATTTTTTTAGTAACTAAGCGTGAAATACAGGTAATTTTTAAGGAGTTATAATATAGTACAATACAAAATAATAAAATAAAAATGAAATATATTTGGAATTCTATTTAACTTATATTTCTATCATATGAACTAAATATAATATGAGAATATTTGCGTGACAAAATATAGGGTGAGTAATTAAGGTTAACTATTTTGCTCGATCAGGATGTTTTTCAAAAATCTGTAATTTTCTCATTACTTCATCTTTACTACGTAATATGGAGAAAGAAAAAATTGATATCTCCGTCTTATATTTCAAATATTTCTTATGTTATGGTCTTGGGTGGTAATGAAACGTCTCTCGTTTAATAAAGTTTATTTCGAGTGTATTTTGATGAAACCCTGGCGTATTTAAATAATTGTTAAGTGTGGTCAAATGTTTAACATGAGCGCAGAAGAAATATAAATAGGCATGTTTCGATTGATTGATTATATCATGTTTCCTGGGGCGTTAACTGCGAAAGTCATTTGTCCCGCCAGTGTTGTGCATTTTTTATTACGAGAGGTGACGGTGGTCTTCAGTCACCAAGTGATGAGATATGGCGCCGAACTAGAAATCGGCTTAAGGGGTTTTGCCTATCCAAGTATCCCCCCCTTCGGACTACCGCCCTAACCGGGCGGTAGCCCCGAGGGTAGCCTTCGGGCTACCTCCTTAACCCTAAGCTACCGTCTGCTCTCCCGACATATGTGGCAGCTCTCCCGACAGAACAAGGACGGGGAAGGAAAATCTCCGCGGTCCGTGGGCCATGTCTCACAATACTGCTCAGTCATTCGTGTGGTGTTGATAAGAGAAACTACGGAAAAGTAACCGATCAAAGCAACCGGCCTCTAGAATTCTCCTCCAGTCAGCAGTTGCATCTAACGTAGCAACCTAGCTAGTGTCGAAAATCCTGCCGTTGTGAAGACCCAAAACTCTCGGTTAGAGACACTGAAATGATATCAGGTGATGGCCTGAACCACCACAGCCGTAAACATGTCTCAAAAATCGTTATTTGTGGTAAAGTAAATCAATATTAAAGAAATAGTACATTTTTACTCTTTCTGGTAGAAAATTTCAGAGATAGTTCACAAGATTGTTGTTATATACAAGAAATATAGTATGTAACTGGTATATGGAAGTATATAGACTTAATCAGTCTCTGACTACGAAATACTAAATCACATCGGCTCATGTTACAACCGTTCTTCTGCAAAGTGGCAATTTTTTCAGATGTGTTCCTTTGCTAGATATTTATTTATCGTATGGGATTATTTGGGGTGAGATTGCCTTTAAACAGGCGTTTGCTTGTGCACCAACAATGTAGAATATTCAAAAATTTACTTTATTCCGAAGGTCGAAACGAGATAAGGACGTCAGGAATTGCTCAAAAAGATTTTGTGAGTCAAAAATGTAGTAAACTCTTCAAAGGAAAATCACACCAGAACAAGTTTTATCCTTTCGGAAAAGAATGTGAAAAGCTGCATGAAACTATCCCCAGCTTTTCTCCAAACTAGACGTTCTGTTGGACCCATAGCGTGAACGTGCAGAGGCATCCTAGGGCGGTGGAGGGCGTGGAAGAACGCGGAAGCGGCGCGCGAGGGCGCGCGCGAGGGGGCGGGGCAGTGCGAGCGGGGTGCGTGCGTGGGAGGGGCGTGGGCGGAGGAGGCGAGGGCCCGGGTGCCGCGCCGCCCGCAGAGCCTCCCGCCGCGCGCTCGGAGGTCGGCGCGCGGAGAGGCGCAGTCGATACCGGTGCTAGTCGGTTCCGCATCCAGCAGCGCGCGTGCGGAGCGCCTCGCCGCCTCCATCGCCGCCTACACGGTGGAGGGAGGGAGGAAGGGGGGAAACGCCAGCGAAGCCCGCGCCTCCCCTGCTCACTGCCCACCCTCATCCCAGCCCGCCTCCCCCTCCATCCTCTATCTCGTCCGCACCTTGGCCTCCACGTCCATACCGGGAGCGGTAGCTCAGTGCATCAACTGATGCCACTGCAGCGCCTCTGACCGGGTGATCCTAGGTTCGAGTCCTGACAGCGGCAGGATTTTCGACACTAGCTTTTCAGCTAGGCCAAAATCAGTCGCTGCCTGGAAGAGAATTCTAGCGGCCGGTTGCTCTGATCGGTAGTTTTTCGTGGTTTTTCCGATCAACACCAGGCGAATGCCGGAGCAGTACCCTACCAAACAGGCCACGGACCGCGCGCGATTTTTCCTTCCTCTTCCTTATCCTATCCTTTCCCCTTACACACACGCTTACACTAACATTCACTACACTACCACATATTCCGAGAGACCGGTCGGGAGCTTAGAGCTTGTCCCGGCTGAGGCGGTGTCCCGCTGGTGGAAGCCTGGTTAGGGGAAACCCCACTAGCCGACGGTAGGTCGGCGCCGGATCTCGCCATCCAGCGGGAGAAGATCACCGCCATCTCCCGAGAAAAACATGCACTACACTAACGGGACTAATGACCAAAGCAGTTGACGCGCCCGGAAATACGAAAAAACAAAACCAAACCAAACCAATCCACGTCCATCCTATCTGCTGTTGTCGCATCGCCCTCCCACTTCACCTTTATTTCCGCCGACGCTCGCTCATTACTGTGTCTACCTCATTTCCCGCACAGCTGCTACTTCAATTTCTTCTCACGTTTGCCTTTCCGTCACGTTTGCCTTTCCTTGCCCCGTCCGCGATCGCTTCTCTTTAGTACTTCCCCTCCTACGCGTCGCCTAACTCATTCCATCCCGCCAGCATCTCCACCTTGATGCATAATTTGCATCTTCAATAATCCTCGTATATTCAATCTCCTCAGTATGGCTCTCATTTGTCACCGTGTGGCACCTCCCCTTCCTATCAGGTAACCACCCCGTCGCGTTTGCGGGTTCCCCCTCTCCTGTCTGCGGCCGTGTCTCACCGCCGACCTCAGCCACTTCGAACCTAGGTCTCCGCGAAGGGGATGACGATGGTTGCGGGGGCGGCTGTCAGGAACGTTTTATTTTCGTACTGCTTGCCACCGGCGGCGACTCGGATTTCAAAGGTCAGATCCAAGAATACGTCCTCTGGCTTAGGACGCCTACAGTCTGCCCATACATTCCTGACATTGTTGTACCTTTTGAGCGATCTGCATACATCAAAACACAAGACGGTTTTTCGCACGAAACGTCGCGAACACTGTGGCTGATCTAAAAGCACGTAGACTTAGGGATATAATCTACGCTACCAACATAAGGTATCCCACGCCAATTAAATTCCTAAAATTGAAAAATTCCAACATTTTAGCAAATACTTAAGCACGTCAGTAGGATAATAAGCATTAGATTCATTTTACTATTTTAGTTTCTTCGAAAAAGTGTATTCGAAAGTTCGCTAAAATGGAGGTGCTAATTCTCAATTTTACTCATTTTCACTCATTTTCTATAATCGCAGAAATTCAAAATAAATCAACCTTTGGCTATGCGAGCGGTATCTATGGTATTGTTACATACCAACGAACTCCCGAAAAATCGAAAACCAATTAAACAGTTTCGATTTTGACTAAAAATGCAAATATTTCATTTCGTTATTCTGCCTATTCTCATACTACGTATACAGAATGAAATACCGTACTCAATATGTCTCTGCTCAGGACACAACTGATGTCATGAGACAGCAAGACACCTGCCATAAGATATTTGCTATTCACCTTTTGTGTTATGGAAGAATTTTCTTTTTATTTTCATGGTATGTAAAGAATTGTACTGTACAACCACGCATATTCTACGTTGTATATTTGTGAAGTCTAGTGATTGTAGTGTTATAAGAGAATATTTTATTTGTTGTTCTTAAGCAGTGTGCGTGCTACGTTTTGGAAAATCATTTTGTGTGGTTTTGTTCAGAAGCAGTTTTGTTGCTGCAAGCCACTAGTTTTCATTATAAACGAGTAACAAACTTCCGGCGTGTGTGATGGTGTAGTGCATGTTAGTGCCTTTGTGTAAGTAAGGGGTAGGGATAGGACAAGGAAGAGGAAGGAAAGATCGCGCGCGGTCCTTGGCCGTTTGTTAGGGTACTGCTCCGGCATTCGCCTGGTGTTTATCGGAGAAACCACGGATAACTACCGATCAGAGCATTCTCTAGAGCCGGCCTCTAGAATTCTTCTCCTGAATTCTACCTAGCCGACAAGCTAGTGTCGAAATTCTTGCCACTGTCGGGACTCGAACCTAGAACCTCCCGGTCAGAGGAACTGCAATGACATCAGTTGATGCACTGAACAACCTCTTCCGATTGGTAAATTCAAGACAACTATTCATGTACCAATTGGATCGGGTACCAACTATTCAAAGGAAGTCAATTCCCCGTGCTGGAAATCATAAATTAAGTGAAAAAAACACATAACATTAACATTTAACAGGGACAAATAGCTCATACGTTTTCAAATGTCATATAGTGTTCTTTAAAGTCCACTACCATCAAAACCCGTTTGATTTCTTTACAAATATGTTCAATGCAGTCCAATAGTGAATAAAGAAATCAGGTACAGCAGTGCGGTACATTTGTGGGTCATTAATAGTGATAGCGCGCGACGCAACTTTAGCCGATTGCTGTGAAATAGTTAATTTTTTTGATTCAAAGTTCTTAAGGAAGAAATTTCAAGCTTTAATCTTATCTAAATTAAAAGTATTTTGTTATAATATTTACGGAGCTATGGCCATTTGAAAAGTGTCTATTTCTATGGTTTTAACGTAAAATTGGCCATATTCGGGCTAATGTGACACACTGCTTGAGTGAAATAAATAATGTTTTATGATCTTAAAATTGTTGGCAAGTAAGGTGGGCATCATGTCAGCCAAAAATCCGTTGATCAAAATAACATTAAATAATATTTATTTGTTATTTTCTAAAAAAGTAGCGAAAAAATACCGAACAATGAGGTGTTCATGGGGTTTGTGCCACACCTAAACCCATTATATATATAATTACGTGCGCCCCAAAAGTTTTTGTTTTTTTTTAGGAGGCAAGCAACCGGAGAGGTTGTGTGGCGCGAGACGAGATTGTGGAGCAGTGTTGTGTTACCGGTCTTCGGTGGAATGAAGCTCTCCACTGCAAATATGAGAGGAGGTAAATGGATTGATAAACTATGTACTTGAGTTGATTGTGGAGCATTTAATTCATGAGGAGAGGTTGTGTAGTGTTCGAGGTGCGTTGCAGGTAGATGGGAGGGGTGCGTGCAGATGTAATTGATGGGAGAGTGGGAATATATACGTGAACTGGAGTATTAAGTAATTAATGTTGGTGCAAAACCAAGCATTTAATTCACGATTGTATAGTTGAATTGTGAGAGGTGGCGATGTGAGGTTAGAGTATCAATCTCTCCTGAATCTGAAATGCGGTACTCCAATTTGGAATTGTCAAAGTATTATAGGTGTACGTCCTGATATTTGAAGTGGCAAATGCTTTTTTCTGACTGCACTTTTGCCAGACGTGTAATATTCTATTAAATACAAAATGTTCCGTTGCATTATCAATGTTAAAGACTTAAAAGAGACTGATAAATGAATTTATGCATATTAATGTATCAATTATCAATCACCAATATGCATATATGGATTGCGAACCAATTACTTATTAATGGAAGCGCTTGAAGAAAGGTGAACTTTCACTGTCATTAACTGGAACTGTTGACAATTATGTGCTCTCTATTTGTAACTTATATTGCAACTTTCTTGCTATAAGGAATGTGAGAAGAGTTGCTAATTTCTGTTAAGTTGGGGATGAGATCCTGCAGTTTCTCTATATTAGTGCAATATTGTATTGCAGATTGTCCAATATCACTGATTGTAAAATAAATAGCCGAGTGGAAGGAGGACAGTTACACAGCTATTTCTACTGTCATAATGTTTCAGCAAAATGTTGATCCATGTATTTCTTCTAATCGTAATTTGTATGATGTGATTTTATGGCATGTAGAATTAGCATGTGTCAGGATTGCCATGTGACCCCGCAGGGTAAAGGGCAGAATGTTGCAATGATTACTTGTATGACAATGAACTAGTATTATCATTTAACAGTTTGGGGAATGATACTCCATACTCTCTTGAGTATTTAACAAAAGCATTGCAAAGCTTGGCCAGTTGTGAATCTTCTTTTTCCTACATTTTGTGGATAAATGATACAGAATGTTTTTTTATTGTTTACATTTTAAATTAAATTTCTATTGCTGTGTGTTGATAAAATTTGGATGTAAATATTTTAATGATAATAAAGGAATTGTTACATATGTTGTACAATTCTGAATTGTTGGGTGTAAATGGTGTAAATTCTGAAATGGTGTAAATGGACATAATTGTTGTACAGATAATTTCGAAAGAAAGTGTTCATTCCAAATGACTGGATTATTTGTTCAAATTATTAATTTGATTTTCACACATTTTTTTAAAAAAACTAATTGATTATAATCCTCAGAATAGTTCTAGAAACATTACTACTTTGTTGTTGTTTCTTTTATTTTTGCCCAAATTTCTTTCTATTCTTTTTCGTCGGATGGGCGTGGAACATAACAGGCAAGAACCTCGCTCCTTTAGTCCTCGATTTTCTATTGAGGAAATCTTATCTCAAAAAAATAATTTGCATCTTGTTGACTAACCACCGACGGCGCGACCCACGCCGCCGCCGCACGCCAGAGTGTTGCGTCATATATATATATATATATATATATATATATATACATACATACATGCACGGTGCCTTCACCACAACAACCATCAATTTATATTTGACGAAGCTGAAAGGACTAGGGATCACACGGTTTGTTTGTAAAAGTACCTCAGAGTGACTTTGTACCACATCTGAAAGTTTGTTCTCCCTGAAACAAAGCCACCCCAATTTTAAAATTATGATCTGAAACAATAAATGGTACGAATAAGTTGAAGTATTTATGTTAACTAGTATGAGTAAACTAAGTTATTATATACTCAACGCTAAAAACATGTATTAGGTTCATAAAATAATCCTAAATGCAACAGTGCGACGAGATTTTAATATTCGGATAAATGATGAAATTAGCGGTAACAATTTAAGGTATGTTCAAATAATTTACTCCTGTGTCTTAAACTTTAAGCAATAAACTAATAATTTATGGGCAGGCAGGTCAAGACACTTCTAAGGTTGCGAGAAAACAGTGCTCTTAACCTGATTCAGAGTGATTGATGTAGTATACTATATATTTGGTTAATTGCAATTGTCAATCAGTTAAAACCGGATGTGTCTGATAATATCTGTGAAAACAATGTTAATAAAAACTATTGAAGAATTCCGCATTCTTTAATTAATTTAATTCATGAATGCATATTTTATGAATGGTGCTTTTACTTGTTAATTTTTAAACCCTTTTAATTCGTGAGGAAATAAAAATGAGATATATCAATCTTACCTGGAAGGAGGACGCAACCGTGGCTTGTCGAAAAATGAATTTAAAAAATTTGAAATATCATTATATGTAGATAACAGTGAATAAAAATGTCACTCACGAGGAACCGAATTAACAACTTCTGATATCTACTCTGAACATGGACGTGTTCAACAAAATTTATCTTTTTCTGGTGTATTATGTTACCGTCAACTGCAATATACTTCTTAATACGATTCCGTATGATTACGATTACGTATACGAATTATTACGTATTACGTATACGATTACGTATAATGCAATGCTCATCATTGATTATTATAACATGAACTCGAAGATAACCTGCACTCATTCTAAGGAAAAGGAAAAACAGTGCCTTCCTTTGCGAATTTTCGCGTTTTCAACACATTAGCATTACAACTCCGAATACATTAATTCCATTATAATAATCAGACGAAGCATTTTTATTACATTGTAAAGAATAAAAAATCCATTAATTGATCTCACCAGATATTATCAAATAAAATAATTGTAGCAGGTTAATAATTTTCCCCTATAACAATTCCTTTTCACGTTTACTAGTCGCACGCGGACGTTTACCCAGGAAATACGTCTTACTTGCCAGAAGAAGCACGCTAAGGTCGCACGGCGAAGATAGCTGCCGGAGCCAGTGCAACTAGCACAAACAGAAAAACTGTTCGGGTAGATATTTTGCGTCTGATGAATGTATCTTGGGTAAAATATTGTAATAATACACAGTCTAATATTGTAATAATACACAGTATATTCCTGGCGAAGGCAGGGACGTGACTAAAGAGGAAGGTTGTACACCTTTTCGTGAATCATGCCACTACCATATCCGTTGACTTCATACTGAAATTTTATTGAAAATCGAGTTTGTGTGTCCCCAGAGGTTTCACTCGGAAGTTCCTCATAGGCGTCCTCGAGCACTGCTTCATCCAAACGGTGTAATCTCCAGCGTCAGAACACAGAAAATATAATTTACTTTTATCAAATTAATGAGTTCAATTATACTATCTGGACGAAAAATTAAGTATATGCCCAAAATTATTAGTTATCGTGGAGTACTTAACGAAGAAATCTCAAATATTATCTCAAACGCATTAAATATTGATGCAAATGTCATCAAAGTAGGACAAGATGCCCAAATATTGTCTCCATAATGTATTTCTTAAACTAGTGTTGCTACAAAATGGCACAGGCTTTCTCATAGTAAAGTTATCTATTTTCCTTAGAGTGGACTGGCTTTAGTTTTGTTTCCCATCCTCTTGCCAGCTGCAATATATCGCCGCCCAAACTACATTTTTTGACATTTTCTCAATATTTCGGTTTCCAAATAATTGCGTCGAAAATGAAATTTGTCATTTTTAACAGTGCAATTAGCACTATCTGTTGAAAAAAATGAACAAATTTGAAGCCATTTTTTGAGAAAATGGCGTTTCAGCGTTTCTGAAAATGCAGAATTTTGAGTTCATTTTAACAGAAAACTGTTGGGTTTTCGAGGAACATTATCAGACATTATTTCAAGCATTTATACTCATTTTTAAAATAATGTAAACAAATTGCCGCTATCATAAATTACATTATTGTAATTTTTGAAAAAACAAAAGAATAGTGCAATATGTCGTTTATGTCATCTTACAGAGTGCATTTTGCACTATCGCGACCACAAGTTTAATGAAAAAATTTGGAACCGTTTTTGAGAGTGTTGTTTTTGTATTTTTTAATTTGCAAATATAGTGCTCAATATTGCTGAAAAATTGCTAAGCGTTTCAAAAAATGTGCATGGCCTTAATGAAAGAACTATTTATGGACAACAAATTTCATATGAAGGAAAAATCTCCATCTTCAATTTTGTACACGTAGAAAGATGCCAAAATTTTGTAAATTTCGAAAATTTAGAGTTGACCGTGAAAATACGTCATCGATCCTTATAAGTGTATTTTACTCCATTTTTACAGTAAATTTAAAAAAGTGGAGCGGTTTTTCGAGAAAATTTTGAAAATGACCGGGGGCTTCATGTAAAGTACCCCCAAATTTTGAAGAACGTTTTTCAAAATCTCAGGTCCTCGAGTGGAGCCAGATTCACCGGGGAATATCTACTTTGGGGAAAATCCTAAGAATGATTTTGGCGCTACCGGTGTTCACAGACGGAGGACAGACGGACAAACTGACCGACAGACGGACGGCGGTCGTTTTGAAAAAATCACTTATTCTGTATCAGAAGAACCCCCAAAACGTGTACTTCCGTTGAAAACTCGAAATCGATTTTCTGCAGCATTACGTAACTTTCTCTATACCTCGTATATACCCTGCATATACCTAGGTAAGAGAAAATAAAAAAAGAAGGAACAGAAACTAGTGGTTTCGGGTTCTTAAAATTAAACTAACAACATATACCTCCCCTTATTTTTTGGATCATATACGAAAGACAATATTAGAACTTCTCTCCTACTAACATTAACCCATCACTTGAAAAATTCCGAAATATATACATAAGTATATCCTATGTAGCTCACGGACAGACAGACAAACAGACGGTTAGATGGTGGCGGACGAACGAACGAGGGTCCCCACGGGGGGGGGTTGGATAGATGGACGGACGCACAGACGGGTGGACGGACAGACAGACAGGTGGATGGACAGACAGACTGGCGATGGGACAGGCAGGCGAATGGATAGACAGACAGATTGATTTGGTTTGTTTTTCGTGTTTGCGGACGCGTCAACTGCTTTGGTGATTAGTCCCGTTAGTGTAGTGCATGCTTTTTTCGCGGGAGCTGATGGTGATCTTTCCCGCTGGATGGCGAGATCCGGCGCCGACCTCCCGTCGGCTAGTGGGGTTTCCCCCTAACCAGGACTCTCCCACCAGCGGGGCAGCGCCCCAGCCGGGACAAGCTCTAAGCTCCCGACCGGTCTCCCGGAATATGTGGTAGTGTAGTGCATGTTAGTGTAAGTGTGTGTGTAAGGCGAGAGGATAGGACAAGGAAGAGGAAGGACATATCGCGCGCGGTCCATGGCTCATTTGGTAGGGTACTGCTCCGGCATTCGCCTGGTGTTGATTGAAGAAACCACGGAAAACTACCGATCAGAGCAGCCGGCCACTAGAATTCTTGTCCAGGCAGCGACTGAATTCGACCTAACCGAAAAGCTAGTGTCGAAAATCCCTCCGCTGTCGGGACCCGAACCTAAGACCTCTCATTCAGAGGCGCTGCAGTGACATCAGTTCATGCACTGAGCTACGGCTCCCGGTGACAGACAGACAAGCAGGTGGATGGACAGACAGATAGACAAGCAGGTGGATGGACAGACAGACAGACATACGTATTACTAATAGGTATTAGCGTTTGTAATATTGTTATATTTTTTTATTCATTGTATATGTTCACAGAAGCAGGACATACAAGATTATTTGGGAATGTTATCATAAATAACTTATAAAGATATTTTGTATTTATTTTTTTTTTTAATATTCAATCTTTATATATAAATATTTGTTTTATAATAATAATAATAATAATAAAATAATAATAATAATAATAATAATAATAATAATATCTATATTGTACATTGAAGAAGGCCTGAATCTTAAATGTACACGTTGGATGTTTTGTGATTCAGGAATGGTGTGATATGTATGATTTCATTCAGTAGTTTTGACTGTTATTTGATCTTATAATCCCGAATTAATACATTCAGACGATTTAACATTTTTTTATATCCCTTTGGGCAAAGATCCAATATATATATATATATATATATATATATATGTGTGTGTGTGTGTGTGTGTGTGTGTGTGTGTGTGTGTGTGTGTGTGTGTGTGTGTGTGTGTGTGTGTGAGGGAGAGTAATGTTCACAGATGGACGGATAGACAGACAGATGTTTTGAGAAAAACTACTTTTCTATACTAAGTATCGCCAAAACGTGTTTTTTGACCAGACGAACAACAGAAATCAACTTTTTTGGTATCAGGGACCCACAAAACGTGTCTTTATGCCAAAATATAGATACTTATTTCTGTAGCATCATATAACTTCATAAGGCGTGTTTGAAAAAGTAAAATTGGCAATTATCATCAAAGTAACAGAACACGATTAATTTCAATTTGGCACTAGAGAATGGGTACTAAATCAGCTGAATGCAAATCTCTATTTAGAGTATGTAAGCAAAACGTATGGAACAACAATGATGTTCCTCTATATTAAAAGAAATATCTTAGGTCAATTTCAACTCTCTAACCAACCGCGCTTGACCGAATATTTGTGAAATGCATGTCAAAATAAGAAGGGTCATTGTGTAAAGAAATTGTTATTTAAAGTAACGAAAGTTACTCAACTTATGTGCTGTTGCAAATTTTAGTTAAATCTTTTTTTATATTAAAGAGATACCTGAAAATTTAAGAATCACTTTTCATTAAACTAGTAAGAAAACATAGTTACACTTTTCATGATCAAAAATATATATTGAGAATCGTTCATTAACCTGTACAGAAAGATCAGAGTTTTCAAAGTCTATTGTTGCTTTTGTTTTATTGGTTTGATTTTGTTGTCACTGTGTAACATTGCTAGCAGAAATTTGTTTGCCAGTAGCAAAACTGAAAGAAAGTAAAGTTAATTAGAGAAATAATAGAAATAATTGTGCTTGAGTACAATTTCGAAGAAGTTTTTTTGTATAAATAGACTTTCCTGTCGTCAGTTTGTGATTATATAAAATGCCTCGATAATGTGTAGAATGGATAGGTAAAGAAGGTACGACAAATACTATTTCACCCGTTGCCTACCAATTTCAGGCAGTGTTTTGCATTACCTAGGCATTCTGTAAAATACCTGAATATCGAGCATTACCACCGGCTGAGTTAAGCTAAGAGCGAGTCCTGCAGCGACCCTGACCAAGAGGTCCTAAAGTTCAAGTTCCGATGGTGACAGGATTTTCGACACTAGCTAGATAGCTAGATCGAATTCAGCCGCTGTCAGGAGGATAATTCTAGCGGCCGACTGCTCTGATCCGTTTTCCATGGTTTCTCTCATCAACACCAGATGAATGTCAGAGCTGTGTCGTTACAAACGGGCCACAAAGCACAAATGATTTTTTCTTCCTCTTCCTTGCCCTTACCTCAACCGTTACTTACACACACTTACACTTTTTTGTACTCTACTACCACACGTGTTGGGAGGTCAGTCGGGAGCTTAGAGCTTGACACGGCTGGGGTGGTACTACGCTGGGGAGATACCTGGAGGAAGAAATCTCCTGCAAGCCGGCATGTAGGTCGGAGTCGGATCTCACTGCGGTGATCCAGAGGGGAAAGATCATCGCCACATTCTGGAATAAAACATGCATAACACTAACGGTTCTAATGAGCATAGCAGTTGACGTCCCCGGAATCATTAATTAACCAATCTAAAATTGCGGTAACATGTATAATATTTTATTATTCTAAGTTTACATACAATTTCGGTAGGTAAGAAGAAATACTTGTGTTGAAAAAGTCATTGAATCAAGAAGTTCTGCAAAAAAGAAGTCACAATGTGTGAAATGAAGAAATATCAAATAGGAAATTCAAATTCTTGGGACTGAAATTTTATGACTGACATCAAAATCCGTAAGTACTTTTAAGAAAAATATTTGGGATCTACCTTCTTTTTAAGAGAGGAACATCGACCGAAAACGGATTCAATGCGCCGAAAGTAGTTAACGGTTTGCTAAAGTGAACACAGAACACTTAAGAACTATTTTCAGGACTTTCATGAATAGTATGCATGTGCTACAAATGCAAAACATTTCCACAATATTGGAAGCAATTGTGTAGCATTTCATTAGTTGAAGTTTCCCTAACACTTCGTTTGAAGTTTGTAGTGACAGATTCCCAGCAACTACAGTTACCAACGTTTCAGAAAAGAAAATCCAGCAAACAAAAGCACATTCATTGTTTCTTTGCGGGGAATGGCTGGGGAGGTGCACCTCGAAGGCGTCACACTTCGTTTGTCAGTGTGCTTTGCAGCGGAATCGCGTGGAAGCGGTATGCGTGCCCGTTGACTCCGCGAAAGCGCCCGGGAGGCGTGGCTACGGGACTGCAGAGGAAATTAAAGATCGGGACGGACAGCTGTAAAAGAGCTAGAAGGGGAGCACTGGAGTTATTGCAATTTGGAGAGATTCCAAGCGTAGTTCCTAATCCCCTTCGTTTCCCCTCTGAGGGCGAGCTAGGATTCTAGCCAAGTACTTGCACAGTACACTCAAGTTTACATGAAGTCCGTAATTTTATACAGTATGTCTCTGACAAATTCCTTGTATTATAAACTAGCATTGCAATCAAATTGAAAAAATATTTATGGACGTCCGTATTCAAAGAATTTTGATTCCCCAATTACATAGGTAGTGCAGATATCGATCTGCTGAACTCGAGACTACGAATTTGAAAAGAATATTTCGATTTTGTGGTGTACTGTACATGAAGATTCAACAATTTATTTAAAATTGTTGCTGAGCGACTGCGTGGTGTATCGGTAAAGGACAAGTAAAATAAAATTCCGTAAACATCAGTTCGAGTCTCGGCGCAGAGAAACTCTGTTTGCTGGTTGTGAACTCGTTGGCTGATTTTTGTAGTAATACAATATTTCGGAGCCGTTACAAATAATGCGAGAAAGTATGTAATGTAGCACGAGTAGTTTCCGTATCAAGGACCTAAGCACATGGATTCTGAATAAACAGCGTGTTAGATGTAATTTATTGCATATAGAAACAAGATTTATCTACATTTTCATTACCACGGCCGGGACATAGATTTTCTGTTGAAAATTCGCTTATTTCCGGAGCGCGATAACAATATTTTCTCTTGTTATGAAGTAAGGCGAGAAAGTAAAATAGATTGATTGCGAAATGCCTATTTGTCTCTGGTCAACGCTAACGCTACATCGTTCAGACTATTTTATCCAATATTGATGTTTCTCGATTGAACTTAACAAACTCCAGGCGCGGCCTGTTTGAAACGGTTATTTCCTTGTGTTTTTCGGGGAGGGGGTTACATTGAGCCTCAACATTTTCAGTTTTCTTAAAAAACCTCCAAATTGTTTAGCAATATTTTTCTTAATAAAATCTGTTCTTTAAGAACAAACCTTGTAAGGTCAGGTAACCTACAAATGTTCGAAAATATGAGTAGTTTGCGCGTAATTTTGCTTAAAATATTGGCAATATTTACACAATTATTTCCTCAAAAACAGTCCCAACGTTTTTATTTAAATTTTCTCCTCGTAGGTATCGATGGACGGTGAAACACGAGTGCTGGTGCCATTTGTAACGAATTCTTTGCAATTTCGAAAATTGCAAACGTACAACATTGAAGATATTGTCCGAAATGAAATCTCTTCTATAAAATCAGATCTTCAACAAAGAACATGCACATTTTTTTTTAAACTGGTAGTTTCGCGTAATTTTTGCTTGAAGTTGTGTAACTTATAAGAGAACGCTCTCAAAAATTGGTTTATTTATTTCTTTTCTTTCTCTTCTTTAATTTTTTTTTCCATGGATGCAACCACGACTGTGATGTCACTAATTTTTGGTGGTTGTGTATAAGTATCAGTCCGTGGCTGCAATTCTTCAATATTTTTAGTAACTTCTATTATTTTGATGTTACCGGCAGGATATTAGTCAAGGCAAGGATATTAGCCATCCTTACGAACTGGTATTCCTCTGGATTTAAAGTACCACAATGCTCCCAGCGTCAATAAAGACCTATGTTACCAGAGGAAAATGTGTTTACTCATTTATGTATTTGACGAAATAAACTCTTATAAACTGAGAGTGATGTGTGGGGGAGATATTGAAAGTTTTATTAAAATTGCTCATAAATTATATTTGTAAATAAAATGTATAATGTAATATGCACTGCGACATTGCGCTTTAAATTGAAATTTTAAGTATCAACCAAATTTGACAACCGTAGTATATACTAATGGATTTTGGGAAGGTGATAAAATAATTGGTCAATGAACATTATAAGTGAGATATTACGGACGTAAATACGTAGCAATGTCGTTCCTATTTGCGAATTGATGAGAAAGGCTAAACATATACTAGTTTTATAAATACAGGAAATAAGAAAACGCAACTCGGTTAGTCTAGTTCATGAAAGAAGACAACGAACCAAGAATTTGATTGAATGAAAATATATCGTATGAAATTTAAGAAAATATCATAAACACTAATATTCTTCTTTTTAAAAAGAGAAATTTGTTTTTTATTACATCTATTCATTATATGTTCAAGAAAGAAGTACTTGTATTTTCGAGTTCATAACTATCTCAGATATCAAAAATAAGTTTCAAAATATTCTAAATTTTCTTGATGGATCAGCTTTGACTTTCCATGGCTCCTAACAGCTGTCCTTGTATCGATAAATTCAGTTCGTCGTCTTTCGGTTCATGAAATATTCCATTCACGGATACCATTGTCCTGTCATTATACCAAGGGAACGAGAGAAGTTGCTCATTAAAGTTTCTGTTGTCATGCCGGCGGAAATACTCCATTAGAATAAGCAATAGTACGCGTGCTGCAGGTCAGGAAAGGTTTTTGAACTCTATTAAAACAGAACGCGTTTGACCCAAGATTGTTCAGTCCCATTAGAGCAATTTCAAGTCGATGGTAATCCTTACACTATTTAGTGTGGTGGAATGTCTAAGAATATAAAATATTATATTTTTTTAAGATTATACATAAAATTATTCATTATAGTATACATAATTATATATTAAAAGTCTCCGAAATCAACTAGTAGTGCTCCGACAGCACGTACTTTCTCATATTATTTTTAAATTTGCAATTTTCGAAAATTCGGAGAGTTCAAAAAAAATGAGACCCACACCATTAGTTTATGCACTCCTTTTTCTATACATTAAAAAGCAATTAACAATTTGGAGCGGATTTTTTAGAAAAAAATGTTAAATTTTTTAATTGCCTCTATTTCACACCAAATTACAGAAAAACAATTCGTACTTTCGAAAAATTGAATATGAACTTATCTATCTTCAATGTTATAGTTGTAGGATGATGTCCCAAAAAATGCTTTTTGCAATTTTCAAAAAATGTTGGATTTCAATGAACATGAATCCTGCAACATTCTCGTGTCTTTTACTCTATCCGATGACAAAGTGATCAAAATCTTTGATGCTATTTTTGCGGACATTTTGAAAATATTTTTGAAGCTTCATGTGACGTACCCTTAAAATCTAAATATCCGTTTAAAATTCCCAAAGCCTTGAGTTCATTCAGATCGATTGACGAATATCAGTTTTGAAGAAAATCGGCTGAACGGTTGAGGCGCTAGCTTTGACCATAGACTGACAGAGAGACAGGGAGTTAAATGAATAAAAAGTTTTGTCCGGTACCAAATATATATTTAAACTTCAGATCTTTTCGATCGCGTAGCGATCATTATCAGAGGTATCAAAAAATTACAGGAATACATAAAGCCTAAAATAAAGAGTAAATTATCAAATTGTTTTCAAAAGGTTATTTACAAAATGTTAACATAGGATGCGTAAGCAGACTGGCAATCTAAAGTTAAAAAGAATTAAAAGTTGAAAGAATTTTTAAAACGAAATTGAATAATTGAATCGGAAGTTCTCGATCAAGTATCGACCTACACGGTCGGTAAGCGAGATTTTCCACAACCAGGTATCTCCCACCAGCGGGGCACCAGAAGGCACCAGAGGGCGTAGTAGTGTGGGGCATTTATGTGTAAGGTCGTGTAAGGGGTGAGGGTAGAATAAGGAAGAGGACGGAAAGATCGCGCATGGTCCGTGGTTCGTTCGCCTAGTGATGATCGAGGAACCACGGAAAACTACTAATCAGAGCAACCAGCCGCTACAATTCTCCTCCAGACAGCCGCTAAATTTGACCTAGCTATCTGGCTAGTATAAAAAATTCTGCCACCGACGGGATTCTAACCGTAGGACCTCCCAGTCAGAGCCACGTAACGACTTAGCTATCTACTACGTATTGAAAGTTTTGCCACTGACGGGACTCTAACCCTACGGCCTCCTGACGAGAGGCACTGCAGTGACATCATTTGATGCCCTGATCCACCTAAGACGATGGAAGGAAGAAACGATGACGTAATGACCTTACTAAACTTACTTGTTAAACTTGCTTGTTAAAGTACTTCCATCAAAGTTAGGTGTAGGAAAATTCAGGTATGTTCTTTATTTTGCTAACTAATTTTGGGATGTGTTTCTAAATAAAGGGTAAAGAATATTTGACCTCTAAGAGTATTCCTGTTATTTTCTTGAAATTTTGGATATGGTATGAATGATCAGAGAGTTATAATTCTCTATCAACCAGTTTTGACACATACTGGGGCGGGAAGATAATAAATTCAACGTACGGTCTGTTGAAACGTTTTTCTGGTACCAATTTGAAAAAAACGTTTACCGTTGATATTTAATTGGAATTTTTAATAGATCGGAGACTTATCTTCTTCCTGTACATTAGGAGAAGTGAAACGACTATTTCATCCACAGTGAGCACTGTAGACAGAACAATTTCGAGTATAAATTATTCTGCAATGTGATGAATAGTGTAATATGAATTCTGTTCTATGATTGACATAATCTGAATGACGTGACTTCAATGGAATACATTTTATAACAGAAGTTACATTAAATTGCAGATATTTCTGAAAAAGCAATTGCTTTTGCACGCCGATTCATTAAACGGAGAATGGAACTTTGTAGTTTCAAGGTAGTTCGAGAACAACTTTTGATGTATTATGAAATAACAAAGTTAGTTGCGTTTTTTGTTGAAAATTGAATCCGTGAATCTTCGCGGAACGGAAAATATCTACGTACGCTATACGATCTTTTTCCTGAAACTTAATTCAGGTCAATTTCAAAAGGTAGTCATGCTGCATACTAGCCTTATATTCATTTTCAGTGACAAGGAAGGACAGAAAATTAATGTCAATACATTTTCGTGACAAAGAACTGTATATCAAAGGATTGTATTGCATGATCTACATATCCACTCTATAATCCATGTTAATGAACAAACTACACTTTCATTGCAATGTATGGTTATATAAGAATTATAAAGAGACTTATTTACGTGTCAGGTCTAACTATTCAAGGAGTGCATATGACATTTACTTAATTCAAAATATCGAAGTGCTACTCACGTGAAAATACAGATGGAAGATTTAAATTGTGTCAACAAAATACTTCGAAAAATTGGCAGATAAACATTTTTGGATATAAAAAGTCAACATTTTAAAATCGTTTCACCCCCATAAAGATTTTACCAAAGGGTTCGTAAGTCTTTTAACTATTCCCCCACAAATTGTAGACTACTTTTACAAATATATTCTATCGTTTTGTAGCTGCGAAAATCCCTATAGTACTTCACAGCCAGTTAATGAAGGTTTCCGAACAGGATATACACTTCGCCGAGCGCCACTGCAAGTAGCGAGTCTTCCAAGATGGTATCAAATCGGTAGTTTACAAGTACAAAAAGAGGGAAAACATTGCAAATTTGCAAGCCGCTGTGGCCGAAATTCATTTCCCACATTTAAAATGTCACACTGAAAATATAACCACTATAATATTATTAAAATTATTTTGTCTATTTGAGCAAACAATTTAAAGAAGAAAATTAGTAGTGCACATTCTTTCTCTTATATGACTACATTTACAAATTTTCGAAAAATCAGAGATATCAACAAAAATTATAGTTGCGCCATTCTTTTAAGTGTCTGTTGTGATATCTGTGGAAAACATTTAAAGAAAAAATTGGAGCACTTTTTGTTAAAATGTTTTTTATAAATTGCATCAATTTCAGAAAATTGAAAACTACTCCTTTTTTCAAAAACATGTACATGATCTCTTTTAAAGATATATTTTTTAAAGATTTTCTTTGTGGTAAAAATATCTTTCTTCAATTTTATAGATTTGCAATATTAACTTTTGCAATTTTCATAAATGTAGGTTTCGCCGGAAACGAGACTAGCGTCATTTTTTTATCGTTCTATGATCATATGACAAGAAAATGTAAAGAAAAAATTTGTAGACTCTTTTGAGAAAACAAGTGTTTAAAGATTACTTATACTTCTTCCAAAATTACACGAAAATTCTCATATTTTTGAAAAATTGTATATGAGCTAACTTCAGGATGTCTTTAACGCCCTTAATTCAGGAAACGCCCTTAATTTATTCTTTAAAGTTGTACGTCTGGCTACCTAATCAGTATAAATCTTCACTGCAAAGGGGTAAATGAACTATGGGATTGAAAATCGATTGTCACCAATGTAGTAGTTTCTGAGGTCGTCGACTTTGTTCAGTGGAAACACCATTAAGATGTGTAATATTCACGAACTCTAATGTGCATCCATTTTCTTCCTGTTATTTATTTTCCAACGAGTTTGCTTTCGAGTTATCACGATAGTAAATTACTTTGTTTCATAAGCCTGTTTTTCAGGAAGAATCATTGCATTTGCAAAGTTGTGGGAATTAAAAATATCAGATTAAAAACAACACAACTTTCGTAAATTTAGGATGAACAACACATATTGCTACAATGTTTTTTAGGATATTTTTTAAGTAAAGTTTTTGTTCGTTTGATTTATTTTTAATTTACTGGTATTGTAATAAAATTCCATAAAATACAATTTCACGTTTTCAAGTGTCGAAAAAATTTAACACTCCTATTATGAAGATGAAATGATATTTTCATAAATTCAGACCAAAAATGAAATACCTGGAAGGAAACCACTAATACGTACTATATTATTTAATACGTGTGTATCCCAACTATAGAAGCGCAAATTATTTGCGTAATAAAGATCTAAAGCACATAGGATCTAATAGGTAAGCTACATACTTCAAGGAAGGATACAATATTTGTGTGAATCCTATCTGATTATCGAATTGCTTGAAGTTCTCCAGTCCGAAAATATACCACTTTCTACTATCATTCGTATTCGTAGTATGAACTATTTTTGTAATTTCATAGCGGCTGCTTAGTCAACTGCTCTGCGTAAAACGAAGGATTGTACCGGCTGGGATAGCTCAGTGGCAACACTGGAGGTCGTAGGTTTCGGGTCCTAGGATGATGGACTTTCGCCACTAGTTAAACAGATGAGTCGAATTCAACTACGGTCTGGAGGAAAATTCTGGAGATCGATTGCTCTGATCGTAGTTTTCCATGATTTATCCGATCAATAGGAAGACGATGCCGGAGCTGTACCCTTGAAACGAGATATGGACCGCGCCAATATTTCCGTTCCTCATCCTTGTTTCTTCCTCTCTCATTGCACACACACACACACACACACACACACACACACACACACACACACACACCGTCACATGCCGTCATGTATTACATTACCTTTCGGAAGCTTAGAGCGTGTTCCGGCAGGGGCGATCCGCCCCTGGTGTAGTTATCTCAAGGGGGAAAAGTCTGCAAGGCAACGTGTTGGTCGGCGACTGATCTCAAGGAGGAACACCGCCACATCCCGGTATATATCATGGAGTGATCTTAGTGGTCAACACGCCCGAAATCAATACTGACTTAGTCACTCACGAAAGATACCTCTCTCTACATGTGCAATTTCATTTTCACAAAACATTGCGAGTGTTTTTATAGGTGAAAAAATTATGTAATATTCGAAAGAGAGTGAACCTTAAGAAGTCGAATTAAAAAAAGGATAATATTAATTTTGTAATTCATCACTAAGTAAACATAAATGGGGATCACAATAATGTCACATACTGCGAGTAAATTGGAATCTTTATTGTATGTTCCGTCATCACTATTATTAATTTGCTCAAGGCCACTAAATATATCCATTATAATTTTAATAATTGAAAATCAAACCGCTAATGAAGCACCCACTTAAAAAGGAAACTCGTAATTTTCTTTGTTCACGATTATAGCCAAGCATTTTTCTTCCACTCTCGTTAACCACCGGACGGAAATATATGACGAAAATTTATCGGCTATTACATTTTAAGTAGAATTAATAGCCGGTATGGATCTATAAACGAACACCCTAATGTTCCACCTCGTAAAAAGTAGCAAATTGATTCCGGGGCGGGAGGGCCGGGCCGCGGCGCGCCGTTCCAAGGAGGTCACCGGGGAGGCAGCACCCCTGGCCGAAGGCGCCACGCCCTGCCCAGCATTAGGCAAACGAGGGCCCCGCGCGGAAGATGCTCCGCTCACGCGACGGGCGCTGCGCCGGCCGCTGCACGCCGCCTGGCGAGATACGCGCTAGCGCCCGCATCGCGGCGCTTTACGACCCGAGGTTGTCGGAAAGGAGGTCCGCGCGCTCTTCAGCGATTTCCTCAAAGGACGAACGAAAGAAAGGCGTTATGTGGGGTTGTTTGAAGAGAATGCATCCCAGCTGGTTTCACGAGGCAGTTCTGAGAGGATTCATCCCGAGGTGTTCCTCACCCATTGAGCTAATTTTTGGATAGTGTCCTTTTGCCCGGAAAACATGCTCTGTGAACGTTTATTAAAAAATGAGGAATGCACACGTTGAATAAGAAGTTTCGTAGAAATATTCATTAAAACACTGAAAATGCTCATAGGGTCACGTTTGTGAAGACGCTCAAAGAAATTCCACCATATGCTGCCATTTAATTCTGATGTTTTATTGTAATTTATAACGTCTCCTTTAAAAATATATTCAATTCCCATCGCAGCTTTTCCAGGCGCAAAGACGTTCGGACGATGTGGTGAGGGAGGAAGGAATACTTACTACGTGATTTTTACAACATGTTCACTAGGTACTCACGTATAGAAAAGAGAAACCTGTTATTTCCAAAAAATACACCACAAATAAACCAATCGAAAACCATTCGTAAACCGTTCCAAAATATGCCGTTCACAATACATCCTGAAAATATACCCGAGTCGAAAGCATGGTCGCCGTCAGTAGATGTACCAGTCCGTAGCCAAGATTGCCAAATATCCAACAAGATAATATTGTAGCGGGCACGGTCGACGTCAATAGAAATACTTAAATACAGTCACTATACTCAGGTGCGTACTCCAAAACTAAATTTGTCCACCACGGCGCCCGTGGCTCCTTGTATTCCGGAGTACACGAGTGGTGACTTCATCTCAGGCTCGCGTTCCGGTGGCTGAATTCTCTTTCTTTTTCTTTTCCTGGTAACCCCAACAACGTGCGCTTCCCAGATGCAAGCGCGCGAACTTCGAACTCTTTATGCATCCGTAACAAAACCACTCTAATGTTGCAGCGAAAAGTGACGATTTTTCGTCGGAAAAACTCGTAGAGTGAGGCCCTAATAACGAAAAGTGGATACATCTTATTTCTATATGTAACAAATTCCTCCCTCTTACAATTTGTGTGGTCAGAGTTCACGTATTGTCGGTCCTTGAGAACGAAAAATTGGTTCACAGCGAATCGTGCATTCGACCGGTTGCGTTGTGTCCGTCTGCAGGACTGTCAGTCTGTCTGACTGTCAGCTCGTATGTGTGTCGAGAAAGCAATAAACCCTTCAAAAAACACAGGTATCATTTCCGTTGAAATCTCTGAATTTCCCGAAAGTTCAATTTTTTTCTGCAGCTTCCTCAAAGAGGAATATCTTCGATAGAGTTTTAAATGAAATTTCTCTGAAACTAGTAGTGCTAAAACGCACATACTTTCTGGTATTATTGCTAATTTTGCAATTTTCGAACATTCAGAGAGGTCGACGAAAATGGGACCTGCGCCTTTCTAGTAAGGGTCCCTTGCTATATCCGTGGAAGAAACGTACATAAAATTATTGGTCCTACAAGAGCACATACTTCCTAGCATTGTTTCTAAATTTGCAGATTTCGAAAATTCAGAGAGTTCAACGAAAACGAGACCCCGCGCCATTTCTTTAAAAGTCCATGGAAAAAATTGAAAGAAAATATTTTCAGCGGTTTTTGAGAAAATAATTGCTTTAGAAATTGCGTAAATTTCTAGTACAAATCACGCGGAAATTACTTGATGTTTTAAAGAATTGCACATGGCCATTTTTAAAGACCTAATTGTTTGCAACAGACTTTAAAACAAAAATCGTTGTCTCCAATTTTGTAGTATCGAAATGTTAACTTTTTGTTATTTTCCAAAAAATGGAGAGTTCGTGGAATACGAGACTAGCATCATAATTTACGTCCCTTGATAAATATGAAAATAAATTTTAAAGAAAATATTTCAAGTTGTTTTTGAAACAATTGTTTCAAAAATTTAAAATTGTCTAAATTTCGCGCGAAATTACACGAAAACTACTCACATTTACGAAAAATTGAATAGGACTTTACTTGAAGATGTCTTTAAAGAACAGATTTCATTAATGAAGAAATCTCGATCTTCAATACTGTAGTTGTGGCAAGACGCTCAAAATATAGTACATTCGCAGTTTTCTAAAAATAAGGGATTTCAACGAACATGAGACTTGCTCCAGTCTCTTAACCATTCTTTACGCTATCAGAGGAAAAGTTTAATAAAAAAATAGTGCCATTTTTTAGAACATTTTGAAAATGCTTTTGAAGCTAATTCAAATATCCCAAAAATCTAAATATCTGTTTGAAACTCACAAAGCCTCCAGTTCGTTTAGATAGATGGGGGAATATTAATTGTGTAGATCGGTATAGGCGTTAGTGTTGACAACACACAAAAGACGGACGGATAGACAAACGTTTTACCGAGGATAGATTTTTTGGTACCAAGGTCCCATAAAACATGCATTCTGGCTACACCACGTGTTAGAGGAAGTAATTTAATGTATATCATGATGTATCCAGTTTTGTGTTACCAAGTTCCCATAATTAGAGTTTTCTGACGAAAATTCACCATTTTCAGACGAACAAATATAAAGCTTTCTCCTCTTAGCAAGTAATTGCAAGAATGTAATTCTCTTCTTACTATGTAAGTGAACGAAATAAAAATGGATTTTTGAGAAAATGCGTTTTTGTACAAATTGCATTAATTTCAAACACAAATAACGCGAAAGTACTCTTTTTCCAAAAAAATTGTATATGATCTATTTTAAAGAGCTTATTTTTTAGAACAAATTATGTTGCAGGAAAAAATCTGTCTTCAACTTTTAGTTTTCAAATGTTGTTGCAATTTTCGAAAATAGAGAGTTCGCCGGAAATGAGACTAGCAGTAATTTTGTAACGTTCTTTGATACATACGAGGAGAAAATTTAACGAAACAATTGAAGCTCTTTTTGAAAAAAGCGATAAACTCATTTTGAATTGCCTATGTTTCTTTATAAATTACTCAAAACTACTCATTTTTCAGAAAAAGTGTACGTTACGCTATTTCAGCACCTGCCTTTAAAGAACAGATTTCATTCAGGAAAATCTAGCTGCAATATGTAGTTCTAGGAAGACGCCGAAAAAATGTGAACTTTTCCATTTTCAAAAACTCAAAGATTTCAACGAAAATTAGACCTACACCGTTCTCTTAAGCATTTTCGCTCTCCGAAGACAAAATTTAATCCAAAATTTGGTGCCATTTTTGAGAAAATTTTGAAGACGTTTTTGAGGCTTCATATAAAGTACTCTGAAAAATCAAAATATCTGTTTGAAACTCCCAAAGCCTAGAGTTCATTCTGATAAATCGGGGAATATCAACTTTAGAGAAAAGCGCCTGAACGGTTTTGGCGCTAGCTTTGACCACAGACTGACAGACCGACGGACAGTCAAGAGTTTGGCCGTCAATGGAGTTTTCGGTATCGGAGACCCACAATGCATGGAATTCTTATTACGCAACGCGTAAGAGGAAATAATTTACTGTACAATGTGCAAAAAATGTATACACTCATTAACAGGGTATATTTATTTAAAATATTTAATAAAATAATAATGTGTAGTATGATGTTCTGTAAACAGATGTGACTTACGTTATGGTAGCGTTGTTACGCAATAAGTCAATCAAAAATGAACAAAAAGAGGTCAAGCTACGCGACATGCAAATAAACGAAATGAAGTTTTTATGGGTTGTCATCCAGGGGTCTCATTGCACCATTCTTTTTGGAGCAGAAACTGGCGACGTGTACGTAGACATAATAAGCACATATACGGACATCATACCCTCCATACATCATACGTACAACATATGAGAATGAGGAACATTACTTCTAGCAGGATGCTGCATCGCCACATTACCACCGAGATGAACGTGTGTTCCTTGATGACAATCTTCCAGGGCACTAGATAAGACGAAGAGGTTCAATTGAGTTTTCACCGCGTTCTCCATATTTAACATTGTTGGAGTTCTACATATGGGGATTTTTAAGAATATTGTACCATATACCGTAGAAAACCAGGTTCACTGGAAACGTTTCGGGAAAAAATTGAAACATTTGCTGCAATCGCTGAGAGTGCTTTCTCAAACTTTGCCCGGACAATGGTTCAACATATTCAGAAGTGTATCAGCGCCAATAGTGAACATTTTGAGCACCTGTTGTAACTGTTGTACCCAGAAAAGCCTAAGATGATTATTGCTCATTTTCTGTTCGTATGAATTCGGGTTTGTTACATTAAAGCACTTTTTTCTTGTTTGAAGTCTGTATATATTTCTCCCCCTTTTATATATATGTGTGTGTGTGTACTAGACGCGACAGACCGCGTACGAACAACCAGCAGCGTCCCGGTCTCGCGGCTATGGGTTAAGGGGTACGTGTGATTAGCACGAAGGCACCCTCACGCCGTATTCTGGTCTTCTCGACTTGAGTAGTGGTTTTTCTCATCGTAACGCAGCAACATATACTGGGACATTGCAAGGAAGACGCACATTATAATCATTCCCAGACCGCGAATCAAACCCGGGGATGCGTCAGGGAAAGCGGGCACGCTGACCAATAAGCTAAACAGCAAGGCCCTCTTTATATATAGGAACAAGCTTTTCAACTTTTTCGTAACCAGGACCCCCAGCAATACGAGTTCTTCTGTAAAAAATTCGCCGTTTTCCAGCTCACGGTTACTGTACTTTCTCTTCTTATGAAGTAAGGGCGAAAATTAAAAATGTGTAACAAATATTTTTGGGTTTCTCGACCGGGAAGGATTTAACTTACCCGCAATTTGGCGTTCCGCAACCCGCATTGCGGAAGAGTATTGCAAGACAGGCGGTTGGTGTTCACAGTTAAATGTGAATGCATTCTACGCCTGTCAAATTATTCATCCGGTCTTGCAAACGTTCATGCAGATCAAATTATAAAAAATATTCTCAAAAACTACTTAAAATTTTTTCTTTTAATCTTTATTCCACACATAGTATATTGAACGTTTAAAAACATGGCGCAGGTCTCATTTTTGCTTAACTCTCTGAATTTTCGAAAATTCCAAGAGTTAGAATTAATAGGAGAGACCACTAGTTTTTCACACGTCTGGGAAGCTGAGTTGAGCCGTACGAATGGTAGTGTAGGGGAAACGTTCCTAGCGTGCTAACTGAATGGACCTGATTTCGAATCTCCGCGGGGAGAAAAATGTATCCTGGTTGGAAACACTTTTGCAGATTCACGTTGTGTTATATTACTTAGTCGTCACAAACAATGCGAGAATGTATGTGCCTTTTTAGCAGCAGTAGTTTTACATTAATGTATCAAAAAGTCGGTGTGAAGTTGCAACTACTGGTGTCACAGAATGGCACAGTCTTTCTCGTGGTAAAGTTCTCTAATTTCCTTGGTGTGGACTGACTTTACGGCCTTGCCCCATTCTCACGCCAGCTAACATCTATCGCCGCCCAAAGCAATTTTTCGCTTTCCTAATAGTAGAACCGAACTATTACTTTATCAATGTTAAAGGAGGGTAAAACCTCGTTATAAATATAATTTTAATTTTATTTCATATCACAATTTAAGTCATTTTTATGAAAATGGCGTTTAAGCGTTACTGTAAATGCGAAATTTGAATTTCTTTTTCGCAGGAATCTATTAGATTTTCGGAAAACTTCATTTAAAGTCATTTGAAACACTTCCACTCACAATTGCAGTAACGTATACAAATCGATGGCAATGTGCATATTAATGGCCTGAGATATATTTAAAAAATTAAATTTGTGTAATTTCTGAAAAAAAACAAAAGAATACAATGTGAACTTTACGACATATTAAACAGTGCTATTACCACTATACGTGGGAAAAAATTTGAAGAAAAAAAATGAAGCCATTTTTGAGAAAATGGCGTTTGAGAGTTTCTGAAAATGCTGTATTTTGAGCTCATTTTCACAGAAAACTGTTGTTTTCGAGGAACTGTATACAACATTATTTAAAGCACATGTACTCAAATATAATAATGTAAAATAATCGTCTTCAGTGTAAATATTACCGACGTGAGAGTCAAGTCAAAAAGTTACATTTTTAATTTTTTTGAAAAAACGAAAGAATAGAGAAATATGGCGTTTGTGACATCTTATACAGTGTATTTAGTACTATCCCTACCAAAAGTTTAAAGAAAAAATCTGGAGTCGTTTTTGAGAACATTTTGCGTTTGTAATTTTTAAAATTGCTAATATTGCACGCAATATTGCGAGAAAATGACTAACATTTTCAAAAAATGGACATGACATTAATTAAAGAACTGAATATGGACAAACAATTTTATTTCCAAGAAAATTTTCTATCTTCAATTTTGTAGCCGTGGGAAACGCCGAAAAAGTTAAAATTTGTAATTTTCAAAAATCCATAATTATTCATTTTTAAAAAGCTGATAATAAATATTTCAAAATTTTAAAATTTCAACTCGAGCCAGATGGACAGGGGTTTCTTCAATTTAGAAACAATACTACGCATGATTTTGTCGCATGTTGTTCACGGAAGGAAGGACGGACGGACGGACGGAACACAGATGGACGGCCAGGCAGACGGACATTTTGAAAAAAACACTTTTTCCGTGTCAGGGGACCCCAAAACGTGTATTTCTGTTGAAATCTCGAAATTGGTTGTCTGCAGTATTACATAACTTTCTCTACATTACGTATATTACTCCGTATACGAGAAAGTAAAAAGAACGTGAACTTCGAAAATAGAACCATTTGTATGACGTAATATATGATTTCCAATTAGTAATACGGAGTTATTACTTAATGCATGATTTTACTTAACCCTTTTATGTTCTCAGATACGTAGATATTATAGAAAATAATTCTAATTTATCTAACATGGACCTGTATGTTACGTTTCTGTTACACTGATTATCCATATTTGTGTTCATGGTTAGGAATGAAATGTATCGTACCATTATACATACCGCAGCGTACTTGCACATTGTTTTTTTAATAATTTAAATTGGTGCGTGCTACCGGTAAACACATTGCAGAAGAAAAAACATACAATTAATTATCTCAAATCATAATTTTATTTTTAAAGACGTTTTGTGCATTTACACACGGCAGTATACAAAGATAACGGTCACATGATGGAGAGATACCTCACGGATATCTTCCTTCGAGAAGGCTAAAAAGTAAAAATACCAATAAGTAAAAAAGATACAGAGTGGTTCTTGCAGATTTAATCAAGGACTGTTCACATTCAATCATAATGGATACATTTGATATTCTATCTCATGTTTGTGCACACATCTATGATAATTAATCATGTAAGGTCCCTTTGAGGGAAGAATCCTTTGTCAAACACGACAGTGGTAGATCAATTGAACGCAGAAGAATTATAAATAATAGAAAAGTCGACATCTGCCGTCTACGTTTATTTTTAGACAGGAAAAATATTTCTTTCTCAAGGAATAGGTATTAACCGCTCAAGCGTCTATTTGTCCTATAATTCATAATATAAGAATAGGTTAATTATTTAATTGAAATAATTGCGTCCAGTAAGTTTTTTAAGTTTTTCTTGGTAAGGAAAATACACTATATTTTAACAAAAATATAAATACATGCGATTCAAATTTTAATGTTTCACATTTCTATGGCATGTAGGGGAGGTCGATACTCACGTTTTTCCAATTGACCACTGATAGGGGGTTGGGCTGATTGGTAGGTAACTCATACTGCCCTAATGTCGCCACCTATGCGAGCCGTCGGGGGAAGTGCGCTGCAAGAAGTCGCGGGTTCGAATCATGCGCAGGGATTTTAATTTGATGTATGTGTTGTAGCAGAAAACTATTGAGAATTCGAGAAACTTTATTGAAAATCATTTGAAGCACTTCTACTCACAAACACAGTCAGCACAGATAAATAAACCGGGTGTGTCTTTACGTATTTTCGAATTTGCAACTTGAACTTTCTTATTGAATTTGTAAAATGTATGTAACGTCAAATCAATTGTGGGGCGCAAAGCACAGACACTGTCCATCTTACACTGTCCATCTGTCTGTCCATCTGTATGAACCGATTTAACTAAATACTACTGAATCTATCAACATTAAATTTAAATATATTATAGACACTACCCATGGGACCAACTTAGTTGTTTTTTTTACCGCGATATCCCTAACGGTTCCGAATTTTGTTACTTCTCTCTCTTTGGAAGATTATTGTCATGCGGCGCTTCTTTGGCGTACTGGTATGGGTGTTGTCAAGATAACTCTGATGATCTGAGGTTGGTCTGGGAGCGGAGATAAATGTTTGTTGGTTGAAAACACTTTTGCAAATTAATGTAATAATATAATATAGTGGAGCAGTTAGAAATAATGCGAGGAAGTATGTAATGTTGCTCCACCACTAGTTAATACTGATGTATATTGGTTTAGTGGTGAGTTGTAGTTGACATTTACATAATTGAAATGATTGAAGGCGTTGTCATTGTCAACAATCTATATATTTAAAAAAATAAGGTATTCTGCCATGGCTTCGTTTAGAGTTTCTACTGAATCGATTGTTGTATTTTTTCTTTAAATTGAAAGAATATGATCCCTAGATGTGTTATCAGATATTGTTTGAGTTGATTCACCAACATTTACAGTGTAAATTAATTAATTAAATCATTCTTTAATAGTACCCTTATCAGTAGTCAATGGTTTTCTTTCAAAGGGTGGCAGTTTCAAAATCGATACACATGAGTCCATAGATGTGAGCCTACGCTGCTTGATGTTTTGTTTTAATTGTTGAGATTTGTCTACAGTTCGTCAAGGTTTTGTTTCAGTGTAATAATTGCATTGTGGTGTTGACAGATTGCATGTATTTGCTTCTGTGGTGTATTTTGTAGAGAGCATTCACACAGTGGGTTTAGCTCGGTTGTACTTTAGTGAAGTTGTTTACAGGTTTTGTCGAATTCCGAATCGTTGTCCATGCGCCCCAAAAGACGCAAACGTACATTAACTGGACGCAGGCAAAGAGAAAGACAGCGTAGATGTCGTGATAGTGAGGTCATTTCATTTTCTATTGGGTCATTGTCTATGAAATGTCAGTTTTATTCTGCTTTGTACTTTCCATGTGAGAGAAATTCTGCAAATAATTAACTCTCTGTTGCTTAAATGGGAAAATAAGTATACCTTCTGAAGGAGATGATGACACATCAAAAAACTTTAGAAATAATATCCTTCAGTACCCTTCAATATCCTTCAATATCCTTCAATAGTTCATATAGCACTATTATTAGTGCTATATCTTTTGTGCCGATATTGCATTGCCACCTGGTCATGGGCCATACATGTTCAAAATTTTGGGAACTCATCACAGAATATCTTCGTTGTATCCTGAAGATCCAAACAATGCAATTTATTGTGAACATTGTCTGGGTACAGTATTTTACATTTATCTCAGATCTCACCGTCAAATTTTGACGGGTTCTCACTAGTATTATTTCAAAGAGCAACTTATTTCAAAGAGCAGCTTTCGATGGCTTAGCCATCATCATCAGTTTTCTGCTGTCTGGAAGTCACAAAACGACTTCCAGACAGCAGAAAATTAATGATGATGGCTAAGCCATTGAAAGCTGCTCTTATTGAAATAAATAGTATTGTTGACAACGACAACGCCTTCAATCATTTCAATTAATACTGATGTAAGTCAATTATTGTTGGTGTTATTTTTCCCAACTTCATTTGACCTCTTTTTAAAGTTTATGGTCTTGAGAATTCTTGCCAAATAGAGAGTTCCCTTGGAAGCATACCATCAAAGATGAAAACATAAAAAGATGAACGAAAGTGCTATGTGGAGGCCTTTGATTTGGTAGGGTAATCCCGTCTTCAAAGCAAGACGTTTGCAGGAATGTGTCCGTCGATTTGCTTTTTTGCGAATTGCGCGATATCATCAGCCAGCGAGTCGCTTGTGAGCAGCATACGACGCCGCCTCCGCCGACGCCGCTTTTTAACCTTTCGGAGGGCGCTAGAACCTCTGTAAGAAACACGCGAAATTTGTCGGCTGCCCGCACGCTCAGCCACGCCCTCTCCTGACACTACCCTCCCACGCGATACCTTATTCCCTGCTCAGGCCCTCCCTTCCCGTGGCGTCCCGTCAACTGGATTGCAAATTTGCCGGCAGCACCCAGCCTCTTTGCCAGTATTCCGGATTTCCCCACGCCTCGCCTCGGCCCACTTCTCTCCTGCACGCCGGCAACTCCTTCGCTCCAGCCGCTCTTGAATTCAACCACTACCTGGAGGAGGTATTCCAGCGGCCGACTGGTCTGATCGGTATTCTTCGATGGTCTCTCTGATCAATACCAGGAGAATATCAGATCAGTGTCGTAACCAAAGGGGGACAAGGAGCCGTGCCTCACATTTCCTTCCACAAAATTGTCACCTCCACTCCCCTTACGCATCCACACTCACAGTTATAAGTTGTACTCTAACAAACATCTCAATTTATTCGGGAGTTTATAGCTTTTCCGGCTTATAGGGTGTCCAACGTGCTAGCGGAAAAATCTCGCAAGCCTATGATAATGACGTCGAATTTCACGCTCCAGCGAGGGGAGAAGGGACACTGCCAAATCCCGGAATACAACGTATACTAAAGTAGCGATAGCAGTTGACATACCAAGAAAAACTAAATAATCAATCATTCAATCCAGCCTCGCAGCGCTTCACTTCTACGCCATCCCGTCCCGCCACAGCCCTCGATGATTTCTCTCCCCCCACATCTCGTCCCGCACAGCCTCTCCGTCCCCGCACGGTCTCTCCTCTTCTACCCCGCGGACCCGGCCATATCCCTCTGTTGGGCTCCACCGATCCGCTCAGACCGCGTCCCCGCTCAACCACGCCCAACCCCGCCACTTCCCCGCCAGTGGGAGGGCGACGGCGCCATAGCGCGCCGCGGAGCCCCGCGCGCACGAAAAGTTCGAATTAATCCTGGGCAGTGACATGAATGGCCGGCGGCGGCGCGCACGCCTCATCATCGCTCGCCGAAAGCGGCGCGGTGCGGAGCGGTGCGGCGCGGCCCCCCCCCGCGGACCCTGAGACACCTGGACGACCCGCCACCCGCGTGAATTCCCCGTCTCATACCTCTCCTGTGACGGCCTCCGCGTCACGCACGCCTTCGTCACACCTCGCGTTGGACGCCTCGCCCTTGCCAAGGTCCCCTGCCCTCGCGTGGCACGCCGCACCGCCCTCCATCGCCGCCACGACTTCGCTTCGCTTTCATCTTGGCTACGGGGCTGCCGCCTCGCCCCATCTCATCGCACACACACACTTTCTGTTTTATTCTTATTCTCTCCCGCAAAGGACACAAGTTGATTTGAAATTGATGAATAACAAAGAAACTACCAAATCTACAGCACATTTTCTCGCATTATTTGTACCTTTTGAATTTTTCGAAAATTCAGAGAAACAAACGAAAAAGCAGCTTGCACATTTTTTAAACATACATGGCTCTGTCCCAGTAAAAAATGTAAAGAAAAAATTTAGTCTTTTTAAGAAAAAAATTGTTTACTACATAAATTGCCTTTATTAAAAAAAATATTGTGACATATTTTCAAAAAATGTACAAAACTACCTTGAAGATCAATTTTCACTTTCTCGCACACGTATGTATACAGGAAGTAATGTACTACGTAGTATAGAGAAAGTTATGTAATGCCACTGCAAAAACGCAACGATTTTTCCACACAAAATCTCGTAGTGTGGGGCCCTAATACAGAAAAAGTGGATACATTTTAACTCAATATGTCCAAATCCTAAACTATTCTTAGATTTTTTTCCAAAATGAATATCCCTCGGGCGATCTGACCTGACTGCAAGCTCTCCTATTTTGAAAAACATTCTTTTAATTTTGGAGGTAATTTACATGAAGACCCTAAGACATTGTCAAAATTGTTTCAAAAAATGCTCTAATTTTTTCCTTAAATTTCATGTAAAAATAGATTAAAATAAACTTATAAAGATGCCATATGTTCTACTTTCACTGTTTATTCCAAATTTACTGTTAATTTCCAAAAAAATATAAAAGTTTGATTTGTTTTCGGCATCTTTCTTCTACAAGTGTATTGTTGATAGAGATTTTTTCTTCCAATGAAATTTGTTCTTAACAAGACTTTTATTAATTCAATTGTCTGAAACGTACTTTTTTTGGAAATTTTAGTAATTTACATGTAATTTTGAGTGAAATATGGGCAATATTAAAATATATACGTCATAATTACAAATGACAGTGAAAAGGCGGCTTGTTTAAATAGGCATTACGCGTCGGTTTTCAAGCCGAAGGATCAGATTTCAGTAAATAAATCAACACCCGTTATAGAAACCTTTAGAGTCGATGCAGGAATTATTAGAAAAAGGATTGCAAAAATTAGGAAAAATAAATCTGTAGGTCCTGACGGAATACCAGGAGAAATATTGAAATTGGGAGGGGAAGCCATGATTCCTTACCTTGCTAGGTTAATGGATGTCACTGTAAATAATAATACGATTCCTCAAAATTGGAAAGAGGCAATTGTAGTGCCGATTCACAAGGGAGGAGACAAAAGGATTGTTAATAATTACAGGCCTATAAGTTTGACATCAGTTGTATGCAAGCAGATGGAACACATGATTGCGGAATATATTAGACGAGTCTGGAATAAAACCGACTGGCTTTTTCAAAATCAACACGGTTTTCGTCCTAGCTATTCGTGCGACAGCCAGACTATTTCTTTATGTCAGGACATAGCAGATTCATTAGACGAAGGGAGTAGGGTAGATGCAGTAATATTAGACTTTTCTAAAGCATTTGATCTGGTTCCACATGGCCTTTTAATTGAAAAACTGTCAAAAACTGGATTAGATCATCGAATAATCTTGTGGATAAAAGAATTTCTTACGGGCCGAACTCAAGCAGTCAGAATAGGTGACAATCACTCATCGAAAGCCGATGTAACCTCTGGGTCCCCAGGAGTGTGTTAGGCCATTGCTATTCTTAGCGTTTATTAATGATATTGCAACTGGAATAAAATCGAAAGTTAGACTTTTCGCTGATGATTGCATAATATATAGGAGTATTGGCACGTCTTCGGATGAAAATGTTTTACAGAACGATCTTAACTGTTTATGGAACTGGGCGTGCAGAAATAAGATGGAATTAAATCCGGAAAAGAGTAAATTCATTTGTTTTACCAAATCTCGCTCGAATGTACACTCGAATTACAAGTTAGGAACTAACGATATACCGCGTGTAAAGGCGTTTGTGGAACTTGGGTTTGGTCCTGCGTAGCGACTTGGGTTGGTCGGATCATATTAACAATACGGTCAAAAATCATGGAGGCGCTGCACTTTGTAATGCGCATTCTAAAAAACAGTAGTTCGAATGCCCGATCCTTGGCATATACTTCACTTGTTCGTCCTATTTTAGAGTACGGAGCGGCCTGCTGGGACCCGTACAGAAAAGGGCAAATCGAGGCGTTAGATAAAATTCAAAAACGGGCCGGGAAGTTTGTAAATCATGGACGCGTTCATGGACGAGATGAATGGGAACCCTTATCTAGAGACAGGAACAGGCGCGTTTATGCGTAATGTACAAGACATACAAAGGGGACTCAGCATGGGCAGACATCAGTAAAAGATTACAGAAATCTGATTATAAAAGTAGAGAGACCATCCCTGGAAAATACGATGTAGAAAGCAAAGAACTGATGTAGGCAAGTTCTCCTTTGTGAATCGTACTATAGTAGATTGGAACAAACTACCTGCAAAAGGACTAGAGACTCTTCCTTCTAATGTAGTGAAATTTAAAAATATACTTAATTCTATGTAGGTCATCATTAATAGCACTGGGACTTTTATCATTATTATTATTATTAGTTTCATTATTATAATCGTTAGTATTATTAATAATATAGTCATGTCTCTTATTCAGTGAAGTGAAGTGAAGTGTAGTGTGGTGGGGGCACGGAGGGGGAGGGGAGGGGAGTGTAGTGCAGCGCAGTGAAATGAAGTGAAGTGAAGTGAAGTGGAGTGAAGTGTTAGAAAAGCTATAAGTCAACATATAGATAACTCAAAATTAATTATAACTAGGATATTAATCTCTAATTCTAATTGTAATTATATTTGTAAATATTCGTAATAGTTTTGTAATTGTATATCTAATTGTAATAATGTTTGCCACCGAGCATTAGCTCAAAGCGAACTTTAATAAATCTATCTATCTATATCGGAAACAAGATTTTCTAAAAACGGCTCCAAATTCTTTTAAACTTTTTGTAGGATATATTGATAAATGCCTAAGACGACATGAACGCCATTTTCATCGATTCTTTCGTTTTTTAATTAAACTAATATACTTTTTATAAACTTTACCTAAGGCTGACTGCTATTAAATTTATTAGTTGAGTAGATTGGTTCCAAAGTTTTTTATAGACAGTCAAACAATGTATTAAAACAGAACAAGAATCGTTTTACATATGCAGAATCCTAAACCTACGTTTGAATCACACATGAAAGCCGTTTCTATATATGCAATCGATATTAAAACGATAACTAATGGGTCTTTTTTTTAGTTTGAAATTCCGTAGCCGCAATTTGAAAGTGATTGGTCTCAGAATGAATGCATATTGCGTCAATATGGAGTCAATATTATATGTTATCAATTAGTTAGTGAGGCTTCCCAATTTGAAGATGGAAATCATCTATAACTCAACGTTGGAATAAGTAAGGATTATGATTATGTGAAAGATTCGAAATTAGACTACAACGATATCAACAAATGATTGTTACTATAAGGTGGACGCTTTTAAGTAAGACAGGAAGTAAGACGCAACTGAAAAAGTATAAACTGAAGGCAGAACTAGTTGTATTGCACGGGAGCGAGTCGTAGAAAAAGGCGAAGTGAAGTAAAATTAAAGCTTTCTGAAATGTTTAAGAACAAATAAATGTTGAAATTTCCTGGATCAGATATAAAAGCATTCGAAACTATCTACTCAATCTCAGGCAAGAGACCTAATAAGACTCATAAAAGTTGCCTACCATTATCGACCACTTTGAAGAAGAGATCATGAACGACGAAGACGAAGATGATGTAAACCAGAAAAGGTCTTCCGGCCTGAACTGTGAAAGGAAGAATTAGAGGAAATATATTTAAATATTAAATTAGAAATAGCAAACAACGGTACTGTGACACTGGCATATCTGTTTTTGGAGAAGAAGAATGACTCGAGAAAACTAATATATATATTCTCACACGTGTAAGCCCACCTTGCAGTTGTCGAACTCTTGCATTGCAATGTCAGAGTAACCAGATATGTGCAAGACGTTATCAGACAGTTTTTAAGAACGCTGTGTCCAATGAACTTCGCAAGTCATCGCGATACCGCGAGTTTACAACACGCTATAAGCAGTCAAGGAGCCTTTGCGAGCCGACAACTCGTGACGTCGTTTTAGGGACACGAGACACCGTCGTTGGGCTAATGACCTGTTTCGGCCGCCGACCTGCGAATGCTGGAAGGCAGTGTATGGTCAGCGCCTGCCTTCGCAAGTGTACTGTCCTCCCTGGGTGCTACGGTAGTTTGTTTTGTTGATTATTGTGTGTTTCTTGGCGTGACGAATAGTATAGTCATTAGTCAATTAGTTGTAGTTCATGTTGTATCCCTGGAGATGGTGGTGTTCCTCTGCTGTTAGAACATAAGATCCGACGCAGACCTATATGTCGGCTAGTGGGAATTCCCCTCCAAGTATATACCTCGGCGGGACACTGCGAGAGCCGGAAAAGCTTTACTCTCCTGATAGGTATTCTAGTGTATTAGTGTGTACGTGTAAGAGGAGAGGAGGAAACAAGGAGGAAGGTAGATCTCAGGCGGTGCGTAACCCGTTTGTAGGATGTTATGCTCCTGTATGTGCTTCGTATTCATCGGAGAAACTGCGGAAAACTACGATGAGTAGCCGGGCGTTGGAATTTTACCCAAGACAGTGGTTGAATTCGACCCAACTATCCAGCTAGTTGCGAAAATTCGCAACCATACGGACTCGAATTCTGGAACCTAAAAGTCAAAGACGCTGTAGTAGCAGCAACTGTTACCCTGAGCCAACTTTGCTGGGAGGCACCAGGACTGTTAGAGGGTGTATTCACCGCCGCCGTCCGAATTACAGTCTGATTATAAATACTTCTCTCCTCGTTGCCTCCCATAATTTACGTCTGAATATGAATGGGGCCATGAATGCATGGAATCGAAGCGGCCACGAATTCATTCATAAGGCTTGTCACGGCAACACTTATCGCCACACTATTTCTGTCGTTTACTCTCGTATAATAAATTTCATGGAGAAAAGTCTGCATGTTTATTTGTGAGTAGAAAAGATGTCTCATTGATTGTTTATTTTGTTTCCGGGAGCGTCAAATGCTATGATCATTAATCCTGTAAGTTTAATGCGTGTTCCAGAAGGGGTTCTCCGCTGGAACTTGAGATACGCCGCTGACTTACATGTCGGTTTGAGGTGTTTTCCCTCCAGGTAACCCCATTAACGAGACACAGCCCTAGTCGGAACAAAATCTAAACTTCCACCGGCTACGCTTAGCTCAGAGATAGCATTGCCGATGTCTCTGCAGCGACTCTGACCGGAAAGTGGTAGGATTCGAGTCCTGACGGTGGTAGATTTTTGACACTAACTAGATCGAATTCATCCGCTATCTGAATGAGAATTGTAGCGGCTGCTTTCTCTGATCTGTTGTTTTTCTGTGATTTCTCTGATCAATATCAAGCGAATGCAGGAGCAGTACTTTAAAAAACAACCTTCGGGCCAGATACCTGGAAGACGAAGAAGAAGAGGAGGAGGAAATCCCCCGCAATTTGGCGTGTAGGTCTGCACCGGATCTCACGGCAGGGATCCAGTGGGGGAGGAACACTGCCACCTCCAGAGATTGAACATTCACTACGCTTACAGGAATAATGACCCTAGAAGTAGACAAGCCTGGAAATATCAAAATTAATTAATTAATCAATTTAAGCCCCCGACTGAAGTCCTGATGTGTGGTAGTGTAGACGTGTGTATGAGAGAGAGGGAGGAAGGAAGGCGGAATAACGGGGGATAAGGCTCCAAAAACTAAGATCGTGCGCGCTCCGTGGCCCGTTTCTTAGGACACTGCTCCTACATTCGCGTGGTATGCATAGGATAAACCACGGAAAACTATCGATCAGAGCAGCCGGTCGCTAGTATTCTCCTCCAGACAGCTGCTGAATTCCACCTATCTTTCTAGCTTGTATCGAAAATCCTCCTCCGTCTAGACAGTCCTCCCGCTTAGAGACACTGCAATAGCAACAATTTTTGCGCTGAGTCATCTCAGCCGATATGTCTTGTCGTATTTATCCTTCCATGTATTCTATGTTATATTTAGCAAAATTATCAGTTGCAGCTTATGCAAATTAAGTCGTGCATTGGTGCCTCGGCTACTATGAAACATGTAGCCTGTAACCACTGTACCTGCCAAGGGCAAGGAAGTATCCTGCCGCAAGATTGCAATTGCGCCTCTCGTAGATAACCGCTTAATCTGGTTGGTATGAGCAGATATCTATAATGTCACTGGTTATTCTTCTAGGAGTAGATCATCACCATCAGCTCTAGAGATAACTTTTTCTAATATCACTATTAACAATCGAAAAATGTTCTAATATTTGTGCTTTTCAAATTAATCGTAAATAATGCGGTATCCTGGACCTACTTCCTTCATTAAAAGCAGGAATGCAAATTACCGTTCGAGTATTAGTCTGTTACAAACTTTACCTCGTTAACAGATTTTATTTTTGTTTATTGCTACTGGGATGTCTACAACAGCATTCTCACTCCTTTTAAAATACCGCTAATTAAGGGGAATCTATGAATATGTAATTATGTGTAATTGTATCATTTGTCTACTGAAGACAATCCTTGAAATTCTTTTATACTACTCGTACAAGTATTTATAAAAAATATTTTCAAAGTATTTCAGAGAATAATAGGTCTTTTATTTATGGTCTTTAAAAAAACTATTACAGTCCTGTTGAGCCTGCAATTTCTGCTTGGATAAAATAATATCAATTTTAGGAAAACTTTCAAGGCATGATTGAAAGCATAGTAAAAAGAAAGTGATTCAGATATATAATAATTGAAGCACTAACGTACTACGTTAGTTCTAAGCCCATGTAAATTTTCTTCTGACACATACTGATTTGCTGACGTATACTCTAAACGATCCAATCTTCATTTCAGAAGCAGTAGCCATTGTGTCGAGCAATTCGCTTTGTCCTTCACACTAAAATGAGCCTACTGTTCTAAATCTTCAGTGTCTTTATCTCGCTCTCTCGCCCTACCTCGCTCACTTGCTCGCCTCATCACACATCTTGCACTGGCCTTATATCTTCCTTTCCCTTCCGCTTCCCCTGACTCTTCCGGAGCCCCCCCCTCCGCCCCCTCCCGCCACGTGCTCCCCACCCCCCTCCCGGCGATGCGGGGGCCGCGTGCGCCCGACGCTCGTTCTTATCGACTGGGCGAATCTCAGAACTCACTGACGCCGTGAACAGCAACGGACACGGCAATCCCAAATTTGCTTGTGCGCCGGGATTTTTTTCTTTTTATAGAGCCTCCGATATATTACACTCTGTGCACAGTACGGGAAGTGCCAACCCCCAAATTTTCTGCCCACTGACTACCTGCTTGTGCGATTGCTTGAAAATTGCGCTCATTTTGTGATGTAAAGTAATGTGTGTACTAAATTACACAAGTGCCTTAAAGAAAGTAATGATGCGATAACAGGGACGTGAATGAGAAACGTATTACTTTTTGTTCTAATTGTATAAATTACAGTGGCAAATAGTTTAAAAAATCATATAAGTTTGACGTAATTGTCTGATGATAACAAGCAAAATAGTTATTTACGTGTCACATATACTCTCCTAGGCCAAACATAGAAAGAGTGGTTCTGCAAAGTACGTGACTGCAGTCAGTGTCTGTGGGTCCCAAGACCTCAGATCCATGAATAGAAACACGTAACGATCCTTCACTTGGAAAACACTGTAAAATACAAGAAGGCTCCTAACGAACATAAAATACATAAATATACTGGAGTGATTTAGTCTTCGCTAGAAAATTCAAGTCTTCATCAAGCAATTCAACTTGCCTGCAGGCAAAATGGTAATATCAGCAAACAAAGTCACGGCCGCAAACTGATATGACTGAAAACAGCCGCGTGTGGAACACGTAGTGCCGTTATCATCTCAAATACACTGACGCGCTAGATAACGCATAGGCTCATGAGGCTCTTTGCGGGGACCAAGACAGCAGCTGCGACGCACAATATTGAAGTAAACGTTCATTACATTTAAGATATACGTTCATACATCGCAATATCCCATCTATAATCGCCAATCTGCCATATTTTAATCCTTAAAAACGTATTTTCTGTTCATACAAAACAAATTAATATATCAATAAAGACATCGAAATGAAACTCTTGTGAAAAAGACTGCTCAATTATGTTAATATTACTTTACTACAAGCATTTTGTCTTTCTCGCTCTTACGTACTTCGTAAGATCATACTCCGAAAAGCGGTGAATTTTCGTCAGAAAAACACTTATTGCCGCGCCGCGGCAACGAAAAAGTGGAAAAGTCCTGTTGCTGTATATAATAAATTACTTCCTCTAACACATGGTTTAGCCAGAATTCATGTTTTGTGGGGCCTTGATACCGAAAAATATTTTGACAGCGTAACGTCTGTCTGAACCTGCTTGAACCTGTCTGATCGTCCGTCCGTCCGTCCGTCTGTTGTCAGCGCTAGCCCGAAAACCGTTCAGCCGCTCTTCTCCAAAATTCATATTCCTCAATCGATCTAAATGAATTCCAGGCTTTCAGTTTTAAAAGGATATTTTGATTTTGGAGGATACTTCACATGAAGCCTCAAAAACATTTTCAAAAATTTCTCAAAAATGGCACCACATTTTTTTATTAAACTTTGTCCTCGGATAGCATAAGAAGACGCTTACAAGAATGTACAGATCTCATATTCATTGAAATTCTTTATTTTTCGAATATTGCAAAAGTGCAAGGTTTTTGGGCATCTTCCTACAACTATAATATTAAAGATAGATATTTTTTCCTTAATGATATCTGTTCTCTAAAGACAGATCTTCAAATAAGTTCCAGCTCGATTTTTCGAAATATGAGTAGTTTTCGAGTAATTTTTCGCAAAATAAAATCAATTAAAATTTATACATTTTTTCTCAAAAAATTTTCCAAATTTTTTTCTTAAATTTTTCTCTTCATATGTAATAAAGCATGGTAAAAAATATGGTGCTAGTCCCATTTTCGGCGAATTTTCCGTTTAATAAAAAATTGCAAAAGTTAACGCTTCAAAACTACAAAATTGAAAATAGAGATTTTTCAAAGTCTGTTTTACAAAATCAGATCTTTAAAAAAGTTCATGTACAATTTTTTTGGAAAAGATTAGTTTTCCTGAAATTTGCGCTTGAAATTTATGCAATTTCTAAAAAAAAGTTTTTCAAAAACCGCTCCCATTTTTTCTTCATTTTTTCACAGATAGAAGAAGACAATTGTGTTTTATTTAATAAAACTAGAGGTGCTACAACAGCACATACCATCCATCTCATTATTTTTTAATTTCCAACTTTCGAAAATTCACAGAGTTTAACGAAAATGAGATCCACGCCATTCTTTAATGGCATGTATTAATTTAATAACGTAATTTCATAACGGTTAAAAGAATGGCGTGGATCTGATTTTCGTTGAACTCTCTGAATTTTCGAAAATTGGAAATTAAAAAATAAGAAGAAATAAAAGAAGTCATCTTCGTCAACATATCAGCTTTATTAAGATAGCCGGCTTTCGACGGCTTTGCCGTCATCGTCAGTCTCGCTGCTGTCGGCAAAAGTCGAGCGACTGTGCCGACAGCAGCGAGACTGACGATGACGGCAAAGCCGTCGAAAGCCGGCTATCTTAATAAAGCTGATATGTTGACGAAGATGACTTCTTTTATTTCTTCTTATAAGAACGTCAACAACATCCAATCAGAATTCCCACAATTAAAAATAATAGGATGGATGATATGTGCTTTTGTAGCACCTTTAGCTTTTTTTAAAATAAAACACAATTAAGTGCAAAAATAATGAAATTTAAGAACAATGGTACCATTATTTATATTATTCATTTTCAACTTTCGCAGAAATTTAAATAAAACTATGTAGACTATGTGTGATGTGTCTATGGTTTTGTTAAATACCCACGAAAATTGGAAAATCACAAAATAATGAAACTGTAAAGATTTTAACAAAAATTTAAATACTTTATTTTTGTCCTTTAAGGTCGCATCAACATCTAGGTCATTAACGACCACTATTGGTGTTAACGTTATGGTAACTGTGAAGATGAAACGATATGGTGATGATAAGGGGTGAAAGGACGAACACAAATATGACATGCCCGAAGCAGGACTCAAACTCGGGACCGTTCGGTCCGAGATCGCTAGGACACTATGGCCTTAGTGATCTCGGCCACCGGAGCGGCTACTTGATTTTATTATTCCGCCTATTCTGATATTTCGCGCACCTACTGAATACCTACTCATACTGACTGCATCACTGCCTACGGCACAGCTGGCGTTATGCGACAGCAAGGCTCCTTGGAAAAGATAGCCCGTCATTCGAATATGTTTTTCTAATTTTATAATATCCTCAAATTCATAGATATCAGCTAAAATTATATTGGCCAATTTTTTAATGAATGTGGGAACTTTTGCATCAAAAATTTCTATAAAAAGCAAGTTTAGACACAAATTTCAGTTATATTTAATACTACAGAACACGATTTTCAACACAGTTTTACGTAGTTTTCAAGTGGGACAACGCAAATACCTATTTTCAGAAAAATATAAAGAAATTTGTCAACGTTCATTCGTTTAAACATTGGAATGTTCTACTTCGCATCTTACTCTACCTCTATATGTCCATTTCTTTACGAGCGATACCAACATGTATGTGACAAAAATACATTACCAGCTCCTACAAAATATATGTCGTCAATGAACAAACAAACGCCTATCAAATATCGTAATTTTTTAGTTAAGTGAATAAATATGTTTAGAAAATAGTATATTTTTACTAGTATATATTTCGTAAAGATAGATCAGAAGTTATTTAATATGTAGAATCAAATATTGTTTTTTATCACCAAATACTCGCCTCCACTCAGGATAAATTCGTTTTCCAACAAGATTAAAATTGTTGAAATATATCACTTCTCTTGTACACCAACGCTAACGATTTCTCAAACTCGGGATTCTAAACGTATTATGACTTTGTTTATCAATTTTCGTCAATAATTATTGGTACAGGGAATATATCACAGTTTTTTGCAAAATTCGACTCATACTTCGGACAGTAACGTGCAGAAAAGATCTCACCTCAGAAGAAAAAATTGAAAGAATATAGAACTTTTTAAATTATATAAAGAAGGGTTTATATAATTTAGTGTGAAACTTCTCTTATTTACCTAATACTTTTAGTATAATAATGTGTTTTACATGTTGCATTCTTATTTTTAAATATTAAATAATGCCCCTTTCTCCACAGGTAATAAATAATAACTAAACTAATTGGGCGAAGAAATAAATAGATACGTTTTTAAAAGCCTTATTTCGGATATTTTTATTTAGCTTTATTTTAGTTTTATTAAATACAGAATAATTTTGAAAATATCCTAGAAACTTACGGAATTTACACATGACACAAGAAATCATTATACTAATTTATAACAATGGTTCTACATCCTTCATGCAAGTATCAAGATGTGATTTCTGAAGCTGTTCTCGTCAGCGCTCGTTTTATCTGTATGACTCATTCCTGCAGTGGCAGATAAACGTACTTGATCATTACGGTGTATTTTTCCTATGCAGTCATGCTCCTTAAATACGGAGTTGTTAAACAAGATAGAAATACAATGTCACACTAAAAACACATTGTTCATCTCGACAAAATCTCGTCTCGTAACTCGAATGAAAACTATCATCAGTTCACATAGAAACATTGTTGTAAATGAGTATTTTATTTTCTTCTTCTATCATGTGTAAATTCCATAAGTTTCCAAAATTCGTTTTCCTGAATTATTCTGTTGTGCTTAAAAAACTATAATTTACCTGAATATAAATCAAGTGTGAATATAATCTCAAGTGTTTTTAAAATGTATTTATTTATTAGTGCCCCTCGGGTTACTCGTGACCAGCGTACCAGCTTTCCGTGGTGCGATCCCGGGTTCGATTCCCGATCGAAACAGAGCTGCAGCTTTGCATTGCAAGTATCTCAGTTTCTATAGCTGTATGACGAAAGAAAAATCTCAGGCATGCCAGGCATGCCAGGTATGCTAGATACGGTGTAGCGAATACGTCATGCTCGCCATATGTCTCCCCGACCCCCACGCGTAAATAATAAATAAAAACAGGGCCCAGGCCTGAGAACATCGCTTCCTGGCAAAAGTCGGATTAGTCCTTCCCTAAAATGCCAAATACATACGTATCTCTTTATAAATTCGCCTAGGTAATTCAGTTAATGACTTATTACATGTAGAGAAAAGGCATTAATATTAAAAAAATTCGAGTTAAACACGTAAAATACATTTTTATATCTAGACTAGAAAAAACAAATTATTTCCGCCGAAGCGATCACACTCACAAAATTTGAACAAGGAAACAAAATTCAGATCTTGGGAAATTTTCCTTTTGTAACAGAACAATTAAAGATTGGAACAGTTTACCCGCAGCAATTTTCAAAGCTTTTCCTGTAAGTGTCCGAAGCTTTAGAAATATGTTAGAACAATATGAGAGTAATAGACATTAAATGAGTAAGTGCTGTGTAGTGCGGCGAAGTGCTGTGTAGTGCTGTGAAGTGCTGTGAAGTGCGGTGAAGTGCTGTGAAGTGCGATGAAGTGCTGTGAAGTGCTGTGAAGTGCTGGTAATTCAAAGCAAAAACGTGTAGTGTAGTGCAGTGCAGTTAAGTGTAGTGAACACGATCAATGAATTTTTTTAAAAAATTTAGCCAATATTTATGTAGTTTTTATTAAATTTTAGCATCATCGACATATAATTATTGGATATGATGACAGAATTGAAATATGTATTATAATACTTAATATTAGTGATAGTATGATTATTGCATGTTCGGCTTGTACTGTACTAATTTATTATTAATGTATGTATGTATATTAAGGATTTTATTTCAATTAGAGGAGGGCAATATTAATTTATATCAACCCTTCTTTACATATAATTTAAAATGTACTATATTCCATCACTTTCTCTTCTGAGATGAGATTTTTTAACAAGTCAGTCATCATACAAAGGTCCTAGTTTTTTTTATTTATTCCTTAAGAAGGAATAGAGTAAATGAATGTTTAAACATACACACACACACACACACACACACACACACACACACACACACACATTGAGAAGTTTGTTTCTTTGCAACCATTTATACACAATTTGAAATTACCTGTAATTTGATAAGTTTATTGAGAACTTTTTAAACCAATCCTAGCTCTTTTGAACATCATTTATTATGAGGAAACATGTAGCTATTATTTTTTCCCTTCGGCTTCAATGAAAATTCATTTTTACGTAATTTCTGATAAACGAGGAGAAACTTAGAACACTACAATTTTTGTCTGAGTAGTGTGAAGAGAAATGTGTAATTGTAAAATTTAAAAATAAATTTTCCATTAGGAATAATATTGTATGGAAAACAAATTAAGTATAAATGCTAAACCTTGAAATTCTGAAATAGGCGAACAAGAATTAAACACAATGTTAAAAAAATAGAACGGATGATTTTTCTTCCAGTGTCCCTTGAACCACAAAGCAAAAGCCGAGATGGACGCTTTGGACAGTTAATAAATATTCTTTCATCCCGCTAAATATCACGTTCAGTTGTTACCATTTTGATGCAAATAAAGTGATAAACGGACAGACACGACAGACGGACGGAGAGAAGGGCGGAGGGACGAACGGATCGACAGACAGATGGATGGTTAGAAGAACATTTTGAGGGAAAAAACACATTTTTGTATCAAGAAACCACAAAACCTTAATTAAAATTACTCTAGGGCAAGTGACGTCGTATAGGAGCAAGGAAAGTAAGCACTACTTTTGTTATTGGAAAAATGGACGTTGTGAGAAAAAACAACGCATACGAAAAAGAAATTTGCTCATTATAGGAGCTAGACAAATCCAGTTTTTCTTATCATGGACTCATAAAACGTGTTTTTTTCTGTGCAAAATTATACTTCCCCCGTTTCATTACATAATATCCTTATACTACGTAGTAGATACGAGAAAGTATACATTTATACGATGTAACAACTCCTAATAGAGGAAAATAATACAAATATTAATTCTCGAGCATTTCCTCTCCTTCAAGGTAGATTTAATACACAACGCACTTATGTATGTAAATGCAATTACCAATTAGTGCATTGACGTTTGATCAATGAGAGCATGAGATTAATCTTAATCTTAGTGTTGATAACATCAACAGCCAATTTTATTTCGACCTTCGTTGAGATTAACGATCAGTAGTCAGTTCCTGATGCATGTTATACTATTGCACATAATTTCAGGCGTATGTGATATGTCTGCGATACCTCTTTGGGATGAGATAAAAGTGATATATTCAGACAGATTAGTCAATTAAATTAAATAAGGGTTATGAAATGTTTAACGTTTGGTTTTAATGAATACATGTTAATTAATAAACTCAATAATCAAACCATCAAGTCACAAACGCAGATATGGGATGGCCACGGCAATGCGCAGTGCGAAATATAACTGAAGTTGATTGAAATTCCTTGAAAACTTATAAACGGAACAGGAAGAAAATAGGAGGTTTAAAATTGTTATTTTTGTTGTTTGCTGATTCTTCAGGGTAAATAGTCTCAAAGAGAAGGCGTGCACACAGAGTGTGGCAGGCATTCATGTCCCTCTACCCCTGAAAAATTCCAAAGAGACCCCGTAGTACTTTGTAATGGAACATTTATTTCGGAAAATATAATAATTTTTATTTTTTCCCCTTTTAACCTGATATTTGGGAAAAGGATTCAAAAGACACTCTCCAAGACAGCTGTCAACTCTGGTAGTTGTTCAACATAAATCAATTGTATTTATTAATCATTTATATGAATTAATTCTCATACAAATTCTATTTCATTATTCTTATATGAGGTTTTATTTTTCCTAATAAAATATGTTATATGTCAATGAAACCTTTAATTGAAAAAGAGGCTCAAGGGAGAACCAAAAATGTAGTTGAGCCTATGTGAAAGATACGGCGCATGACGCAATACAAAGCAGATTACGTGCGGTAGGGAAAAACGAGGACGAAAGAATAGTACTTATGGGGCATCAATCAATTCTCTTGTTGAAAGTAACTTCCACTACAATTTTCAATATTTTCTAAAGTTATTCATTTATTTCAATAAATCACTTCATTGTGAATTACAGCATTTTCATTCAGTTCTCCTACGAGGCAAGTTTGTGTACAACATTTTGAAATTAAGAAACTGTATTACTAATTACTCACTCCACATGGGTCATTCAGCCATTACAACAATTTAATTACACATTACAAATTTAATTCATGCTTTTTTGTGATCAGAACGCAGCTCAAAAATATTTTTAGACAATTAGATAAAACATGCTGCAAAAACAACGATGGAGTGCTTAATTTCCAGTTTCCATGCCATCTAAGAGATTCTATTTTCCTAACTCTTCTTTAAAATAATGATAAATTTATTTCTGTGAACTATTATTTGGAAAGTGTTTGAATCACGACGATTAGAGAAGAAAGCTCATACGATATGCTCAAAATGTAACATTTTTCATGCTGAATAAGTTCTTTTAAACACTTGAAAGTATGAGCACATACAGATAAACCACAACCAAACATGTCTGCTACTTTTATGGGTAGATCAAGCCCGCTTGAATACATATGCAAGCACACACCTAGACCAGCACTAGCTAAAAGTTGGTGGTAATCACTAGGGTGTAACCATGGAGTTACAATCTTCATATTTTTTCACTGAGCATTATCAATTAGTTCACAGTATTTCTCCAATGAACTTTTCCCTGTAATTACACAAATGATAGGGGGAGAACACAAGCAGTGGTCTGACACATTTCTTCATAGAATTGAAGTGCAGATAAAAGAATATTAAAATCATCTTCAGTTCATCTTGTACTAGAAACCGAAAACCCTGGACTAACCTCTCGTAAAGAAATTACACCATCGCGTTATTTCTGTAAATGCTGTTTTTGTTTCATCTGAACTTCCAAACGTCTCATACTTTTCACTCAACTTTATAAATAAATTATAAAATGTTTGTAAAGGAACAAGATGGAAACAATCTGAACGACGATCGTATAGAGTTGAAGCAATAATCCTATGGTTTTGCTCGAAGTCCATTATCAAAGCTTTTGTTACACACAAATTGGCATTTGACCGTCTACCAAACCATTTGGAAAATTTTACTAAATTACTTTCATTTTCTAAAGACAGTGCCAAAGTTGTACAGGAATAGTTGTGCCAAACAATTACATGCCTAGACCTCATCAAAACACAATAAATCCAACATACTGCAAGAGTTGGTATTGTCGTGAGGGGGGGCAGAAGCTCAAGAAGGGCACAGGAAGATAATCAGACCTACGTTTACAGAAAAGCACAGATATCAAAGAAAGAATTTGCCAGATTACTTTTAAAACATAGCTCAATAAACGAGGAAACGTGTTTTGGAAATGACATGAGGGAACATATCTAAATGTAACATTTGGGTGCTCCTGCAACTCTCTTACGGGTTTTGACCCTGAATAACCAATCAAATCAACAGTGAATCCTTCATTTGCCAGATACAAGGAATGGTACTGCATTCTTGGGCTACGTTCAACATCTCCCAGAACGTCCCTTTGACATTTTTCTGTGGATTCTGCAATACACTGTTCCACATTAAATGCTCCCCACTGCACTGACACACGTCCACACACGACTATAACATTGGTGGCGACCAGAGGCGGGTTAAATATTTTAAAAGCCACGTCAGAGAGTGTCTGCAATGACGTCAACATTTGAAAGAGTAGCGGGTAGTGGGTAGTGGGTAAATTACTAATGGATACTCCAATACATACTGTTAGTTTCCTGATTTATTAATTTATGTGTCCAATGTAGTAATTGTGTTCAATGAGTTAATTAGTGTTTCCGCGCGCGTCATCAGTCAAGGTGATTAGTTCCGTAGGTGTAATGCATGTTTTGAATGCGGTGGGTAGTGGTTATCTTTACCTCACTGGAACGCGAGATCCGCTTCCAATCTACACGTCGGCTTGCTGAGATTTCCCAACCGGATGTCTCCAACCAGCAGGGCACCGCACCGCCTCAACGTGGACAAGCTTAAGCTCCCGTCATCTCTAGTAGTGTAAGGAAGGCGTGAGGATAGGACAAGGAAGAGGAAATAAAGATCGCGCGCGGTTCGTGGCCCATTCTTAGAGTACTACCCCGGCATTCCCTTGGTGTTTATTGGAGAAACAACAAAAAAACTACCGATCACAGCAGCCGGCCGCTACAATTCGACCTAGCTTTCTACCTAGCTAGCTAGTATCGAAAAATCTTACCACAGTCGGGACTCAAAATCTAGGTCTTTCCGGTCAGAAACACTGCAGATGACATCAATTGATGCCTTGATCCACCTCCGCCGGCACACTTACAGTTGGGTTTCATGGATAGTTATAAATAGATAATCTATATTACTAATGCGCGCAGAAATGGAAAGAAAACGATGTAGCCTCTGGCCATCTGAGAGCCGTTTATGGTTTGATTAGGTACCTAGTAGCTCGGGAAAATATGAAAACATTTATCTACATTACTCACTTCTAATGCGGCAAGAATTTAAAGAAAACTTTGCAGCCTCCGGGCTTATGAGAAGTGATCGTGGTTTTTATATACCCAGTAACTCAAAAAAAATGAAACAGTTTTGATACCAACAAGACCTTATCAGTTGCCCTTTTTCAGCCGAACAATTCACGTCCACATGCAGCCCATGTCACCCAACGTGTTCTCCAAAGTGTGCATCGACTAGATTGGCCAGCACGATGCCTACATGATCTATTTATTTTTATTTATTTATTTATTTTACGTCAAAAAAGCAGTTAAAAAACTGCGTATGACGTGCTACAGGGAAAAGTAAATTGTGTGCACATTTTCAAAATTCTGTGATCCCTACACTAAGTCATATACTACTTCAAATTGAAAAAAGAAGCTCACATGTAATAAAATCTATTTTCAACGATAAATAAGCAATAAATTTTGGCTCTTATCCATGTTGCCCTTCGGAATAATACTTCCTGCCGCGACAACATGGAAACGATAATTTGAATAATTGTATTTCCCACTGAATTCTAGAAGATGTGCACAGATAATTAAGTTACATTTATGTCCAGAAGCAAAACAAGGGGCCATCTCAGCATTTGCTCAATGGATCAGGGAAACTGGACGAAAAACCTGATCGAGATAGGGATCATTGACCCGGAGGCTGCTATACAATACTTGTTACAGGTTGTTTATACACATTTATACATTTCAAATGTTAAATAATGCATTCTATATAATTGTTAAAATTAATGTTACTTTTCTTGTGATGGTCAGTATAGTCTCTAATTGTATAAAAACAGTTATGCAGCAGAAACGATTTCACTTGGGATTTAAACTTTTCTATCGAATTTAATCGTTTAATGTCATCTGGCAAAGAGTTGTAAAATAATGTACATGTATTGTATGTGAATTTTTTGCAATGGGCTGTTGATACTATCACCTGACGAATATGGTTTCTACGTCGAGTGTTATAGTAATAGACTTCGGCATTTTTTGAAAATATATTCCCGCCCTTAAGCAAGTCATTTTTGACGAAAACCACTGATTCGTAAATAAACAGACAAGGTAATGGTAAAATTCCTAGATTAATGAAGAGAGACTTACATGAATCACGTGGGTAGGATTTGGTTATTATTCGTACATTTCGTTTTTGTAATCTAAAATTCTGGGAGCTATAAGATGTATTTCCCAGGAATATTATGCCATATCTCAGGAGGGAATGAACATTCCCGAAATATGCACAACGAGCAGTATGAAGGCTGACTGAATTTGCAAGAATTCTGAACGCGTAGCATAATGAATTTAATTTTGTGTTCAATTCATTTAAACGGACGTTCCATTTAAAATTTGACTGAATTGAGAGACCTAAAAATTTTGCTGCCTTAACATCAGTCAATGGTACACCGTCCATTTTCAATGGGGCACAGAATTGTTTATTTGAAATGGAAAACTGCATTAAAACCGTTTTCTTTTCGTTTACTAATAATTTGTTATTTCGGAACCAATTTGAAACATCTACATATTGTACTATATACTGTTTCTTTATTGCAAAAGATGTTCGTATCATCTGCAAAGAGAACCCTTCTTCCGTTTCGAATCGTCGAGGGCATATTGTTTACGTAAAGTAGGAACAGAATAGGACCTAAAATCGATCCTTGAGGAACTCCACGTGCAATGGGCAAAGAGTCGGAAAGGTGCGTACGTAATGTTCCATCATTCCAGTAAGGTATTCCAACTCTCCGAGATCGTTGTTTAAGGTACGAACATAACCAATCTAGAGCAATACCACGGATTCCATATAAAGGTAATTTTGAAAGTAAAATGTCATGATCAATGACGTTAAAAGCTTTTGAGAAATCTGAAAATAATCCAATAGATGCCTCGTTTTGATCCAATGATGGGGCGACATCTTTGAGAAAAGAAAATATAGCTGTTTTCGTTGATTTTGATTTTCTAAATCCATGTTGGCAATCTGAAAGCGCGTCGTGTTTAGTGAGAAAGGTTTCCATTCGTACGTAAAAAGTCTCTCTAATATTTTTGAGAAAACTGATAGAAGGGAAATGAGCGATAATTTTGAATTTCATTTTTGTTGCCTTTTTTGAAGAGCGGCTTAATTTTCGCTGTTTTGAAAATATCTGGAAACGTTCCGGTGCATAACGATGAATTAAATATGTGAGTTAACGGGTGTATAATGGCATACGCACAGGTCTTTAACAAAGAATCCGGGAATTCATCTAAACCGGACGAATATTTATTTTTTAGTTTACCGATTATTTTGAGAATTTCAAAAGAAGAAGTTTCGGAAACAAACATTGTGTCTAAAATTTTGGGTGAACTGTCGGTTTTTGAATTTTGTGGCTGAAGAGCCTTAGTGAGATCGGCAGCAATTCTCGAAAAGTATTGGTTAAAGAGACTAGCCACTGTTGCCGGATCGTTCACATTTATATCGTTATATTTTGAAACATTCTCTACAGGGTTTCTAGTTGATTTACTCGTATTTTTTATTATATTCCATATTGCTTTCGTTTTGTGTTTTGAGTTCAAAATATCCTGATCGTGTTTTATGATTTTAGCCTGCCTTATGACTTTTCGTAACAATGATTTGTATTTTTTAAAGTAGATGAGGAAATCTTGAGATACGTTATGACGTTTTGAAATGAAAGAAAGAATTCCCTTGTTTTTACAAGATGTCCTAATCCCTTGTGTTATCCAAGAATTGCTTTTCCGTGAAATATTTAATTTTCTTTTTTGAAGAGGAAAGCAAGTGTTAAAATGAATGAAAGAGTTGAAAAAAAAAATTATATTTGTCGTTTGTATCAACAGTATTATAAACCGCTTCCCACGACTCCTGCATCAAATAATCAATAAATTATTTTATTTTACTTTTTGTAAACAATCTATTCACACGTGTATTATTTATTGTGTCAATGATCGCATTTCTTATAATGTTAAGAATTTTTTTTTTCGAGAGTATTTTGTTAATTATATTTGATAATTGCCTTCATCGAATTTTGTGTGATCCGTGTAGGTAATTAATTGTAATGTCTAAATTGAAGGAATTAATTAAATTGAGAAACTTTTCTTTCTCACAAGATTCGACCAGAAAACCAATGTTAAAATCTCCGCATACAACAATGGATTCAAAAGAGCGATTGCTGACTTTGTTAAGTGTTATCTCTAAGTTTTCTAAGAACAAAATATAATCTGCAGTTCTCTTTGTTGGAGGTCTGTAGATGCAAAGTATTATCACTTTTATTGAAGTAAGATGTACAACAGAAATTTCGAAAATATTTTCAATGGAATACACATTTAATTCCGCCAAGGAGATAGAATCAATATTATTTCTAACATAAATACAAGAACGTAGGACCTTTATGCGATTCTCTCTCTCTCTGCTATTGCAAAGCCTGCGAGGTAAAATTTTGGAATTTGGAAAATGCTAAGTTCATTAAAACTCTGTGTAATTTGAAGGATTGAACATTATGGTGAAGAATGTTTATTTTTTGAAGTACCTACACGAATGTTTTTCTGCTGCATCTGACTGTAGATGCTATATATTTACTCCACTTTTACCTCGAGTGCGTGGTCGAAGGTTGTAGTGTGTCCCGGCAGTGACAGGTTGTGAGGAAAATGGGGCATCAAGTGTAGACGAATTGGTAGTGGGAATGAGAGAAACGGGAGTAGGTTCAGAGGAAGAGGCAACTGGGTTCGAAATAAAGGTGTGGAGAACGTAAGGATAGTGAAAGGGATGGATTTTTGGCACGAAACTGCGTAGGACTGGAGTTGATGATGTATTGTGCAAACTTGTTACCGACTGCATGTTTTCCAGCAAGGTTCATGTGAAGACCATGCCGAGTGAAGTGTTTTGCTGAGAGGAAATTAATTTCAAAAAGTGTGACATTTGTTTCTCTCAGTTGCAGTTTTAATTGTTGGTTTGCGTGCTTATCTCGCTGCATGGTGTTGGTCTGTTGTACCACAAGGGCAGAGTCGAGACTACAATGTTAGTATTTTGGGCGGCACATTGTAATTTGTTTACATGTTGTTCTGGTGTAAAGTTACCGCCCAAGATAATGTCATTCTGCCCTCCAATGATAATGACTGTCCTGATTGGTCAGTGTCTTCGTGTGGGTGTCCAACTCTGCAGTCATATCTGCAAACCTCCCGTTAGGTTTAAAAATAGACGAGACTGAGAAATTGGAGGGTAACTTCCTACTGAGAATGGAGGAAAGATGGCGGCCATGACTGTCTGCTAAAATAAGTACCTGCTTTTTAGGCTCAGTAGGAATGTCTTTGTTTTCAAGTGAGCTAGGATGCGCAGCTTTACGTGTTATGGTTTTGACACGCTTCCTAGCCTCTTTGCGTTGGTTTGTGCATGAATTTGTCGATGGTAGAGAAGGGTGGTGAGGATCAGGAAGGCAAGGAAAATCTGTTTCATAATCTAAAACACTAAATTTGTTTTGAGTTGTGACTGGATGCGGTGCCTGGGTCTTTTGTACAGTCACGGGTGTACGGTTCGTATTATTCGCTGTGTTGCCGACTTGTACCCAACCGTCTGTGTAGAGAACGACCTCTTCAACCTTCGGATATGTTGATCTAAATTATTGTTTACGTGTGTGAAGGCTTTCAGAAGGTCGGCTTTGAGAGTGTAGAGAGTAAAGAGAGTAGATCGAGCAGTAACCACGTCACGAATGCGTTTTAATGTACGTGATAAAAATTGAAATAAATACAAGAAAACCCAGATAAGAGCAACAAGAACCTAGTATATGTTAAAAGTGTAAAATTTGTTGTGTTTTCAGTAAATTAAAAAGTAAGATTCAATATAAAAACGAGAAGGTATGCTACTCACGAAATCTATTGAAGCTAGTACTTACGAAATTTGGCAATGTGGCTACGTAGAATTTCGTCCACTTAAGCTGCAACTGTTTAATCCAATCAGTAGATTATACTTTACCGCAATTAGATAATAGATATTATATGAAAGTTTGTCTTCGATATATAGAATAAGATTTGAAACATAAATTCAAACTATTTGATACACCGTCCTCGTAACGTTCAAAACAACGGAATCGTCACTTGTCACAGAAAATACAATAAATCTTTCAGAAAATTAATTCGCACAGTGATTTAATATTGGAAAATAAACAGCTGTGAATATGTGTTGACACTTATCAGCACCTCGTAAATCTAAAAGTCGTTGAGGTTTGAATGTCCGTTTAAAATTCGTAATGTTTGTTTGTCTTGGTTATAACAAAATAATAGGTTGGAATTATATTTTCAGCTAACCTGCAACAAGTAATGAACACACTTAAAACACAGTAGGCACAGACAAATCGCTAAAAATGGTAGTTAATCACAAAATAGCAAGAGCACAACCAGATGCGTCCGTCTCGTAAGATGGCGTCAACCAGGAGCCGATCAGGATCGATATGATTTGATGAGTCATATTGCACGCTCTGCAAGACCGCAAGGAAATATGTCCCAAATGAGGCACCAGGTATATATCGCATGGCAAGCCACTCCGCAAGACTACGTTCGACACCTCTACAAGCGTCTGTAAGGAGAGATGCAGCCTGTATTGTTGCATGGGGTGTACAGGGGACTAGCTCTCACATTTTGCAGACGCTGTCGACTACTCATGTGCGTATTTCTCTGTAGATGTGCTCGTTTGTTGTATACGTCCTCGAGAATCTGTCAATAAAGTGTCCCTGTGCTGACTCCACGAATTCACGGTTTTCTTTTAACTTACACGCCCATACGAAGGTACTTCCTAAGAAGAGAAAGTTATGTTATCTTGCTCATCAGAAAACGACGAATTTTCGGCAGAAAAACTCTTATTGCCGGATCCTGGTAACAAAAAGTCGATAAATACTGTCTATAAATGTAGAAAAAATTCCTCAAACGCGTAGTGCAGCCAGAATCCATGTTGTTTGGCTCCTTGGCGACGAAAAAATCGGTTAACGGCAAAACGTCTGTCTGCTCGTCTGTGGTAACGCTTTTTGGATTTTCTCCAAAATTCATATTCCCTAATCGATTCGAACGAACTGGAGGTTTTGGGAGTTTCAAACAGTAATTGATTTTTTAGGACTTTTACATCAAGTGGACAATACGTTTTTATACCTCTGCCCGAGATCGACCCATACGCCGCTTCTGTGGCGTAGTGATACGAGTAACAGTAAGTTAACGCTAAGAATCTGTGTTCGGGTCGCGGAACCGGAAAAAAAATTTTGCTTGTTGAAAACACTTTTTCAGGTTAATGTAGTATCGTAGTATAATATAGCGTAACAGTTAGAAATAATGCGAGAAAGTATATTGTAATGGGACAGTCGCCCACGTATGGCATCGCAAATCATAATATAAATTGTATTTTGAAACGCATATTAAAACGCGTAGTAACGGCGCTTGTCGAAGAGCGCAGGAATGGGGACGTTTTCCCGTTACCTGCGCGCCGCCGATGCAAGCGAGCAGGCTAGCCTTTGTTAACCAGCCCTGTAGAAAGGGGCGCGCCCGTGACGTCAATGGAATTTCTGGCCGCCGCCAACCAGCGCCGTTTTTCGGCGGAATTCTGACGTCGAACAAATTCCCTTGAAGACGCTACTTCATTGCGTCAACTGCCACGTCGATACAGCCGCGATTGGCCACCCCGTGTCGCGTAATTCCGCAGGCCAATAGGCGTGAACATCGCGTGGGCGCAATCATGTGACTCTATGGAGCCACGGAGCTGCGAGGAAGGATAATTCGGCTTTTCTGACTCGAACTGCGGAGGAGAGCGGATGCCTGGCTGAGGGGAACAGCGGGCGAGGGCGTAGGTGTTCTCCCGGAAGACGCGAGTCTTAGTTTTTTTTTGGCTTCGGCCACGCACGTGCGAGTACACGCACAGTAGAACAGCCTCGGGTGCGCAAGTTGGGCTCTGGCGGCCCGAGCTTCGGTAATTACGATCAGCGATAGGAAATAGGGACCGCCGATATTTACGCGCCGTCGACCGCCAGAGGCCAGGGCGCGACGAGGCGGCCACTCCACGCATAGCGAGCGGCCCCGCCTGTTACGATCAGCTCCGGAGGTAGGCGAACCCGAGGGCAAGAGCCGCCGTTCCTGGCGCAGAGGCGTGCCTGGTCATTTTCTATGCCGCGGGCGCCGACCACGCCGCCACCGCCGCAGCCATCGGCCCCGAGCGCCGCCCTTCACGCGCTCGGCTACTGAGTGGTCATCGGCTGATCCAGGCTATTCATCACCGCTGGCTCGGGCAAGCGCCCGGGTCGTCGCCACGGCTGCGCTAGCCTACCTGGGAACCGGAACTCCGTGCCCTGCGCGGGCAGCTGCTGGGGGGGCCCCAACCGTAATGTAGTTATAAGTTAGTCTGTAAGTCCGTTTTTTATGTATCCGGCTTCACCGTGATTTTGCCTAAATATCTCTTGTGAATTAAATTTAAGTTAAATGAGAAAAATCTTTCATTTCAAGTTGCATACCAATGCCCACGCCACGCATGTTCCCGCTAGAAATTTCAGTGTTTTCAGTGGGGGTAGCCGGGCACAGCTTTAACCTGCAGCTGGCGTCGGGAAAAGGTAAGTCGAGGTCAACCCTGGGAGCATCTCCAGTTGGGGCTGTTTCGAAAAGTGGGGTTGTTACAATATGCTTTTGTAGCATCACTAGTTTCATTGTTCAGTCGTCGATATCATTTACAGTTCAACGAAGGTGAGATCTAGAATATTAGGATGCAACTGATTGGCTGAGTTTTGAATACCCGGAGAATTTTCGTTTTAAATTTTTCGACCAACTTGAATTTTTGTATTGAAGTTTTGAACCGAACTGTGGGTATCAGCGACTATATCTGCGTTCGAGGCTCTCCGTGAAACTTGTCATTATCCATGTAGAAGAGGTGGGAGAATCTACATTTGGTCTTCGATTTTGATACCTGAGTCGGGTCTTCTACAGAATATTTTTAAGAAGTATCAATACTGCCTCGATTACCAATGGAGAGAGCTATTCTCAGTGGAATATCCTAGGACATATCCTTAAATTTTAGATTATCCCTTAACGACAATTCGGGTGTGCCAGAGGCGCATACTTCCTTGGCGAAACTTCACGATATTGTGTCTTACGCCTAGATGTTCTAAGATCTTCACTCCCCGGGCGGTGCGGTAGAGAGTCGTATGCCTTTCTGTAGTCGATCGTGGAGACGTGCAAGTTTTGAGCAGTCTTCATGCGTTCTGTAGAATAAACTTTTCAATCAACAATGCATCTGAATACATATTTGCTCCATATGGATGTGGTCTCCCTTTTGTTATTTTGGAAGCAGACCACAAACCTGAAGAGAATATTGCTCTTCATTTGTTATTACGGATGTGAAGAGATTGGTTGTTAATAATGGGTTATGGGTCAACAGTTACAGAATTGTTCCCCCTGTTTCACCCGTTTTTGATGACGAGTGTCGGCCGTCTCTATTCTGTCGTGACGTCCGCTTCAAGTGGAACATTCATCTGCTAAGCAAGTCTGGGATGAATGCTTGTAAGTTTTTTGAGGCGAAAAACGTGGACATAGCTGGGCCCGATGCAGATCGTTTTTCATCTTGACTCTGTTCTTAGATATCTCCTATCCTATTCTGAAAACTTCGTCCATATATGATACGCTCGGTGTCGCAAAGGAAAGGATAGGTAAAGGAAGGGAAAGGAAAGATCGCGCGCGGTCCCTGGCCCGTTTGTGAGGTTACTACCCCGGCATTCGCCTGATATTAATCGGAGAAACCCTGGAAAACTACCGATCAAAGCAGCCGGTCATTAGAATTCTCCTTCAGACACCGACTGAATTCGATCAAACTAGTGTCGAAAATCCTGCCACCGTCGGAACTTACTTCCTCTCAGAGGCACTGCTGTGACAAAGCCCTGATCCACCTCTCCCGTTTGTTGCTGCGTTCTCTTGCTGTAATGCAGTGTGCGTATCCAGAAATAGTATTCCTCTGGCGAAGGCTAGACATCTACGTCTAGATCGTTGATGTGCGGCTCAGACACTTTCATATTGAGATAAATTGTTACATAAATATAAAAATATGCATGTCTATATTACAACGGTAAATACAAAAGTAAGAAAAATAAGTAAATAGAACCAGCAATAAAAGAATGGTCAGGTATTGCTATTTGTGCCTTCCGTTAGTTATTGCGACTCGATTAGTGTTTGCCAACTTAACAATAAACGACGTCAGAGCCTCCTTCCTCTCCGTGAGAAGGCTCTCGGGGAAGCAGTGTGAGCAAAGGGAGGAGGGAGGGAACGACAGACGGCGGTCGCCGGAGGCGAAAACCTTGGCTGTGAGCCATTGCCGGCTACTTCAGGTCACATGAGTGGGATACCATCTACATCAGTTAATTTTCTTGCGGTTTGAGAAGAAAGGTTGCCTTTTGTAGATACTGGAACAATGACGAAGTGTAGTGTGTTGGAAAGAACTGCAGTATGTTTAAAGGTCCAACCTACAGATGCATTACGAAGCTTTGCGAGATAAAAAAATTCTGAGAATTGACAGATATCCCGCAATCATGGGGTCAGTAAGAGACTTTGCAGATTGAAGATTAGGGAAAAGTTGCTGAAAATCACGGGGATTTACAACATTCTTAAACAAAACTGTGCATGGGTGCCCAATTCTGTCACGTGACCCCTTCCGGGTACCTATTTGTTATCTAGTTGTTAACATTAATTATTGTTTCGGAACGAATTAAATTCGTTGTATAATATACCATTGTATAAAATAGTATTGCTCTAAAATGTTCAAACGGTCTTTTCCAAAAATGTTCTCTAATAGAAGAAAGGAAGTGGAATTACCGTACCGTATGATAATACTGTGTAGATTTACCGTATGATAATGAGTCGGATATTGCTTTGAGTTGTGTAATAATCTATTTTCTATTATATAATTCTTCATATTTTTTATTGAATCATAAACATTCTAAATAATAATTACCAGTTAAAAAACGTAATTATCAACTTTCTAAACGAACTTTTCCCCCACTTCTGTAGCATCATTGGAACACTGTGCGCCCGTCGGGTATCTCCTTTGCTCCGCTGCTCGGTTGGAAGCAGGAAACCGGATTTCTGTGACGTCACAGAGCATTGAGTTGACAAGGACTGTGTTAGACTCTGTAGCATTACTTACCGTAAGTAATTTATCCGTATATACACCACATTCCATTATTTTATAAGCAAATTATCAAGTATGAAGACGCTGTGGTGTAGTTATTTCTTATTAGAGCTATCACTTTTTTCAAATAACGGCGAACTGCCTTCCAGGTATCTCGAATATCGTTTATTCGATTTAATTTCAGGTATGTTAGTAAAACGTTAACAATTGTATGTGACGTATGAGGTAGAAATATAATCTGCCCACGTTTTCTTAAGATTCAGAATTCTTAACCACCCTTTTATTACACATAGTAGAATGGTAAATACAACTCACAGAGCGAGGTAAGCAACATTTGAAAACTAGATAGGTTTGCTCCAGAGTAAAATAAAACTTATGTGCATCGGTAAACGAACTACAGATTTCATATTATAGTATTAGGAACGAAAGAGAAACATATTACGACCATTAGCAAAAGAAGAGCCCATCAAAACGTATGCATAGTGAAACTGCATGTAGTATGTTCGGAAGCAAAACAAAAAACTAGCTCATAAATTACTCAATGAATAAGGGAAACTGGGGAAAATAAACTCATCGCCATATATTCTATGATATCATTGTTATGATATCATTGTTAGAATGAAGATTATTTTTCTTTTTGATGTTCAGCAAGGTTTATAATTGAATAGAAACAGCTAATCAGCAGAACAGACTACTTGGCACTTAAACTTTTCTATCAAGTGTAATTGTTTAATGGCGTTTGGCAGTGAGTTGTATAGTAACACACATATATTATACTATAGGTATTTCTTGTAGTGAGCTGTTAATACTGATGCATGATGAACATTATTCCTATGACATATGTTGTGATTGTAAATACTTTTTTGTATCAAAATTCCGCACTCTTCAGTCACGTTTGACCCAAACTACAGTTTCGTAAATAAATAGGCAAGATAATGGTAAGATTCCACACACAGTGAAGAGAGGTTTGCATGTTTCATATGGCATTTGCGTCTTACTCGTAAGTTTGTAATTTTTCTCTAATCTTAAAGTCCTGGTAGAATAGGGCGTATTTCTCCAGAACATTATATATCTCAGGCGGGAATTTTCATTCGCAATATAAACGCCATGATCTGCATTAATGCTGACTGAACTTAAAATAATTCAGAATGCATGTCATAAAGAAACTATATGTAGTGTTCAATTCATTTACATCATATTCGATTTGAGGTTTGTTTGAATTGAGAGACTCAGAAAACCTTGACATCATCTAATTTTGTTGCAGTGGTATCTTATGTCCACTGAACAGGTGGTAACGTCCTTTCTTGACGATTATTACTCACTCGGAACAGGAAGAGAAAATGCAAGAGTCGTTCCGCCCCTGTACCTGCCTTGCCCCAGTTTCCTGTTAGCTCTTTGGATTGATGCGTTTGCGAAATCTCCCCCTTTCCGGGGTCACTGCCTCAGCAAGCACAGCTTAATCCATGACATCACATAAAAATTTTGAACTCAGTTGATTGGGGACTGTGTCACTCAGTTTCCACTCACGAACATGCCTCAGCTGGGAGGTAGAACAGAGAGCTACACCAGCGTTCACCTAGACGGAAGAGAAGAACTATGGAAACCGCCTTTAAGAGCAGACTATTCCGGAAGGCACAACAAACTCTCAGATTTTGGACACATCAAGCAAATTATTGGTACATGCCGGGATCGAACACGCGGTACCTCAATTGTGAGGCGTCTTAACGTTCGCCACCACTAAGTGACAAGTCAGTGACAATCTTCTATCTACTTCCATCTACTGAGAAAGTCCTGTCTTTTAATAGATTAGCTAGCTTTGTATATAATTAGACTTAGTATCTTATATACACAGCGCAGAATGTTAATTTATTTTCGTTTTCATTCATTCATTATTTTCTATTTTGTTAATTATATTAGATACCCACTAGCGTCCCCTCGTCCAACTCGGAGTGGAAAACATATCCTAATTTTCATTTATAGAATTATTAACCCCCTGATGTAGATACTCACAAAAGCGATGTTAGGGTGGGGGGCGGAGGATAGGCACAGTGCTGAAGTGTCTCCTACCTTCATCCTCCCCGGCTGCCTCTTGCAAGCCACTTCTATTGGAGATTTTCACAATAAACAATAAAATGTACTACGAGAATACAATCAATCATTAAAATGATGTCCACTGATAGATATGACAAATCACGATTCGCTCAGCGACTCGAAAGTCTGAAGATTCCAAAATATTCGAAGCGCTGTTGCTTTTTATAATTCGAATTGACTTTGAAGGGAAAACCTTGAAGCATGCGATTTGCCTCATTTAATCTGAAGTTTATTGACAGTAGCAGAACTTATTGATTGTCGCTGACAAAGGCAATATCGTCGTAAATTTTCAAATGGAGTTTCTCTGATAGTAGAAGTGCTTATTGAATATCACATACAATAGCAATGTTATTAATAATTTAAATTTGCGATATTACTTAAGTCAATTCTGAAACGCGAAATTCTGGTGTGTTAAATTAAATATCCGCACTGAAAAAATACGTTTTAAAGACTTTCATCCCACCTAAGACTAGAGAGATTTCTCACCTAAGAAAGAGATTTTCGACACTAGCTTTCCAGCTAAGTCGAATTTAGTCGCTGTCTGGAGGAGAATTCTAGGGGCCGGCTGCTCTGATCGGTAGTTTTCCGTGGTTTCTCCGATCAACACCAGGCGAATGCCGGAGCAGTACCCCACCAAACGGGCCACGGACCGCGCGCGATCTGTCCTTCCTCTTCCTTGTCCTATCCTCTCCCCTTACACACTCACTTACACTAACATGCACTACACTACCGCATATTCCGGGTGACCGGTCGGGAGTTTAGAGCTTGTCCCGGCTGAGGCGGTGCCCCGCTGGTGGGAGAGTCCTGGTTAGGGGGAAACCCCACTAGCCGACGGTAGGTCGGTGCCGGATCTCGCCATCAAGCGAGGGGAAAATCAACGCCATCTCCCGAGAAAAAAGCATGCACTACACTAACGGGACTAATGATCAAAGCAGTTGTCGCGCCCGGAACCACGAGAAAATCAATCAATCAATCAATCAATGGACCAAAGAGAATTAAACAATTAGGATCTACGAAGCTTGAATAATGGAACCACGATGAACTTTATCGAGAAAGACAGTAAGGCTATGCACTTCGCATTCCTCTGCCGTTTTTATTTTCATTTGTCCCAGAATCAGATGAGGAGTCGAAACAGAGAAGAGCAAAATCTCGACCTGTTTGGGCGTGCCTTGCTGCCTGCGTGGGCGGTTGCGTGGGTCCCTTGCTGGGAAGGTCGAAGGCAGCAATCGCCAGCGCCGCCCCCGCCCTACGCATGCGCCTGCCCCACCCCACCCCACCCGCTCTGCCAGCCGCCCTGCGGGGGAGGCCCTCGCGCGGGCTTGCGTGTTTATCGCGCACTTGCGGCACCCTGCGGCGGCTACCTTCCCCCCCCCCCCCTTCCCCTTGGCCTCCCCCCCGGCCGCCCACCGCGCCGGGCGCTTTCCAGCGCCGCTCGACTCCCCTCCACGCCCCTCCCTGCCCCCCGCCCGCGCACCTACGCCCCGCGCCGTCGTTGACCTCGCGACACAACCTTGGCTTTCCGAGAGGTCGCGAGCGGTAAACGCACGTCGCCCTTTGACGAGCGATTGGAGAGGTAGTTAGCTCCCGGAGCGGGCAATGGCGTGTGACCTAGGCGGGAGAAGTGACTGACTTGCGCTCGCAGGATCATTTCGAAAACCATTGTCAGGAAAAAAGATTTCTTTCCAGTAGTCGGAGGATGAACTATTCAAACGAATTGGGACAAGATACGGCTCTTCAGCTCTTCTCTTTTCTCATATTTATTGCTGCCATTTCCTCTGAGACGTATGATAAGGCTTCGGTGCCCGAGTCGTTAGGAAGAGATTACATTATGGAGAGACATGATTTGGAAAAGCACTGTGATACACATAAAATAAACATTAAAAAGCTGTTCGCATTCAGTATTAATATTTATTTTACAATTCACTTTGTCACAAAGTGCACTAAACGCAAGTTGTAATAATAATAATAATAATAATAATAATAATAATAATAATAATTCCTAATCTAGAAGATGGTGAACTTTACAAGTATCTGGGAATAATGCAAGCTGTGGGAAACAAAGATTCTTTTGTTACAAATTACTTTAAAAAATCGTCTACATCAACTGATGAAAAGTCATCTCACAGGGAAAACCTTGTAAAAGCCATAAATATCAATGCAATCTCTGTTCTTACGTACAGCTTCGGTATTATTAAATGGTTCTCAACTGAACTCCAAAATCTTCAAAGACTAATTCGTACCACAATGACAAAATATAAAAAGCATCACCGAAAATCTTGTGTAGAGAGGTCTATGCTGCCGAGAAGTCTGGGAAGGAGAGGCACAATTGATATCCAGGAACTCCACTCAAAACAAATCACTTCACTCAGATACTTACTCAAACAAAACAAAATTGTCATTGATACACAAAGCAATTGTGTTAGGGCCGGTTCAAGAAACTACCTTTGAAACAGAAAAACAAAAGCAAGACCAGTGGTCAGAAAAACAAATTCATGGTAAAATCGTTCCAGGCCATCCAGGCAGAGACCTTCACTATCCAGGCACAGACTTCTCAGCCTCTGTAAAATGGCTAGCAGATGAAGATTTATATTGTGAAACTGAGAGTTTCATGCTAGCCATTCAAAATTAAGTTACTCCCACCCGAAACTACAGAAAACATGTTCAAAAAGATCCCCAGGTCCAGTCTGATAACTGCCGCAGATGTAACGTCTGGACGGGAAATATAGATTACATCATTTCAGGATGTGCAACCCTCGCATAGATAGATAACACAATGCGCCATAACCAGACCGCTTCCATTATACACCAACAAATGTTAACCAACCATAAATTTAGTGATCATCATGCCCCTTATTGCATATACAAACGTGAATCTGTGTTGGAAAATGAAAAGGTCAAAATTTATTTCTATCGCACGATTTTGACGCACAAGACTCTAGAACATAACAGGTCAGATATTGTGATAACTCTCATGGTGAGAAAAACTACTTTTCTCGTTGATGATGTAGTCCCTTCCTACAGGAACATGCAAAAAACATTCTCGGAAAAATAAGATAGTACAGCGATCTGATATATCAAATCAAATATCAATGGAAACAGGACCAAGTATCTATTTTCTCAATAATTATCTGCAGTAATGGCCTTATGGAAAAACACGTCGAAGAAAACCTTTAAAAACTTGATATCCCTCCAAGGCTTTTAAAATTAATGCAGAAGTCTGTCATCTTAAATACTTGCCGCATTGTCTGGAACTTTTTAAATTACGATTCTTAAATAAATAGCAAATAATACACTTGGCGAAAAGCCCGATATTATTTGAGAACCAAGTCTTCCTGTGAACCAGCAATGTGTAAACATAAATAATAATAATAATAATAATAATAATAATAATAATAATAATAATAATAAAAAAAAATTAAAAAAAAATTCCGAAAAAGGAAAAAACTTAAAGGAAAAAATTTTTTAGTACAATTCAATGCTCTCTAATTCCGATAAGAAGGCAATAACATCACATAAGACGATTAACATTCAAAGAGGCAAAAGAATTGTATTTCCTGTTGTACATCTTACGCGCCTACTACTTACCTTTCAGCGCCTACCAACGTCCCTCTCTCCGGCTACGAGTAAGAATTTCAGTACCAAGTGCAGCCACCGTAGTACCTGCCAGTCTCCCTATCGACGGTGGCTCTGTGCCTCCTAAGCGCCATTATACATATAGTTAAACTATCGTAGCTCTTGAGCCCATACCAGCTGAGGTGCTTCAGAACATTATTGAGGTGGCTGAAAGTGCCACTGCAGCGCCTCTGGCAAATATTTTCGGCACTAGCTTGATACCCAGCCACTCTCAGAAGGAGAATTCTAGCGGCCGACTGTTCTGATCGGTAGTTAACCTCGGAATCCCCGATCAACTCCTGGCGAATGTCGGAGCAGCGCCTTAGCAACCGAGCCAAGGACCGCGCGCGATGTTTTCATCATCGTCTTTGTCCTAAACTCCTCCCTTACACTTACACTTACATGCACTACACTACCACTCATGTCGGGAGTTTGAGTGTGTCCCCACTGGGACGGTGTCCCGCGGGTGGAGATACCTGGATGGCTAAAACCCAGCAACTGACCTGTGAGTGCGCACCGGATCTCACTAGCCAATCGGCATAGATGACTCAGGGCATCAATTGATGTCACGGTAGTGCCTATGACCGGAAGGTCCTAGGGTTTGAGGTCCGACCGTGGCAGGATTTACAATACTAGCTAGATAGCTACTTCGAATTCAGCCTGGAGGAGAATTCTGGCAGCCGGTTGCTCTGATCGGTAGTTTTCCGTGGTTTCTCCAATCAAAACCAGGTGAATGCCTGAGCAGTACCCTAAGAAACCGCGCGCGATCATTTCGTCTTCTTCCTTATCCTTGCCCACCTTTTATTCACGCTTACACGCACTACACTACCATAAATACCGGGAGATCAGTGGGAATCTTACAGCTACTCCTGGCTGGGGCGATTTCTCGCTGGTAGGAGATACCTGGTGTAGAATAATCCTACATGCCGGCGGGTAGGTCGGCGACGGATCTCGCCATCTAGTGAGGGAAGATCACAGACACCTTCCACGATAAACGCACCCACTACACATACGGGACTAATGACCATAGGATTTGACGCGCCAGAAAACACAAAATAATCAATAGTGTGTCCATCCCACTTAGTCCTGTTCAGAGGAAGGAGGATAGGCTACGCCATAATAGCGCTTAGAGACATTTCTGTAGTCTGCCACCAGGCAATATAAATGCAATAGAATAAGATGTATATCAGATTTATTTTGGTCCAAAACAGTAAAATATGTTTAACACTGCGGCCCTTGATCTTGTACTTAGCGCGCCTGGTGTAATCCCCGCTTACAGAATTTTCCGACGAAGAGGAAGGAACAAAGGATATGATGTGGAGTTTACAGATGATATATGAATACTAGGAATGCACACCATGTTTCAATACACTATGTCCATGCCCTATGTGAGATTCGCAAAAACAGATCGAATTCCATGCGTACTTAAGCACAAATGCGCCCCCCAGACACACCCTGGAAACGAAGGAAGGGGGTTGAAAAATGGTGTTTCGGGGAGCCCCGCCATGCCACAAGACACTAGCAACCATCCATGCCCGAGGCGGGATTTAAAGTCGTGACCCTTCGAACAGGGAAAATGTAGTACACTCTTTGACTGAAATGTTTTTTGGGCCTTATAAGTAAGGTACCTGTGCCAACCAGTTCGCGACTACCCAGGTCAGTCACATAAAGGAAGAATAATGTAAAATAAAGTGACGTTCAATTGCATTACCATTTGCCTCTTCGGTTCGTGACGTTGATATAAACTGTCATGGAACATGATTTATTTCTCGTAATATTTGTCAAAGCAAATTTCCTCCCAAATTTTGATCTCTTGAGACCGTTCTCGAATATGAAATTGCGGTTCGGAACATATTTTGTACTAACTCTCTCGTTTAGTAATCCAAATTTAGACGTTCTGCATTCAAATTCACGTATGATAAATATTAAATAGTATGATAATAAAGAAACTAATGGTGCTAAAACACATATTTCCTCTCATTCGTTGTAACAGCTAAGAAATATTATAATACTACATGAACCTGACAAGCTAACAAACTGTTTCCAAAAATAAAGAACTTTTCTCCACGCGGTGATTCGAATAAAGGCCCCTAGAGTTAACATGCCATGCACTTTACCTTGACAACACCAGCCGCACGGCTTAGGTGAACCTTCCTGACACTTAATTAAAGTTGATCTTCTGCACTTGAAATAATGCTAATGGAAATCTCTGAATTTTGAATATTGCAAGAACTCGTGATAAAGAACAGATTTCAATAAAGAATGGTCATAAATATAGATTTCGCAATGTTCATTTTCTTCTTGCAATATTAGAAAATGTAGTGAACTTCCCGAAAATGAGATCTGCGCCATTTTTAAACGTCATTTGCTCTATCCGAGACAAAAACTTTTTTAAAAAATTGTAGCGGCTTTTGAGAGTTTGTAAATTGCGTTAACTTCAATTAAATCTACACCCCAAACATTCGTTTTTAAAAAATATTGTGCATATTAAATTTGTAAAGAACCGATTTTATTTGAAAAAAATCTTTCATTAATTTTGTTAATTTGCAATGTTAATTTTTTGCGACTTTCAAATATACAGAGTTCGCCGAAAACGGTACGTACGACATTTTAAGCGTCTAATGCTCTCAAAAAAAAAAAAAAAATTCAATCGTTTTTGCAAAAATACTTGTTTACAATTTGCCTATTCTTCTCAAAAATATTAGACAAATTCTACTTATATTTTCGAAAAATTGAATAGGAATTCTCCAGGTCTGCCTTTCAAGAAGATATTTCATTTTAAAAAATCCGGTCTTTAATATTGTAGTTGTAGCCAGACGCTGAAAGAATTTTGAACTTTAGCGATTTTCGGAAATTCAAAAGTTTCACGAAAATGAGACTTTCATCATTTCTAAGCGTCTTTCACGCTAAAAATTAATAAAAAAATAGAGCCATTTTTTAGGTTTCCCGACAAGTGTAGTAACATAGTGCATGTAAGTGTGTGTGTAAGTATCAGTTTAGGATAGGACAAGGAAGAGGAAGGCAAGATCTCGCGCGCTCTTTAGCCCGTTTGTTAGAGTACTGCACCAGCATTCACCTGGTATTGATCGGCGAAACCACGGGAAACTACCTATCGGAGCAGTCGGTCGCTAAAATTCTCCTCCAGACAGCGGTTGAATTCGACCCAGCTGTCTAGCTAGTGTCGAAACTCTGTCACCGTCAGGTTTCGAACCCTGGACCTCCCAGGCACAGGCACCGCAGTCAATTGAACTCGGTAATTAAGGTAAGAATGCTAAACTGACTACTTCTTTCAAATTTTCCGGAAAAAATACTCATGAAATAAATGGTGATTATTCAAACAGTGGAATATGACTCTTGTTATCTTAACAATAATTATTTTGTGATATAATGAAAATACCTTTAGTTTACTAAGTATTGACACTAATGCGAGTAGGACCTACCGTAATTCTATAGTTTTCCCATTTTTTAATCAATCCCGATCACGATATCAATGTGGATATACGTTCTTCTTAAACTGAGTCACTACGTGAAATCAGTCGGTCTTATCTACAATCTCTCGCGAATATCTTTCTCGGTCAAAGCCCAAACTTGACAATAGAGAGTCGGGTGCGGTAGTTACCTGTCGCCCAAACAAATTGCAAAGCCTCAATGGTGGGCACTGGGGCACTTTCGTTGGTCACTGAAAGCTTCACCGCGCGTGGGGAGGGACCGTTCCTGAGAGCGAGGGAGCGTTATTACCGTAGCTTTCTTGTCGTTGGCCGTTTGCTGGGGGAGCCCGCTAAGACGGCCGTGCAGACACGCAATGCTTCGGTCGGGGCGACCAGCTCGTGTGGGCGCTCGGCACCGCCCCCGCCCCGCCCCGTCCCGGCCCCTCCGCGTCGCGTCCCAATTGCGTGCGGAACCCTCTCCGCCCCCGCTTTTGCGCCGTTGATTTCGCCATGAAATCTTCCGGGGCGGCGCTGTGTCGCCACGACTTCGTAAGGTCGCCCCATTTCGCTTTTTGTCTCGAATCCCGACGCCTCGGGCCGGGCAAGCGAAGAAAATCACGGCGGCGACCGTCGATCTGGGCGTGTTTCCGCCGAAGGTCAGATGGGAGATATACGAGGGTGCTGATGAAACAAGAAACTCCTCTTGTTTCCTCGCGCTCGATTTTGCGGCGCTTCGCGTGGCGCGTGTGGGTTCGTGCGAGGATCAGATGCAGCGTGTCAGCCGAAGAAATGAGGGAATTTCTCTTACCCGCCGTGTGTGAGCCTTTGATGACACGCTTCCGCGAAATCAGTCCTGGAGAGACACGTGACCTACTCACATCGCGTGTCTCCATTAGACGCATGATGCTGTTGCAATGCTTCACTTCGTGATTCACATTGTATTCAGGAAACAGTAGTAGAAAAGGTGCTATACGCTAATGAAAAACGTGAATTTGTATTGCCGATTCTTATGTAAAGGTCAATTACTCTGGTATTGTATTGATTTCATATATTTCGGCAAGACAATATTTTAGCCAGTCAGTTGAGTACAATAATTAAATAATCACATATTAAACAGACTTAAAACTTGATGTTTGAAAAATTGTTAATTAAAACATCATATTACCACTTGATTAGGTTATAACATATTTATGAAGCTATCTTAATGGCAATCTAACACAGATTTATATTTTGTTTCATGTTTCATGATTTCAAGATTTAAATGTGTTATTTATTTTTGCCAAATATGTGAAATATTTATATTTTTATGCGTGTGAATGCCTCAGTTTCAATTCTTTTAGTAACATGTATAACTTGATTAACTTGTTATTGTTTTCTTCTTCTGCAATTGTATAATGAAGAAAGGGGACCGCTGTTGCGATAATTGCAAATGCCAGAGTGATGGTGAAAACGGCTCACGTGGCCAGCGTAAAGCAAGTGGACGAGGCGAATGCCGTACAACCCTGACGGAGATACTGTTTAACTACACAAGGCAAATATCAGTTATTTGAATGTTGCACTTAGACGAACATGCAGCGATTGTTTTACTAACATTCGAGTGAGTGTCTGAATGCACAGCTGAGGAAATTCTTGTGATGGCCCAAGGGAATATAAAGTTTAAACTGAAAAGGAAAAATCGATTGTGATAAAGATATGTCTGCTTGTCAAAGACTAAACAGATCTGTCAAAAGCAGTGTTGTGACGAACAGATAGTAAAGAGAAGATTCTAAAGAACGGGCAAGATCCGGGGTCGTGGGAAGTCCGTTCGTGAGCCATCCGTACGTTCGTAGGCAGTTTTGCTGCCGAGACGGTGAGCAGGGAAAATGAGAAAATGTGGAATGGCGTTTTGGCCTTATGTGGCTACTCACTAAGCACGCCGTGCTACGGGCGACTTCTGGCATGCGCTCTGACTGACATATGTTGTGGGCGGTTGAAAGTGACGTGCAGGCTGCGTAAATGGGAAAGACTTGCCTTTTTGCGGCGAGGACCAAACAGGGACGTTTACTGCGGTACTGCAGAGCTTGATTCAGAAGAGTTGGATTTTGTTGATAGACTAGGAATTGGGATGGCGTTACATCAGTCTAGACGAGCGTAAGTAAGGAGGCGACGTAAAACGGGTTTGTAATTAAGGAGAGCAGAATGTACTTTAATGGTGAAATGACTGTTAATGACGGGTTGATAAACAACAATACTTCTATTTCCTTGCGGTAATGTGGTCTTTCCATGTCAATTTGGTATAGATCATGGATAGGTGAGCTTGTAGAATACCATGGTATGGTTGACGAGTTGAATCATGGTTGAAGTGGGAAGGCAAGGAAACTGGTGAAAACTTTGGGTGGCAACTTTCTTACATTAATTTTTAGTTTTCACTTTCTGCACCATTCTTCAATGGTCGTGAGGTGTCCCTGGATTATGTTTCTTGCAGTGGTGAGATATTAATCAGACGTCAAGATGACAGTATCGTCTTCAAAAAGGGCAATGTGTGTAATAGGATGAGTTGGAATACCTGAGGTGTAGGCGTTAACTATTTACGCTCCTACAGCTCATACTTTTTCCCGTTATTTCTGATTTGCAATTTTTGAAAATTTGGTGAATGCAATAAAAATGAGACCTGCACTTCTTTAAGCGTCATTTGATCTACTCGTCGAAAAAATAAAGAAAAAATGGGAAACGTTTTTGATATTTGTTTTATAAATTGCATTATCTTCCAGCAAAAATTACACAAAAAATGTTCTTTTTCTTCAAAAAATTGTACATGTCTTTTTTTAAAAAGCTGATGTTTTAGAAAAAACATTATTTACAACAACAATATCTACCTCCAATATTGTATGTTTGCAATATCAATTTTTTGCAATTTTCGAAAATATAGAGTTCCCCAAACATTAGGCCAGCACCAATCTTTTGTCATTTTGTGATGCATACGACGGGGAAATCCAAAGAAAAAATTTTAAGTCTCTTGGAGAAAATTATGTTTTAAAATCGCCTATATTTCGTGCAAACTTATGCGAAAACTACTCATATTTTCGAAAAATTGTACATGAAATTATTCTAAGATCTGTCTTCGAAGAACATATTCCATTGAAGAAAAAATCTTTATCTTTAATATTGTAGCTGTAGGAAGACGCCGAAAAACATTCTAAACTTTTGCAATTTTTGAAAATTTAGAGATTACAACGAAAATGTGGTCTGCCCCATTTCTAAGCGTTTTACGCTATTCGAGTACGAAGTTTAATCAAACATTTCAAACCATTTTTGAGATTTTGAAATTGTTGAGGCTTCTTGGAAAGTACCTCCCGAAATTTAAAAATTCATTTTAAATGCGCAGGGCCTTGAAGTTGTTCAGATCGATCGGGCAATATCAATTTTCTAGGAAATCGTCCGAACGATTTAGGCGCTAGCGTTGGCCACAGACAGACGAACCGATAGATGGACAGACAGAATTTTGCCATCAACCAAATTTTCGGAACCAATAATCCACAAAATGGATTTTGATCACACATTGTATTAGAGGAAGTAAGGTACCCTACTTACCAACAAGATTTATACCCTTTTTTCTACCAGGACTTGGCAAAGAGTTTTTCTGTCGATAAACGCCGAAAATCGCCGATTTCCAGCGCTCTATTACAATACTATCTCATCTTATCTTATGAAGTAAGGCGAGAAAATACAGAGAACTGTTAAGAAAGGAGAACATACTTTATTTTTTCAGTACAAATTCCTGGGAATGGACCCAGAAATTGACCTTCATCGAACCATAAATCAATTTACGGTGTTTAAGTATACTTCAGTTTTTCAACCAAAATGTACTCAGTCAATAAAAATTAGTATTTTAGTCTTCCCAGAAAAGTCCAAATGTTATAGCTGTGAAGCAAGAGATTATTTCTTCAATACGATTGTAGAGAACACGTAAAGTCCGTAAAATGATTCTTCTAAATGTTTAATAAACTTCCTCAAAATTAATGTTTAGTACATTACTAGATACTGCGTTAGGAAAACGCCCCATGGAAGGAAAAGGAAAATAATAGTGATAGAGAAGGAAGAGTTATCAAAGAATGAACGAGCATGGGAAAGAGGAGAGCATAAAAATAGGAAGAAGTCAGATTTGCTCGTTCTATCTGGCCTGAACGGGAAGAACAAGAGGACGAAGTTCTTTTTGAACAGATGTTATGAGGGAGAAAGTACCCGGTCTCCCTGGAGTGGAGGCTTGGAGCATCGTTCAAGCACGTGTTCCCGAAGGCTGCGGGTTCGTGTTCCCCGGAAGATATAGACGTTTTCACTGTGTGGTTGGGTTGACTCATATCATCCACTAATTTCATCTATGATCGAAATTCACCCCCTTATGATTACTCTAAATTGGAAAGCCATGACAAGTTTCCATCGCGAAGCCTGACCAGGAACGAGGCGCAGTGCGGGAGTGCATATTGTTTTTTGGCGCATCAACTACTTCGACCATTACCTCCGTAAGTTCAGTGCATGTTATAACCCGGGATGTGGCGGTGTTCGCTGTTGGATTGCTTGATTGATTTTTTAGTGTTTCCGGGCGCGTCAACTGCTTCGGTATTAGTCCCGTTAGTGTAGTGCATGTTTTCTTTCGGGAGATGGCGGTGATCTTATACACCCACTAACTCACATTTGCCATTATACACCCATTAACTCACATTTTCAATGCTTCCTTGTGCACAGGAATATTTCCAGATACTTTCAAAACAGCAAAAATTAAGCCACTTTTTAAAAAAGGGAACAAAAATGAAATTGAAAATTACCGGCCAATTTCTCTTTTGTCAGTTTTCTAAAAATATTAGAGAGGCTTTCTATCGCGAATGGAAACCTTTCTCAGGAAAAACGAAGCGTTTTCAGACTCACAACACGGTTTCTACCGGCCAATTTCTCTTTTGTCAGTCAAAAATATTAAAATTTCAGGAAATCAAAATCTACAGAAACTGCCATTTTTTCTTTCCTTAAAGATGTTGCTTCATCATTGAACAAAATGAAGAACCCATTGGGATATTTTTAGATCTTTCGAAAGCTTTTGACGTTATTAACCATAACATCTTGCTCTCAAAATTACCTTCTTATGGAATTCGTGGTATTGCCCTAGATTGGATAACCTCGTACCTTAAACATCGATCTCAACGAGTAGAAATACCGTACTGGCACGAAAGGACATTATTTACTTATCTCTCCAATTCTTTGCCAATTGAATATGGGGTCCCACAAGGTTCGATCTTAGGGCCTCTCCTCTTTCTGTTGTACGTAAACGATATGCCCTCATCTATTAAAAATGGAAGAACAGTTCTGTTTGCCGATGACACGAATGTTCTTTGCAAAAAAGAAACAATAAATAGTACTATTTCAGAAGTTTCAAATTGGTTTTGTAATAACAAATTAATAGTTAACGAAAGAAAAACTGTCTCAATGCAATTTTGCGCTTCAAATCGGCAGTCGTATGCTCCATTGAAATGAACAATATGCAATTAGCTGATGTTAAGGTAACAAAATTTCTAGGTCTCTCAATTCAATCAAACCTCAAATGGAATGTACATATAACAGAATTAAACACTAAATTAAGCTCATTATGCTATGCATTCAGAATTCTTTCTAATTGTGTCAGCCTTCATGCAGCTCGTTGCGTGTATTTTGCAAATGTACATTCCCGCCTGAGATATGGCATAATATTCTGGGGAAGCTCATCCTTAAGTTCCCACACATTTAGATTGCAAAAGAAAATTATCCGAATAATGAAAAAATCCCATCCACGTGATCCGTGCAAGCCTCTTTTCATTGAGCTTGGAATTTTACCATTGCCTTGCCTATTTATTTATGAGTCTGTAGTATTTGTCAAAACTGACTTAACGGTGGGAACTTATTTTCATGTAATACTGATATTTATAGTTACAACACTCGACGTAGAAATCATGTTCATCAAGTGTCAGTATCAACAGCTCACTACAAGAAATCCACATACAATACATGTACATTACTTTACAACGCATTGACAGATGAAATTAAACAATTAAAATTGGTACACAAATTTAAGTTAAAAGTAAAATATTTTCTACTGCAAAACTGTTTCTATACAATTAGAGACTATACTCATCGTCAAAAAGAAAAATAATGTTTACTTTAACAAAAACAAGAGTTAGTAAAATAAATTAGTCTACATTTGCATTATATAATTTAAAAAAAAGACTCTATATGCCTGTAACAAATAATGTACTTCCGGGTCAATGACCCCCATCTCGATCGGGTTTTTGTCCAGTTTCCCTGATCCATTGAGCAAATGGTGAGATGGCCCCTTGCTTTGCTTCTGGAAGTAAATGTAGCTTCACTTTGCGCACGTTTTGTTGAACTTTCCTTTTGCTTGTAGTGGTAGTAGAGCTTAGGGTGAGTTTCTATTTACTTAACAATACAGAAAAATCAAATCTGTTTGTTCCTTTACTGTTAAAATATCTTACCCCGCTGGATGGCGAGATCCGGCGCCGACCTACCGTCGGTTAGTGGGGTTTCCCCCTAACCAGGACTCTCCCACCAGCGGGGCACCGCCCCAGCCGGGACAACCTCTAAGCTCCCGACCGGTCTCCCGGAATATGTGGTAGTGTAGTGCTTGTTAGTGTAAGTGTGTGTGTAAGGGGAGAGGATAGGGCAAGGAAGAGGAAGGACAGCTCGCGCGCGGTCCGTGACCCGTTTTGTAGGGTACTGCTCCGGCATTCGCCTGGTGTTGATCGGAGAAACCACGGAAAACTACCGATTAGAGCAGCCGGTCGCTAGAATTCTCCTCCATCGCCGTTGGAGAAGGAGGTCCAGCGCCGACTAGCACGTAGGGTTGCAGGTGTTCTCTTCCATGTTTCTCCCCTAGCCGGGGCACCGCCATAAAACAAGCTTTCAGTTCCTATCTGCTCTCCCCTCATGTTTGGTAGTATAGTGCATGTAAGTGTACGTGTGTGTATGTGTGTGTGTGTGTGTGTGTGTGTGTAAAGAATTAAGAGGGGACAAGTATAAGGTAAAAAGATTGCGGCTCCCGAGGCCCGTGTATTCCTGCTCCGCCAGTTTTCTGGTATCGATTGAAGAAATCACGGAAATCTACCGGTCAGAGCAGCTAGAATTCTTCTCCAGAAAGTGGCGCATGTGAGTGTGGGTGTGAGTAACGGGTTAGGATAGGACAAAGAAGAGGAGGAAATATCACGCGCGGTCCGTGGCCCATTTGTTTGAGTACTGCTTCGTCATTCGCCAGATGTTGATCGGAGAGACCACGGAACACTACTGATCAGCGCAGCCGGCCACTAGAATTCTTCTTCAGACAGCAGCTGAACTCAACCTAGATAGCTAGCTAGTGTCTAAAATCCTGCCAGCGTCGGGACTCGAAACCTAGGATCTCCCTATCAGAGGCACTTCAGTGACATCGATTGATGCCCTGAGCTACCTAAGACGGGGACCCTTTTTCGAGGGTTCCGCTTTTGTCCTCTTGTCTGCCGGGCATTACTCGCCGCCGCCTCGCCCCTTTGGAAGAAAGTCCCTCTTTCTTTCAACGCGATCGCCGACAAATATATTTGTGCAAAAACGCAGTACAAGTTTATGATTATATTTGCGCGGCTTCTTTGAAGAACCATCATCTACAAGCGGCGGCTCGGCTGCGCCTTGCGCGCCCTCGCATCCTGTCTCAGAGGTCTCGGAGGGCAGTTTTCACAATCGTGCCGAAAATGCCCTTTCCCGTTCATGCTCCGGCCATTCAAGCCATCTTACTTTCCGCTCTGCTAGCGCCTCGCGGTCACGATACCATCCCAAAGTGAGAGAGGATGTTTTCCTTAAATGCGTGGACGTTTTCTTTATAACTAAAAGCGCCTCGTGCTCTTCGCCTTATAATATTTTCTCACTGTTCTTACATCGCTCTTCTGGCGCTCTTCAATGCCTACCTAGCATAAGGATATTTCCTGGGAGCGTGGGAAACTGCCAGCATTTACTTAATGCCCAAGTGGGTAAATGCCTCTTCCTCTCAAGCAGTTTCAAACCTATTAGTCTACTCTCTCTCCCAGGAAAGAGTTCAGAATGCCTTATTCTGGTGCACTTGCCGCAGTAAATACGTCTAGGTCTTAGAGACGAAGAATTTGGATTCAGAGCGAGTTACAGCTCCGCTCAGCGGCTGACGTGCCTCCGCACCGAGATCGGCCTCTTCCTGGAGAGGCGGCAGAATGTGTCTGCCATTTAAATGGACGTGCGGTCGGCCTTCCTCGCGGAGTGGCATGAGGGGATACCCACGGCTCATCGAGTTAGGGATGCCCTACTGCAACGCCAGAAAGACCGGTAGTTTTCTCACAGAGAGAACGTTGAGAGTATGAGTTAATGTCGTACTACAATACTCGTACGCATCGAGGCGAGGGTTCCGCAGGGAAGCGTATTTTACCCCTCTCTTAGACTTGTATATCAATGATGGGATCCTGCTAGCAGAAAAGAGAAGGGGAATTCAGCGTTGGGGACTCCTGATGTTCGCGGATTTATTGTAGTCTTACGCGAAATCCGCGAACAGCAAGTAAGCAGTGAGATAATTGAAGGTATGCCTGTCACACTTCCCGTCTGGCTCCGCCAGAAACGCCTGTCCCTAAACCTTGCAAAATGCGTGGCCGTTAACATGACCTGTCAGCGGGCAGACCCCAAGGAAACGATGTTGGCGAGCTCGCATCTCAACTGGTCTCAAAGCGCGAAGTGCGTACCTCGGCGTGTCTGTAAATCGTGGTCTCGTTTGGAACAAACACGCCAGGGACCTTTGCCACAAAATGTTTGCAAGGACCTCCTTCCTACGTCCCCTCCTCCGTTCCCCGGATCTCTCCCTCCCCCAGAAGCATCTTCCCCTCTATGATCGCGAAACCTTCGCGGTCGCGCCGGTCTCGCCCTTGCGCCGGATTTGGGAATCGAGCTGTGCGTACTGCAATGAGGTTGCATTTTCCTCCCCTCCATACAATCGACTTCTTAGAAACAATTCAACCTATGGAGCCCTGGGTGTAAGCCGTCAGCTGCCGGAGGAGACCCACCGGGAGGCACGAATGGCGCTCACGTGGGCGCTGGACGAGTGAGCTCCATGGCTTCTGCGCGAAACCGGCTGCACGGTGAATGATCAAGTTCTCTGATATTTTGTCATCAACAACCCATCAAGATCATATCGCCGTAAGGCCTCATTCACAATGCAAACTTATACGTCACGTAATGCCGTAAACTTAGCAGTAAAATGTACACGTAAAAACAAGCATTCACAATTACGGACGTAAGGTGGAACGTAAGTTTTACCCGAGCCAATCAGATTTCAACGTATTGAAGGTTAATCGATTGTCAATTCGTTGCCAGCAAGGTGGAAAGATCTTTTCACCACGGTTTCTAGCTTTTTCTTGGAGTTTCCTATTTGTGTTTATACATAAATGCGAATAGGTGTAGTATTAGTGCATGCGTTTCCTTTATTTAAAAAAAAGTATTTCCTTGTACCAAATTTACGAGTAAATTCATTGAATGTAATTATTTTATACGCCACGTCTAGTTAAAGGAGTAAGAAAAATGGCCCAAATTCTTACTTTGAATTCTCTACTCGCATCAAAACCGTTCTCAAACTAGTTCCGTACATAACTAATGAAATGACATTACCACAAACTACCTCAACACAATCTGAAATGCTCCATGTTTGTTTCTTTCATGCTGCTCTCTGATTGGTCTTCGGTAGAATTCTGGCGTAAACTTAACGTATAAGCTTGATGCTTGTGAACTCATAACTTTACAGCTTTATATCTACGGTTACGTCAAGGCATTGTAAATTGTCTCTCTTAATAACTCATCTCTAGGTTTTGCGGCTACGTTACGTTTACGTTTAAGTTTGCATTGTGAATGAGGCCTAAGACAATGTTCATTGAATATAGTAGCTCATATAACGGCTTGCGACCCAAACCATCGCTCTCAAAATTTGCGGACCCGAAATCCGTTGTGGGGGATTTTCTATACAGCACCAGTTACCGTAATACATCACCGCAAGCACCAGCACTGGCTAAGAGACATGCGCGATTTTGAGTTGACTACGTGACAGGAGTGTGGCAATCACGGTAGGATATATTCCTCGTCTCTCTCGCACTAATATCCCTCCAAGTCAAACATCGTAAAACGAACTGTAGTTAGTCTCTGGTGTGACCAGAAAATCTTCTCATTTTGTATTACATCGTGCGTTTCACAAAGCTGAAATGTGTAATATTGAAATAACGGTGAATTTTTGAAGGACGGAAAATCCATAATGTTGGCATGTCACACTTCCGCCATGAATTAAAAAATACAGGCTAAATGCAAAATAAAATCCTCCGGCAATTCTGTCCTAATCTAATCCCATTTACGCTCAGCCAGGGAATGATAAAAGTAGCGGATGTATTTGTTTAAGACCGTTGTGTCGGTACTGTGACTGTGGACATTGGAGTAAGATATCAATTGATAGCGTTGAGCACCCCGCTAAATTTAAAATTGTTCAACAATACATCACATGACTGGGGTTGTCAGAGGACAAGTTTTCAGAATGTTGTAATTAAATTTTTTCGTTACCATGTAAATACTAAATCAAGGAAGTTTCGTACAGTTTCCGGAGCTGAGGAAGAGGCTTATTCTGCGTCATGTCGTTGCTAAATGGGAGAGGAATTTAAAATTAAGTGTCTGATTTGTTATGTACTTTTTAGCATCGTAACGCAGAGTTCAAGTAAGACAACAATGGAGTGTATGAAACGTAGGAGAAATTATATTAATAAAAAAATAAAATAATATCCAAGGCAATGTTCTTCTAGGGATTATGTGTCCTTTCATTAGTTTACTGTTTACCAAGCACCTCTGCTTACCGCTTACCACTCTCTATGCAAACAAAATTCGATGAAAAAAATCCAAACTTTTCGGACTAATGAAACTACAAAACATTGCATATAACAGTAGCAGATCCTGAAAAATATTTTATTCTAATTTACGACTCATTCAACATATTCCGCCAGGATAGAATTCTACTTACAGAATCCATTATGTAAATCAACCTCACAATAATTGCTTTTTTTCTATTGGCGTGAAACTACAAAGTTTGTTTTACATTAAATAGAACAGTAATATGGGGCCATCCTTAATGGCAGAGAGAATTTTAACTGGCAAACTAGTGAAGTTTTAATCTCTCGGTGGAGAAGTGGCGAAGCTTTACCGCTCAACTCCTCGCGATGCAGAGGCGCACTATGCATTCCATCCCCAAATCCCCAGTGCATCGAGGCAGCCGCGAAGGTCAGACGAAAGAGACAAGGGGAAGTGATTAAAAAGTCCGAGTGAAATTAGCGCATGCATGTCGGATAATGAGAGTTGCTCTGCCGCAAGCAACCCTTGATGCACTAAGTTCGTGTGAACTCCCAGTACAGGGAGATACTCCGGCCAGGCACGAAAGAGCTCCGGGGCAGGTACGAAGCCGCGACTCGCCCGCCTCGTTCCGCCAACGAGAAAACCCGTTGGCACGCGGCCAAGCGGCGGAGGTCGGCGACGCGGCGTGGCGCGGCGCGGCGTGGCCTTCGCCTCGAGCAAGCGTGCTTCGGCCGAGTTGCGCCCGCTGTGCTTGGGCCGACCAGCGCCAACGCCACGCCGACTGAAATATTCCATCATTGCTCTTTAAATTGCTTTCCTGCAAATCTGTAGGTCACATCAGCCGCCTGTGCTTCGCACTGTTCCCCCTGATCATCGACGTGCGTGGCAGCTGGCAGGCGAGCCCGAGGTGCGAGCCCGAGGTCGCCCCGCCCCGTCCCGCCCCGCCCCGCCCTGCCCCGCCCTGCCCTGCCCTGCCCTGCCCCCGCCCCGCCTCGCCCTGTCCCGCCCTGCCCTGCCCGCCCTGCCCCGCCCCGCCCTGCCCTGCCCTGTTCCGCCCCGCCCGCCCAGCTCCTTCTCGCCCCGCCCGCCCCACCCATGCCCTTCCCTCCTTTCCGCTCCCGCTTTCCCGCACCGCCACGCCGCGCCATACCCCGCACCGTCCCTCCCCCTTCTGCCCCGTCCCGCCCTGCCATGCCCCGCCCTGTCCCTCCCTACCAAGTTCCGCCCTACCACACCCCGCCCTCCGAACGTTTGCTGCTTAGTCCCGCCGAGTCACCCGCACCCCGCCAGCGCCGTCGGCGGTAGTGGGTCGCAGGGCTGTTGACTCTCCGCTGTATTATGCCTACAGATGACCATGTTTCCTGTCTCTTGTCACGTCACTTACTCTTCGCATGATCCTAGACATTTACGGGCCTCTCCCAAAGATCAATTTTCTTCAGTTCCACCTTCTGAGAGATTTCAGAACATGGTAGATTGTAACTTCTTTAGTATGATATAATAGACTAGTTCAATGATTCCATGATTAATAATCTACTATAGAGTAGCGAGTAATTTGTATTTTCTGTCAACATTAGAATCAATAATTTTGCTTTTGTATACTGCGTTAAGACACGCAATAATTGATACGACCAATATAAAAATATTTTAATTACTCTTAATTTCATGTTTTCCTGCAAGTTTTAAATATTTCCATAGCCCAAAGTACCATAAAAAACTTGACTCATGTTCGCCTCGAGAGCAACAAAAAAGAAACTGTCAAATAAAGAGGCTATTTACCGGTCCGAATTTCATCTAACCGGCCCGACAGCCCAGGTTCGGACCGGGCTTGTAAATATGCAACATAAAATCGCCGCCCCTTCCCCTCGCGTTTCGCAGCGACCGCAGTTCGTCGCACCCTGCCCCACGCCGCACTTGTCCCCCTCCTCCGCGCCGCACGCACGTCTTCGTCGCCACGATAGCGCGGTTGACGACTCCACGATACGGCCGCTGACGGCGCCACGATACGGGCGGCGCGGCGGTGACGCGCACGAACGCCGCTCGGTCGCGAGACCTCGAGCGTGAAATGCGGGGGAGGGCGTGGTCCCAACCGAAGCTCTTAACTCTCACGCTGGACCGCCCAGATGAGTATCAACCCCCAGCTACAAGCATTAAACCACCCGCTCATAAGTGCTGTTGTTATTTTAGGATACCGTAATTTGTAGAGGAGGGTAAAGAGCATGCTAAACAACCTTAACAGTTTTATGCGATAATAAACCCTCGACGCTTGGGTGCACGTAATATATTTTTTCTACTTTCTCGTTTTATTTCGTAAGAAGAGAGATATTGTAATAGAACGCCGGAAAACGGCAATTTTTCAGAAAAAAAACTCTTATTGCTCTGGTAACGAAAAATTGGATAAATCTTGTTCCAACATATAGTAAATTAGTCCTTCTGTTATGTCGTGTAGTCAGAATCCGTTTTGTGGGTCCCTGATAAACAAAAATTGATTGACGGCAAAACGTCTCTCCGTTTTAGAATAAATTTTATTTAAGACAATAATCTTTGTCTTCAATCTCGTACGGTTGAAATGTAATGTCATGTAGAATTGTCATGTAGTGTTTTTATTTGAAAAACAAGTAGTTTTTGCGTAATATTTCGGCGAATATAATGCAATTTATAACAATATCTCAATATAATTATATATAGAGATACATATATTAAAAATATATTTCTGCATATAAAGATAAAATATTATATGCAGTTTATATATACGAATTTAGATGGCGCTCGATGGCGAGATCTGGCGCCGACCTACCGTCGGCTAGTGGGGTTTCCCCCCAACCAGGACTCTCACACCAACGGGGCACCACCCCAGCCGGGACGGGCTCTAAGCTGCCGACCGGACTCCCGAAATATGTGGTTGTGCAGTGCATGTTAGTGTAAGTGTGTGCGTAAGGGGAGAGGATAGGACAAGCAAGAGGAAGGGTAGATTGCGCGCGGTCCTAGGCCCGTTTGGTAGGGTACTGCTACATTTTCTCAACAAACGGCACCATTTTTTTCTTTAAATTTTCTGCCTGAATCTATCAAAAGACAGTAAAAAACTAGATGCTAGTTTCATTTCCAGCGAACTCTGCATTTTCTAAAATTGCAAAAATTTAACAAGCCAAAACTACCAAATTGAAGACAGATTTGTGAAACAAACTCTGTTTTAAAAACCAGTTCTTCAAAAAGCTATGTAGTACTTTTTTGATATTTTTTCTGATTGATTGGTTTGTGATTCCGAGCGCATCAATTGCTGAAGTCATGAGTCCCGTCGTTGTTTTGCAAGAGTTTTCCGCGGGAGGTGACGGTGATATTCTCCGCTAAATGGTGAGATCCGGCGCCGACCTACCGTCGGTTAACGGGCTTCCCTTCAACCAGGTATCTCCCGCCACGGGGCAACGCCCCAGTCTGGACAAGCTCTGGCCTCCCGGCCGGTCTCCTGGTAAGTTAGTGTAGTGCATGACGGTGTAAGAGTAAGTAAGGTGTGAGGATGGGACAAGGAAGAAGAAGGAAAGATCGCGCGCAGTCTGAGGCCCGTTTGTTAGGGTACTTCTCCGGAAATCGTCTGGTGTTGATAAGAGAAAACACGAAAAACCACCGATGAGAGCAGACGGCTGCAATAAATCTCGTCCAGACAGCGACTGAATTCGACCTAGTGAGACCGTTCAAACGATATTCTTCAAAATTCGTATTCCTCGGTCGATCTGAGCGGACTAAAAGCCCTGCAAGTTTCAAACGGATGTTTTGACTTTTATGGGTACTTTACATGAATCCTCAACATCATTTATCATAACATTCTCAGAAATTGCTACAATTGTTTTAATTGAACCTCGAAATTTCTGCTTAAAGTTAATAATTTTTTAAAAATTTTCTTTAATTTTTTCCATGGTTAGAGTGAATGACACTTAAGAAAATGCCGCAAGTCTCAGTTTTCTTGAATTCCCTGAATTTTGAAAACTTGCAAAATTTGAAATAATGCGAGAAATCACTAGTTTTTAAGCGACGGAAATGTTCGCTTTAGGAGGTTCACGGCTCGTGGTGTACGAGTGATGTTCCTGGCGTGTTAACTCGAAGGTTCTGAGTTCGACTCGGAGGGAAAATGTTTGGAAACGCTTTTACAGGTTCATGTAGAATGAGAATAATGCATAACCGTTACAATAATACTAGAAATTATGGGATGTTGTAGTACCACTAGTTCTGTAGTACATAAGTAGTACGCGATAAAGTAAATGAAATGAACACTTCACAAACATTAGCTAGCAGTTTTCGATGATTTTTTAGGGTACTTTACATGAAGCCTTAATATATTTTCAAAATTTTCTCAAAAAGTGACTCCAATTTTTTTTATTAAACTTTGTCTTTTGATAGCGTAAAGAACGCTTAAGATTTTGATCAAGGTATCATGTTCGTTAAAATTCCAGCTTATTCGATAATTGCAAAAGTGCAATTTTGGGGGCGTCATCCTACAATTATAATAAATATATTTGAGAGAATATTTCCTTAATGAAATCTGTTCTTTAAAACCAGACCTTGAAAAATGATCATGTTCAATTTTTTGAAAATATGAGTAATTTTCGTGTAATTTTGCGCGAAATACAGGCATTTAATTTTTTAAACAATTTTTTAAACTGCTCCATACTTTTTATTTAAACCTTTTTCAAAGATATATGAAGGAACACTTAAAAGAATGGCGCAGGTTTCATTTTCGTTGAACTCTCTGAATTTTCGAAAAAATGCAAATTTGGAAACAATGCGAGATAGGATGTGCAGTTAGCACGACTAAGTTTAACACGGCGCGTCGTATGAGAAAAAATGTTTCGTGCACTGTTAGAAGATAAATATTAAATGTTGTATTTGTCAGGTTAAGATTTGATTTAAGCTGTATTATCAACCGTAGAGATAAAATAATTAACGGGTGGTAATAATTAGTGGGTAGTGATGTACACAATGTACTTCTGTATGTATTTTAATTACCAATGAGTGCATGAAGTTTGATCTCGAAGGTTGCTTTGATGACACTAACTAGCTACTATTATCATTCGATCTTCAGTGAGATTTGTGGTAAGAAATTCCCTTGCATGTTACATTACAAATTTCACTTAATCTGCCATATATGTTTCCTGGATATGAGATTATATGATGTAAACGCAAACAATGCACAAGTTCAATGAAATGATAGTTCTTCTAAAACACGCACCACGTAATTCTTGTAGCGATTGTATCTACGATGTTTACAAATTGCTGGGGATAAGGTGCCTTGATAAGGTGTCTTCAAGATATATTTGATGGCTTAGGAATAACACAAGATTACTGACTGTTGGAAAAGGCGAGAAACGTCTGCCGACTTTCAGAAGGCTTAGGTCGATTTTGAGAAAGATATTGATACCTCAAATCGTGGATTATGACTACGTTACTTATAAGAGAAAGTGAGAAATGTGAAATTTTAAACACCGATAATTTTGCCGAGATATTCCCCCCCCCCCAACATCTCCTCTCCCCATCCACATCATTCTCAAATTCAAAACTATGCCAACTCCCCTAATTACAACATACCCAAAAAAATTAAATGTATATCTCCTCAGAAAATTATCAACATCATTAGAACGCTCTCAAATAAAGAAGCACCCGGTCACGACAATATTAATAATATCATAAAAATTTACCCAAAACCATTATCGCCTATAACACCAATATTTTCAACTCATCGTTAAGAACAAGATATTATCCTTCAATCTGGAAACACTCCTTAATCCTTCCCATCCCCAAACCGAACAAAACCACAGCAACCCAGGTAACTATAGGCCCATTAGTCTCCTCCCACCATTAGCAGAAATATTCGAAAAACTCCTCCTTGCAAGACTAAATAATTACCTGAACAAAATAAATCTCATACCTCCCTATCAGTTTGGCTTCACCAATAAAGTATTCACAGCGTAACAGCTCCTACGGATCACTGAATACATTTATACATCATTAAGAAACATCACTCAATAGCAGTATTCATCGATATCACTAAAACCTTCGATCGAGTCTGACACAAAGGGCTAATATATAAACTATCATCAATTAGAACCACAGTATACCTCTTCAACACCATTAAATGCTTCCTCACAAACAGAACTTTTGCAGTCGTAGTAGATAACCGCATCTCAAACCCACGCCCCATAAGAGCAGGACTCCAAAAGGATCCTCACTCTCCCCACTGCTATTCATCCTCTTCACTGCGAACATTCCTATCTCCAGATTAACCCAAATAGCCCAATTTGCGGATGACTCCGCAATCTGCATGTCTCATCTATCATTAAACTTCCTAGCAAATGAAATCCAAATACATCTTCATACATTAAAATGTTGGTCCTCAAAATGGAAGATAAAAATCAACCCCACCAAATCAGCCGTTGAAATATTCACATTCAAACCATACTCTTCCCCCATCTAACTAAGAATACATAATATAATTCCGTGGTATTATTTTTTGGTACTTATGAAAATGTAAAATCACGTGAGACACTAAATTTATTAGTAAACATTGTTATTGTAGAGCTTCTCTTTTAACTTCTGTAATACTTCTCTTTTAACTATTTACAAATAATTATTTAAATGCTGCGTTCACGTTTACAAGCAGCAATTGTTAATCTGTAGCTGTAATAAATGATCAAGTGTTTGCCAAGCGACTGGCATGAACATAAGTCATAGAAAATATCTCGAAGGGAAGCTTATCATCAGCAAATTTGCAAAACACATACATATAGTTTCAATTAGAATTACATGATGTAGGTTTTACAAGAACAGATACTTCATTTAAATTTTCTATCTTGACTCCTTTGAAAAATGTAATGTAACATGCAGAGAAAGTGTTTTCTGACCATACGTCTTTGCAAAGATTAAACAATAACATGAGATACTTGTTAGCATTATCGAGGCCACGTTCGAGAATAAACGGTATACATTGATAATCGAATTTGCATTCTGAAGTACATTGTGTATTAAATCATTAACTCACTAATTGTTATGAAACATATAATCTCTAGGGCAGATAATAATACACCTTAAATCAAGTCTTATCCAGAAAAATTGAGAATCTAATATTTACTTTTTACTTTCTCGCCCTTCGTAAGAAGAGAAAGTTTGTAATAGATAACGGCGAATTTTCGAAAAAAGCTTTTATTGGCGAGTCCTGGTAACAAGAAAGTGATAAATCTTTACCTTATATATAGTATATTATTTTCTCTAACACGTTGTGTAGTAGCAATCCATCTTTTGTGGATCCTTGATACCGAAAAATCGATTGACGGCGAAACATCTGAGCATCTTTCTGTCCGTTTGTCCATCTGTCCGTCGGTCAATCCGTTTGCCCGTCCGTCTGAGGTCAACGCTAGCGCCTAAACCGTTAAACCATTTTTCTCCAAAATTGATATTCACTGATCGATTTAAAAGACCTCGAGGCCTCCTGAGTTTTAAAAGTATATTTTATTTTGGGAGTACTTTACAAGAAGTCCTAATATTTTCAAAAATGTCTCAAAAATTGCTCCATTTTTTCTTTATTAAAGTTTGCACTCGGATAGCCTAAAGGACGCTTAGGAGAATGGTGTATGTCTCATTTTCGTTGAAATCTCAGTTGTTTTTTTTAAATTACCAAAGTGCAATTTTTCCGCGTCTTCCTACAATTACAATATTGAAATTAGAAAATCTTTTCGGAACGAAATAAGTTCTTTAAAGATAGATTTTGTAGTAAGGCCACGTTAAATTTTTCGAAAATTTTTTAATTTTTAATTTTTCTAAAAAACCGTTCGAAAAGTTTTTCTTTAAACTTTTTCGTGATATTAAAATTTAAAAACACCTAGTGGTAGTCCCATTTTCGGCGAACTCTCCGTTTTACAAAAATTCCAAAAATGTTACATTTCAAAACTTCAAAATTGAAAATGATTTTTTGTCTATAATAAAATCTGTTATAAAAGATAAACTCTTTAAAAACCACCAAGAAATTTTATTTTTAAAAGCAAATAGTTTTCGTGTAATTTCTACTTAAAATTAAAGTATTTTATAAGAAACATTTTCTGAAAAACCGCACCAAATTTGTACTTAAAATTTTTTCACGGATAGAAAAGGAACGCTTAAAAGAATGGCTCAGGTCTCATTTTCAATGAACTCTCTTAATTTTCGAAAAATTGCAAATTTAGAAATAATGCGATGAAGTATGTACTATTGTAGCACCACTGGGTTTTTTTAATTTCTCGCCTTACTTCTTAATGTTTTGTAACAATCCGCCGGAAAACGATGATTTTTGGACACAAAAACTCTTATTGCCGGGAACTGGTAACAAAAACGTGAACGAATCTTGTTCCTGTTCATAGCAAAGTAATTTCTCTAATACGTTGTGCAATCAGAATTCATAGTTTGGGGATCGTGGATCCCAAAAATCAATTGACTGCAAAACGTGTCTCTTCGCCTGTCTCATCGTCTGTCTGTGTGGTCGACGTGAGCTCTTAAACGGTCCGATGATTTTCTCCAAAATTGATATTGATAAACCGAACAAACTCGAGGCCCTATGAGTTTGAATCAAATATTATAATTTATCAAATATTAAATATTTATTCTATATATTTTCTCCAAAATTGATATTGATAAATCCGATCCATCTGAACAAACTCGAGGCCCTATGAGTTTGAATCAAATATTATAATTTTTGGTGATACTTGTTCGAAAGCCTCCATCATACTTTCTTAATTTTCTCAAAAATGGCTCAATATCGTTAGATTAAAATTTTTCTTCGAAAAGCGTAAAAAGATTAAGAAACGGAGAAAATCTCATTTTTATTTAAATCTTTCAACATTCAAATAATGCAAAAGCTCCAAATTTTCTCGGAGGCGCCTTACAGCTAGAAAATTAAAGTTAGAGTTTTTCCTTAACGAAACCTGTTCTTCAAAGCCAGATCTTAAAATAAGGTCTGATGCAACCTTTTGAAAATATGAGGAGTTATGGCGCATCTTTGTGTGAAATGTAGACAGTTTTTAACAACTATTTTCTGAAAAACAGCTCAAATTTTTTTCTTTACATTTTCTCCTTGCGTGTATCAAAGGACCGTAAAAAAGTGGTGCCGGTCCCATGTTCGGCGAACTCATATTTTCGAAAACGAGGGAAGGAGGGAACGAGGGAAAGAGAGAAAGAAATTCTTTCTCTTTCTTTTTTTCTCTCTTTCTCTTTCTTTTTATCTCTGTCTCTTTCTCTCTTTCTCTTTCTCTCCTTCTCTTTCTCCCTTTTTCTCTTCTCTCTCTCTTTCTCTCAAGAAACGAATAGCACATATCAAAATAAATGAGAGAAATATATTTTGTCATATATTCCTGAAATATTAAACATACTTGAAAAAGAAATATTCAAAAAAGTGAAATTTTCCAAAAAAAAAAATTCAAAAATTTATTTATTTTTTTCTCTTTGAATTTGTCATCAAATTTAGTTGACAAAAATCCCTTGAAATTAAACTGCCTCTGCAATTTTTTCCTGCTTGATACATGCAATAGAAAATGAGAAAAACTTTAAGCATGAAAAACACGTTTCTCGTTGTATCTTTACAACTCATTCCCCTGGGAGAAAGATTTTGGGGGATCTCTCATATTTTTTATTCTCTTTAATATGAGCATCGCTATTATCGATTTGGTTTAGGGTATTTTTTTCACCTTATTCGGCTATACTCTTTATTTAAACTGCAATTGGGTATAACCCGATGGCAGTTAATTACCTAAAAACTGATGATTCATTAAACGTTGAATTGAAGAAAAAGAAAAGAAACGTCGTAATAATGTCCGCACTGAATGATTGTAGTACATTTAAGACCGCACTGCACTAGTACTGCACTGTCCTTCACTTGATCGCAATGCACTTATCTTCACTTCACTTTAACACTTGAAATATGTCCATTATATCTCTACTGTGCACTGCATGACACCTCATTTCACTATATAACCTAATATTCATATTGGGTATATGATGGAGGCAATCAGACCAGAATGCATAAGAAAGTGGTGTATTTAACACATATTACACTAATACACAATACCAAACCTGTTTCGGGGAACTTTCCCTATGTTCAGCGGTACTAGCAACATATTATCTGCAAAATATCTAAAACATTAACAAATGTAAAATTAATACAATTTTATGAATCACAACAAGATCTCGGCTGAAACCACGAAGATATTACTAATATTCTTAGTTAAGGCCCTCATAAACGTAGGAATGACCTAAATTAATTTTCTATATTGTTGAACGCTTCAAAGAAAGGCCTCAAAGATTTTTGCAGGCAATCCATTTCATTCTGTTATCGATCGATTTGTGAAAGAGAATTTCCCGACATCCGTTGTCGGCGGTCTTAAATTTATTTTGTCTATGATCCCCTCTACTGATGTATAGGAATATTTACCGCCGTTAAATTTCTTTCCAAGCTGGATGACCGCTGTAAGCTTTATACAAAGCGCAGAGTCTTACCATTGTTGACCTGTTTTTTAGTAAATCCCACCCTGCCTTTTTCTTATCTCTGAAAGTAAAATGTGTTTTAATGAACCTACGTGATAAAATTGGAAATAAAGATAATAAAACTCAGGCAAGAGCAACAAGTACCTAACTTAGTCATTTAAAATTGTAACACTAGTGTTCATTCAATAAATTAAAAATGATGATTCGGTACGAGTGTTCCGTAAGTATGCTGTCTACCAAATCGATTGAAAGTAGGTACTTACGAAATTTGGCAACGTGGTAATGAAGATAGTGGTCCTTATAAGCTGTAACTATTTAATACAACTAGACCATACTTCACCGTAAATATATTAAACGATATTAACTGAAATTCGTATTACTTTTGAATTTGAATTGATCTTATTATTTCACGAATTCAACCAAACAGGAATTAACTGTCTTACGAACATTATTCGACGCCTCCATACCTTTTTTATCTAAAACGATCGCTGTAGAACCAGTTATATTAGGTTTATGCATGCTATTACGTCACACAGAAAAAGTATTGCAATCAAACTGGCAGGAAAGTCGTTTGCTTACCTTGCAGTTCATCTTGAGTTACATGAGCGAGCATTATCGCGCTGCACTGCACATTACATTGCAACATCGGCAAAAAACGATTTACGCATATAGAGAGCTGAGCCTTCAAGAATATAAAATGCAAACGTATTTTTGGACTACAACCCCCCTCCAAACTCTGAGACATTTGCATAAAATGATGTATAGCTATTTACGAGTATAATCTAGCGACGTCTGTACGAAGCCAATATGAATCCAAAGCCTGGTTACGAGCTGAACCCATGCTCTGATCGTTGACACAGATGTTCGATTGTCTGTTGAGGGCTTAAGCGTCTATGTCCCTAATTGGAACTATCTGCCCTGGCTATATACTTTTCCATACACCATTCGGAGGGATATTAAATCGAAACTGATTGACCCTGGACTTCATGATCGAACACATCAGAAAACTGCCCGACCAAATGGAGTACAGAGGACTTCAGAGTTGGGATAGACCGTCTCTTGAAGTTGGGGCGGGTCAATTGCACTTCATCTTCTACCTAAAGACCTTGAGATTCAACACAATGCTCAGAAATTAGGCCCACGAGATCAAAGTGCATTGGATGCTTTTATAAGCATACATAAGTTTAAAGTAACCTTCTCTCTCTGTAGGTGCGCATAAAATGTCAAAGCACGATAGGGCAGTCAGAAAACGAAAGAATTTTCATCGAATGAATCGTTGATGGTTTTTTCCTTCGGGTGCGATTGTGTTTCATTCGTTTGCCAAAGTCGTCTGTTATTGAGACACAAGATTAATTACAAATTTTCTGGATTCGCACAACTCGGGAGAACGGACCCAGAGTCGTTCGAAGGGGCAAGGGACTGAGTAGTCTCCTGTCCGCCCTTTCCCCGGAATCAACCGCCGATTACCTTGAGGCGCCCGTGAACCGCGCGCCCTCTCCGTTGCCCCTACCCAAAAGCGTCTGCCGCATTTCCTCCATGGGCTGCTGTCATCGCCCTTGGCCACCCATCGCGTGGTTGCGCAATCCGCTAAGCATAGCTCAGGGGCAAGGAAATGCTCGTCGACCACCCCTCACCCACCCTCACTTCCCCCCGCCCCCCTCCCCTCCCCCCTCCCGCCCCTGCGGCGAAAGCTTTCTAGCCAACCCGACTCCGCTTGTCCACGACCCGCCTGGCGTTTTATGGCAGCCTCCCACAAAAACATATCGATTTCAGATGAGAAATTGTCTTCCAAGAGGTGTATAATACGCTTGCATTTGCAAGTTAAATATTTATGAAGAGGAGCCGCTCACAATACTCCCGAGTTTTATATACGCCTCCGCCGCCATATTGCAGAGGCATTCGTGGAGCACAGCTATTATGGGGCGTCTGTCAGGCGACTGCATTCTCTGACGAGCTCCACGCGGCTTCCAGCTGGGCAAAATCGATAGTCGGAAGCGCTTTTATGCGCAAGAATTTGCTCTTCCAGATCACGGCGGATAACGCGCCCATGTAGATGAGTAAACGCCACTTCCGGTCGTTCTGGTAGCGGCGTTAACAACCCGGGCAAACAACTGGAGGAGTGGATATTCGAATTGCAATCTCCCTTAACCCGTGACAAAGTCAAGAAATATCATTCACGATGCTTAGTAGAACTAGTAGTGCGACAGTAGCACATACTTTCCAGCATTATTTGCAACGACACAGCCAGTGCCGGATTACCGCATAAGCAGACTAAGCAATTGTTTGGGCCCCCGTCAAATTGGGGCCCCTTCAAAAACAGAGATTTATTGATGTTTGTTAACAATTAAAAACAAATTAGCTATATTATCTAACTAATTACATTTGAAAATATTTCTAAGTGTTTATGAGGTTGCTTATTTACACTTATAATAATATTATTAATATTTATGGATTCAAAAATATCAATTATTCACTCTTTCAAAATTTGGGGGATTAAATTTTTCTATCCAAAAGTACGATTATTAAACCAGCTGGCTTTTGTTTAAGTTCACGTTCGTTATTGGCTTACGGCGCTGCTATCGGTATTCTCCGATTTTCATGTTTAAACTTGACGAAACAGTAACGTAAAAAACAAAATTGAAGATGTTGTAGTGCTTTAAGTAGCAGTGTCTGTTTATTTTATAACTATCTGCTGAAGTATTTATTCATAAACCTAATTATATACATCATACTTTTTCACTATAGATAAAGAATAACAAACATTTGTTTATTATTGAAATATACTAGTCGAAGTACTTAGTTATTTCATATACTCTTATACCGTCAGCGTCCAATCTGTACACGAAATATATGTATTTATAGGGATTAGATACTTAAAAAGTGTAAAGGAAAAGCTTATTGTTTGTAATTTTTTAAATATTTTGTTGCTATAAATATCATGACTATTTTCATGACAAACCGACAATTTTTTTTCATTAGTGCCAACACTGTACATACACTTTTTTCTGCTTCAACGCTTTGACTAAGTGTCCTTAAATTACATTGGGCAATGAAAATCTTTGAAAGAAACTTTCGGATACGCGTACGGTCGCGAGCGCTGTTGCCACGGAAGCAATACTTAATTCATATTATCAAATTCATAACGCGTTAGAATTCGTCTCCGACGATAATGATCAAAAAGAATGTACTAAGCAAGAGGCAACAAATATCGCTTCAAAAATGCAAGAATTTGAGTTCGTTTTTATGCTAACAATGTAGAATGACATTTTGCATCATTTTTATCGCCCATCTCAAGCTCTTCAAAGTGCAGAAATCAATTGGAAAGTTTGCAGTGATATCTGTGAATAGTTGACAAATTACTTACAAGATCTCCGCGGAGATTTTGACAAATTCGAAAACGCGTCAAAATTAGTTCTGCCTGATGTTGATTATAAAGAAAACGATTCTACTCGAAGATTTGATTTGATTTGATTTTTTCGTGTTTCCGGGCACGTCAACTGCTTTGGTCATTAGTCGTCATTAGTGTAGTGCATGTTTTTTCTCGGGATATGCGCGGTGATCTTTCTCCGCTGGATGACGAGAACCGGCGCCGACCTACCGTCGGCTAGTGGGGTTTCCCCCCAACCAGGACTCTCCCACCAGCGGGGCACCGCCCCAGCCGGGACAAACTCTAAGCTCCCGGCCGGCCTCCCGAATATGTGGTAGTGTAGTGCATGTTAGCGTAAGCGTGTGTGTGTAAGGGGAGAGGATAGAACAAGGAAGAGGAAGGACAGATCGCGCGCGGTCCGTGGCCCGTTTGGTAGGGTACTGCTCCGACATTCGCCTGGTGTTGATCGGTTTGGTTGGTTGGTTGGTTTTTTCGTCTTTCCGGTTTTTTCGTGTTTATCTGAGGTTGCAGAATGTCAGTGATTACATAAAAAGTTGAAACTTGAAATTTGTCTCTTGCACTTAAAACTACGTCTTCCTCTTGACCATCATTAACCTGTTTTCTCCGAGGATGTCTTCGAGTAGATCTGGAGGAGAATTCTAGCGGCCGGCTGCTCTGATCGGTAGTCATAATCATGGATCATAGTCATGGATACGGCGTCATAATCGCATACTACAACACGTTCGCGACGCCGCCGTGGATACTGGATGGAGTGTGCTGTACGAGAACCAGGTCGTACAGCAGGGGGATAGGCCTGACCTGGTGGTTGCAAACGGCCACACCGCGGTCGTCGTTGATGCAGCGGTCGCGGTGGCTCGCACAGAAAAACTCGCCTGGATTTGTAAGAAGATCCAAAGATATTCTCACTTTCAAGCAGAACTGGTCCGCTATACGCGGCGCACGACGGCCGTCGCCCCTGCTCCACAGCCGTGAAGTTACACCTTGTCGACAGTGCACCGCCGACTACAGAGACGCCACCCATAGTGCCTGTGATGGAACAAACATGAGCGTGCCCCCGACGGGCAGTCATCGGGTGAGTGTGTGTGTGTGTGTGTGTGTGTGTGTGTGTGCGCGCGTGTGTGTGTGCGTGTGTGTGTATGTGTATGTGTGTGTGTGTGCGTGTGCGTGTGCGCGCGAGGAAAAAGTGAACTGTGACTCTCAAGAGCCAGTGCAAGTTTGACTCGCAAACTATAAAAATTTCCGTGTTAGTCTGAAAGTTTAGATTGTAAGTACAAGTAGTGTACATATTGTAAATAAGTAGCGTCTAATATAAGTTTAGTTTGTAAGTGTTAGTATATAAGTTTAGATTATAAGTGCAATAGTGTGTACATAATATAAACAAGTAGCGCAAAATATAAATAGTTTGTAAGGTGAGTATCATATTAGGTTTAATATCTAGGTTAGCGTCCCCCTCCTACATAACTGTACACATAACATAAATCAATATCATTAAGTTTACTACTGCGTATTTTATTTTGCAACGTAGATACCTACTGTATCTTCTTTAAAAATGTCCTATTTTACCTTGCTTGTTCTGACAGTTATATACCATATATAAATCACCCGTATTATACGTAAAACTTAACAATAAAAATGTAGAAGCCTATTTCTTTTTAATTTCAGGTTGGTTCGTCGGTGTTTTCAGGCATATATAAAAATTAAATTGAGCTTTTAGATCTTTCTAGAGCACAACGAGAATTTCAATCACTATTTCCTGCCACAAAAGAAGAACTCGTTATAATTTTTGCATAATTGTGTATTAATTATAGCGTTACAGTTTCGAAACTATGATTTTCTTCGTTGAAGCACACGTACTATATAACACAGTTTCAAGAAAAACTAAGCATTTTTGGAACATTTAGCACACGTGAAAAAGCAGGCAACAACGAACGCGCTGTTACGCGCTCTTATTAGCTTTCTCATTTTTCATAATCCACGTCTTGTTATCTACTATGTCGACGTACTGGATTAGGATGAAATTTGCTTAGAGCTCGTTGACAGACTTGCATGTGTAGTGCAATCGAACCATAGATATAGTATCTTAAGAAGGCGCTAGATGTTTTACTAGCGCCTAGGTTTGCCAACCGTCCTCCATTTAGGAGGACAGTCCTCCGATGACGTCAATTGTCCTCTCGTCCTTCTTTGTATTTTAAATGTCCTTCTTTTAGTAAAATTTTTAGCATTTGTTGTGTGGTAGTGTAGTGCATGTGTAAGGGGTGAGGATAGGTCAAGGAAGAGGAAGGACAGATCGCGCGCGGTCCGTGGCCCATTTGTTAGGGTACTGCGCCGGCATTCGCATGTTGATCGGAAAAAAACAGAAAACTACCGATCGGAACAGCCGGACGCTAGAATTCTTCTCCAGATGACGACTAAATTCTGTGTCGAAAATTCTGACACTGTCGGGACGCGAACCTAGAACCTCCCGGTCAGAGGAGCTGCAGTGACATCAGTTGATGCACAGAGCCACCGCTCCCGGTCGATTAAGTAAGAAAAACGTTCACTTAAGTGGATATTTTTAACGGAAAAACTTGGAGATGCGACTGACCTCTCGCTTCGCCCCGACAATCTACTGCATCCGTCGTTCTGCTAATGTTTTTATTGAATACAACAGGTTTCTAAGCAAAAATCAAAGTATTCTCAATTGTGGCTGAAAACTCGTGCCTCCGGAGCCGGGGAAAGCGCGTCCCACTGCGGTTCCCCGATTATCGGGAGAGGACTCTGGATATAGACTGATATCACTGCAGTGTCTCTAACCGCGAGGTCCTAGGTTTGAGTCCCGACGGTGGCAGGACTTTTGACACTATCTAGATAGCTAGGTCGAGTTCTGTCGCTGTCTGGAGGGAAATTCTAGCAGCCGGCTGCTTTGATCGGAAGTTTTCTGTGGTTTCTCTACGTGAATGCCGGAGCAGTATCCTAACAAACGGGCCAGGGACTGCGCGCGATCTTTCTTTCCTCTTCATTGTCCTACCCTCACCCCTTACTTACACACACTTACACTAACATGCACTACACTACCACACTTATAGGGAGACCTTTCGAGAGCTTGGAACTTGTCCTGGCTGGGTCGCTGTGCCACGCTGGTAGGAGATACCTGGTTGGGGAAAAGTTCCCCGCAAACCGACGTAGATCGGCACCACGTCTCACCATCTAACGGGGGAAGATTGCCGCCACATCCCGAGAAAAAATGCACTACACTTACGGGACGAATTACTTTAGTTGTTGACGCTCCAGGAATCATAAATCATTCAAAAGCGTCCCACCGCCACTCCAGAGACATCGCCCGATCAGCAACGAACCCACTCGGGCCAAACCTCCCTATTGTGTTTTAATTATTTATTTAACATCAAAATCAGCTAAAATCTGTGTGTGACGTGAGGAGTGTATTCTGTGCACATTTTCGTAAATTCTGGGATCTTTACCTTAACTCATACACAAATTGAATTTAGAATGCCAACGGAAATGAGCGTTTTGGGCAAAAAATGATAAGAAAATATTCGCTCCCGTGTAATAAAAACTATTTGCAAAGGCAAATCAGCTATAGTTTTGGACTTCTATCCCTCTTCGTGCCCTTCGTGAAGAATTCGACTTACTAGCGCAAGAACATTTAAATAACTATAAATTTATTTAAATAACTATATTCCCGACTGAACTCCGTGTGTTACCCACGCGTCGCATGCGGCACTGGAGATGGTTTCCGTGCAACCATTGCAAAATGCCCAGGCCACGCTGGTGTCCGCAATGCAGATCCTCCTCAGGAGCGCGCTCAGAGCACCCGCACCTGCGCCGCGCCAAAATTCGATCTCACGGCGATGAGGGATTACCTGGAAAGCAGCAAGGATCATCTGCTGTTGGGACATAAGACCGCGTAGAGCTGCGGCATTTATCCATATCGCGCGGCTTTTACTACGAGATGGAAGACGCTGAACTGATTTTCGTTCGAGAACATCTGCGGCTCATGGAAATTATCGCCGGGGTGAAATGGGGCGACGCAATTCCGCACAGATCTACTTGACTGATGAAATAATTGAAGTCATCTCCGTCAACTTAAAGGATTTATTTAGAGAACCGGCTTTCTACGGCTTTTCCGTTATCATCAATCTACAAATAATAAATAAAATACAAATTAAATACAAAATAAGAAGATAATACGTATATTTTCAAATTCTTATTTTGTATTTACTTTGTATTTTATATATATTTGTAGACTGATGATGGCGGCAAAGCTGTCGAAAACCGGCTCTGAATAAATCCATTAAGTTGACGGAGGTGACTTCAATTATTTCATCATTTAATTACATCATCTCATCAACGCATTCCCGCAGATCTACTTGGCATTCAGATCTGCGTACGGCTACCGCCACTTTGCCCACAAGCTATCCAAGCTCCCGAGGCGCCCCTTCCAAAGGTACAGGTGGCTGCAAGAAAGACCTCCCGTCCAGCGACGAGGAATCTGTCTGCCTTGATGTACGCGCATGGAACGCTGCGCTCCTTCAACATCATCAGGATACAAGCGCACCATGGCGGCGTACGCCGCTCTCCTATCCCCCCGTTACCCACGTATTCGGATGCTGAAACACTTGTGGTTCATCGATTTCGCCGAACTTTTCGCAGATTTCGATGATTGACTGAAGTATCCGGACATGTTAACTGTTACGGTCATTAGTTCAGTACATGTTTTGCATGGTATATCCCTCCCTGGAGATGGCAGTGTTCCTTCCCCCGATGGATTGTGAGATCCGGCGCAGACCTACTCGTCGTCTTTTGGGGTTCAATCTCCAGGTATCTCTCCAGTGGAATGCCGCTCCACCCTAGACAAGCCCTGAGCGCCTGACTGGTACCCGATATGTGTGCAGTAGTGTAGTGTATCTAAATGCGTGACTTTCCGCAGCAGCCTCACAAAACTTTTCTATATATCATGTATGTAGTATACGAAAAAGTAAAACAACGAAAACCTCAATTCGATTAACATTGAAGTTACGAAAAAAATTTGAAGACTTTTTGACCTGCTGAAAAACTGTTTGCAAGTTTGTAAACTGCATTGTCATACTTAACGAGAACGCATTGCGTGTTCACTTTACCTTTGCCAGTGCTGATGGGCGCGCTAATGTCGGCATACATCTGGTATTGCCTTCTCAAATATTCTTGAAAATTCTACGCATACAATGGTTTTTATTTTTCTACTTACTTGTCGACTTATTTATATATTTATAATTTTTTACTCCTTTACTCACTAATTTTCTCCTTCAGTCACTCATTTATTCATTCACTCACTCGTTTGTCCCGTCACTTATTTACTCGTTTCCTTTTTCCTTGTTAAGGCCAGAGGGCGCAGCGAAGCAGCAGCGGGTGTCGCGTGCGCCCTCCTCCTTGCGAGATGTCCCCTGCCCTGCCCTGCCCTGCCCTGCTCTGCGGCGCCGCCTCTGCGGTTCCGACCGCCTGTCCTTGCCCCTGACCTTCCCACGCTGCCTCAGCACACGAGGGTACACAGACGCCTCATCGTAGGCATGGCGTGACCAAATATTCTCAGAGGCTCATTTATGCAATTCGACTTTTTATTTGCAGGGTATCTCGGAGGCAGCGCACAAATGCGGAGAGACTTGAATTACAGTGATATGCTATCTTTCGACGGACTTCTTTTATTTTTCCGTATATTCTGAAATAAATTGCATATACTGCACTGTACGGGTCGGCAAGGGGACCATCTTGCATTCAGAAGGTAGAGTGAATAAATTGCATACGCTTTGAAGTCAGACGAATGGAACGTTTACTGGGGACAATAGGTAAATTAATCTCCCAACAGACTAACAGATAGGACTATTTTTGATTTCGGAAAATTTTTTGGCCGAATAATGCGATAGTATCGTAAATAATGTATGTTACTCGCGCTAATATCTTCAATTTGCTTTGCCAATATGACAGTTACGGTATAGACAATTCTTAATTGAAATAGTGAAATGAGTGTGCTTTACTGAGTAAGGGAAGCTCAAGTACTACACAATAAAAATTAAGTATGAAAATACACTCGTACAATCGACTTCAAAATATAAACTAGTGATTCTACAACAGTACATACTTTCTCTCATGACTTCTAAATTTTGCAATTTTTCGAAATTCGGAGAGTTCAACGAAAATGTCACTTGCGCCATTTTTAAGCGTCTTTTGCTCGATCTCAAGGGAAAAATGAAGAATTTTCTAGAATTTTCTTTTAATAAATGACACTAACTTCAAAAATTACTCAAAAACTACTCTTTTTTTCAAAAAATTGTACATAAATATATTTATTTGCTAATAGATTTCGTTTAAGAAAAATTCCTATCATCAATATTGTAGTTTTGTAATTTTAATTTTTTCCAATTTTTGAAACTACAAAGAGTTCGCCAAATATGGGACCTGGACCAAATTTATAAGCGTACTCTGCTCTTTTTGAGAAAAATTAAGGGAAGAATTTGGAGTCGTTTTTTGAGAAAAAAAATTGTTTAAAATTTGCCTACATTCTACCCCAAATTACGCAAAAACTACTCATTTTTTAAAAATTAACCTTTTTAAATTTTGAAGATGTTGAAATTTCACGCTGAATACTGCCAAAAATTTAAATATCCGTTTCAAATTCTCAAGACCTCGACTCCGGCAATTTCGATATCAATTATGGGGAAGTCCTCCAAACGGTTCAGACGTAAGCGTTAACCACACACGAACGGCAACAACAACAAATATTTTCCCAGCATTTGTTAGTTAAAATATCTGCTTTAGAAAAAAGGCTTCATCTTAACGAGATGTGAAGAGGTTTTTTACAAGTTCCCCAACTCTGTGAGACTAAAAATGTTTGTAAGAATAGACCACAATGCATTGGATTAAATGGCAGAAGTTTCATTTTCATTAAAATTTTTAATCTTCAAAAATTAAAAGATACATCCTTTTTTCGAATCACACAAAGATTCTCCAAGGGAAAAATTCTCGAGAATGTCACAGGGAATTGGTGGAATCTCTTGGCAATAATGTCCTTCCATTCCGGACTGTCGCAAGATGGCAACGGAGTTTCTGCGAGGAAGCGCACCAACAAGTGATCAGCAACGCACGTGACGACCTATGTGTTTGAGGACTGATATGGCACGTGCGGTAATCGAACATCTGCCTCATCAGGCCTTTGGATTGGGTAAATAATGCTTTCGGAATGTTGTGAACTCGTATAGGCTAAAATGCTTTGAAACATGAAACCAGTACTGTCATTTCAAATATCCTAATAAGTATGAGAAACACAGTTTTCGTGTGTTCTTAAATTCAATGCACTTAGTTCACAACTCGTTCTTTCGTGTGTATATTTCACATTTTCCACCCTTGCTCATATTTTCACAAAACAAGTTGCAATGACTTATGCCACAACCTTCGTATACTACCAACTGTTACAAATAATTCAAAATATGTGATGTATTACCACTAGCTTTTATGACATCATTCTAATATTGCTGCGACAAAAATTATTCTGGGAGTACCATTAGCCTACGGGAAGGAGACAAAAATTATTTAGCTGTCTATAAGCAAAAGTAAAATCAATTGCATTGGAAATAGCCTGATAATGGAAGGAATTCTCTTCTTGCTTCAACGACAAAATATGGAATTATCTAAAAATAAAATAAAAAGGAATTGTCTTCATCAAGCGCAATCTGTTCAAGTGAATATTTATTTATTTATTTATTTATTTATTTATTTATTTATTTATTTATTTATTTATTTATTTATTTATTTATTTATTTATTTATTTATTTATTTATTTATTTATTTATTTATTTATTTATTTATTTATTTATTTATTTATTTATTTATTTATTTATTTATTTACAGTCAAACAGTTAAAAACTGTGTGACGTACTATGGGTAGAAGTGCAATATGGATATAGTTTCTTGAACTTTGGAATGTCTGTTCTAACTCATACATATTGAATTGAGTTATGAACATATGTAGAAAGGAGAGTTTTTGATAAGAACTGGTACGAACATTTTCGCTCCCGTATAATAAAAACTATTTGCAAAGGCAAATCAGCTACTGATTACACTACTGCATTATTATCCCTAGTATTTTATGTGAAGGTACTGACGTACTGTCGTGATGAAATAATAATAATTTTAATCATAATTAATAATAATTATAATAATTTTCTAATTATTATTCGAATATCTAGATTCCCGAGAGAGCTCAAGAAAACGTTCACAGTTAGTGAAGTTTCATTTATGTCCGAAAGCCAAACAAGGGGCCCGCTGAACATTGACTCAAAGGATGAGGAAAACTGGACGAAGAACCTGATCGAGATGGGGGGTCAGTGACCCAGAAGCTGAGGTACAATACTTGTTACAAATCTTTTAGAATTAAACAGTCTAAATTGTAACTAATACATTAGTAATAATTGTTAAAACGAATGTTATTTTCTTTTTTGATGCTCAGTATAGTCTCTAATTTTATGAAAACAGTTATGCAGCAGAAAAGGCTCGGCACTTAAAGTTGTACATTGAGTTTAATTGTTTAATAGCATCTGCCAGTGAGTTGTAAAATAATGAATATGTGTTGTACGTGAATTCTTTGTAGTGAGCTGTTGATACTGACACCTGAAGAATATGATTTCTTCGTCGAGTGTTATAGGCATCTGATTTGATTGGAAATATATCCCCGCCCTTGAGTAAGTCATTTTTTTAAATAGATCACTGATTCATAAATCATGACGCACGACCATGGTGGAATTCCTAGCTTAATAAATAGAGTAATACAAGAATCACGTGGGTGGTATATACTTCTTGTACAATACTTTTCTGTAATCTAAAAATCTAGGAGCTGTATGATGTGTTTCCCCAAAATATTATACCGTATCTCAGGTGAGAATGAGAATTCGTGAAATATATACCACGAGCAATACGGACGCTGACGGACTGTGAAAGAATTCCGAAGTAGCAAGTTGCATAATGAACTTAATTTTGTGTTCAATTCATTTAAATGGATGTTCTTTTCAGGTTTCACTGAATTGAGAGACCCAAAAATTTTGTTACCTTCACACCAGTAAATAGCAGGTACAACTGTTTATTTGAAATGGAAAACCGCATTGACACCGGTTTCCCTTCGTTTACTGTTAAATTATTAATTTGTTGTTATGTAACGAATTTAAAAATCTGATAGTAGTAGTTACTATTTCTTTATTGCAAAGAATATTCGTATCATCAGGCAAGAGAACTGTTCTTCCGTCAAGGATCGCTGAGGGTATAACATTATATATATATATATATATATATATATATATATATATATATATATATATATAATGCAGGATATATAATAGGCAGGATCTTTTGGGTATGATAAAGGTCTGAATCCTTGACACAATGAATCAGATAAAATACAAATAAAATGAACATATATTCAATGAAAAATGACAGTGACACAATTTTATAACAGGATAATGCACTTTAAGTAGCTAGTCACTGAAAAAAACAAGGCAAAACAAAAAAATTGGCGTCACCTCGAATGCCTGAACACACTTTCACCAACTACAATTTACAATTTGCTCATTCCTCTTTCTGAATTTTCATCTACCAAATTATTTTACTCTTTTTACTCTCTAGTTTTTCCGTGCACGGCTTTTAAAATGAATGTTACACTTGTTTTAAGGAATCCCGTTCACAGGTGCTAGCCTTGAGCTTTGCACTCACTGTAACACTGAACTTTAAAGAAAAAAAACAATAAAAAATAATATACACGTTACTTAAATCTGACCCCTTTACATACCACAGAAATCAATTACTTTTAACACAATACAATAAACTGACGTTTCCAGATAACAACTGTACAGCATTGGAAAATCATGAATTATTTAAGTAAAATTGTACATTGAATGAATTCAATAACACGCGCAGTAAATGAACTTGAAACTGTCACTCACATCGTTCGGGATACTTCTCCCACCTATTATGAACTTTTCACCCACTTTTAACACGAATTGTCGTGTATTTTACGGCTATTCTCTTTCCCCAACTGATCGCCGCATAAAAGTTGCCCGTTATTTTACCTCAACAGCTCCGCATCGCTCCGCATTGCGTAGGTAACCTTGGGGATTTTCTGCCGCTCGCAGCCCCGCATCCCCACCCTTCTCCGCTTGCTGTCCCACGACGTTACAAGTTTCCTTCCCTCGAACATTGGACTCTGCTACGCCTGCAATTTCCACACCCTTTTCCCGTTAACCGGACTCGTACGATTCTCGTTCCACCTACGCTTCGCTCTTCCTGGGGTCGTCCTTCTTCTTCTACCGCGCCTCGTACAAGTTTGTTCGCGCTTCCAGCCTCGAATATTTAATGTTGTTGAAGTTATGCATTAAATGCTCGGCCTACCTACCACACTTTGGGCACGTGTGGTCTCAGCGTGCAATATGAGATGCTGGATTTAGTTAATGTCCTTCTGCGCGAATTTTACAAATTTGAAATTATTTCGGAGTCAAACAATTACTTCGCTTGCTCTCTCAAATATTGTGAATGCGAAGAATGTTTGTACACTCCACTTCTTAATTACCTCACTTTCGAAGATACGCTTCACAAGCTAACTTTTAACTACCAAGTTAAAATAAACTCCTATGCTATCAAGTTACAAATTGCCTTCAGAACTCAGTCTAGTCACCGTCGCTGCTGCAATTGAAGAGAGCTCAGTCTAGTCGCCGTCGCTGCTGCAATCAAAGCGAGTTCAGTCTAGTCGCCGTCGCTGCTGCAATCAAAGAGAGTTCCTCCGATGCGCGCCGCGATACTTATAGTACTCGCGCCTGGGGACATTTTTGGAAGGGTGAATATTCTCCTCTTTTCGTGACCTCCCGGAAAACATTATTCGCTAGTTCGGGCATCAGAGTTCGAAAAGCTGTGGGTAGATGACGCGTTTACAAGCCATCGCTCCGCCGCGTACCCTACTCCTCTCTGTTCGTGGGCTTCTTTTCGTAGCTGATGGTGGCGTTATGGGGTTGTCTAATCCCATGACGTCACTTATATATATATATATATATATATATATATATATATATATATATATATTCAGTAGGAAGAGAATATGGCCTAAATAGAACTCTGCGGGACCTCATTGGCAATTAGCAATCCATCGGAAAGGTGAGTAAATAATGTCCCTTCACTGCAGTACGGTATTTCTACTCTCTGAGATCGTTGTTTAAGATGTGAGCGTAACCATTCTAGAGTAATGCCACGAATTCCATACAAAGGTAATTTTAAAAGTAAAATATTATGATCAATGACGTCAGATGCTTTGAGAGATCTAAAACTCTCTTCACGGCAGTAGCGGCTTCAGCTCAGGTTGCACAACCCTCAGATAATCAAAAAATATTTTATAATATATTATTTCCTTTTAATTTTACCAATTTCGCGTATTATTGAAAGTACCCAAGTTCAATTGATTAAATGAACTATTTATGATATTTGCCGAAATTATTTTAATTCGACACTAGGCTTGTTGATTGAAAATGTGCATTTGAAGAGAGCATTATATATGTATGCTGTGCAGCCTACTGACTACACTTTCTTGTTCTACCAGGAGGACTTTTCCCTAGTCTGTGCACCTAGGCGTTAGCCCCTATCCGCACCCCCCCCCCGGATGCGCTGGAACGCAACACCCCACTGGGCGCCTCCCCAATTAAGCCTGGGTGAGGCCACTCTGCCAGCTCAGAACCATTAGCTGTCCGGGATAGCACTGGAGTCTGATAAAGCGCCACTCACAATACGCCGGGACGAATTCCTACTCAATTGCGCATGAGTATGGAGCACTATCACAAGAAAGCCAAGTACCCATCTGGGGGTTGCCCGGACTAAGGTCAGGGTGGACGCGTGCCTCCAACCCGTCTCCTCACTGCCTATACCTTGAAGCTATCAACGTGAGTATCGCCGGAATTGAGATAACCTGACAAGGAGATTCATGCTCCTCGTCGGACATTACCCAGGCTTCTCCCAAGTGCGTAGAGGCCCAACTCGTGGGTCACCGCCTTCTCGCTGCGCCCACCTTGGCACTAGCGACGTGCGTGGTCCCGCCAGGAAACTTGGGTCCAGGTGGACGTTTCCGCCTCCACCAAGAGCCTTAGGTAATGGCTGTTCTGGAAGAAACCCCCTTTCTCCCCCTCTTCTTTTGCACCATGTGTGCAATTCTCTCCCAGCCGACAGTAATTTCAGGAGCTTTGTTGTAAGTTGTGAATACAAGTGTGGGGTAGATCTCTTATTAAGTGTTGTTTTCGTTGTTGCTGTTGCTGCCGGTAAAGGAAATAAGAATCTCTAACAAGCTTCTGCATGAGTGTTCAGTATTTATTTTCCTGACATTAGACGACATTGAGTACTGTGCAAAATTTGATAATAACTCCTTTCGGTTCACGCCCTATTGAAGAAAAACTACAAATTAAGAGGCCCGGAAGGCCTTCTACAAGTCTTCAAAATTTTATTCAAGTGGTAAAATTAGGAAAAGAGAACACAATCAAAAATTCAAAAATGATTTTTGCAATAAATACAATGGTTATATGAGTGTGATTCGAAGACATCTGTTTTTCTTTCTTTGAAGAAAAGAGGTGAAGATACGTGGGCAAAGACTGGATTTAAAGATTTAAACCACTTAACACAATTACTGAAAAATTTTAATCTTTTGGAACCCACGTAAAAAAAACAATTAGCGTTATTATGAACTAATAATATAGCAGAACAATTAGATAAAGCACACAGAAGAAATATTGCAATTCACAATGAACAAGTAAAATAAAATAGATACGTTTTTAACACAGTAATTAATTGTATTTGTTTCTGTGGTTCTTTTGAATTAGCTTTAATGGGCCACAATGAATTTAAGGATCCACAAATCCAGGATTTTTTAGAGGATTAATTGATTTCAGAACCGATCTAGACGTGGCTTTAAAACATTTGTAAAATGCAACAGTGTTTCTCGGGACTTCTAAAACGATTCAGAACCAAATGCTACAAATTATGTCAAAAGTCTGTCTAGAAAAAATTGCAGAGGAAATCAGGGAAGCAAACTTTTAACGGTTATTGCTGACGAAACAAGTGATGTGTCGAGTACATTTCAAATGGCAATTGTTTTCAGATACATCGTTAGCCATAAACCAATTGACATATTTTGGGCCTTTCTTAGTCCTCTGCGTCATGATGCACAAATGTTGGTGTCTTGCATTCTCGAATAGTTAACATGGCACAAAATAAAATGAATCCCCCAAAAATCTTATCGCTGAGACCTACGATAGCGCTTCTGTAACGTCTGGAATTTCGAAAGGTGTTCAAACATTTGTTAAAACTGCTATCCTATTGCTCAATATGCCCATTGTCATCCACATCAGATTAAGTTAGTGATGATGAGAGTTGCATCAATAAAGAGAAATGTTCGAATTTTCTTTGCCAGTGTTCAGGTTCTATGTACATTTTTCAAACAACCCACAGAAAATATCAATATTAGATGAAATAGTAAAGAAGCAGTTACCTAAATCTATTCCCACCAGGTGGCATTTTCAGTCCAGAAGCGTCACAATAATATTTGACCAAAGGCAAGCCCTGAATCAATGCATGAAAACCATTTTACAGTCAGATGATATAAAAAATGATACTCGTAATACACTCTCCCAAGCTACCGATCATTTCAAAATGTCTACAAGTGAAAAATTCATTTTTTGTCTTCCATTTTCTCGGAAAGTTGTACCCCTTATTAATATATTATTCAGGCAACTCCAGAAAGTAGAAATTGAATCCACTGTCGTTGCACAAATTCTTCTGAGTTTTAACCAAAATACGACAAAACTTAGAAATTACAATGAAACAATTTTTAAACACCAACATCTATCACAATTTTCATCTACAAAGAAAAAGAAGACTGAAAACAATGAGTGAACGAAAGAAGCAAAGGAAGTAGTATATGATGTAATTACTTTTCAAATGAAAGAAAGATTTAGTTTCACTGATCATTTGCTACTTCTTTGTCAAGTCGGAAAATTTTCCAGTTTACGGTTGTAAATTTCCAGAAGAAACACTGAAAATTGTTTGTAATTCTTACTAGTTTTGGAGCTTTAAAAAATTTGCGTGGACGTTGAAGGAATTTACAGTGCCAAAGAATTCAGGGGATTATCAGGCAGCCTTAGTTTTTACAGTTTCTCGAAGAGAGCAAGTTAGAAGAAACATTCAGTGGAATTTTTAGTTGAGAAGCGTCAAAACAATATTTGACATCGCACTATTAGAAATCCTAATTACAATTACAATGACCACTTCTGTGGCTGAAAGATTTTTTCGACCCTCAAACGAATAAAGACGTTTCTAAGGAACAGCATGTCTCAATACAGATTGTTTCCATTAACCATGCTATCAATGGAGAGGGATATCATAATATAAATTGCTGATTTTAATCAGAGAATGTTTGAAAAATTCGCACACCAAAAAGAAATGCGTATGGATTTCCTCTTCAAATAAAAATGAGAGATTAGCTTTAATCAATACGGTGTATTAATGTCTCAATTAAACTAAAAACGTACTTTCCCTTTTTGAAACAATTATAATTATTGTATATCTCTTTCAGAAGTGAAGTTTTGAATATGCTAATACGAATTTCACTTCAGGAGAGAATATATTCCTGAAAATTTACAGATCTTCCAATACTGCAATATATACAACGGAAGTGAAATTCTCGAAATAAAATAATTTTATTTCGTTATTAAATCACCACTAGAAGCAGCAATAACAACTAAGGTAATTACATAAACTAGTATTAAACGAGTTCAAACAATAGTGCTTGTAGTAAAGTGGTGATGTGCGATCATCGTATTTTCGAAACTAGTTCATTTTGTATTGTATGAATTTTATTCCCGAAAAATGTCTCAATGTAGAAATATTACAAACACTTTGTGCCCACTGGAAATAAAAGCCAAAACCACGTGCGCGGGAGAAGAACATACCTGACTCGGACCAGTGGCGTGACTATGAGTGGTGCAACCTGGGCTCTAAGGGGCCCCGCATACAAACTAAAAATGTTCTTAGTTCTAAGTTTTTTGTTTAATAGATTTCAATGTATAGTGTGGAGGGCCTCTGATGATCTTGTAACAAGGGCTCCCGGAAATATAGTTCCGCCTCTGGCACGGACATTACGTGTAAAATTATGTTAGTATCTTTTGAATGTTTACTTATTTAACTCAGTTTTAATAATTTACATGAATTGCCTACGTTTTATGATATATTAGTGAACTGAATTTTGGAAATTTTATTCCCTTCATTCGATGGAGCTGCAACTTCGTTTGTTAGGAATCAGCCGCCTCTGCTTCACAGTTAAATTATCTGTTTTTGTGGTATGTAATACACACACACACACACACACACACACACACACACACACACACACACACACACACACACATATAATATATATATATAATATATATATATATAGAGAGAGAGAGAGAGAGAGAGAGAGAGAGAGAGAGAGAGAGAGAGAGAGAGAGATAAAATCTTTGACCCCAGTGGATAAGCTGATAAGTCAAAAAAACTTAATTTTACAGGGGAGCAAAAAAAAACTTTAAACTAATGATGTAAATCAAGGATTAATGATATTCAAACAAAACCTACACCCAAATAGTTTAATTTGAATATCACCTTCGTTTGAATATCATTAATCCCTGATGTAATTCAGTTAAAAGTTTTCACTGGGGCAAAGATGTGTGTGAGTGTGTGTGTGTAGCTAATACCCGAATTAGCCGGTTATTGTTCACTTATCCACTTCATCCAGAATGGTTGGATAAAGTCCGAAGTATGAATTCAGCTTTGAATCATACTTCGGAGTTTAGCTGGATAATGTTCATATTGGCCACCATGGGGTGGCTAGGGTAAATAAAGTACGTTGCGGAGGAACAGCTGTACTCGAATAGATAAAGAAGAATACTATATACGATAAACAGGGATGGCAGGGTGGGCAGTTTCTAAATCTAGTGAGAGATAAAGTGTAGTTTCAAGTTACACAATTTGTCGTGATGAAGAATACCTACTAATAGTACATGGTACCATCAAACCTCACCTCACTATAATTTAGCCGGCACTTCGTTACGCTTTTCCGAGTTGATGACTATGCTCTAGCCTTCGACCTTCGCGATTTAAATAGAAGAATCTTCATCCTGTGCAGCGCAAATTTTCCAACGCATTTGTATGCCAAAGTACTGTTCGCGAACACACATGACGCCACATACTCGGACAATCTTACTTCAGCCAGCGCCCTGTGGCTGACACCAACATTAGCCGGATGATTCATTCAGCATCATTTACAAAGCTTTAATCTTTATCCACACCGTCGAGTAGTGTGCAATTTAACTGGGCCCTCCTAACGTTAGCCATATTTTTTGTCTTTTGTCGTGACATATACACAGTGCCTACACATTACGGATTCTCGTTAAAAAATAATCTCACAACATTTTAATAAGATTCAATGCATTTCGAAATGCATAAATATTGCGGCCAAATAATTTAAAACCTGTCTGGAGTGTTTTATTTTTTGAACTTCTCGTTATTGGTAACCTATCATTGCTACCAACTCTTCTCACTTATCAAGATGTTGGCAAGTCATACGGAGAGGAGTGTCGCGTCTGATAAAAATGTCACCACCCATGTGTGCGGTGTGTGGGATTATGTATGGTAGTTTGCCACGGTTTCAATTATCCTACATTTTAATGAAAGTATGCATTAAATGTCGACCAATGTGAAGTGTTCTAGATCATCTACATTTCATCATTACATCCCGATGTGTATTTTCAGAACTTTGTTTTCATTGTTAAATGCGAATTTACCTAGTATTACTGTGTGTATTACTATGTTGTTAACTTATTGACTTGTGATTCTAATTACTACTGCTGATAATAATTTTCATTCGACGTCAAGTGGATTCTTTTCTTGCCGAGAAGGCTTCAGAAATTTGACATTCATGAACCTTTGGTCATGGTTATCATTAAATCTCAATGACTACAAATTTGTCATTTGTACATGTCATTTATTTCATCTGTTCCATAATTTCTGTTGAATGACAATTTGTAAACTTACAATGAAAATTAGGGTTACTGACCTTCTCTTGTGATTATCATCTCATGAATATGTAAGTGGCACTAATACAATTGCACAACCTTCATTTGTTTATATTTAAAGTTAAAAGTGTTTTATAAGATTTGTGAGATTTTTAATAATAATTATTTTCAGTTTATGACTGAAAAGTGAGTGACATTTACTGGGTGTTCAGAAATCGAAATGGAAATTTTAGAAATGATTCGCCGATGGAAGAGAACCTTAGAAAATTATTTTACGTAAGTTCTTCAGTATTAACAAAAACAAACTTATTTTCTGTTCTTCAAAATAATACTATTTTTTTTCCTTGTTACAGATACCGAAGGGCGTTTATTTTAATTACAATTGTATTTGGATTTATCTTTTATGTGGGCCCCAATTTCATGCGATGGCTCTCACAAGCTAAGCCAGACATTGAAGGTATGTTTTTCACTGTTATTAACAGTACAGTTCTGAAAGTTTAATGTGTGCAAAAAGTGTAAAATTCTGGTGACAGTGCAAGATACTTGCCTTGAAATTAATTCAGAAAGTAGAGTCATCATAGTAGTAAGTAAGTTCATCATATTTCAATATGATTAACAAAATTAATCATAGTTAGGAACATGGAACATTTTCCATTGTTGCAAAAAACATAAATTTTGGGGATTTCAATGCTCATCAGAGTACAGATTCAATTGTAAATAGTTGATCATATTTTTGAAAAGCAAAAATTTAAGAGGTATATTTGGTTTATGTGAAACCATTTCCAGAGGCACATATAAAATCACTTATTTAAAGAATGTAATTGTGAAAGTAAAGGATGTTGGTTATTGGTCACTTAGCGCAATGTTTTGAATTTTCTTGACGATTTAGTTATTTATTTTTATGAACAATATTACACAAATGAAGCAATGCAGTGCAACTTGCAAACAATGAAGGTACATTTGTAAATAAACATTTGTTATTAGCTTTTCACAGATGGTGTTCAGAATAGTAATTTTTGCTGGATTATTTTTTTAACAAAATACATATTTTTGAGACATATACAATGTTAAAAAGGACCAAAAAATCATGTAATGTGTGTTTAATGTTGATACCAAAATAATGTTTGTTTGAGAAATTTACTTCTCTTTGTATGGTACTCATGAATAATGATTGTGTGTGAAATGTAGCGAAATTTTAGCTCTAAAAAGAAAATGAACATTATAAAGATACATGATCAATTTTGTTTATAGGTAACAGTTCTAAATTTTTATAAATCAGCATGTGCGAACTTTCCTTTGGAGACATTAATGCACAGACAGCTCTGCAGAGAGAATCCGAATAGTTTTAAAGTAGCATTACATTGTGAATTAGAATAGTTTGACTTAATTGTAACAAAACATCAATACTGTCAAGTATTGTAGACCCCAGGCAAAGAACTATCACATTTTTTTAAAGAGACATGTCTGCCATCTGCTAGTTAAAAAATGAAATTCCCTCCTCAAAACATAAATACTGTGAAATTAATATTTTTAAGCTTGTAAAATTAACACTGATTGAAGTCCATACTAGGAAAGAACATTCATACAAGGAAAAAACATTTAATTCACCACCAGGGTCATAGAGAGGGGATATGGTTTCAGAGGCACAATACTGTATTAGCTGTTTGTAGAATCGATGTAGAAGAAAGAAATGGAGGGGAAGGAGGAGGAGTTGTTCAAATAGATGTAAGCAGAAAATTGCAAAATACGAACAAGGAGGCAGTTTTTTTTTTTTTTATTGTTGTTGTTTTTTTCCTGTAGTAAAAGTCAACTCGCAAATGTGTAACTAGCAACTTGCAAATGTTACAATAATGAGTTTTTAATTGATTGAAATAGCAATAACCCATGCTGTTTGGTGATTTTGTCTGAAAAAAATCGATAAAATTTCAGGGATAAAATATATTTCAGCTCAATCATCTTCATTCTTACAAAGAAACGTTCAAGTTGTAAGGCTGTATTAATGAAATAATAAAAAACAATAAAAATCAAGCAGTACTGTCAAAGTTACATTTCATATATTTACATCTCTTCATTCTTTCAGCCGAAATGAGATGAGAAGTTTATAAAACTAAATAATTTTCATGCTATTAGAAAACTCTTATTGTCGTGTCTGGGATACTGGGGATAAATCTTATATTAAATTACTTCTTCTAACATGTTGTGTAATCTGTATTCATTTTTAGTGGGTCATTAATACTGAAAACTTGATTGATGGCAAAAAGTATGTCTGTCCGTGGTCAAACCTAGTGCATAAACCATTCAGTCAATTTTCTCCAAAGTTGATATTCAGAAATCAATCAGAATGAACTTGAGACCCTGCAAGTTTGAAATGGATAGTTTGATTTTTCGGGGGTACTTTACATGAAGGCTCACCATTTTCAAAATTTTCTCAGAAATTACTTAACTTCTTCCTCGGATACAGTAGAGAATGCTTAAGGGAATGATGCAGGTCTCATTTTTGTAGAAATCCAAAATTGTTTGACAGTGGCTGAAGTTTAAAAAATGTTTGGTGATCCCCCTACAACTATAATATTAAAGATAATGATTTTTTCCCTCAATGAGTTCCATTCTTCAAAGACAGTACTTGAAGTAAAGTCATGTACAATTTTTATACATAAATATTAGTATTCACGGGATTTTGAGTGAAATCTAGGCATTTTATGAACAATTTCTTTCTCAAAAATGACTCAAATTTTTCTTTAAATTCTTTCCCCATATGTATCAAAGACAGAGAAAAAAGTGGTGCTGATTTTAATGTTGGTGAACACATTGTATTTTTGGAAATTACAAAAAGTTTAAATTGTGAAAGTACAGTATTGAAGATGGAAATTGTTGCCTTTAATTAAATGTTCTAAAAAATCAGCTCTTTAAAAAAGGTTAGGTACAATTATTTTTAAAAAGCAGTAGTTTTCATGTAATTTCTGCTTGAAGTTAATTAACTAATAAATAAAAAAATTAAATTATATTAAATTAATTAATAAAACATTTTAAAAAATAAAACATTTTCTTAAAAAGGCTCCAAATTTTTTCCATGGATAGAGCTAAGGTCACTTAAGGTGCCAGTCTTGCTTTTATTGAATTCTGTGAATTTACAAAAATTGGAAAACTTAGAAGTAATGCAAGACATTATGTACTTTTGTAGCCCCACTAGTTTCTTTTAAGCCAAATCCTGTTTCCATGGGGGAATTTTAGATAATAGCACAATAGGCAGTCAATAGGAGGTGATTTCTTGCAGAGGCCTGTGCCAGATAGCATGAGCAAGTGCTGTAAGACCCTCATGAATGCAGCAAATTTCAGATTTAAAATTTCTAAATGCACACACAACATCATTATTAATTATATTGTACACATCTACTGTCGGGGGGCAGTGATGGTACATTGCGCTTGTGGATGTGTGAATTATTAACCTTTGGGTACACTTCCACTGATCTTTTAATAGTAGCATATATTCGCTGTGGAGGGTATACCTTCCTCAACCATCTAGATTCACTATAAATATACATAATTTCTGGCAAAAAGTGCTGCAATCTTTAATGAGTTGCAAGCCCTAATAAAGAAGATTTTTTTTTTAATACCATGCTGTAGCTCCAATGGAATACCAATAGAGGCAAGAATTAAAAAGGGCTGTTATTGTTTAGGTGTGAGAATTCCTGTTTTAATCTTTTTATTCAACATGTTTGTGTTTTTAGTTGTAAGTAAAACTGTATTTTGATAAGAGATGAGAAACTTTATATGGTGAATGTTTAACTGAGAATTTAGAATGTGCTTTACTTTGTTCTTAATTCATTAGGCAAGGTAACCATAATCAGATTTGTATTTTTATTTTGGTAACATGATTGACTTTCATACCAAAGTGGATTACATTAATAATTTTTCCAGCATAATCTTATCTTTTCTGTGTATTGAAATCTATCAATATTGGTTTTGAACTTAAACATTAAAATATCTCAGGACAACTGTTGTGTGGCTTACGATGTTCTTTGTTGTGGTCTTGTGGTTGCTAATGTTTGTTGTGTTTTTTTTTTATTTGACTTTGTGATGAAAGAGTTGTACTTTATCAGAATCATTTCGAATTTAACTCAATTATACTGGGACTCGCAGAATGATCTTTAATATTCATTGCAGCAATAAACATGACAATAACTCAGTTACTTTCATAAGTTGTGATAAATGAGGAACTGGAATTCATGTGTTTTACCAGTTCCTTCCATATACAATGAAGTAGGTGATTTTTTAGCAGCAGAATTTGAAGCCATAATTGGTGGCACCCACACCGTCAGGGACCTGCCTTCCTGAAACAAATCTCTGAGCAGTGTTAAATTCATTAACTTCTCTTAGTTTGCTTTTGTCTAAAAGTATCATATATAGGTGAAGTGCTATAATACTTCAATTATGAGGTTCATCTTAAATCAGTTGCTTAAATAACATTGAAATTAATTCCCAAAAAGCTCAAAGGTTTTAAAAGTGCATAAAATATTATTTACAAATGCGTGAACTGCACCTAAATTTTTTTTGAAAAAGTTGCTGCTCTTTTGAAACTCTTTCTGTGGTTACCCTTGTCTCAAGAGATTATTTGGGATGGCTTTTTATGTGTCAGTATATATTGGTGAGAATCTTTCTTGTACTATACAAGTGTGTTTGAGTCCCTAATAATTGAAATGTCTCTGGTATGGACATGTAAAAGTATCATGGTCAATAACTATAATACTTCTATAACTGTAAACTAAATTTATTTTTAAAAAATACAATCAACCATAATTGTGAGCTTTCTTTTCAAAATCTCTATCTCCAATCTGATTTTAGAGGAAACTTGAATTTCTACCATTACTGCAAGCAAAAATCAAATAGGAATTTATACTTATATTATTTTTCCACTTAATAATTCTTGTTATTGTGCTCCACTTAACAATTTTCTGTTGCAGTCTCTTATTGGTAATAATTGAGTGAATTATGTTATAGGAGTTTATTTGAGTGTATATATTGAAGTTTTGGAAAAAATTGCATTATTTTCTTTGATAATTCACAGAAAATTAGTAATGCGAAATAAGGTCTCCTGTCAATATCTAACCTCGAGCATTAAATGAGTTCACTGGTAGTTGAAAGAGTCAAATTTTGAAGAGAGTTTTTGTAGGAAAGCTCATAATAACAGAATTCTTCTGAAGTGTTCTATTTCCAAGCACTGGTTTCAGATGTTGCCGAAAGATGTCTGAAAGAGAGATTAAGACAATTTAATTTTGATTTTGAAGAATATAATGCCAATATTCAGCACATTCCACTACAAGACAATGAGAAACCGTATGTTCCCTACATTGGAAATGGGGTATTTGGATTAAGTATCTATCCAGATAGTCCATTGTACATCAGATATGGACGTACTTTATCCCTTCCTGTCTATTGGCATCCTATTATCACTGTTGCTGGTGATTCAAGGCCAGCAAAAGAAGCTACTGTGATACATTATTTGACAGGTATTGCCCATCGATTTCAGTGTTTTAGTTCAGGGTTGTATGTCTCTTACCAGTATTATGCTCATCGAACCATGGCAGCTATTTTGGTGCAAGATATTTCAATAACAAACCCAACAAATGAAAATTTGTTCTTAAATTTGCAACAACTGAAATTATCAAATTGGCCTACTGCTGTTTCACATACTGTAACGTACGTATTTAATCAATTGAATATTGTTTGATATTGTGTCTTAAATATTTTTGTTATATTTCTGTTGTTTCTCCTCTAGATTTCAGCATGGAATAGGAGACCATGATTATCAAGCTGTAACAGGAATGGTTGAAGTGCCAAATCCAAACTCTGATGTTATAGCTGTGTCAATTGTGTCTAAGAAAATTCCTCGAACTGTGGAGGTATGAATGGGTTTAAAAAAGTAATCCACATAAATGATTTTTTTACTGTATATAGATATACATTTCAATTTATCTTAAATGCTCTCATACATTGTTTATATTTTTTTCTTTCTGTTATTTCTTTTTGATCTCCCTCTCCCCCTCTCTCCCTCTCCCTCTCCCCCTCTCCCGCTCCTCTCCTTCCTCTCCCCTCCCCTCTCTATCCCTCTCCCTCCCACTCTCTCACCCCTCTCTCCTCTCTCGATAACAATCCTGCCATTGCATCCTGAGCTTGTGGAGACAAGACATGTTCCATTCAAACAGATATTCCCTTCACAATGAATGAGTTACTGCAGTGTTCATGTGAATATTGTGACTTTCATGATATTATACCAAGGATTTTAAACAACTGCATGTGCAACAAAATTTTATTTTTTTAAAACAATGGTGGACTATATTATTATTATAAAAAAGGATACCGCCACATTTAATGAAAGCTACCCAAAATGTTAATATGAATATCAGAATTAAGTTGAGTTAGGGAATGGAATGAGCAGGTTGTCCACTTTTAGGAAAACTAGAAAATGACAGTGACTTTCATTGATCTGGAAAAGTCAGTTTTCATGTCAGAATTCATATTTTGAGGGCTTGGAGAATTTTTACAAGAAGTCAGGAAAATTGAGACAATTTTAAAAGTAAATATTATTCTTTAAATAACATTGGTACAACATAATTGATGCAGTTTTTATTTGTTAAGAAAATATTGTGCATTTCACATTTTCATAATAAAATTAGAGACCTAACAGGTGGTACTAAGGGGTTTGAAGTCTCGTCTCTCAGTATGCATTTGTGCATGATAATCTCAAATTGTCAGTATGTCCCAGCTGGGAATGTGAAAGACAGTTTGTCTTTGAATAAAAAAGGTTGTTCTTGCCTACCTTCTTTCAGCACTTGGTAGAGGTGCAAATACATGAAATACAGGGAATGTGGCAGATGAGCTTGCAATATGATGATTCTTGCAACATGAATGTGTATTGTTAGGAATGAAAATATGGGAATTCCAGTCACTGCAACCTTTCATAGAAAATAACAAGAAACTTGTATTCTAAAATAACACAAGTGTTTAAGTGTAATAACAAAAGTAAAAGAACACATTTGTTTATTGTCACCATCTGTGTAATTTGTATTTCTGCAACAATGTAGTTGCAAGAAAGCTAATTTAAATTCCTCTTCATTGCCACTTTTTTATTACGCTTATATCAGTGCCAGAAATTGCATGGCCAAAGGTAGGCCAGTTGCCACGTTGCAATTTAGCCACAAACTAAGGTAGTTTTGTGAACAGAAAAATCTTATTCAAATTTTGCTGTGAATTTTTTTCCTGCTTTCAAAACTCCTGAAACCAGGATTAAAACTGTAAAAAATATTTCTTTTTTAGATTGTCTCCCCAATACATTATTTGTAGTTTATCAAGTTGGTATGTAAACCTGATATGAAAGGATATTTACGTAGCTGATTTAGCCTTGGCAAAGTTGCAAAAATCTCTAATTTAAATATTTATTTTACTGTTGTAAAAATATTGGGATTTAAAGGAGTAGAATTCCTCAAAGGAAAGATGGAATGAAATGATTTTATTCTAAATTGTTTAAAATTTTAATTTCTTGGAATGTAATATACCATGAACGTACCAAATTCCTTTAGTTCCTTGCCATAATAAAACACTCAAATGAGAAAACTATTAGTAAATTGTTTAAATCCTGTTTGTATATTCCAAGTGATATTTGTTCCATGCATGTTTCAAATATTAAAGGAATTACAGATCAGGACGCATTGTCAGTTACTTAGAACAGTGATATCTTGAGTTGTTTATGCCACTGGAGCATTAATTTCTGTTTCACATAACAGTAAATTATATTCATGCATGCTCTGAAGTTTCAAGATGTGAATTACAGCTTCGTCTAGTTGGGAGTAAATTGGCAAATGGGAAGAAACAACCAATGATGTGAAGAAGTAAAGGTGCAAATGCTAAAAATTGAAAAATTTTGTATTCAAGTTTTTTAAGTACAGTTGATCAAAAATAGCTTGTGGTATATTGTTCTTAAAGTATAATTAAAATAGACAAATGACAAAAGTATTCATATCTTATTGTAAACAAAATTGGATCAGATGTCTGCTTCCCATTTTCTCATCACGTCTATTAGGTGACCACCTCCTTAATCCTTAAGTGACCTTTGCTAGAGGTCATTTTCTTCAAAAAAGCAGTGATCCCTTAATACAGGTTTCACTATATCTGTTGAAGTTCTTGTGATAATTATAAATTGGCTTCTTCATAACCTTATAATATATATTAGGTTTTATTATGTACTATAAAACCTGCACTACTCGTACATTCATTAATGTTCTGTTGACTTCATTTTAGGTTAAAGCTCATAAATCAGCAACTTTGGAATTTCTGACATCTGTAGAATATTCCGAACCAATACATAAAGGAGATTATGCTGCAAAGAAAGATATAACTGAAAATCAGTGTATGGAGGTTAGTGCATTTCGTTCTTCCTATTTTGTGAATTAACAGTAGTTATTATTATATTAATTGTTACTTAATCATGCAGAAAATGAAGAGAGCAGTACTTAAGACACGTCAAAATCGTCAAGCTGATCATGTAAATGTTTGGCAAAATTTGTGGAGTACTGGTGTGTCAATAAGCCAGTCTAAAGCAGCTAATGCTATCAATGGAGATAAAATTAATGCCACTATATATTACGTGTTGTCACATGTTACATCTCCTTATTATGAAGAAGGAACCACTAAGGAACGGAAAAATGATTTAGCTAATAGCCTCTTTTATGCTGAAGGCTGCTATGGAGGTCACCACACATTGTAATTATATCAGTACTTAGTACTTTTATGACACAATTGGATTGCCTTGCAGCAGAGTAAGATTTTAATTACACACGTTTGGGCATTTTAACTACTGTTTGAAACCTAAATAAATAGTTCCTATATAGTTTTCAGGTAATTCTAAAATATTCACAATCTTTCAATGTTGGAAAAACATTTTTAACATCCAGTAAATGTAGAGGCAAATATAATTATTGAAATTCAATTGATCTTTTCTAAACTTTTTTCTATTTTTCAGACAAGCAGATAATTTGTGGGGTGATTTGTCCTCTGTCAAGGATGTGAATATTACTGCATCCAAATGGCTTCTGACATTAGAGAAACAGGTTAGTTGTAAGAGAAGTGGCAGAAAACACTATTCAGGTTTATCTTGATTTGATAGTTCTGTATAAGGGTACTATCAACTTGTAGTACTGTACAAACTATACTGTAGTATACTACTTGTAGTACTATACAATCCTAATTGCTAAACGCCAACTGCTCTCATCTCCACTAACATTGGAGTTATCTCCTTTGTCATTTATTCAGCCATGCTTTATCACTATTGCCACTGAACATAACTTCGTAATTGCACATTTTGTTTATTTGACTTCTGCAATTGCAGTGTAGTTTCTCAAGAGGACTGCTCTATCCTCCTCAAACCAAAGGACTTTGATTAGTGATTTATTTATATAGAATAAAGCCAACATAACCAACAAAAATATTAAAAACAAAAGCTGTGATTCAGTACAGAGAAAAGAAGATGGTCCATACTGATTTAATTTTATTTTTAGGGCTGCCACAATTTACTTAAAGCTGGTGCAAGTGGAGTCATTCAAGCCATTGTATTGAGTGTAGGGAGTTTGCGATTTAGCAATCAACATTTAGAATTCAATATTCATCCCAAGTTTCTCCATAGAGATTTTCTATTTAGGTAAGTATCTCTGAAATCATATTTTTTATGCAATGTCAGGGTTCTGAGTTAGTTAAATGATGAAATTATGTAAACCTCTAGGGGAATCTGTGTTTGGTTCAGTGTTCAAGTTGTTAAGTTTTATTGGAACGCTTGCATTTCAGCTTTCCATTGGAATCTGATAGATGCGGATAGAAACTGTTGAGACTGAACAAAATCACGGGGTACAAGACTAGGGATGCTATGTCACCCAGCACAGTTTTGCATAATGATCTCTAACTCTGCGTAATAAAAATCTGGTGTATTTGTAGGGAATACTAAATTCTCGAGAATCAAGAATGATGGAGCAGTAATGATTTTGAGAGGGAAATTTATGCCTTATGTGCATAGAAAGACAGTCATAAGATGTGACTCTTAATATTATATTTCCATGAGAACAATGATGTAATTCATAGTGAATGTTTTAACACTACAGCTGGCGACATGCTTTATGACTACATGATTTTAGCCCCATAGGCATTTCATGTTGATTCTCCATAAAATCAAACATTTTTAATGAACGTGAGTTGGACCACTATGATTGTGTTCAGAACCATTCTGTGTGTTTTCTCCTTCACCAGTGCAAGATTACATTTATTCCATGAAATGATATTCGTGTTTACATGAATTCCATAGAAGAAGATGATATTATGAAAAGTATTTAACAACGCACAATCGATAACACAAATAACAGCTTTGGTTGGTTATGAAACCTAGTTATTCCTTAGTTTACAAAATTCAACTCTCTTTTATTTGCTTTATTGGCCCAATGGTGTTTATTAACTTGTATTACAAAAACTCACCCTTATTAACACATGTTATTTCTTATAGGAGAATTGGCTATGGTAATTCTACTCACGTAAATATCAGTGTTGTTGTCCAGGAAGATAATAAAGCTGTTCTGTATGTTGCTTTGGATAGAAGTGATAAATTTTATTATGCTTGTGATGGAGGTTGTCTTGATAATCCTGTTCAGTTGGGGTAAGTACTTATTTTTAGTGATATCAATGTTTGAAGATTTAATCTTGTATTTCTGTTCTTTCAATTTTGATGTTATATTCTGAATTTCAGGCCAATGAAGAAACAATTTCCTGTGAAGTTGACAGATCCAGTCACTGCTATATTGTATATTACATATGATAGACAACATATGGAAGATTTAAGACATGCGATACATTTAAAAGAAGTTGCAGAAGGTACTAGATGTTATTGCTCTTTACATCAATATATTTAATTTTAAAAATTCTGTTAATTTATAATAAATACACAAAATATAATGTATTTAAACTAGTTGGGCAGAAACAGAATGCACATTTCCCCATTATTTTTACCCAAAAAAAGCCTTCTACAAACATACCAAAGAAATTTTTGAATTTATAAAAGTAATAGATTTTGCAAATCTCCAATAAATAACATAAATATTAAACTTACAAACTTAAAGCAAAACTCACAGGAACAAGAGATATTATATATCTCTTGTATCATTATATGAAATTAATAAAGTAGATATACCTAATAATAAGAATTTGATTATAATTAATTATATTAAGTGTAATAAGTACTACAAATCAATCACAAATCAGGAAAAATAATTCTTATAAAATGTAATCAATGAAACGTTTTTAAAAAAGGATTTTGTACTAGTTAAATGATAATTGTAAATAGCCATCAAATGCAAATTTCATAAATGTGAAAAATAAAATTGATTTGAATTTGAATTCAAAAATAATAAACAAAACAAAGCATGTAGTATTTCTGATGTAATGGAGCATTCTGCAATTTAAAACAAAAAAAAACATCCTACACATGCACACCACACACACACATACACACACATGCACACCACACACACACACATACACACCACATGCATGCACACACCACACACACACCACAGCACACACACACATCACACACACCACACACACACACACACGCACACCACACACATCCACACACACACCACACACACCCACACCCACACGCACACCGCACACATCCACACGCACACCGCACACATATCCACACACACACGCACACGCACACACATCCACACGCACACCGCACACACATCCACACGCACACACCGCACACACATCCACACGCACATCGCACACACATCTACACGCACATCGCACACATATCCACACACTGCACACACATGCACACATGCACATATGCACATGCACACACACGCACACCACACACACATCCACATGCACACCGCACACACATCCACACGCACACCGCACACACATCCACACGCACAGACACCACACGCACACCACACACCACACCACACACACACCGCCACACATCCACACGCACACCGCACACATTCTCACGCACACACACACACATCCACACACACTGCACACACACATACACATGCATGCACACAAACACATACACGCACACAAACACATACACATGCCATATGTGTGCACACACCACATGCACAGACACTATGCATTCCACACACCACCCCCATCACACTTAAATAGCCAGAAGGGAAAAATACATGAAATTTAGTATGTAAGAGTTACGACAAAAGGTATGCATTACTATTATGTCACCTTAACCTTTGGTGTCCTTTTGTTGCAGCTCCTGCACATGAACATCATGTGATAGCACTTCATAAACATGGTGATCATCTCGGTGGATTACCTGCTCTGTTCTGGGTGTCGATTTCATTTCTTATCATTGTATTTCATTTGTTCCTATTTAAACTAATATATAATGAATACTGTGGTTCACAAGATAAGTATCGAACCAGATATGGTAAACTATAAGAATGTGATCTGACAAACTTGTGCAAAAGTGAAGTTGTCATGTTTACTGTGTGACTTCGATTATGATTGGACTGAACTGATTATTATAGCTTTTATAAAGTGTATAGTGGATAAAATCCATTGACTGTTTTGAATTTGCTTAGACTTGAATGTGACTGTTAAGAGTTAAAAGTTATTTTTCCATCCTTGTATGATGAGTTAATACAGCTTTCATTTATGGATGTTCATTTTTAGTGGTCATGTTTGAGTGAAAATGTACTATGATTTGAGTTTGGGAACATAATTGGAGGGAAGCAGTAACAAGATCCGTTAATATTGGAATAGTTACTTTTTTCCTACTTTGACTTCCCTGTCATTTGCAGCATGAAAGGTCAAATAATGCTTGCTTTGCATCTTGTATGTTTGAAGACGAGTTCTTAAGAATACAAGTTTTTTAAGGCATTTCCTTTACTCCAAAAATGGAATAAAATTGGAAAAAAAAATCTTTGTTTCCTATTGTAACTAAAAATACTCATTTCCAAATTTTTTACCTCATTTCAAGAATGATTTGATTTCTAATCAGAATCCTCAGTTACCAGAGTCTAATTAGTAGTGTGGGTACTTTTTGTTGTTTTTGTTAACTTTTTTCTTTGTGCAGCGTGTTGAACTGTTTATTGAAAGAAGTATTTCTTGTAATTGTCTGTGTTGGTGTCTTAATAGAGTGGCAATTTTAAAAACTATTATTTTGCTATAGAATAAATTATTTAATGTTGTATTCTGTTATTTTTGTTTCACTTGTTTAAAGTTGCATTGCGCTCAACAAACAAGTAAAATCATTTGGGACCAAAAATGTGCCAAATCCATTCTTTCCTTACTCTTCCTTTGAAGTATTTGCTTGTTATGAAAAAGCTGTTGTAGTGTGTCTGTAAAATTAATTTTCCAAGTATTGCATGTGGTGAAATATGCATAACTTTTTAAAAATTACCTTGATCTGAAAATTGAATGAGGCTTACGATTATATCCTGTTCATAAATGGTTTGGAAATTTCCAGAATTGTGCTTTATTCACATTAATCACTGTGAATGCTGTTATACTATTGGTGATGCAATAACTTCACAAAATATGAGACTGATTAAATGTAGACAATTGATTTCATTCTCGTTTAATAATTTCCAAATAAATTTCATTTAGCAACAGCAAATGTATTTCTTTTCTTTTTATAATTATACTTAAAACATGATACTGATTAATTTTGTATGTAATACATTTTCACAGAGGAAAATGTGTGTGTTTTAATTGGATATTGTAAGGTAAAGAAAAGAACAAAATGTTTAAGAAAATTCTCATTCGTTTTTAAATAAATTAATTTATACTATTACATCCTAATTAACGTTTTATTGATAGTTAGTTTCTGTAGAGCTGAAGTCCATATCAGATGTACCTTTTCTTTGTTTCTGGCTAGATGCATCATGTGTCATCTGTTAGTAAGATATCAGGGTGGCCAACAGTCAGGAAATTAATAGACAAGAGTCAAGAAATAATTTGAGTCTGGTATTTCCAACAAAGGTAATGGAATTGTCAAGGTATTTTTCTTTTGCTTTGCATTATACAGGTAAACCTATTATATTCAACTAGTCTAATTGCTGTTATACATCACCAGATACGATTTGAAAAGCAGCTTGAAAACAAAATTGAAGTCGGTATGAAAGCTTATTCATTTTTACTAGGACTTATTCCTTCCGTCTTAAGAGACTGTAAAAGGTCACTATTCAAATGCATTTTAATCAACTTCATAATTATAAGGAATGATACTATTTAAGCAATGAATTTTTGTCAAGAAACATCATGAAAGAATTGGGGAAAATCCAGAAAAAATCTGGGAATTTTAATCAGTTTGTTGGTCACCCAATTTCATAAATAAGATGTGTTCGCAAAAATAGGATTTCATGGATATCCCATACTGCAACATACTATTAAGAAAATCTTATTTCATTCTGTGGATGTGTGTTTTTGGAAAAATACGTTATTTCACATTTTCATTAAAATTGAACTTGGATTAAATTTTAAATGTAAAGCAAATCTTGTCATTAAAAGCCATTATTGGTAATAATTTGTACTTACACTTTCTAAATTTTGAAAATTATTTATGAAGATATTCATAATGTTGTGTGTACTGTAGTGAATTTACAATAATTGTGTAAATTCTTGGACAAACCCTCCAACTTCATCAAAGTGAACATATTTTATGAAAAATATTTTATTTTCTTGGGAAGATAGTGTTTAACCATTGTATAATCATATATACTATTATGATTGTAATACAGTTTGTATTGCAATTATATATTACAGTTGTATATTTCACCAAGAAGTAAATTTGGTGCAAATAACCATGACCAGAATAAAGCAGCAACAATGCTTCTACCAAATGTTTGATACTTCTTGGCCTCCTGAGATTTTTGTAAATCAGCTTTATTTCATTTCAGCTGTAGAATGCAAGTGTAATGTGTCTTCATTTCATGTTGCAAGTCATGTTTATGTTGGTAATTTTAATTAATACTTGCAGGAGTGTTTGCATAAATTTCTTGAGTACACCTTCTGTATCTTTAAATAGTTTTGCGATCTTCAGTTTGAGTTTTCACAAAATTGAGACAGAGCCCTATGGCCATAGAATGCAGTATTCTGCTCTTCTGGCATTTTTTATAACAAAAGTATTGATATTGGCTTTTTGTTACAAATGTAACTACGTACATTTTAAGCAATTGAAAATATAACTAATAAGCAAGCAAGCATTTTGCATATTTCTCTCCCCAAAAAATATTGACTTCTTGTACTGACATATGTACAGAGTGAATTGTAATCAACCAACAACCATTGAACAGGTCAGTGTGACCTGGGATTGATGTTGCCAATTCTCTTCAATGATTGCATTTCATTTCAAACATAATTTTACTAATTATCGAAATGGGTCATAATCAATAAGAATATTGTTTTTCACATAGGTTTTTTTAAATGTTTATACGGCCTTTCTGACCCAATTTAGGAGCTACCTCTTGTTTGTCAGAGTTCATGCTCACTCTGCTATTGGTGTAGATGCAGGAGTCATCTAATTTGAATTGAGCACCAAGCATTCAAACTAAAATTATCCGTTTGTTATGAAACTACTGTTGGCTCAGGGCCAAAGCCTGTTTTCATGATTTATTTCCAAAAAGAAAATTGCAAAAGACCTCGCTTTTTGTGCAATTTAGTTGTATTCCCCATTCAAAGAATGGGAATGAAAGTTAATTCAATATATACTAATTATTAAAAACATCAACTTTTTATGGGCAACATGTAAAAATATTTATAATTTATTTACAATGATGTCATAATGTTTGGTTCTGCTCTCATATGGATGTTATAAGAAACTTCATTATAGCACTAGATGCATTTAGTCTATATAAAAACATTTTTCAAAGACAAAAGAAAAGTGGTTTTTGAAGCAGATGAGTAACGTTACAATGCTAATCAAGACGTTCTTGTAAAATAATGATATTACCATTCAAATAAATAGCAACTGCTCATCCTCATTGTCCATCTTCAATGCTCGACCTTTACATCATTATAGAGAAAGTTCGAATGATTAATGTATAATATTATATGATGATAACTCCACCAAACTGAAGTTTTAATACTCATCTAGGATGGTTAAAACATGTAAAACATATGTTGCATAATATAGAGAATTTGGATGGTCTTAAAATTATGTACACGTAAGCTTTGCGGCTCGAGTCGATGACCTCTTGGCTGTCCAGATGACACCGCGCAGTGGGCTGAGAGGCCGACGTCACGTCGACAGGTGTCACCCAGACAGCCAAGATGTCATTGTCTTAAAATTAAGTTGCATTGTCTAAATATGACAACTTAAAAGCACCTTAACTTTAGTAGAGTTTCAAAAACACAAATGTTGTTTTGTTCTGACTGTCCCTCTCACTCTCTTTCTCCTATCTCCCTCTCTCCCATCTCTCCTCTCTCACTCCTCTCTCTCTCTCCTCCTCTCTCTCCTCTGTTCTGTCTCCTCTCTCCTTTCCTCTCTGTCCACCTCTCTTTTTAACAATGAGATAAAATAAAACATCTGAAATGGAGTATTTTGGAAACAAGTTTTTGAAAAGTGCATTTTTGACTTTTGATCACAAAATATGCACAGGAATATTTCCAGATATTCTCAAAACCAAAAATTAAGCCACTTTATAAAAAAGAAAACAAAAATTATATTAAAAATTATCAGTCAATTTCTCTCTTGTCAGTTTTCTAGAAAATATGAGAGAGGCTTTTCTACACTCGAATAGAAGCTTTCTTCAGGATAAACGAAGCGTTTTCAGACCCACAATACGGTTTTAGAAAATCAAAATTTACGGAAACTGCCATTTTTTCTTTTCTTAAAGATGTTGCTTCATCAATGAACCAAAATGAGGCACTCATTGGAATATTGTTAGATCTTTGACGTTATTGACCATAATATCTTGCTCTCAAAATTACCTTCATATAGAATTAGTGGTATTGCCCTAGATTGGATTACCTCGTACTTTAAACATCGAACTCAAAAAGTAGAAATACCGTACTAGCACGAAAGGACATTATTTATGTAACTTTCCAATTTTTGCTAATTGCGCACGGGGTCCCGCAAGGTTCGATCTTAGATCCAATCCCCTTTCTTAATACTTAGATATTTATTTAGTAAAACACTGTATGAGACGTATGAGGGAGAAATCATCTGCGAGTTATAGAAAACATTTGTAACGGTAAACGAACTGCAGATTTGATTTTTCTGCATTGCTAACAATATAGTACCTCATCCTCAGCTATACTGCTATCAAAAAGAGACCTCAACAAAACGTGCGCATAGTAAAGCTACATTTATGTCCAGAAGCAAAACAAGGGGCCATCTCGGCATTTGTTCAATGGATCAGGGAAACTGGACAAAAACCTGATCGAGATGGGGGCTATCGACTCGGAAGCTGAAGTACATTACTTGTTACAGGCACATTAAATCTGTTTTAAAAATTATACAATACAAATGTAAACTAATTCATTATAGTATATCATTGTTTTGTTAAAATAAACATTTTTTCTTTTTGATGATCAGTGTAGTCTCTAATTGTATAGAAACAGTTATGCAGCAGAAAAGATTTTACTTTTAACTTAAATTTGTGTACCGCTTTTAATTGTTTAATGCAATCTGGCAATGCTTGTAAAGTAACTGATTATTTTTTTTGTAGTGAGTTGTTGATACTGATACTTGAACGTGATTTATACGTCGTGTATTGTAATTATAAACATCATTATCACATAAAAATATGTTCCCACCGTTAAGTAAGTCAGTTTTGACAAATACTACAGACTCGTAAATAAATAGGCAAGGCAATGGTAAGATTCCAAGCTCAATGAAAAGAGGCTTGCAGGTATCACGTGGATGGTATATTTTCATTATTCGAATAATTTTCTTTTGCAATCTAAAGGTCTGGGTACTTCAGGATGAGCTTTCCTAGAATATAATGCCGTATCTCAGGCGGTAATGTACATTTGCAAAATACACGCAACGAGCTGACAGAATTTGAAAGAATTAATGTGCCTGTAACAAGTAATGTACTTCAGCTTCCGAGTCGATAACCCCCATCTCGATCAGGTTTTTGTCCAGTTTCCCTGATCCATTGAACAAATGCCGAGATGGCCCCTTGTTTTGCTTCTGGACATAAATGTAGCTGCACTATGCGCACGTTTTGTTGAGGTCTCCTTTTGCTTGCAGTAATAGCAGTATAGCTGAGGATGAGGTACTATATTGTTAGCAATGCAGAAAAATCAAATCTGCAGTTCGCTTATCGTTGCAAATAGTTTTTCTTTAACTCGGGAACGAAAATGTCTGGTTTTTCAAACGTTGATAATTTCCCGCTTTGCTAATAATAATAATAATAATAATTATTATTATTATTATTATTATTATTATTATTATTATTATTATTATTATTATTATTATTATTATTATTATATATTATATATATATATATATATATATATATATATTATATATATATAATATATATATATTATATATATATATATATATAATATATATATATTATATATATATAATATATATATATATTATATATATATATATATATATATATATATATATATATATTATAATATATATAATATATATATTATTATTATTATTATCATTATCGTTATCATCATCGTGTTTGTTGTTTCAACTTTCAACTATTTACTGGATTCTGGTACTCAAGAAAATGTGCGCAAATATTCTTCCCTATACGTCATATACAGTTTTTCCTTTTTTTGACTAAATAAATCAAATCAAATAGTCATTGAATCATTTACTAATTTGCTTTTCCAGGCGTTTTGGAATAAACTTAAACATACACAGTGAGTAAAAATATACATGTAAAATGTATCTATAAAAATGTTACTTCATTATCAGTGCACGTCTTGTAGAATTCAGAGGGAAATATAGTTATTCAAATTATCTTTGTCCATGTTGTCGCGGCAGGACGTATTATTCCTTCACCTAACACGTGATTAAAGATAAGAGCCCGAATTTATTGCTAATTGAAAATTGACTTATTACATTGGGGCAAATATATTGTTAACAATCCTTGCAAAAAAAGTTCGTTTCTCTCTGTATTCAAATTTCAAGTGGTACATGGCTTAGGGTAGGGATCATAGAATTATGAAAATGTGTACGGATTTCCCCGTAGCACGTCACACACAGTTTTTAACTGTTTTTGACGTAATAGTTATTAATATACTTATAAATGTTGTGAGTAATAACACTGTAACATGTGGTATGTTCAGCATTTTATCGGTCACCATAATGTCTCAGGAATTATGTGAAAATTTACATTACTACGATAGTAAACTCACGAATTCTGTTGCTGCGGCACGTTAGTACTATATCGTGGGGTGTTGCTTGCGATACATCTATGTAAAAAAATATTCGTATTCCGAGGTTCGAGAAAGATGGATGCATATAATTCTCCTAAACATAAAGATACCAAAAGAAACGACGTTCGGTTAGGAAATTGGCGCGCTGACTTTCAGTGGCGGCACCTTCACATCGTCAGTAAATACGATTACCAGAGTAGTTCAATTTGATGGAATGTGAGGAAAATGAAGTTATTTACCTAATATACATTTTTCAAATTGTACTATTAAAATTTTACAATTAATAATAATTATTCCCCAAACCAGTGTGAATTACTTCTGAATTGTTTGAATCTGATTTGTTTTGTACATCGGCATGTTTTTCTTCTTAACAAACATTTGACTTACGATGGTTGTTTACGTTGCTAAGGACGTTAAAACTCATTGCTAAAAATGTTACATTTCTTAACATACAGGTAGGCACAAGTGCACTGAACAAACCTGCAAGCTTGCATGTTTCTTTTTATTTATTTTACGTCAAAAAACAGTTAAAAACTGCGTATGACGTGCTATGGGGAAAAGTGAATTGTGTGCACATTTTCAAAATTCTGTGATCCCTACACTAAGTCATATACTACTTAAATTTTGAATTTTTGAAAGAGAAAAAAACTCCCATGTAATAAAATCTATTTTCAAGGATAAACAAGCAATAAATTTTGAATTTTGAAAGGGAGAAAAAAACAAAAACTCCCATGTAATAAAATCTATTTTCAAGGATAAATAAGCAATAAATTTTGAATTTTGAAAGGGAGAAAAAACAAAAACTCCCATGTAAAAAAATCTATTTTCAAAGATAAATAAGCGATAAATTTTAGCTCTTATTACTTCCTGCCGCGACAACATGGAAACGATAATTTGAGTAATTGTATTTCCCACTGAATTCTAGAAGACGTGCACAGAAAATGAAGTTACATTTATGTCCAGAAGCAAAACAAGGGACCATCTCAACATTTGCTCAATGGATCAGGGAAACTGGACGAAAAACCTGATCGAGACGTGCACAGAAAATGAAGTTACATTTTCTGTTAACAGGGGTAAAGACACATGTGACCGATAAAATAAATTAATCTATACATTAATTGAACATTTAATTTCAATATAATTTTGTAGGTATTTAATGCACTTCTTTCAGTTTTAAAAAGAAAAAATTTCGTTAAGGCGAACAACAGTACATTCACCCGACAAACCAATCCTATATAATTTTTTAATGAGACAGAAAATTCTGAGCCAAATTCAAAAAGGCAAAAAAAAAAAAAATGTTGGCACGTTTATACAAAGAATGACCCTGTTTCCAGTGACCTTGGGAAAGCATTCTATAAGCGCTAGGTACGTTAAATTGAAATTTGGACCCGTTTTTTAGACCGGTTTTACGTGGCCTTCCTATCCTCGGTTCCTTCTGAGAAGAGCCATAGTGCGCAACCTCTTTGGTTCCTGGCAGGCAGCTGAAATATTCAGCCTCCGTTGTGGATAGCACCACCAGTGGCGGCTCCAGTGAGTCTGAAACTTGAAAGTTGAAGTTCTGAATACCATGCACCATACCCTTCTCTATTGAAAGCATAGATAACGTATTTAGTCTGACACTGCCCATTGTCTATCATAGAAATGTTTTTATCCGTTTGAGAGTGGAGAAACATATTTCGCTCTCAACTGTGGTTATGGGTATGGTAACAATAATTTTTAAAAGATTTACACACTCCGAAAAAGTACGAGACATATTATTCTCCAAGAAAAATTGGAGTAACACCAGAGCCCCAGAAGTACCATGCATGTCTTTACGAGAGTATATCACTTCCAAGTGTTCTAAGTTTTGGTCCATTAACTTTTGTGTATTGTCTCATAGTCGTTTGAAACTCACTTTCTGGAAATTTCACAGAATATTGTGGAAAATTTTTCAGTCTTTCAATTTCTGAAAAGAAACTTTTCAGTTAGAAATATCATTCGCAGCACTTAGATGATCTGAGAAATCGAACCTGTCTTTGACATTGTTCACAATAATATCACACATTTCAAGAGCGGCAACATAATTACTCCCCCCCCCCAGATCAATACATGGTTTCATTTGTTGGTTCCTTTGAAGAAGATTGCTCTTCATACATTACACGAATATTTGATACTGCATCAGAAAAGTGGTCGATGAATGTTCTGATTTTTACAGCATCGATGTTTTTTTTTTAACAGAATCAAAAAGAACTGAAACGTGAGGCATAATTTGACTGTAGAACATAGGCCAAAATACAAAATCAGCATCTTTCAAGGTTCGTACAAATCCTGCAGCTTGCCCACTAGTTTTTAAATTTTCCCATTCGTTGTCCCGAATATATTCAAAACATTTAATGAAACTATCTGTATATTCATATACAGTATTAACACATCTGTGCTGAAAGTACCATCTTGTTGGTGGAGCTGAACATAGTTTCTTTTGAACAATTTCTGTCAAGCAATTCATTCTTTTCGGAGGTCTCGAAAAAATGTTCCAATTCCTTAAAGATCTTGAAAAAATGCCCTGCTTTGGGTACAGGAAGATGTTGCATTCTGAAGTAGAAGACTCGCTTGAGCGTAACAATGGACATAATTTGTATTTGGATAATTTTCTTTTATCAAACGCTGCACACTCCTATTTTGTCCACTTATAACAGCAGCACCATCATAAGTTTGGGAAATAAGTTTTTCAGGTGTTTTCTCAATTCCTAATAAATGTAGCTGCTCCGTAATCTTTTCAACTAAACCCTTCGCACCTCTCTCAATCACGTGAAAAAAGCCCCAGAACTACTCGTGAATATAACCTTCTAACAGATATCTTAAAATTAAAGACATTTGACTTTTACATAGTGACGTGCATTCCATGGAATGAAGGGAATGAGTCATTCCCCTAAGAAAAGCAGAGAAAAAAATCTTTTCGATATTTAAAATATTCGTTGCTTATGGCCAGAGCAAATCGTTTACTCAATTTAGGGTTCTGAGCTAAGTACCAGTGGTTGAACCGTTACAATCGATGTTTTCAAAACGGTGTGTAGATTCGTCTATTAACGTAAGCGAAGCTTCGTTCTTGGAGGGGGGCAGGCGTTCGACTTCGTCATGTGTCGTGGGAAGCCGGGTCGATTCGTGAGTGCTCGAGAATGAGTTTTCTAATACGTTCCGTTGTGATCGGCTGGTAGCTATTTCAAGTTCGAAATAATTTTGGCTTTTTGAGACTGTTTGATATACGCGCGAACTTACATCATAATACAATGTAAGTATAAAGTACATAATAATATCGAGAACGTTTATATTAAGTTAAAGAAAGTGTTCTAAAAAAACTAATTCTTTGTGTTCCGTTCTGCAGTTCGCCCTTGCGGGAAGAGAATGCATTGGCAATCTCATTCCGCGCAGTAGTCATGGCATCTAGCGAGGAAAGTGGAAACCAGGCAGGGAATCAGAGAAGAGGCACGATGGCAGATTTAGGGGGCCCTTCCGTTCCCTCTCCTGTCAACTTTTGTATGCTTCGCAACTTCCAGTTGCTGGTTAGTGACGAGAAGTGACACTGAGGGAAAAATTATCTTGTGCTTTCGACCTTTTTGTTGATGTTTTGAGCAGTGGTATCGTGAGTAGTGCTGTTACTTTAATGTCATTGAGAAAATTTGAACGCAAATAAAAGGTTACAAGGCAGAGAAGAAGGAAAATTTTACGTTATCTGAGCTCATGAGGCTGTGGAGAGGACAACAGCAGAACAATGGCGCAATGAGGTAGGTCATATAAAAACGTAATTTCGAAGGCATGGGAAGACGAAGGAAATGTGGAACAAAATTTTGAAGAAATTATTTCTCTTCAATATTCGAGTTCCATCTCTTCCGAACAATCATCAGAGCGAAGTGACTCTGAAATAAGTGGAGTATTTCCTTTATAACAGTAACTGGTGTGACAATTAAAACTCTGTAAATAGTGAAAATCTAGTAGAAATTCTTGTGTTTGTAATGCTAGAGAACATCTCGGGGTAAATTAATGTGCTTCGCGAAGTGGAGAGCAGAATTTAACTTAGGACGAAAACTGCAGTTGTGAAGACAATACATGCAATCATCCACGCACTGTAAGTACCGCTTGTCTTTCTGTCACCGCGATCGGGCGGTCCTCGCCGATCTGCCTCCAGCCGCTCTAGCACGTGCTCAGCCCCTCTCGGCGTGTCAACGCCGCTCCCCACTACAGCCCGCCCTCAAGTTGGTTATTTTAATCGGGCCACAGGCACGATCAACTGTCAGGAGGATAAAACATTACTGATATTTCGAGGAATCACCGTGCACAAGAATTGGAGACGTAAGTTTGGATCGTATTCGCCCCTGGTCTATTATGGGATAAATTCTACCAGGATTGCCGCGAGAGTTGATATCTAAAATAGTACAATTATTGCATTCAGAGCAAATACAAGAAATACAAGTTGCAGGAAAGAGAACTAACAAGACATGAAATTTGTCCGAAGAATTTAAACAGCAAAGCATCCAGAGAATGTGAAAAGTGCAAGAAATCAGTAGAATGCTCATCACATCCACTGTTTGTAAAGATAGTGGAAAACATTATTACTGAACTGTATACATTTTGAAATAAACATTCACCATGTCCTTATTTTCCATTTTATGAAAGAAAAAATATTCTTTAATGCACTGATGGATTTTATAATTTTTTTAATTTTATTTTTACGTCAAAAAAAAACAGTTAAAACTGCGTATGACGTGCTATGGGGAAAAGTGAATTGTGTGCACATTTTCAAAATTCTGTGATCCCTACACTAAGTCATATACTACTTAAATCTTGAAAAAAAGCTCCCATGTAATAAAATATATTTTCAAGGATAAAAAAGCAATAAATTTTGGCTCTTATCCACGTTTCCTTCGGAATAATATTTTCTGCCGCGACAAAATGGAAACGATAATTTGAATAATTGTATTTCCCACTGAATTCTAGAAGACGTGCACAGAAAATGAAGTTACATTTATGTCCAGAAGTAAAACAAGGGGCCATCTCAGCATTTGCTCAATGGATCAGGGACATTGGACGAAAAACCTGATCGAGATGGGGGCATTGACCCGGAGGCTGTAATACAATACTTGTTATAGGTTGTTTATACACATTTATACAGTTCAAATGGTAAATAAGGCTCTCGCCAGGCCATTGGTCTATATTAGTTCGGAAGACCAGCTAGCACCAAGGTATCAATCTGCTCATCGGGAATGTTGAAACTAAGTCCTTTGAGCTTCTGCGCCACCAACACAGTTTCTTTACCCTATTCTTCGACGTTGTTGTACTTTTCCAACTGACAGGTAACTAAAGTTTGAAGCAAACTTACTTTTCTCGTCAGGCCAGCGTCCACGAACACTGCTTTCAGATTATTACATACTTCCTTTGGAGTTGTTGATGAATAGTTCACCAGGTCCACATAGAAAATTATTTTGGATTTTTCTGTCGCCATTTTTCGAGCATCGGCGAGGTCTATCTCATCGATGCACCCTCAAATATCTCTATGCTTGAGGTAGGCTTGCGTGGCTCGGATAATTCTAGCGAGCTTTCAGTTTTCGATTGATGGACTACCTGGCAGCGAGGATGCCATCCAGCCACCAGAACATTGACTTTTCGGACTGATTTGTCCGATTTCTGGGAGTTTGAACTTTGCGAACTTTCCTCACATTTACTTGAGTCGGTAATGCAAACATGTCGATTGGATGGTTAGGACAATGATGTAATTAAATTCGCAGACATCCGGGCGCATTTCCACCAGCAATCAATTTCTCGGAATTAAAAACGTAATACGAACCGTTTCTCGCGTTGTCAAAATGAGTTGGGCCCATAACCTGTGAAAAGTGATTTGATTTTGGGAGCAAGAAATAAAACGATACGGTTCTATGAGAAACTGATATATCAACTGTATTCACCAGCCGGGCAACGAGCATACAAGAACAATACAAAAGAAAATGCAGTCACAATAGACAATCTGTAGGTGGCGTTACTTTAAACAGAGAAAAAACGCTAAGTGAGACTTAATCGATGGGCAATAATCTAACATCATCATCATTATCATCATTATTATTATTATTATTATTATTATTATTATTATTATTATTATTATTATTATTATTATTATATTTTTCAAGTCTCTCGCCTAGTGAGGTTTTCTACAGCAGCCACTGGGACCTTTGGTGTGTAGAAGGATTTTCCTAAGAGTGAGCCAAAGTGACAGCTAGTGCTGGCAACATAACTGAAGGTTCTGTGGCCGGTGTGTCCTTGGGCCCATTAGACTCCCTTCCTGCATTCGCTCGTTTGTAGTTGGCTAACTTGTAAATGGCTTCGACGCTTCCTTTTGTGATGTCCTCGTCCGACAAAAATGTAGTGCGCCACGAGAATTAATTGAAATTAGGAAGTGTCGTGTTATTGCTCTTCTGTAAAAATTCTTTTTCTATAAACATTACATTGAATTTACGTTTTTTGGGATAAATATTATGTTTATTGTAAAACCGAGACTTGAATATGAGATGCGTACTGGTGCACGTGTTTCCAGCTATAACAGCAGTGCTGTTGTGTGGCGACCTGCGATTGAGAGCTTTCTATTTACATGCGTGGCAGTTTTCTTTTACTGATTGTGAGAGCATGTTAAGAGATTTTCCACATATGTAATTAAATTTAAATGTTTCCTGGACTCGCGTACGTGCATAAACCTCATCGAAACTCTTAGACTTGTGCATAGGGATGTTTTCACAGAAGCCATAAATACTTTACGAAAAGGCGTGGCTGAACAGCTGTTACGGTAGAGGGATACTTCTCTGAATTACATGTGATGTTCACTTGTTTAGCGAACTGTCACTTTGGCTCATTCTTAGGCAAATTCTTCTATACCAAGGAGCCTGCTTCGCTTGCAAACTCGGGCGGTCAGGATTCGACGTGAAACTATCAGTGACGAAGCTGAAGGGTAATCTGGGAGCCTTAGAATACCAAAATTATTTTTCAATAAAATCTGTTTTTGTGCCTTTTGTCAATATTCCTTTTTACTGAATCGTTAGAGAAAATTTCATATTTTGGTGTCCTTTTTTTCGCTTACGCGGGAAGGAATCAGCAGGAATGCTAACTGAGCAAGGAGTATACTTGTGAACAGACACCCGCTGGCTCTGTCGCGCATGCGCAAAAACGGGCGCGCACTATCTCGCACTAATTGGACAGGGAGCCTACGCTTCGAGAATGCGCAAACGTGTACCGCGCTGCACGTCCATGCCCTGGTCCCTAAATCAAATTCGCCTCATTACCCTATCGTTATGAGAAGTAGGAGTGAGTTGTTTGTGTGCCGTTTGTATAAATTTTGTTGTTCCTTTCTTTATGAAACAATTAATGAAGCTATATATTTAGTGTTACAGAGAATGTCTAACCAACTCTAGGCCGCTCCCAAAACGGTTCACGATATCGAAATGCAGTTTTCGCTCAACAATGAGGAATCATGAGGCAAGTAGTATAAAGGAGGGAGAGAGAGAGAGAGAGAGAGAGAGAGAGAGAGAGAGAGAGAGAGACAGAGACAGAGACAGAGAGACAGAGAGAGAGAGAGACAGAAACAGAAAGAGACAGAGAGATAGTTGATATTCGTAATAATATGCCGTGTTAGATATGAAGAGACAATTGTAAACTGCAAGCAGACATGACCATGAATGAACTTTCAAGATCGGAATTATTTGAAAGACAAGAAATTGCTTCTTCTAAAATTTTTGACGCAGAAGTGACTCAGAGAGAATATCGGTTTCAAGATTTTGAAAACTTTCATTTTATTGAATTCCTTGACGAAAAGCAACTTTTACATCCGCAAAATGTCCTTTCTTTCAGAAAAGTTATCTTTCATAATAACACAATATCCGTTCTTTGACAGTGAGCAGCTTCGAAATGAACTCACAAAAATATTAATTGGTAATGCAAAATAGTACATGCCTTCAGATTTGATGCTAAAGTATCTCTTGGACAACGGCCTAGAAAAGACTGTAAACATTCCACAAGACCTTCCACCGTTTCATCTCCAACACTGAATCCGGCTTGAACGCGTAGTATAGGACCTCTTTCTGTATCAATTATCATTATTATTATTTTACTTTTTAATGATGCGGAAATATTTTATTGATACCGGTTATGTCGGACTTCCAACCGGTCTACCAACAGAAATCTCACCTTCCGCTTGAGCCATATACTCACCTCTATGGGAATCGTTGTCAGACTTTACTTCCTGGAAGGGGCAGGTGGGTAGCTAAAGCTCTTACTTCTTAATTTCGATTTCTTTCTCTTTCAGGATATTAGTGACCTTTGTTTCTATTGTATTCCATTTCGTTTTGGAGGAAAGCATCAATTTAACAAAATTTGTAGGAGAAATCATTTCTCCCAGTTCTCTGTATTTTCTTTTTCTGCAGTCCATGCATTAGACTGAAATACGGTCTTCAGAGGGTCATCTACATCGGTTTGGCAATGGTCACAGCTCGGGCTGTTTTTTTAACTTGAAGTCGTACAAGTATCAGCCATGTCCCGACAACGCCTTGTCCAGGTAGTAACTTATTTCTTCATGGTTACTTTCCACTCACTATATTACGTATTATTCGATACGTTCTGCCTTTTGTTTCGACATTCCGTCTTTCATGCCACTCTTTCAGTATCCTGCTTCTGATTTCCTTCTTAATGGTGTTGATCTCTTTTGGGGATAGCGAGCCTTCCTTTTCCTTTCTATCCTTAAGGTTCTGATATGTTCTCATCCTTTCCCGCACTATAGTGCGATTTTTATGAAGCTACGCCACAAGGCCAGTCTTCACGGTGGCATTATATCAATGCACATCCCGTCTTTCTCGGTCAAACCGCTAGATGTCGCATTTAAAGCAGTTCTTGATACGGTCGCGATCGTGCGACATCTAGCGCTACGACCGAAAAGGCGGCGAAATGCAGTGACATAATGCCACTGTGAAGATGGGTCTTGAGGTGCAGCTTTATAAAAATCGCACTATAGCAAGTATACGGGGCATTCTCGCCAACACTAGAACTGCGCTATTAGATATCGTTCGATACGCTGATACAACTCTGATAGCCAATCTCCTTTGTATTTGGTTGTATTTTTTCCTTATGGTTTGTTTCTCGAGGAAAGCAGCCCATATTGATGCCGCCTACATCTTCGACAGTACCGCTGTGGAAATCAATCGTCGCTTTATTTTTTAGATCCACTATATTAGGTATAGGCCTGTAGAGGTTGGATCCAATCGTTGCTGCTTTGTCTGCTGTCTTGCAGATGTGAGGCCCGAAGCTCAACCAGTGGTCCGTTTCGACCCTCAGGTATTAATTTGTTCGCTTCAAGAGATATCTACTCCGCTCGAAGTGATGCATGGGAAAGCTCTTTGGTCTTTAACTAGTACTCCTTCCGGGTTTTCAACTGCCATCTGCAGGCGTCTTTTATTTATCCATTTGTTGACCCTAAAGGGCCTCGTTTAAGTGCATCTCCAGCAGGGCAACGCTATCGTTGTGGCTAATAATAAGCGTATCGTCTGCATATCCGATCAGCAATATGTCTTGTGGAAGGTCAATATCCAGTAAGCCGTCATACATTGTGTTCCACTGGAATGGACACAACTTGGATCCTTGGGGTACTCCACACGTCATCTCTCCCTCCAGCCTAAAAACGTCCGAATATATAATCTTCCTTTCTGATAGGTAGTCCCCAATAATTCTCAATAGGTATTCTGGGACCTGCTTCTCAACCAATGCGTTAATATCTTCCCAACTAGTAGAGTTGAAGGCAAATAACGATGGCAACCAATGCACGGAACACCTTTTTTAACCTGTTTCTCATATAGCAGTTTCCGCTGTACATACTACTTCCGTTATAACGTCCGTAGTCGATCGCCCTTTCCTTAATCCAAACTATCAGAGAAATTCATTCCTAATGATAAATGATTGTCTGGTCTTTGAAGAATTAACCCTTCGAAGAGTTTGCCCATTTATCCAGATGACATAGCGGTCTAAACGATGATGTCCTGTCTATGGGCTTATTCCTTTCCGTAGGAGAATTAATTTCTGCTTCTTCCAGTTCTTGAAGAAACTTCCATGTCTGAGGCAGCTATTAAATGCCTTAAATAATTATTCCGGATATTTCTTAGCCACAATCCTAATTATTTTATTTGGAATTCCATCTAGTCCTGTGTCTTTCTTTTATTTTAATTTCCTTACCTCTACCTGTAGCTCGTCTTTTGTGAATACATCTTTCTCACTGAATACGTAGTTCGGTTTCTTCCTAACCCACGAGAGTCTAGCAGGGACGAGATCTTTCATACTTTTTTCACTCATTCGGGGTCCTCTAATCCGGGTATCTTCATATCCAGTCTGTTTTTTTGTTACAATTGTGTACTTCATGTTCCAAGGGTCATCCTCCACCCCTTCCAGTAGCTCTTTCCAGCACTTTGATTTCCTATTTTTAATTTCTCTTTTCAGCTGTTTTGGCATACTTTGCATTCTCTTTGGAATGATTAGTCACTTTTGGATTTTTTGGCAAGTCTCTTAGCTTTAATTCACGTCTTCCTCGGTTCTGCGATCTCAGTAGACCACTAGTACACCTTTTCCCCTGGGCATCTACGTCTGGGTATAGATGCGGCGCATGCGGCCATTGCAATGTCCCGTGCATCTTTTCCTGTTGTTTCAGGAGAAATCTGCTTTTCCACCCATCCAATGTTCTGTATTAACTTCGTCTCATCTAGAGACTTCTTCGCCTCCGATTCGACCAGCTTGTTTATGTCCCAGGATGGTCGCCCTCTGGGTTTCTGGTACTTTCTTTTGTATTCACCAAGTACTTTTGATGAAAACTGAATGTAACTATAAACACTGAGCGTCTCATCGTTCACTACCCTCCAATCCTTTACTCTCCTAGCAATGTTATTGAAGCCTATCGTCAGCTCGATTATGGATGCGGCTTCTCCTCTTTGAAACGTACTCACCCTATATATATATATATATATATATATATATATATAGATGATGACTAAGTCGTTTCGTTTTTGGAAATAAACTCACAGACAATATCCCCTCTTTTATCAGTTCAGCTTTCCCACCATTCTGGAGATTTGTTATTAAAATCGTCTGCCACTACAATATCTCCTTTTGCTGTATTTAAGCTCATCTATTTCCGTTTTAAACTTGTCAATTGGGTCGTTAGGGGAGAAGAACCAGCTATAGTCCCTTAAGTCATCTATTTCTATCCATACAAACCCATGGTTGGACGCTTTAAATTTAAATACAGCGATCTTATGATAATGTGTTACTGCACTTGCTCTTCTTGAGAAATCTTGGTACCACATAGCTTTGTTGGTTGTCTTCGGTTGCTCACTAATAAGCAACAGGTTTATTTTTCTTTTAGTTGCACCTTGTGTAAGTAAGTACGGCTTTGCTCTATCCTAGGTTAACATGCAGGAACTTTATTATGTCTGTTATATCGCTTGTATAACTCGGCAATATATGAGGTGCATTTTTGCTTCCCAGCATGTGGTCATCACAGTTTTTCTCCTTACAAATGACACATTTGGTTGTCCCTCTGCAATCTTTTATTACGTGCCCCACTTTGCCACATTTGTAACACATATTCCTTCGGCCCGAACCCTTGCAGGAGTTGGATATGTGTCCAAAGTCTAAAAATTTGAAGCATCTTGTTAGTTGTTGCTTCTCACGTATCCGGCAGGAGATCTATCCTATTTTTATTATACGTTTACCTTTCATCAAAAGTTTCAGGGCTAGATCTGTGGACAGCAGGATTGTTGCTGTGTTCTTGCAAACCCTCCAAACAGACGGCAAGAGTGGCGGAGTGGTTCGGTCGGAATGTCCCTCTCGACAGCTGCTAATGCTTCATTGACTGTGGTAGTTTCATCGATATCTATTTCATCTATGGTTTTTGGTGTGAGTGTACTAATTACTGCACTCTCACTAACAGCCTTTAGAAATACTTCATTAAAGGTGATTATGTCCTGTTTTCGTCAAGGACTATTTAAAGGTTTTCTTTCTGGGTTCTTCTCATCTTTCTGATGCTCATATTAAAGTCTTTTGAATCAACTAAGCTTTGCATCTTTTTAATAATGTCAGCATATATCTGCCCCTCTCTATACTTTGGATTTCATAAAGTGGCGCGTCAGGACCTGTCTTCACGGTGGCATTGTCATTGCATATCGTTTCTTTCTCGGTCGTGCTGCGAGATGCCGCATGAACGCGACCGTATCAAGCACTGCTTAAAATAATGTGTTGGAAAGATATTCGTTTTTAGCGCGGCATTATGCAGAGCAAGTTCAGAGTGGGTTTTTCCACAGGTTTATATGGCCTAGGCCTGTGGAAGCCCCTTGAGAAGGTGGTGAGGTCGTTCCTTCAAGGGCTTATCACAAACATACCACCAGCCACAAAAATTGCAATGTGTTTTTACAAAACACAATCCTATATCAAAAAATAATTTCCTTACTCATATTTTTTCCAAAAAAATCTAGAAAATTCGAAAAATCTACTTTTACACCCTCTGTAACTCTGAAGCCGTTCACCGCAAAATTATACTGAAACAGAAACCGCAAGATCATACACACAACCATTTATGTTCGCTATTTAATGAAGATTATATTTGTATAGGGCATGCTTTGCACTAAAGCACATAGTTTTCAAAATATTTAAGAAAAACTGATAAAAACTAATTTACCTACTTTTCTCCCCTCACCACCAAACCTAACACTCAAAATAGTGTAACTTCTTACCAACAAACCATTTATGAACTGTATTGTAAGATTTGGAGTTGAAGGGAAACTTTTACATTGGATGTTGAGATTTGGGTCTAATTGCACCGTACTATTGGTGAAACATGCATTATTAGAGCATAATGAAAGTTACAAAAGGAGATAACTGAGTTATGTATACAGGATTTAAGATTGTTACACAATTTACAGTACAACAGACTATTTTTCAATATTTTATTTTAAAAACAAACATAACAACAACAAATTATAAGCAGATCTATTAAGGAATTCTTTCCCTTGAACAGGTGTGCCTGCATTTCAAATTCACATGTATACACAATAATCAAGAAGCACATGACAAAACTCATTGTGTCTTAAATAATTTATCATGAAAACAAATGGTCTATTTATCTACTTAAAGGAAATCACATTTCTGATCTGTCTTTTCTAGATAGTAACTCTTAGAAAATGGTGATCCTAAGACATTTTTCTAGAGAAACACTGGTACAAACTTTATCTTTAAAATAATGGGTGAAGACAGTTTTTCAATTAAGAATTTAAACAATAATCCATTAATCATTAATGATCTATTAATAGAATATAAATAATTAGTTCCTTATCAAGAACTAATGGTTGTTTTCATCAGTCATCTCATAAGACAAATGTAGTACATGATATTTAAAATAGTACTTTTCTCAAGTTTGAGACACTTCATTGTTTTACTCTTGAAATTAGTTTTTTTTACTTCAAACATTCATTATAAATATTACTTTCAATTAACAACAAATCAACAAATATGGTCTCAAAATTAATTATTCTTATCACAGTTGTTCCTCAAAAATGTACTGATTTATGATTTCTTATCACATAAATTTATACAATAATGCAAAAATAAAAAAATATACTCAAAAAGCATTCATTTCTGGTAAACTACTTTCTAAATATTGTTTGAAAAGTCCAAATTTATCTTAGTTAATTTAAAACTAACTAAGTTTCATGGATAGAGTTAATACTTCAATTTTGATAAAGTATAAAATAATATAAAAATTGAAATACAGCTTTTCAATAAAAAAAAGTAGTATAACCTCTGTGCAAGGATAATTTACACGTTTTACTAGTTGCAGTTAAAGAAATGAAATAATTATATACCATATTTACCATACCAGTTTTTTCCTAATTAGTTTCTCATTCGAAAATTAGGGGTCGTCTTATATTCGCAGATTAAGCCTGTTTGGTTGAAATTAATTTTTACACTGCCTTTCCATGACAAAAGACTGATTCTGACGTAACAGTATGACGCAAAGGCGATAAATATCACGCGGATCTATAATTCCTAATTATACACACGTCATTGGTCGTAAACTTTGTAGAAATTCCTATTTCACATTCATGGATGTTTTTTGGCATCCATCGGGGATTTGCCGGGCAATTCGGATAAATACTTTTGAATTGACCTGTAGTGAATCGCAAATGAATGGTCTTGTGAAACGCAACATGAAAATGAAGCGTTGTCGAGATTTTGTTACACGATGTTCGACGGGACCGCCCGGATTCGCTGTGTTCGGGGCACCTGGCCTCGCCGAGCGAATGCTTGACGAGTGCAAATCTGCATTTTGCAAGAGTGGAATTGAAAAAATTCACATTGATTGAAGTATGCATTCTACATCCAACCCCAGAGATGGGATAACAAAAATTCCAAACATGGTGAATCTTGAAGGTGAGAAGTCCAAAATAATTTTATAGACAATTGCATAAACTTTCTTTATTTTATGGGACTCATCTAGATTTGCTACAATTTCGAGGATTGGATTCCTTCATCTTCGAGCTAAAACTTTCAAAGGAATTACATTAAAATATTAGAAGAATAAACATTTAAAATGTTAGAAGTAACATTTTTATATAAAACAGAAACGTTAGAAGTGAAATTATTATATACAGGTCACAGGTTTCATTTCTAACATTTCTCTTGTTTTATATAAAACTTTACTTCTAATATTTTAAATGTTTATTCTTTCAATATTTTAATGTAATTTCCTTCAAAATTTTCAGCCTGATGATGGGGACAACCAATCTCCAAAACTAGAAAATCAAGAGGAGTCCTGTAAAATACAGAAAGTTTATGCAATTGTCTGTCTATAAAATTATTCAGGGACTCCTCACCTTCAAAATTGTTTTAGAAATATATAAAGAAAGACAGACGTATTACAATTTTTCACGATTGGTAATTTTGCTCTCCTGTGACACCTGTGGAACGGCGATACAGACACATGAGTTCACAGTTCGCAATGGGATCATGCAAATTTAAAGTTAATTGTTGTTCAAGAATTAGAGGCCATGGTCAAGTGCACATCAGGAAGAAAATCTGGCAACACAAACGAGAATTCTCTTATGTAGTCAGATGAGAGGCTAAGAATGCAAATTCAAAGCGAAAAACTTTCATGGGAGCGAGTTAAAATGACAAGAGGGGGACCTGATAACATGGAAAGAGAAGCAGAAAGAAACAATGATACATGAAAAGATGATATTGACAAAAATGGTGATGATATTTTAAGGAACAAGAAAATAATGATACTTAAGGCAAACTATTGTAATATTCTCATCAAGGCAATTTCCTAGTCAATTAACACAATTTAAGATTTTAATTTTATTAAATGGAAAGAATTATTTTAAAAATTATCACGAGACCTCTTCAAAATAAGGGGGTTGTTTTATATGCAGGTAAATATGGTTAACGTCAAGCACTATTTTGTAACCAATATAAGAAGTCATTACTTGGATGCCTCAACGACAGTAATGAAGAAAGTTTCATTTGAAAAAGTACCAAACAGATTTTTAGACCACAAGCATGCTCATGCTTCTTTACAATGAGTTACCAAGATATGCATTAGTAATTTTGTACTCCTTTTCTCAGTATGTTACTTTCTTCTTGGATCAGTGTAAGGTAAGCCTTAAAACGACAGTACGATATAAGAATTTGTTTAGTGTACATGTACTAGTGCACAGGTACACTACAGGAAAATTAAATACAATTAGCATCATTGTAGAGTTGAATTCTCCATTTCATCAAACGAATTAAATATTTCCCATTTATTTTTGATGACTCATAGACTGAACTTACACTGATCAAGGGTTTTCTGATTATGAATAAGTGGACAAGGCTTTTGGAGACACATTTCACATTTTATGTTAATGTATTCTTCACTTGTCTAGAAAAGTAAAAATCCAGTAAATTGGTTAAGGCTACACTTATTTTAAACTGAAAAATTACATTTAAAAGCCATATTTTGCATTAGTTTTAAATAAAAACTTAAAAGAACTCTTTTGAAATTTTCTTATTGCTTTGATATCCAAGTCAAAATTACTTCCCTATTTTCTGGAAGTAAGTTTGAATGGAATTGATGTTAAAATAAATAATTGTTGGCTTTAGAACATGAATTAGTTACCACTTGTCTTCTGTAACAAATTCAGAAGTGATGTATCAAAACGTAAATCTTCAAGGAATCAAAGCTTCTGATAAACACTCTCTTATAAAGTTAATCTCAGAGAGACATTCTAAGGAACTCTTTATATAAAATTTCTAAAACCACACAGTGAATTTTAGAACAAGTAGAAACAATTTCATTACAACACAATACTGCAAGTATATGTTTGTACTTCCACTGAAGCACGCATGGCAAGATATTAGTACAAACTAATCTCTACCATTAACATCAGAATTTATCAAATGTTGAAAATGAAGTTGTATTTCGATTGTGCACTACAGATGACTGATCCTCTTGCACTGTGAATGTGGAGACACTTCTGAAAAATTTTTAAATAGGGAATAATACAAAATACATTACTGTTGTAAAAATAAAGTTAATACAAAACCATAAGTTTAGAAAAAAAAAATGAAAATTATTATTAATGCCTTGAACTTTTTTTGGGAAAATGGTTGTAATTCACTGTTAATGTAAATTTATAATAGTATATGATAAACAAAAGAGTTAATGCCCTCTTTAATACTAACCATTCCAAAATATTAATATGTTATCCAGATACCTCCGTGCTTAAAAAAAAAAAAAAAAAAAAAATTAAATATTTACAGTCATGCACAGTAAATAATCAGCTTTCTCTATGATGTTATGTCAAATAGACTTAAATAAAATTCCAAACAAATTTTTTGGCACATTAAAATTGTAAATTAGAATATGAAGCAGAGTATCATTTTGATTTGTCTTTTTCTAAGGACAATCATACACAAGTATACACATAAATTCATTCACATGAAACCCCACAACACATAACAATGTCCTACGAATTAGCTACTAATATTAATAATAATAATAATAATAATAATGATAATAATAACAACAATAACAACAACATTGATAGAAGCACATTTAGACAAAGATAAAACCTTTCAAAAGTGAACATGTTGCTCATTTGTTTCAAAAGTGTCATAACTCCAAATTGAGCAGATGTGTGTTATTAGTAAGAAATGAGAGGATTTGTTGAGCTCTTTCTACTAGTATAATTGGATTCCTGTGCTTCGCAAATTTATCCCAAGGGAGGAGTTGTAGCAATGTTGCACCACTGTATTTCTAATACCAACTTGAAAATTCACATGATTATACTAAAAAAACCAGGTTTTTGAGTTATGGCACTGTTGCAGTAAATGAGTGATCTGTTCTGAATAAGTTTTCTCTCAGAAGTCATATTTGCATTTTCAAAGCATTATTGAAAATAAATATTTGGTCAAAGTACATGAACATCATTATTGAGCTCCAGGTTAACAAATAATTAAAATAACATGGTATAAATTTTACTCATCCTCATTTTTCAAGGAATGCAATTGGCACAACACTACTTTATCTTACATAGACTCTATAATGTGATGTGAACAGGAAAACACATTTTCCAAAACCATTAAAATGCTTAATATAAACATCTTAATGCACAGAGAAATGCAATGAGTGTTGCATTAGCTGATAAAAAATGTAAAACTAAGAAAACATATTCAATAATGATTGATTTAATGATTAAATTAATACAAAATAATGTATTCATATAACTGAATACAATAACTGTATGCTTACAACAATTACAACACTTCAGCAAAATAAAATGAAGTACACAAAATAAGATACGCCATGATCTTTCCTAGAAATTTGATAACTTCAGTACCTACATCACTTGAGTAATGTCAATGAAGTCATACTATTTCACCACAGTCTCTGACCAATTTCATTACTACATTTTCAGATATAATTAAAATTAAGTCTATTTATACTTATATTCTGTCTTCATAATAAATGATTTCATTTATCTAAGGCACAGTGATCTCTGTATTCCACAGTTTAATAAAATTATTGCTAGTATAAAAGCACACAAATGAAACCAATAAAATATTCTAATTAACTTGATAATTTGAAAGAAAAACCAAAGCACATAAAATTAATGATGTGATTTCTGATAATGTCATAACCCTTAGGCTTCCTGCCTGTCATGATTTGCAAGAAATACTTCATTGATGTCTTGTAACACCTTCAACTCGCACTTCATGTTTTATAATGATGTTTTGGCCGATTTAATTATAGTCTACACCAACAATTTTTCACAAGTTTCTCTTAAACTGTTCACGAGAAGAGGAGTTAATATAAGAAGAGTGCAATAAATTATTGTCTTCAGTTCCCTGATGCTCATGTTAATCATTCTTCATCTAGACTAAAAAGAAGAATACAGACTTGTTAATGCAGGAAAGAATTACTTGGTACAAGATACAATTTTAAAAACTGTATGAGAAATTTTTTAAAATTAAAAGGAAATAAGAGTAGGGATTATTTCATCAATTTTGAAGCAGTATGAGAAGAGAAATGTCTTAACAATTTACTTGAATATCATACTCAAATGAAATGAGCCTTTCTCTCTTTCTATTTAAGTGCAGAAGATTAGCGAAGAGGCAGGGATTAGTGCTGGCAGCATGCTCCTTAACATATCTACAAGTAAAACAGGTGGCCACTAATTTCCTGGAAGAAATTTCTCTGACTTATCACAGTTTTCTACTGCATTTTTTAAGTTTTTCACTGATAAGATTTGTAGAGTATTTCTCATGATTTTGTTATTAAATGTTAAAGCAAGCTACTCATTTGTTACCTCTCTGATTTCACCATGATAAAGAAGAAAAAAATTCTCAACAAATAAAAATTTTCACTATTTGTTGCTGGACTAATTTTTTAAGGAACTATTGACTTCTAATGATTCTTCTACAAATTCCCCGACTTTTCCAGAGCACTAAAATTTCCTGATTTTTCCCAGTTTTCCAGAAAGTGACCACTCTAAAGAATCTAGTGCAAATTCTCAAATACAGGAAAATTAGCATATTACAGAAAATGAACATTTCTGGAAACTCAAACTAAGCATTCTCAGATATATTTTTCCATTAATGAAATGCATTAAGAGATAAATGAAAAGATTTATACTTTGCTCCAAGATTCTCCCGAGTGCTAACTATGAAGATTATATCATACAGAACATTGTATCATGGCTATGATGAATCTAAAGATTCAAGCCTAAGTAAACAGTGATTTGAAAATATTATTGTATTTAAATACATCATCTTTTATTTGTAATAAAGCAATTTTATCTTAAGAAAATTCTAAATCTCAAAAAAAGTTGTATATATTTCAGACATCACACATCAATTTAAATGTAGCATCTCTAACAACAAAACAAAATTTTTGCCAATTTTACAATACATAAAAAAATTAATATACTACTCAAATAAAAATATATTTACATGATAGGAAGGGAGAAAATACAAAATAAACTCCACTTACCTTGATAATGACTTATCATTACTCAAACCAAAGTCAGTAGGAACAGGACCATCAATATATTTTGATATGAACTAAAACAAATCCCAAAAAAGTTAAATATATCTTACAGAAAGAAACAGTACTGTAAAAATAAAACTTATGATTAGAGCAACATAATCTTACAGGATGATTACTGAAGCGTGCTCCTCCGATGCTCACAATCATGTGTAACACGAGATATAAACACATTATTAAATATGCAACTGCAAAGATTCCAATTAAAACCAACCATATTACTCTTTCAATATCTCTAAGTGCTGTTGATATGACGAAATAAATATTGATTCCAATAACTACTGCAGAGAGTGCTGTAGAAACTGCTATATTTATCCTAGCAAAAGAAAGAAATGTATTCAATTCAAAACATACAATAATACAGCACAGCAACTATATTTACCAACCCTTCAACTGTCATGAAAGCTATTTTAAGTGTTCTCTAATTTAATTTTATGTAGAATTATATGATTCTGCAAATTATATTGTCCATTTATATTGACAAATATCTCTCCATATGTGATAGATAGATACATTAATATACTGGATATGTCTACCCAACTCAGTTAAAAAATTAAACATACAAAATAAATATACAAGAACAATTTTGAATATATTAAATTTGTTTACATTGTAAATGAGTACTTACTTTCCATTTTTAAATTCACCCATTATCAGATAGTTACTTGTAAATGCAATAGTTGGAATTGTTGCAAAAGGCAACTGAAGACTCATGACTGCATTGAGAATGTCATTCATGTCTGACAGATCATTAATATGAGCGAAAAATGCAACACAAAAGGTAGGAACAATGGCAATGGTCCTCGTGAAAATAACACGTTTCCAGCGTGACCACTGAAGATTCAGAAAGCCCTGTAACAAATTTGTTAACAATAGACTCGTATTCGGCAAAATTCCACATGATAAGAAAACATAACACAGTATTAAATACCAATTAATTATTATATTTTTTAAATGTCATTTCGGGATGAAACTACCCCTCCCCCCCATATAAAGCAACAGAATTTCATATTCCACAAAATAAATTAATGTTATGAATTTATATCTTTCAGGTAATTTTCAAAAATTAGCAAAGAGAAAGCAAGCTTCTTTAAGGAACATTAAAAATAATTATACATGTTAAAAATAATTTATTCATTCCGAAAGTTATAAGAAACTGGTATTTCTCAATTTATAATCTCATTAAAAGTTGAAAACATAGTTAAAAGTATACCTCCATTGCAAATTGTCCAGCGTACGTGCCAGTCATTGTACTTGACTGGCCAGCTGCAAGTATTCCTACTGCCCAAATATACATTGTTGCAATTCCAAAATGGCAGCCCAAGAAAACACCACCCTTATAAATGTCAGCATCCACAATATCTGTGTTGTTCTGTAAACAAATATTAAAAGAATGGTTAGCTATTTTACTAATAAAAGAAACTGGTGTTGCTACAACAGCACAGAATTTATTGTAGTAATTGTACCAGTAACTTAATATTATACCATTAACACTTCTATCCTGCTAACATTTCACCCGTTTCTTGAAAAATCCTAACCAAGCAAAACATGAGAAGTGAAAAAAAAATAAAGCGTGTATCTGTTTCTTTAACTCAAAAGTGTTAATGAAATTGGCATTTGTGCCATAGACTGTAGAGTATTGTGCTCAAAAAAAAAATGAAAAATGGTGCTGTTTTTAAAAAAAAAAATTAAAAAAAAAATTTAAAAACTGTTCAGTAATTAACTTAATTTGAAATATAAATGAATAATTATTAAGAAAGAAATTTCTGGCTTCAATAATAAAGGGGTAGGAGAGGCGCAAAAAAGTTGAATTTTGCAATTCTTGCAGGGCCTTGAGATCAGTCAGACCCATCATGGAATATCTATCTTGGGAAAAATCCTGTGTAAGGTGTTGATGCTATTGAGCAGTATCAATGTATCCAGACAATCATTTTGGGATGAGGGGACATCTTTGATTTTTGTTAAATAATAAACATATATTAACTTTATTTTATTTTTTAAGAACAAATAACACTATCAGATATTATTAATGTTTAAATAATGACATAGTTGTAACATAAACATGATTTACATTAATTAATATTTTTCCAAATAAACAAATGGTAACAAATGAAAATAAAACTAATTAAGAATGTAGATCTCCCGTTAAATTAATAATATTTGAACATTAAATCACCATTCAATTAATTTTATTTTCATTTATTACCTTTCCTTTGTTTATTTTGCAAGAAGTTAATTCATTTAAATATTTGTTTATGTTACAATCATATAATTTTAATTGGAGGAACAAAATAAAATTCCCATTTAATTCATTTCTCCCTTTTTTCCCACAAAATTCATGAATATTTTTCCTATATAAAAAGTATAAGTTATATACCATGATACACAAACATTAGATAAATGAACATAAATTTCTGAAGTATTAAAATTATAATAAGAAATGGAATTAAAAAAAAAAAAAAAATAATAAAATTAACAATAGTAAAATGAAAATGTCAATTTAGAAAGATCATGAGTACATTTCCATTTATTCAATCTCCCATCTACGGCAGCAAGCATGTTAAATACACCCCTGCCCCATTCTCTTTTAGACTATCCAATAAAACAAAAATTCAAAAATAAGCCGATTACAATAATTAACAGTAGTTTAAAAACGTATAATTTCTGTTAAAAGCAACATTAAGATTAACATGTTTTTAAAAATGTTCAATCGATAAATCTGATTCATTACATACTTCTGCTTGTGGTGGACACTTTGCACAAACTGCCATGAAATTATATGAAAGACGACCAGCATCAGAAAACATGAGTTGAAAAATTGAACAACCACACGAGTACTCAATCCCCTTGCTTCTTTCGGCCAAAGTTTATCTTACACTCATAACTCTCGAACTAACATTTTTTCTCACCATTGACCTTACAATCAGATGCAGGGGGGACAGTAGGCAACAAGTGATTATTTCACTTCTTTTGAAATACTGTGCTTTGGTTTCTGTGATATAATTGCAACTCTTGTTATTGATTGACGCATTGCACGTATTTTATTGATAATGAAATGTAAATTGATGTTAAGCAAAAACAGTTGTTGTTTGTCAAAGTGGAGTTGTGAAATACAACAAGAATATTCACTGCATATTTTTATACTTAAAGAAACACACATGTATAATAAGAAAAAAGCTAGCATAATTCCCACTTTTTCAAGTCTAAAAAAATTCCGAGTACATTTCCTACAAATTCTTTGGTGTTTGAGGACAAAGTTTAACCCAAGAATTTGGGGCCAGTTTTGAGAAAATTTTTAGAATGTTGAGGCTTCATATAAAGTACCATTAATAAAAATATACATTTCAAACTCACAACGTCTTGAGTACAATTTAATCAATAGTGAAATATCAATTTTTGAGAAAATTGGCTGAACAGTTTAGGCACTAGCATGGACCACAGTCAGACAGATGAACGTTTTGCTGTCAATCAATTTTTTGGTATTAGGGACCCAAAAAATACGGAATTATGACTACATGTGATAGAGGAAGTTACTATATATATAGGAACAACATTTATCCACTTTTTCATTACCAGGGCCCAGCAATAAGTGTTTTCCTGTCGAAAATTTATTGTTTTTCAGCGCACAATTACAATACTTTCTTTTCTTTCAAAGAAAGGGGAGAGAAAGTAAAAACAGTCATAAAAGAGTGACATTCTCTGGAAAACTTTGTGTATTTATTCTCAATAAATCTCATCCTCAATAAATTCTGCTTAACAATTATTAATTTTTTGATTTTTCAATTTTTATTGTAGTTATAATTAATGTTCTCAATCCTACAGGGTCCAGACAGATTCAAATTGTCAAGACTAATAAATCTTTTAAGCCATGTGGCATTATTACTTGTGTCAATTAATAATAGGGTGATGCACCTCAGTATTGTGTTTGTAGGATTGAGCGTGTTTGTAAGAAGAAATAAAAGAGGTCATCTTCGTGAACATATTATATGTTGACAAAGATGACCTCTTTTATTTCTTCTTATAAGAACGTCAACAACACCAAATCAGAATTCCCACAAGAGTTTGTAAGAGTTACACATTGTTTGGTGGGAGGAGAAAAACAAAAAAAATTTGCAATAAGTTTGATTGGCTCCATTTCACTAACAACATGTGTATAATAACCTATCACAATTACTTAATTAGGTTTTTATAACTTCGTTTTTGTATAAGCCTTGTTTTGGCAGAAAAAGGTTAATTAATCAATTACTTAAAATAGATACCTATTTCTAGTTCTCAAATGATTAAATTTTCATGTGTCATCATATCTTGACAAAAATCATTAATACACTTACTGGAAAAACATCTCCATGTGAAATATTTCTCGCGATGCACTCATTAAGCTAAAAACAAAAAAACAAGAAAAAAAATCATTATTTTATCTTTATTGAAATATACATCCAAATTAAACTTAATAAAAAATATGAGTACTTACTACATTTTCATTGGTTTGATTATAAAGTCCTTTTGCAAATACTGATACCACAAAGACATTGATAATAAAGCTAATAAATAAAGCACCACAAGCCTCAATGAAAAAATATAGATTTGCTTCACGTACACGTTCTGGTTTTCTTCGATCAACCTCACGAGACTAAAAATAGAGAATTTTCAATAAATTTTAGGTAACAGGAATGTATAAAACTTTATGAAATTCCAACAACGGAACTAATGTTCACTTTTATATATAAATGAAATAGTGCAGAGGTGCCTATTTATAACAGAAAATACCAAAGAGATCATTTGTATATTTTAAAGATTTCAATGTCTATGATGGACAGATTCCAAAAAATTGATTCCATGATCCTTCACAAACCTTATTATTATACTCCAAATCAGTATTGAAATTAAATTTGATTTACAACAGGAAAATATTACAAAATAAATTATACAAAAAGTTTACTTTAGCAATAGATTTTCAAAACACTACATAGTAATAACTCCTCATTTCAATGTTCCCTCACATTACAAAGGGACTAGCAATTGCATTTCAGAATGAATCAACCACAAAAATGTAAGAAAGAATAGTAGGGAGAATTTGTAAATATAATCTGTGCATTTGTGGGGTAAAATTTGTTGTTAAATATTGTTACTGGCTTTGATAAATTATTTTTACTAAGTATTATCCACCCCAAATTAGACAAAAGCAAGTTTACCTTCACTAATGCAGAATGTAGGTACAAATTATGAGGCATAATAACTGCACCAATAATGCCAACAGCTTTCAGAAGAACAGAGCTGTCACAGTTTTCACACCATGGGAAGAACATTCCTTTCATCACTTGACCTTGGTCAGGAGCAGCAACTCCATACTGGAACAATCATATAATTTCATATAGGTACACTCTTAATGTGTATTTCATTTGACAAGTATAGATACAAAAATTTAAGGCATTCTCTGATACAGTGGCAGATCCGGGGAGGGGGGGCATGGGGCTATGGCCCCTCCCAAAAGGCCCAGAGTTTTCATTTGTTACCTTCTTTATTTGGCAAAATTGTTTTAAATATTTATTTATGTTAGAATTATGTAAATATTTTTTTAAAAAAATTGTATATTGTCATATACACACTAAAAAATAATATACAATACAATAACAATTGTTTATTATTTAACAAAAATCTATGATGGCCCCTCCAAAATTATCAGCTGAATCCACCCCTATTCTGATGCAGATTGGGTAAGAATTTGGTGTACTGATCTTTATTGGAACAAAAAATTTGATTTCAATCAGCCAAAGGCCTTCAGTGTTTTGAATATCAGAGTATGATTATAGTAACAGATAAAAGAATAATTTACAACTAATGCATTCATTACTATTTCTACAAACAAATCAGAGCTACAGTGACTTAAAAATTATAACCGTTACCCTTTTGCACACATAAATTAGAAAAGTGATTTTGACATTTTACCTCATATCCAAATGTAACTGCCATAACACCAATTAAGAAAGCAAAGAAAAGTTCAAGTTTACGAAGTCCATATTTATCCAAGAGAAGAAATGTGAACGTGTCAATAACAGTAATTAAAACACCAGCCCACAGAGGAATTCTGTAAACAAAATGTTTCTTTATTTATAAGACCCCAACAATACATTTACCATCATATGAAGAAAGAAAAGTTTGTTAACATTTATGCTAATCAGTGATAAGCAGTTCTCAAAATAAATTAATAAAAATTATTTTAGGACACAAAATTAATTACACTTATCTATTAAATTCACTTACAATTTATTAGACAGGAGATATAAAGCAATAGCAGTTCCAATTACTTCTTGCATATCAGACCCAATAATTGCAATTTCTATCATTATCCATAATATAAGTCTTGGAACACGACGATATTGTCTGTAGCACATTTCTGCTAAATGCAGGCCTGTTACCACCCCTAATCGAGCAGACAACCTCTGCATCACCAGTCCCAAGACAGTGGCAGATAACAGAACCCAAAGAAGCTAAAATGTACAAGTAACATTATTAAACCATCATTAATTTACAAATGACTAATTATGACAATGAAAGGATTAAATACCACAATAATTACCTTATATTGTGCTGCAGCTCCAGATTGTAAATCCGATTCAATATTTCCTGGATCTAAATATGCTATACTCATCAAGAAACCAGGCCCAGTGAAAGCCCATAATTTCCGGAAACTAAAGCCAGTCTGTAAAATGAGGACATGTCAGATTATAAATGATTTTCAATTTTTCTTTTTTTTAGATAGAACATTGATTTAAAAAAGCGGTAAAAGGGTAAAAGAATGACAAAATAAAAATGTCAATCACTTTTTCAATTCTTCACATCTATTACACAACTTACTGTTTCAGTCTCTGGAATGATTATTTTTTGATCAGCAAAGTATGTTTGCTTAGGAGCTGGAGACAGGAATGTAGTTTCTGTGGGAACTGCACATGGAGATATTGTATTGATGCTTTCTTCACTATTTCCTGTAGGATTTTTAAGTCCATCTCTTCTGTTGTTATATTCATCCTTTGTCATAATTGAGTGATACCCTAAAACCAAAAGTGATGTTAATTGGAGACACCTACACATGAATATAATGCTGAGTTGTTCAAAATGAAACTTCTATTAGAAATTCACAATTAATTCATTTAGATCTTGTCAGATTAGTTTACAATTCATGCCCAGAAATCCATTGTCCATACTATTTTAGACAAATTATTGCAAATATTCATTTCAGAACTATTTTAAAAATACAAAGGTTTTAATGCAAATTGAACTTTAGGGGCATTTGACCAATTACAAAATTATGTAGGCTTCCGGAGGATTCTTTGATTTCAAAAACGAGGTTTTGAATATCTCTTGTGTCTACCTAGCAGTCTGTATAATGTAATTCCTAAATTGTAGAGCAAATTACCTGTCAATTTTTTTGCCAAGGATGATTTCCGAATTATCTCAGTGCCTTCTGTTAATGAACTGAATTTGTTTTAAGGAACATTCTGCATAAAATTTCTATTTATATTTTTTATGGGTTCTGTTTTTTTAAAATACTATAAATAAGCCATGGAAGAATATCTATCATTAATTTTCTGATATTTATTGACTTTTTCGGAAAGTCGACTTGTCACAATCTACAAACAGCAGTTTGCAATATGGTCAGTCTATTCAGTCTATTTTCCAGTTGATCATAGGCATGTGCATTAAAGGGCTTTGGACTTTTTGGCCACTTTGAAATTTTTGAAAAGAACCCTATAGCCTTACGTAATAAAATATTTCATTACTGTAGATATGTCTAATCCCTGATTTCCCCCTTTTTTAACTTGACAATTTGGGAAATTGTGATATATTTGGAGAAGAGGCCCAGCAAAAAGTTCAACATGAAATGAATAATATCTGTTAATTGTATAATTAAAATTATAATTTCATAGTACTTATTTACTTGTAAAATGTCATACTTATTTAATAAATTAGTGGAGGTACAAAAGGACATACTTTCTTGCCTTATTTGTAACTTTTGCAATTATCAAAAAATCAGAAAGTTCAACTAAAGTGAGACCTGTGCCATTTTTTAAGCCTCCTTTATTCTATCAGCGGAAAAAAATTTGGTGCTGTTTTAGAGAAATTTTTATAATTTGCCTTTGCTTCAAGTATAAATTTCACATAAACTACTCCTTTTTTCAAACTGGACATGACATTTATAAAGATGTAATTTTTCTGAAAAGATTTTATTAAAGAAAAACGCTCTTTCAGCAAGACTGTAGTTTTCCAACGTTTTAAACTTTGTTTGTTTTTCGAAAATATGGGAGTTTTATTTATTTATTTATTTTACGTCAAAAAAACAGTTAAAAACTGCGTATGACGTGCTATGGGGAAAAGTGAATTGTGTGCACATTTTCAAAATTCTGTGATCCCTACATTAAGTCATATACTACTTAAATTTTTAATTTTTGAACCCATGTAGTAAAATCTATTTTCAAAAATAATAAGCAATAAATTTTGAATTTTGAAAGGGAGAAAAAAAACAAAACACTCCCATGTAATAAAATCTATTTTCAAGGATAAATAAGCAATAAATTTTGGCTCTTATTACTTCCTGCCGCGACAACATGGAAACGATAATTTGAATAATTGTATTTCCCACTGAATTCTAGAAGACGTGCACAGAAAATGAAGTTACATTTATGTCCAGAAGCAAAACAAGGGCCATCTCAGCATTTGCTCAATGGATCAGGAAACTGGACGAAAAACCTGATCGAGATGGAGGTGATTTGACCCGGAAGCTGTAGTATAATAGTTGTTACAGGTTGTTTATACTCATTTATACAGTCCAAGTGGTAAATAATGCATTATGTATCATTGTTAAAATTAATGTTACTTTTCTTGTGATGCTCAGTATAGTCTCTAATTGTATAGAAACAGTTATGCAGCAGAAACGATTTCACTTGGGATTTAAACTTTTCTATTGAATTTAATCGTTAATGTCATCTGGCAAAGTGTTGTAAAATAATGTACATGTATTGTATGTGAATTTTTTGTAATGAGCTGTTGATACTGTCACCTGATGAATATGATTTCTACGTCGAGTGTTATAGTAATAGACTTCGGCATTTTCTGAAAATATATTCCCGCCCTTGAGCAAGTCATTTTTTACAAAAACCACTGATTCGTAAATAAGAAGACAGAAAATGGTTCACAGAAAATGGGACTTTGGCCACATTTATAAGTCTAATTTACAATACAAGAAAAACAAAAACGGAAAAAAAATGAGAATATAATTATTAAAAAATTACCCATAATTCATGCAAAATTACGCGAAAACTATCATGTTTTCAAAAAATTGCACATTACCTTATTTAAAGATATATTGTTAACGAAAAAATCGTTTAGAAAAAACGATTTCTTCAATATTGTTGCAGGAAGACGCCGAAAAAGTTTTGAACATTTGCGAATTTTTGCATATTTCGTTATATCCAAGGAAGACGTTTCATTGAAAAATTTGGAACAATTTTTTAGAAAATTCTGAAAATGTTGAGTCTTCATATAAATACTCCCAAAAATAAAAATATCCTTTTCAAACTCGCAGTGTCTCGAGTTCGTCAAGAATGATCGGGGAATATCAATTTTCAAAAAATCGCCTGAACGGTTTAGGCGCTAGCTTTGGGCATAGACAGACGTTCATACTGACGTTTTGCTGGCAACAATTTTTCGGAATCATAGGCCCATAAAACGTGAATTCTGACAACTCAACTAGTTCGAGGAAATAATTTACTACATATATGAACAAGATTTATCAATTTTTTCTATACCTGTGTCCCACAATACCTAGTTTTTGTCGAAAAATCGATGGTTTTTGCCTCAGCTTTACAATACAAGCCCACGGATGGTTTTACTACTGATGGATTAGTGATTCCGGGCACGTCAACTGTTTAAATCGTTAGTCCGTAAGTGTAGTGTATGTTTTATCGCCTAAGTTGGTTATGATCTCCTGCTCGATGGTGAAATCCGTCGCCCGATCTACGTCGGATTGCGGGGATTTTCCCTAACCACCCAGCAGCGTGGCACCGCCCCAGCCGGGGAAGCTCTAAAGGCCCCCTACACACGTACCAATTTGTCGGGTCGACAGGCCAGTCCATATGACAAATTGCATCGTGTGGAGGCAAGTTGTCCAACAGAAATTTTTGTCGGGCGGTTGGCTGGACCCGACCACACGACCGCCGATTCCCCAACCATACTGCCAGACAAATTGTGTAGTGTGTGGAAGTGTTGGGCCAACTTACAGTGATTCCAGACCTCAAAGCGCTGGTTCAAATGTGAAACAGTTGTTTAATTGAAAAGTTCTTTGGTACTTCCGGGTTTTGGAGGTTGCTGATTATGACTATGAACCCGAAAATTTCGAGAAATAAAATTACCGATCAAATTTGGCAGAAAAATAAAACAAAATGCAAATTTTTTTTCAAAATCGGTAATGTAAACAAATTTTGACAATTATGAGAAAGAAAGCAACATAAAGAAAAGTAATTGTTTTCATTTATAAACTGTAGCAATTACGTACAATATCATAAGAAAATCATTATTAAACGTCTTAAAAACTCGTTTTTTCAAACACGTGTCAGCAAGGCAGTTGCAGCTAGATGAGCAACTTATGTGATTTTGAACGGTAATTAGTAGTGTATAACAGAAAATTTGACCGTAGAATTATTATGTATTATAACACTTTTTTCAGAAGTTCTCATTCATTTTTTCACTTCAGTAATTAACAAATATTCAGTATTTACTTCGAATACATCTTTTATTTTAACTCTTGTCATATTTGTACAAAACATTTGTTATAAGTGTTAATAATCTGATGGTATTCTCGCTACCTAATAGAACACGGTTGCACGTGGTTAGCTTTGGAACTGGGCTCTGAAGATAAACACAAAAGATGTGTTCGTCACCTGCATTTTAACTCTATGACTATAAGGGTAAACTATCGTGAACATAAACATCTTTAAATATGATTTTTTTAAATTTAATTTTGGTTGGATTTTCGTGGTCGGGAATCACTGTGTAACAGCCTGTCAACAGCGCTTCAGTTTCCTTAGATTTCCGTCACACTCGCATAGATGTTGCCTTCTCGAAATTCCGAGCGCTACTGAAAAATCGGGTTGTTGGTCGAACAGTGTGTAGCCGAGAGTCCAATTTCGTTGTTCCGACGGTCGGTCCAACAAACTGGCCCGTGTGTAGAGGCCTTAAGCTCCCGATTGGTCTCCCAACAAGTTTGGTAGTGTAGTGCATATAAGTGTATGTGTGTGCACGTAAGGGGTGAGGATAGGACTGGGAAGAGGAAATAAAGATCGCGCGCGGTTCGCAGTCCATTTGTCAGGGTACTGCTGTGGCATTCGCCTGGTGTTGGTCGGAAAACCACGGACAATAACGGATCAGTAGCCGGCTACTAGAATTCTCCCCCATGCAGCGACTGAATTCTACCTCTCAAACTAGTGGTTTTACAGTAGAAAGACGCAAGATCACGCTCTGCCTCTAATCAGGACGATTAAGGAACCTGACAAGCAGGAATAAATAACTTCTAAAACGGTAATCTGCAAGAAACATAAATAGCAAGAGAACTGCAAAATTCGTGGACGATTAAAGAAGATCAAAGATGAGCCTTCATTCGTTGTCTCCTCTGGCAAAAGGAGATCGTGGTGTAATGGCAGACCCAGAAAACATTTTGGGGGAGGGGAGAAGATGGTATGCCAGGTCGGAGGGCGGGGGAAATATTTCTGAAGAACAATTCCTTTAATTATTAGCTTGAAATAATACAAATGCACATTGAGAATAGAAAAACTCCTTTGGATCGTCCTTTGAGCGATCGATATGTAATAATTGTTTTGAATAAATTGAATAAAAAACGAAAAAATATTGCTTGGGACGGGGGTATGCATTTCAACCCTGAATCCACTACTGGCGTTGCATCTGCTAGGTGTAGGCCCAGACGAGGCAAAAGGTTTTCCTCGTAGAAATACCAAGCTGAAACATGAAACGTCTCGAAGGGGGAAAGGACATTAAACGACTTGACTGAAACATTTATTTGTTTAAAAAAAATACTGGCAATCGGCCGATAATGAAAGTTTATTAATAAAATAGAATATGGAATTTTCAAAAGCTGTTTGGTATCATTGCCGAAACGTCGTTTTAAGGATAGAATACAGTATTTCAAAATGCCGTTGGGAAATTAACTATAGTATTGTAAAAATGCAGATAACACAACCAGACTCAACAAATAAATTTTGAAAACCACAAAAAATGTGAATTAACGTTTAGGTTCAAAATGCTGCTTTGTACAATTAGAGAATATAAAATACGGACAATTTCCACATGTGAATGTTTCCTCTCAAATTTTTGTAAGATGAACAATCCGTATAAAGGTACTGAAATGTTTACATTTTCTGTTTAAAAGTACATTGACGCTAAAACGTGAGCATAATTTAAGCGTTTGTGCCTTTATGGAATACCAACGTGTTTGCTGTGCCCAATTTGCACTTTACACAGGGGCACAGACTAGTTTTAGCACACGTAGATTCCTCAAAAATATTCATTTATTTCAATTTTTTGTGTAATGCAAGTTTTCGTAACTCCAATTTAATGTACCACACTATTTTTTTATATCAATAAAGTTAAATATAATTATTTGATATCAATAAAATAAATTAATTGTATTGAGTTGAAATAAAATATATGAGTTGAGTTGAGATTGATAATTTTATTAAATTGAGGCATTATTTTTATTTCATTAATGGACAATTATCTGAATATTCTCCCACCAATCCTCCATGAGATTAAGGGCAAGCCTTACTTCTATCACCAACATTCGCCCTAGTTTTTATAGTTGTAGGTCTTCATAATTGTTTATGGTCTCCACATAAAATGCAACATTTATACTTGTAACTGAATGTTTGTATGACGTAATTGTTTCTAACTACATGTTCACATGATAGAATTAGCAACAGTAAAGGAAATTCTGTCTGTGATTGGCACTGATTCACCGTATACAAAAAGGAGATTAATATTTCTTTCTTTACTTGAGCACACGCTGATCATCTTGTCATTTTGACATTTTTTTACATATTCCTCAAATACTAATGTTACCAGTATTAAAATACCCACAGTAGGCTAATCCACTTGGTTGAAAAGTTGAGTGGGATGAAGATTATCAGTATACAGTTTCTTTACAAGCAATGTCAGTGATGCAGTAATAGTGAACATTTCAAGGCCTGTTTGGTAGGGATCCATCTCAAGCAACAAGTAGAGTGTTCAAGGATACACAAAAAGTGAATGCGGTAACCAGTTACGCCTGTTTGCTGCAACTTTCTCTTCTTTGGCAATAGCTCAGCCCATGTTTTTTATGGATCTGTACTGTCTCCCTCTCCACAAAGAAAACCACTGCCGAACAAAGCGTAGACAAATATTGCGAGTACTGTATTCATAAATACACCAACGTTATACATAGTCATTTGACATTAAGGTTGTTGTACGTACCGTAAAATGCGGGATCGTCTCCTTTGCCGAGACTAATTGTCCCAAATAACTTTGTCGGGACGCCAAAATGTCTCCTATTTTCTTTCGTCCCGTTTTTTGTCGCTATTAGATTTACCACGACTAACAAATACTATAGTTTTCTATGCAAGACCACGGAAAAAATTATAGGGACCTCAAGCTCGCCACATGTTTTCCTTACCCTCGGGCGCGTATAATAAATGAAATCAGGGCCAAGGCCTGGGAATACCGCTAGTTGGCAAAAGCCGGATTAATCCGACTCTAAAATGCCAAATATACATTGTTTATTTATTTATTTCATTTATTATTATTATTATTATTATTATTATTATTATTATTATATTATTATTATTATCACTATTATCACTATTATTATTCCATCATACTTTTTGTAATTATTTTTTTCATTGTCATTTCGTGTTCCTGTTAATTTTTATTGTGAAATTCTCTGGTTGGCAGCAATGCTAGAAGCCATTCTTCGAATTGTCCAGAAAGTTTTGCGTGGTAGAGCCATTCATTGGCTTATACAAGGAAGTGGTTTTGGGAGAACTTCCCCCCGAAATTTTCGAACTAAATGTATTTCTAACTAATTGGAGTACCCTCCATTGTTCGAGTATTTATTAAGCAGAATCAACTATTAGGAAAATGAATGAATTTTATGTATGGTGTATTCGGATCGGCGCAACTGCGTTTTTAGGAAGCCAGATGGAAGTACTTGATTGATAGACATTTCCAGGTACGTTAACTGCTATGATCAATAGCTTCGTTTTTGCAATGAAAGTTTTATTTCGGGAGGTGGCGGTGGTTTCTTCCCCGCTGGTTGGTGAGATCTGGCGCCGACCTACTCGTCGGCTAGCGGAGTGTATTCGCCTCCAGGTGTCTCCCTATCGAGGCGCCGATCTATACGCTTCTGGCTGGTCTCCCGTCATGTGTGGTAGTGCAGGGTATGTCAGTGTAAGGGGAGAGGATGGGACAAGGAAGAGGAAACAAAGATCACGTGCAGTCCATAGCCTATTTCTTAGGATCCTAATCGGGCATTTGCTTGGTATTGATCGGAGAAACCACGGAAAACTACTGATCAGAACCGCCGGCCACTAGAATTCTCGTCCAGACAGGAGCTGAATTCGGCATAACCAGGTTGAATATAGCTATATTATCTAGTATCGAAAATCCGCCACCGTCGGCACACGAACCTTAGCCCATTTCTGGCCCGTCGCTGTACAGATCGCAATGCTGGCTCTGAGCTAATCTCAGCAAGAGAAAGAATTCAGAAATGGTTGAGGGATCGTTGGTGTGAATGATATATTGCTGAAATCTCGCATCGTCGTTCGTCTCAAAAATCCTTCACATGGATGCAACATACCACAAAGGTCACGACAAGCCAGAATGCGTTGCTGACAGGCCGGAATGTCGCTGAGCTGATACTCCATGACCTAAAGGCAGGGCCGGCGCCGTGTTGTTTTGCGCCAAAGGCAAACTGAGATAATCGCACCCTTCCGTATACTGATGTTTAGGCAAAACATTTTGGAAGTAAATTAAACCAAATTGTAGTTATGTAACATACTTTATTTTAAGTTACATATTTAGAAAGACACAAGGCAAATATATACAGAAAAAAATATTTTACAAACTTCTCATTTTAGATACATTAAAATTGAACTTGGCGCGCTTTATGTTTCGAGAATTGTTTCACGAATTCACTTAGATCAAGAACCGATACTTTAGCATATTCTGTAAATATAATAACTATGTTAACAAGAATATCTTCTAACATTGTACAGCATGACAATCTTATAAATTCACTAAGGTTTGAATAACAACAGTCTCTCATTTTAATATTTGGCCACCACGTGTGAACGTGAACGTGAATGCTTTCTATATGTGTTAGATGAAGTAATTTAATACATCGAGGCACAAAATTAATCCACTTTTTGATGCCAGGGCTTCACAATACGATTCTTTCTGTCGAAAGATCGCCGATTTTTGCCGCGACATTACAATGCTTTCTCTTTACTACGTACGTAGTAAGTCCAGAAATTAAAAATGAAAGACGCTTTTTAATTTGACGATTACAATAGCAAATTCCAGTCTTTGAGCAGCCATAGTAGTAAGTAATGCATTTTGCAATATCTGGCAATATGTAACAGTTTTGCTTAATACAGTCGACTCCGGTTATAGTGAACTTCTCGGGACTAAAATCTTTGGTTGATTATATCCGAGGCCTACTATATCCAAGGACGTCAAAATTAAATAGAATTTCTACACAACTATTTATTACATTAATATAGAGATTGAGCAAAAACATTAACAGCACGAACTGGAAATATAAATATCTTTATTTGTCCTTAAAATATCAATTAATTTCAATCGTTTGCTTCACACTTTTTCATTAGTAATCTCTCTAGATCCTTCTCCAGAGTTCGTACCTCTCCACACATGATTCTGCATTGTCCTCTGGTTTTAAGTATCGCAATGCAGTCTTCATACTCTTCAATGCTTCTAGCACCGTTAGAGCACACCGTCCCACTCCCCAAAGACACTTTCATTCGCCTAATAGCATCGAGATGCTTTCGGTAGCGGCATGGCGCATGCGGCTTATGAAATGGCATGGCGCATGCGGCTTTTTTTTTTTCTCCCTTTCAAAATTAAAAATTTAAGTAGTATATGACTTAGTGTAGGGATCACAGAATTTTGAAAATGTGCACACAATTCACTTTTCCCCATAGCACGTCATACGCAGTTTTTAACTGTTTTCTTTGACGTAAAATAAATAAATAAAATAAATAAATAAATAAACTGATCGCTTTACTGCGCGGTACAGCGGATATCGTCAGGCTGTGACAATCCCGTGCTTCCTGTCGCCTTCATAGAACTCCGCGAGCTTTATCACGCGGAATATCAAGTAACACCAAGATTGAAACTGAATCGCGCGTCGCTACCGCCAATTGCAGCTGCAGGACCCGACCTTTGTTTCCGCAGTGAAACTGACTGGCATAAGGTTATCAGTAAGGTGCCCATTCCGGGTCCGCTACAGTAACCTCAGGAGAGACTTCTTCGATTACGACCTTTGGCCGACGATCTTTCTTCAAGCTGCCTCAAGGCGGCTCCGCACACTCGGCAACGAGCTACTGCTCTCCCAATCCCGAACAGCTGCTGTGTTCGGCGAATGTTCGCTTCCTTTCATGTGCCCAAAAGACCGATACTCGGTGGGGCAAGCACCGAACGTTCGTTGCTCGGCAAATAGCAACTCATCCACGCTTCTCGGGATTCGGCGAGCGGTTGCTCGCTGTTCACCGAATAGCAAATGAGTGGAGCTGCCAAGAACCAACAAAATATGGATTGCGACTATCTTACGCACAAGAGAAAGTAATCTACTATGTACAGAAGCACGAAAAATCCACATTATCGGTATCAGGGGCCCACAAAACGTGCTTTCCTGGCGAGAGTTTGGCAGTTTTTCCTGCAGTGTTACATAACGGTCTCTTTACCACGAGATATAGCAGTAAGTAAAAGCGGCCAGGGAGCGCGGAACTAATCCGGGCTCCGCGAGGCAGAGGTCTTAGCGGCGCGCGGCGCTGCGTGTTTGGCACGGCAGGAATTTCGCGCGCCGCCCCGCCCCGCCTCGGCAGCACTCATTGTCAAGAAGCTTTCTCTGCGCGGGGCAGCGCCGTTCGCATCCGAGCGGCACGGCATGGAGCGGCGCCTCACGCCGCACACTGGGGCGAAATGGGCAGAAAGAGCGCACTAGCAGAAAAATCATTAACGTTCAATAAATGAATTGGTTCGTTCATTTGTCTAATCGTATCTGTGTACCGAAGACAACTAAGGTGGCCAGTTCAAAGGCATGACGGATTCATTTCCAACGCCAACATTGATGTGTCCGTGCAACTAACAATCTCAGTTTAAGCAACGAGAATGTCAAACCTATCCCCTCATAAATTTCGAGAGATGATTGTAATAAACGGTAATAATAATAGGTCAGGTCTTCACGTGCGTCAGGCCTTCACGTGATGCACAGTTGGCATAATGAAAAAAAAACAATTTTTTTAGTTGTTTTTTTCCCGCCTCTAGATTGAGATCATTAATGTTTCATGAGATAGATTAATTGACTGATCGATTGGTGTTTCCGGGCATGCCAACTGCTATTGTCATTTGTCTCGTGAATCTAGTGAACTTTTCTTATGGCCGGTGGTGGCGGTGAGCCTCCCCCGCTGGATAATGAGATTCGGCGCCGACCTACCCCTCGACTTTCCACCTCTAGGTATCTCCTCCAGCAGGACACCACCCCAGCCGGGATAAACTATAAATTCCTGACTGGTCTCTCCACACATGAGGAATTGAGTACATGTAAGCGCGTGTGTATCCGGGGAGATGACAGGACAAGGAAAAGGAAGGAAAGATAGCGCGCAGTCCGGGGCCCGTTTCTTAGGGTACTGCTCCTTCATTCGTCAGTTATTGATCGGAGAAACCAAGGAACACTGCCGATCAGAGCAGCCGGCCGCTAGAATTCTCCTACAGACAGTGGATGAACTCGATCCTAGCTATGTACCTAATGTAGCAAATCCGCCACCGTCGGGACGAGAATCTAGCACATCCCTGTCTTGCAGAGAACGGCAAAATCTAAAGTCGACCGGTAAGTCTGTAGTTGTGAAATTGTAATCGATAGTCAGTTACAGCTCCAACAAACATGTTCTAAGAGCGACATATCCGTAATACGAAAAACTGCAATTAACAATGCAATTTTTTATAATACGAACACTACAGAATGGAAAATATTTGTAGTGCACTTCATTCTGTGCGTAAAAAGGAAATATTGCATCACGTATACTAACTCAGACACCTCCAAGAGCAAATAGAAGATTTGATAAGTTTACGACAACGAGACGTTTATTTATTTTTTTTATACATTCTACACGTTTTTGTAGGTCGAAATACTGGCTTGAAAGCACAAAGAGTGCACCGTGCGCGATTTTCGTGCCGTGTTCGGCCCACAGTGCGGTGCGTCCCGTCGCGGCTCGGCTGAGCTCGGCTCGGCTCGACGCCCGCACGCCTCACGTGCTCGAGCAGGAAGCTTTCGCAGCGCGACGCGGCTCCGCTCGGCTCGGCGTGGCGGTGGCGGAGGGGCGGCGAGGGCGATGGCGAGGGCGATAGCAGGGGCATTGGCGGCGCGCGCGCGCGCGCCGCGTTGCGCTGGCCGTGTGCGGGGCAGGGCCACGCGCGCTGCATACGAACGAAAGCGCAACCCTGAGGACCTTTCCGCGCCTCACCGGCGTGGCCGCTGTCGTAGCCTCGCGCCGCGCTGTAAACAACGCGCGGCATTTTCCAAGGGCGTGTCCCTGGCGGCGGACAGCAAGCTATGGACAGTGCCGGAGCTACACAATTCTGGACGCGGGGCAATGCTGAAACGTAACCTCCCCCCCCCCTCTTAAAAAAAATTAAAATGTCAAAGTCGTATCAAGAAACTATATGAGTTATTTTATTTATTTCAACAAATAACAAAAATTACGTTTAAGTTAGAAAAAGGTATTGGAAATATACTTTAAATAATAGTTTTAGTAAAAGTATTTAGTGACCCAATAATACAATTTTCACGGTCAGCTTATAACACTAAACATTTGTTGTGTTTAGTGTTTAATATCTCTTCTTGTTCAATACATGAAATAATAATTATGAATTTCAGTAGAACCTATTTTTTAATTGATTTTTAATTGATTCATTTCATGCAGTCATGGCGGGGGCGGATTTTAATGAAATGTTTCTTTCCACATTAGAAAAATGCTGTTTAGTATAGAAATTCATTTTATGTTATAATAAAAGCAAATGACCCATTTTTATACGTCTTTTTTTTGTTGCATTTTTCGTCGATTTCGTTTAACAAGTCATTTGTTACCTTTTCCCGTCATTTTTAATGCATTTTTGCTGATTTCATCGATTTTAATGTCATTTTAATGGCGCTTGCTTCAAATGATATTTACGAGATGGAAGAAATGTTCTCCATAAAATTCCAGAGTATCTACAACTAGTAGCTAATTCGATTTCTACGCTCAGAAGTTGTAATGTCAGCCTTTGGGTAACTAAAGAAAGAGATTTTCTGGTAAAGAATAGACCAAACCAAAAGTTTGGTTCTCGTCGCCTCGATTACATCAGTAACACATCGAACAGTTTTTCATCTGAATTGGTTTTGCTCACATTGAATTGGTAGCTCAGTGCATCAACTGATGTCACTGCAGCGCCTCTGTCCGGGAGGTCCTAGGTTCGAGTCCTGACGGGGGCAGGACGGGGGCAGGCACTAGCTTTTCAGCTAGGTCGAATTCAGTCGCTATCAGGAGGAGAATTCTAGCGGCCGGCTGCTCTGATCGGTAGTTTTCCGTGGTTTCTCCGATCAACACCTGGCGAATGACGATGCAGTACCCTAACAAACGGACCGCGCGCGATCTTTCCTTCCTTTTCCTTGTCCTATCCTCTCCCCTTACACACACTTACACTAACATGCACTACACTACCACATATTCCGGCAGACCGGTCGGGAGCTTAGAGCTTGTCCCGGTTGGGGCGGTTGCCCGCTGGTGGGAGAGTCCTGGTTAGGGGGAAACCCCGCAAGCCGACGGTAGGTCGGCGCCGGATCTCGTCATCCAGCGGGGGAAGATCACCGCCATATCACGAGAAAACATGCACTACACTTACGGGAATAATTACCAATGCCCTTGACGCGCCGGGAAACACGAAAAAATCAATCAATCAATTCCCATTAAGCTCGTCTACTTTAACTCAAATATTAATTTTCAAGACAAATTATAAAAATAACATCCTAAACACAAACTTTACCACGGGTTTGATTGATTTCATGTTACAGCATATCTAATAAAATGAAATCCACTATATATTATCTGATATTTTAGTTGCGACATATTCGGAATGGGATGAGAGAGATGTACTTTTATTAGTTCCTCTAGAAATACTCTGAAACTAGTACGCCGTTGTATTATAGTTATGGGTGTCACTATTTCTCAACAATTCCCAGAAATTTCAATTTTAAACTTCGCAATCGTAATTTGTCTTGTGGGCATGTATAGTTCTAATCTCATCTAAATCACCAAATTAATCCTAACTGTTTAATAACACAAAATAATTGTAGTTTGTTTTGACATGTATAAACTACAGGTTAATGTTTTATAATTTTTAGCAATATTTACAAGACATGAGTAATTTAATCCATAACGTTAGATTAAACGATAAGTTCAGAACGATTAATCGACGCGTGTTAATCAATGTCATTAATCGATTAGGTATTAATCTATTCTTTTTTAATTATCGCCCATCCCTACCGGTGATTTAGTGTGGTCTCGGCCATTGGCCATTGCAGCTCTCCACGGAGACTTAATTAAAGTCTAGAAACGTTAAAAAGGGTCTGTGTGAAGTATTATGGGGTGAAGTGCAATCTGTTCTTGTTTTCTTGTGCTCTATGACCCCTATTCAATGCGTCGAAATACATAGAGAAACATGAGTCAAGTCTTTGGGTCTGCCAACTTTTGTGTACGTGAGTGTGTGCCTGTGTTATGAATACAAGTAGCAACGAGCTTTTTTTTTAGCAAGAAATGGTATGAAAATATTCGCTACCGTGTCATAAACCCTCTTTGTAAAGGCAAATTAGGTACATACTTTGGCTACTATCTCTTATTATGTCCTTCGTGACGGAAAACGACTTATTGCCGCGATAACCTTAGTACCGATTGTCGAAATACCTTACCGCCGGAGATAACCTTTGTTCCAATCCTCGCAAAAACAGAAGGGTTACCACATGGCTCACCATTATCGCCAACGCTATTTAATCTTTACTCAACAGACATTCCCACCATAGTCCACTCACACTTCGTGCAGAATGACCACGATATAACTATACTTGCATCCAGCCACATCCTACAGCACAGCAGTACAAACTACAAAGATCAACACTTAAATGAAATACGTAGGTGATTGGGCAACCAAATGCAGAATGAAGCGAAATCCAACCAAATGCAATGCTAAAATAATTTCACTAAGACCATTCTCTGCTCCAGTACGTTACAAATAGGCAAAAGACTTAGTTAGAAAATCAAATAAAACCAAACTAATTAACTCGAACCGATCTTAAACAAAATCTAAGCTATCAATATCCAACACAATAACACTCTACAAAACCATAATCAGACCTCTAAAATTATACTATAAGTATGTCCCATCTGGATAAATGCTACTCCATCCAACAAAAATAAGATACAAATAGACCAAATACGTTTCTCAGATCAATCACAAACGCATCATGGTTTATTCTAAACCCACAGTTTTACAGAGAAATAAAGATTATGCTGCCAATTATGAATCAACTACCACACTCCTCCAATAATTTCTACACAAACACAATATATCAATATACAACTTAGCCTTAACAAACTATTCACCCACCAAAATTAATTTGAGAGTCAAACTGAACTATGTATAATTCAAACAATAAATGTATGAATACAAAAAACCTTCGCGAGCTTGAATAACTGCACAGATGGTGAAGCTATATTTATGTCCAAAAGCAAAACAAGGCGCCATCTCAGCATTCGCTGAGGATCAGGGAAACTGGACGAAAAACCTGATCGAGATGAAGGTCATTGACCCAGAAGCTTCAGTACAATATTTGTATATAGGCATATTTCGGCTTTTAAAATTATACAGTCTAAATGGTAACTAACACATTAAATATCATTGTTATAATCGATTTTATTTTCCTTTTCATTCTCAGTATAATATATAATTGTATAGGACCAGTTATGCAGCATTTTACTTGGCACTTAAACTTGTAAATCGATTTAAATCGCTTTTAACGTATCTACTTATATTTTATAAAATCATGTAAATGTATTGTATGAGGACTTTTTGTAATGAGCTGTTGGTAATGACACTTGATGAATGTGATTACTACGTCGAGTATTATAATTACCGATATCTGTATTGGCTGAAAATATGTTGCCGCCCTTGAGAAAGTCTTTTTTTTTCTTTTTTTTTTCTTTTTTTAAAAAAAACTTTATTCGTGAATCAGGAGTCACAGCAATGGTAGAATTTCAAGCTCAATAAAGAGAGACAAGTATCACATGGGTTTACTTGTTATATTTGATTATTATTCCTACGATCCCTTTCGGTTATATTGAAGTCTGGGAGCTATAGGATGTTTCCTCAGAATTATGCCATATCTGAGGTGAGAATGAATATTCGCGAAATACGTGCACTATTAAGGCTGAGTGAATTTGAAAGAATTCCAAACGCGTAGCATAATGCACTTAATTTTGTGTTCAATTCATTTATTCGGATATTCCGTTTGAGGTTTCTCTGAATTGAGAGACCCAAACATTTTGTTACCTTTACATCAGTAAATGGCACGAAGTTCATATTCAACGTCAAGAACATTTTTTTATTTCAAGTTGAAAATTGCATTGAACCACGTTTTCTCTTCGTTTACTACTAATTTATTTGGGAACCAACTTGATAATATAATATCGTACTAGTTGTTGTTCATTTATTGCAATGAATATTCGTATCATCCTCTAAGAGAACTTTTCTTCCGTTTCGAATCGTCAAGGGCATATCGTTTACGTATAGTAGGAAGAGAATGGGGCCTAAAATCGATCCCTGTGGGACTCAATGTGCAATTGGCAATGAATTGGAAAAGAGTATACGTAACGATCCATCATTCCAGTAAGGTATTTCTACTCTCTGAGATCGTTATTTACGACTCGAACATAACCAATCTAAAGCAAAACCACGGATTCCATGCGAAGGTAATTTTGAAAGTAAAATGTTATGTTCAATGACGTTAAAAGTTTTTGAAAGATTTAAAAATATTCCAATAGATGCTTCGTTTTGATCCATGGATGAAGCGACAGCTTTAAGAAAAGAAAATATGGCCGTTTCCGAATATTTTGATTTTCAAAATTCATGTTGGCAATCCGAAAACGCTTCGTCGTTATAAGAAAGATAATCAATCGTACGTACGAAAGTCTCTCTAATACTTTTGAAAAAACTGACAAATGGCAAATTGACCGATCATTTTCAATTTCACTTTTGTTGCCTTTTTTGAAGAACGGCGTAATCCTAGTGGTTTGAAAATATATGGGAAATATTCAGGTGCATACCGATGCACCAAATGTATGAGTTAACGGGAGTATAATGGCAGGTGCAGAAATCTCTAACAAACAATTCCGAAATTCATCGAAACTGGACGAATATTTATCTTTAGTTTACCGATTATTTTGAGAATTTCGTAGGAAGTTTCTGAAACAAATTACATGACGAACATTTTTAGGGAAATGTTTGATGTTGAATATTTTTGCATCAGACCCTTCGCGAGATCCACCGCAATTCTCGAAAAATATTGGTTGACGAGACTAGTCGCTCTTGAGTCCATTTAGCCACTGAACGTTCTCTTCTTTATCATTTTCTTTTAAAACAATATTCTGTACATGGTCTCTAGTTGATGTATTTTTATTTGTTACTGATTCCTTATTGCCTTTGTTTTGTTATTTGAGTTCAAAATATGATGATCATGTTTCATGATTGTGGCCTGTCTTATGAATTTTCTTAACAATGATTTGTATTTATGGAAGTAATGGTGGAAATCATGAGATACCTTATAGTGCGTGAAAATGAAATATAGAATTCGTTTGGTTTTACAAATCCCTCCTGTTATTCAAGTTCTGCTTTTCCTAAAACGGTTTAATGGATTTGTTTTTAGAAGGAAAGCATGTATTAAAGTGAAATAAAAGCGTCGAAAACAATGAATTATATTTGTCGTTTGCCGCATTGTAAACCACGTTCCATATTCTTGCAGCAAATAGACTATGAATTATTTTATTTTATTTCTTGTGAGCAATCTACACGTAAGTATATTATTTAATGTAGGGACTAGGGACACGCGGTAAGTCCCGGGTGCCAAAAAGGTTCTTTTGGGTCTCGAACGAATGGGGTCCCACTCACCGGAATATCAAATACCCGAATTCTTGCCTTTTATTTTCTCGTCACACTATGTAACGTATGCTTGTGCTTGGGATACTTTCGCCCATTTCGTTTCTTTAAATGTGAAAGCGTTGTATTAAGAGCGTGGACCAAAGAATCATATAGGTACGTGATGAAAATTTAAGTTTAAAATGTTAACTTGTTATCTTGAAATATTTTAAAACAAGAATTTCAGTTTTTGGACTTTTACGTAAAATCATATGTCCTACGATTATTGACAAAGTAAATTCGCCTTTTAATACGCTTTGAGGACTCAATTATATTGTTAATATAGTCATTCCTATAAAAAAGCATGTCTTTTTCATTCGGCCTCTTCCAAACGTTTTTGGTACGTTACATTCAGCCGCTTCTCCTTCTACTTATTCCACCAACCTTGGAAACTTGAGAGTTCCAATTAACGACAAAATTTTCAGTTTTTAATTTGTAGTTTAATTTCTTTTCCGAATTTCTTAGACCTACATGCTTACTTGAACAACTTTGATCCAGAGTATCATTTTCATCAATGATTGTGCCGTGATCCTTATTCCTATCATTTGAAAATACCATATCGTATTGACCATTCCTTTTGACGAGTATCCACGTTTTTCTGAATTGTTTTCCTTTTCCTAGTTATGTTTTTCCCCTTTTTGTAAAATTGTTGGACCAAAGTAGGTCGTTTTGGGGGTATATGAGCACTCAAGACTTCAATTATATTTTGAGTAAGAACCAAATGATTAACGACACCCTCCTTCCTTACAGTTAAAAGCAACAAATTGTATTTCTAAATGTGTACTCTTCGAACTTCACAAAGTCGGATTGCAACACCGAGAGATGAAAGTTCCAGTCAGAAAAACAGATGTTATCACAGTATGCAACATAAATCTCTGCTAGTCCAAGAATTAGCACAGGTGCCCTGGACGCGGCGTCTCCCGGATAGCCAAGTTAATCAAAGTAGATCACGTTTAACCGCGTAACCCGCTAAATCAAAATATCGATTTGAATGAATACAAAATTCGCAGGGCATCGAGTTTGATCAGCGCAATAGGGAAATGTCAGTTTTGAAGACAATCGTCTCAACGATTTAGGCGCTGGTGTTGACAGATGGATGAACGTTTCGCCATAGACCAATTTTTCGGTTTCGATGACCCACAAAACGTGGATTTTGACTACACAACGTATTGGAGGAGTAATATAATACATACACGAGCAAGATTTATCCATCTTTTAATATCAGGGACCCACAATACTACATTTTTCTGTCGAAAAATCGCCAATTTCCGATGCAGCATTAGAATTCTCTCTCTTTCATTGATAAGTACGTAGTATGCGAGAAAGTAATAAGCATATACACATTTTTAACCAATGTAGGCTCGAGCACACTCACAGAAATTCAAGGGACGCCAGTCCATCCAAATTTGGTTTTCAAGCTCTCACGAGAAACAGAATTTGTATTCAAGCGTAATGGCTAACTTGTCATTATATCGCCCGCCAAGTACTCCCTCCTCAGCATTCTTTCTCCAATAAGGTATTTTTAAATACAGTGCAGCGTGTAAGACGTCGCAAATTGCAAAATACATTATCATTATTTTTATATGGAAATTGCTCATTATCCATCCAGTTCACGGAAAACTGATTCCTGCTTACATCTTTATTAATTGCTCTTAATCAATGCCATACAATATAGGATAAATAAATTATAATGCAAACAGTGACATTGTTATAATTCCATAACAAGTTTTAAGTCACTCATCGTTTTTTTATTATGCATGTTCCGAGTTCTTCTAAAGGCAAACGTTCTTTTCACACCAAACAGGCATTTAGCTGGCAGCTGCCGCACGCGCTTAAATAACAAGCGCCGGTGAATAAATTGTTTCGTTTTCGGTAGCGAGGATTCGCCAGCCGAGTCTATCAGCGATGAGCAGCAGAGGCCGCGGAATAACACGCGCTGTGGCCCTCGTGCCGGGTATTCCCACACATACGCGGAACTGCAAAAATAAGACCACTTAGGGAGGGGGTACATGCGACCCGAGACAAAGGATGAGTAAGGCATGGCAGCGAAAGGAAAACAGATGATTTTCTTGGCATCTTTCCAACGATGGCCTGTTGCGATCAAAGCGAAGTCCGAGCAGAAAAAAGTTTACTTCTCGTTTAAAGCATTGCGTCTGAATATTTGGCTATACGCGCTTTCTTTCTGCCGTAGGAATTCTTTCATGGCTCTATGTACACACGTGTGTACATGATACTATACTTTTTTATAAATACGTAATTCTAACATAAATATTTAAATCAACTTTGCCAAATAAAGGAAGGTTACAAACGAAAACTAAGCAGGGGTGAAGGGGGAAGGGGCGGGGCATGGCCTCCACCTGGATGCGCCACTGTATTGTACTATCATATCAGACTCACTTGAAAAATCTCAAGCAATGACTCAAAATTATGCGTGAGCTACTAGTATTTTGAAAAAGTTTACATGAAATTATTAAAAGACTTAACATTGAGAAATAGCGTGCAATAAGAAATAAATTTCTAGCTTCAATATTAGAAGTATAGGACAGGTTTGAAAAAAATTGGAACTTCGTCACCATAGAACTGAAACTTAAACGAAAACTGCCAATATTTTGAGAATACGCTCCATGAAATTATTTACAAATTGAATATTGATGAATTGAATAATTAAGAAATAAATCTATACCTTTAATAATGTACTTGTATGAGGAGGTTGAAAATATTTTCGAACTTTTGCAATTTTCGAAATTCCAGAGGTTTTACGTCAAAATTCCCAGATTATTCTTTTTCAGCATTACATCACTTTCTATATACTACGTATACGATAAAGTAAAACTAACGATTTTTGATGTGTCCCTTTTCTTGTCCACCGCCGACATAAATACCTGTCAATATGTCGACTTCCGCGACATTGTTATTAGAAACCCTTTGCTCATCATGTGTCCTTTTACAAGAGTACCCATATGAATTCGGCATGGGCCAAGACTTCCTATCCATGCCACGATCATTTCCAATTATATGGAATGCATACTTTGTGGAAGAAAAAATTACAAACAATCGAATATTCTTAAATGCTTTAATGTCAAAAACTGCATGCAACGTATGTGTAGAAAAAACAACCTATGCACGTTTTCTGGACCTTCGTAACTCCTATCCCTCTCTTTTTCTGCATTCATTTGAATATATACTGTAATTCAGATGATGAATCCAGTCGAATATATAATTATGAATAGGGGCGAATTTTGATGACCTAAAACATCGCCAAAAATTATCAATAAAATGCTCTTAAAATTCTTTAAAAATGCCATAAAATAAAAGAAAAATGACGTAAAAAATACGATAAAAAAGTTCGGATGAACAACTCAGACTGTTAGATACGTTACTGATGCAATCGAGGCTTCTTCCATTCGTTCGAGTGAACTCAGCTTGTAAACTTTTGGTTTGTACTGTTTTTATTTTACCAGGAAAACTCTGCCTTTAGTTATTCCTAAATCGGCCAAACCGGCAAAGGCGCTGATATACGTCACAAGAATTACATACTTACAACGGCTTAAAACAATTTCTGAGCAAACAAATCGAATAAGCTACTAAGTAATTCTGTGAAGAACATTTGTTGCATCTCGTGAATATTATTTGAAGCAAGTACCATTAAAAATGACATTAAAATCAATGTAATCACCCAAAAATGCATCAAAAATGACGGGAAAAGGTAAAAAATGACTTATTAGTCGAAATCGACAAACAAATGCAAAATAATGACCTATAAAATGGGTCGTTCTTTTTGTTATAACATAAAATGAATTTCTAAACTAAATAGCTTTGTTCTAATGTGAAAAGAAAATAATGACATTTCATTAAAATCCGCCCCCTAATTATAAATAATAATTAAAGGTAGCAACGAACGTTTTTGGCAACATACCATTAAAATATTCTTTCACTTGAAATAGAAATCATTTGCATCGGCATGCGAACTACATAATTTGAGTACTGCTGACGAAATAACTAAACCACCCACACCTCTTGTAACTCGCAAAACCGCTCAATAAAACGAGCGCAGATAGTAAAGCTTCATTCAGCTCCAAAAGCGAAGCAAGGGGCCACCTCAATTATTCCGTAACGGAACAACTGCTTAAAATTATTCAATTATTGCTTAACTGGACGATTTATCTGATCGAGAAGGGATAGCGATGTTTCCACCACAAAACCTTGAAAACATTTTCAAAGCACTGCTTGCTACGAAAATGTTGATGAAATAAATCCAATTTACCTTTTTACTTTGATGCTACTTTACTAATCTACTCTTTCGTAATAATCTTTGTACGAGAATCTGTCCTAAACTATCGCGTGAGAAGGAAGTGTCAAAAAACATCGCGACAAACACGAGGACGCTCACAGGAACTTTGAGAGAATCAAGACAATTATCCCACTATTCTCAAGAGCCATTTCAAGAGAATTCTCTTCCCCACGTAACGCCAAGGGATGATATAACAAACCTTGGATCGTTATGTTCTCTAAACGGGGATTCACAGACGGGAGAACGATGAGCATGACGAATATCCTGCTGAGCTCCCGACACTGCACTGCCTAGAGAACAGGATAACATCTAACATAAGTAGCTTCCTGGTAGAGAGACAAAAGGTGAGGTTCGTCGAATCCCTTGACTTCGTGTTACAACTCTTCTGGAACCAATGCCCCGCTGCCAGTGAAAGGAAACGAGGTTGAGCCACGCGTCATAAACACGCGAACGAAATGATGTCCAACGTCGTATTAGTCACTCTTGTCAAGTTCAAATAATGTTCACTGCACTGCGCGACATTTAGATGCTCTTTCATGGAGAAAATTACAAGCCTAGTAAAAGCTGATGACTGAAATGTAAAACTTTAAAAAATGCTATGCAATACAGAAAAGTGACAATGACACTAAAGACGCTGTCAGACGATAATGATTCATAGTTCTTTTTATATTACTGTGATTTTACTACATTTACAACTTACGGCACTGATCCATTTTGGCGGAGGAGTATACAAAAACTATCTTCGAACATTGACGTTATTACTTCTGCAGCTCTTTACCACTTGACCGACGTACAGAGAAGCACGATATAAACTACACGACTTCACATGCAGACACAAATTATCAGTTACATCCGGTAAAAGCGTCACAATTATCTAATCTGTTCGGCGGCATGATACGATGATAATTTATCCTTACCCGCGTGAATGTACTACATTTTTACTGATTTTGATTGGCAACTAAAACTATCTTCCGCACTCTTTTCATTCATAACTTTCTCACATTCAGAAAGGCAAATATCAATAAATTTAGTATGTGCTTTGTAACACAATTTTCTGTAAGAAACACGCCCCATGTGAGCAAAGAAGAAAATGCATTCATTAAGTTCAGAAACAAAACGTCACACGCTTCCACTACCTTAAATTTTGAAGTTTGCTAAAATGCGACATGTTAAAAGGAAAAACTATGACAATGTATTAAAATCGCACTATGAAACTGGATATATGGTGAAATTTCGAACTCGCATCCACCGCGGGTAAGAATCATTCTTAGTAAATATCTTTTGCCGCACATTACGCAAAAAACACTTAGCAATTACCATTATCCTGTACATACAATCGCTTAATTTATTTATCCACCCGATTCAATGAAAAATAATGAAATGCTGTCAGACGATAAGGAGGAAAATATAAGGACTGATACAGCGCCAGTACAAAACAGGAAATTCTTCGCAGCTTTACTCCCGTACATTCAAATACCTATTGCACACTCACATTACGCAACTCCCAAATATCGGGAAGAAAATATCGCCAAAAAAAGAAATAATTATGAAATTCAGCTTTGATCGGTACATCGTAACCGAACGCTCTTGCTAAGAACCAGAAAGTTCTTGAGACGTGAGAAAGGAAAAATGAATAAATTTAGCCCAGAGTGGGTTATCTAGCTTTTGCACTCAAATTACTTCGTAAATGCTGATACACTTGCTTCAATTTTCTGAATACCAGTGTATATTGTTGACTTATATACTGTAATTCACAACGCAAAATGATTTATAATAAACATAGCTCATTTGTGATTTACACTTTATCTCCACACCAATACTGAGTAGGTTATCAGTTTTTGTACCACAACACAGTATCGTGAAATATAAATTGTATCAGAAGTAAATAAATAATAGCATATACATTAGCCCATTAAATATTGCACAAACTTATATTTTATAGATGCAGCAGTTTCAGGAGTAAAACTTTTTATACACATAAAGTTTTAGTTAAACCTTTTGTCATCTTGTCTTCCCGTTTTGTTGCCTATTTGCATGTTTAGGTGAGATTGCGACTCGTGAAGAGAGACAGAAATTCCCTCTCCTCAATTTGATAAAAAAGTTAAGAATTCCTCTAAAATCGACAGCGAACTATGTGTCAATTACATTTCTGGTTAGAGCCCACACCCTACACGTGTAACAATGAAGTATTGCGCTAGGGGAAACAGGGCCAGGCGAGCTAGCTGCCAATGGCGGTTGTGCTGACACCAATGATTAAACGTTCTCATTTATTCCAATTGATAAATAAAGAGGTAGGACTCGCTACTGCAGTTGCAAGCATTTTCATTTTCATTCAAATACTTTTAAGAAAATGAAAATAAATTAATTAAAATTTTTCACCGGGGATGATTCTTTGGGCGTTGGAATGCATCGTGACCATCTACTTTAAGATATGCTCCAAAATCAAACATTAACTACATTCAGTAAATTATAGAGATAAATAACAAATTCTACAGGTAATTTCTCCCGATTAGTTGTCTGATGCTATCACCAATAATACAAGATGACCAACTGAAAACCAACATCTACTTTGAAATATTCTTTCATCGAATATTTTCGAGGATATTTTCATGAGACAAAAGAAACGAGTTCAGACGTCACTCCTGCCAAGCCAAGAGATCCCATTTCGAACAGGCAAAAGGTCGTGAACTGATAATCAGATTCTTTTGTCAAACACTTCCTTGGCCATATTTAAAAACTGTAATAACAACAATATCAGTAATCAAAGTTCTCTTCTAACAATAGCCAATATTACTTAAAATAATTAATCGCAAAACAGATATGCGAGATAATACTGACGAATTCAAAGTAGGTCTGTAGTATCATACACAACGCAAGCTATTAGTACTATTTTTGATAATAGATGAAAAAATTAAGCAATGCAGAAAAGACACGGAATTATTGACTTGTGAAGTACAAGCATTTTCTAGAATTTCACATGCATTTTCGAGTCCGTTTTTCAGTAAGTGTTCTTTCCACTCGCACCGCGACCGGAGAAGACAATAATCGCATACATTTTCAATACTATATCAAATTTAATGAATTTTACTAGCTACAAAAAAAATTTCCACAGGATACTCTACAAGTCAAATTTCATACTTTTAGAAGTTTTTTGCCTTTGAAGTAAAACATGTTAACTGAACTAAACCTGTTACCTGAGAAGATAAAAAGTAAAATTTGGAGAGGATATTAAATCAAGAAATATCTACTGAAGTGTTACTGAGAATTACAAGACTGATCGTGCGTTCGATCGCTGGGATTTCCAATAGCATATTTCTTTCTCGTTTCCTTTGAACCAAAGTCAATTATAGCATAGCTCTTTTCTGCTATTATGTAACAGACATCACTTTCTAAAAAATATAAAATATTACTGCAAGGGATGGTAACCAACAAGGTTCATGTAAAAGCGAGGAGACACGATATGCAAAAGAAAAAACAACAACAAAAAACATCAGCACAAACCTTTTTATCAATATTTAATTGAAACCAACATCAGCTCAATTTCTTTCTTCTGTCCGTTTATCATTCAAGTGAAAAGACTCGTTCTCAAACTGCAGATGAAAATGGTCTGAGCGTCCCTTTTACTTTCTCCCTATGGAGTAGAGAAAAAGTTACGTAATGCTGCACGAAAAAAACAGCGAATTTTTGGGAGAAAAACTCTTATTACAGGGCCCTGATAACGAAAAAGTAGATAAATCCAGTTGCTAAATTTAGAGAAAAAAATCCTCCATCACGTGATGTAGATGGATTCCATGTTTTGTGGATTCTTGATACGAATGACGGCAAAAGTCTGTCCGTCTGTCAGTGAACAACACTAGCGGCAAAACCGTTCAGCCGTTTTTATCCAAAATTGATAGTCCCCAATCGCCTGGCTGATGTCGTGGTCTCTTGAATTTTAAACATATTTCAATTTTGGGGGGTACTTTACATGAGGGGGTACAGTATATACAGTACAGTACAGTATACACAGTACATAATACAGTAAAATACAGTATACGAGTATATGTCGCTGGTAAGTTTACCAGCGACATATATACTGTATTTTTTGAAACCGTTGTACTAAAAAACAGATTCATATCAAACGTTTTGTAGAAACAGTGAACAGACTTTTTTGAAAATGTATAGAAATAGTACAAACATTTACTAATTTATCAATAATGATCTCAAAATGTTATTTTTGTCTAGTATCTTTTACCTTCAAATGAAGTGGATTTTAAAGGAATACAACATTTTTTGTAAAATTTTCTAGTGCAATTTCTATTACATTTTTAATTCAGAATTTTGATAGTCATGTGGAGATTTCTTATCCATGTGGGGAATTTGATTACTCGACAGTGCAGACTGAAAAGGATGGCAATGCTTTTCGAGCATAAGCATGTGAGGATCATTACCCTTTACAGCCTTAACAGTTTGACAGATTACCATCGTGATGCAGCTTCATTTCACGAGTGGAACTGTCCACTTCAATAATACTAATATCCAATACCCGCAGAATTGAAAGAAAATCATGGAACCTCCGGCCATTTGAGAGATGTGTATATTTTCGTTAGATAACCAGGCACTTAGGAAAAATCCAAAAACAATGCAAGTTTTGATTTTGACTGAAAAATGCAAATATTTGGTAGTGTTATTTCGCCTATTCTCATAGTCCGTACGTCACAGCATACGACACAGCAAACGTCATGTGACACCAAGGCTCCAAGGAAAAGTCCCACTGCCATTAAATATTTTATATTCACATGTTCCGTTATAGAACCGCAACTTTTTTATACCCTTGGTATGTATAGAAATTTATACTTAATATGTGTAAATGAAAAACTATGTTTTGAAGTATTCGTGAAGACTGTTTTCGTTACAATATTTAATTCATTACAGAGTTATACGAGAGTATGATAGCTATTCTGGAGTAGTATGCATGCTACTTTTTGGAAAGCCATTTTGTGCGGATTTGTTGAGCAGAATTTGTACTGCTGATGGCCTCTAGTAATTGATGAAATTTGAAATTCAATATAGCGTCTATTCATTTTGCGCTTCTAAATCGTTTTGACGGTTTATAGATTTATTTATTTATTTAACGTCAAAAAAAGTTAAAAACTGCGGATGACGTGCTATGGGGAAAAGTGAATTGTGTGCACATTTTCAAAATTCTGTGATCCCTACACTAAGTCATATACTACTTAAATTTTGAATTTTGAAAGGGAGAAAAACAACAACAAAAACTCCCATGTAATAAAATCTATTTTCAAGGATAAACAAGCAATAAATTTTGAATTTTGAAAGGACAAAAACTCCCATGTAATAAAATCTATTTTCAAGGATAAACAAGCAATAAATTTTGAATTTTGAAAGGGACCCTAATAAAACTATTTTCAAAGATAAATAAGCAATAAATTTTGGCTCTTATTACTTCCTGCCGCGAAACAGGAAACGATAATTTAATAATTTATTTCCACTGAATTCTAGAAGAGTGCACAGAAAATGAAGTTACATTTATGTCCAGAAGCAAAACAAGGGGCCATCTCAGCATTTGCTCAATGGATCAGGGAAACTGGACGAAAAACCTGATCGAGATGGGGATAAGATTCATATAGGAATTGAATTTTTGATACGTAAACAAGGATTTTGTTGCAGCCCAGTACAAAATCCAACCTCTACTTATAAACGAGAAAGAATGGGTCATGATTGTTACTTGCTTCCGTATACAATTGCCAGGTGTATTACAAATAAAATCATCAGTGGACTGGAGAAACGAACTCTGACGTGAACATGCTGATTCTTGTAATTTGAAACTCCATGTTGGCAAACGGTCAAAGGTTACAAACTGATCGTAACTCAAAGTTACGCTCGTCTTTCCTATCAAAACAAGGTCATGATCTCGGCGCATGCGGAATAGTTTTCCAAACATTTCTTCAATTCATTAGTGGTGTTCTTTATAGACCATAACGTGAGCCATTTCAATTGCCAATTCCTCACAAATATCGACACTGATTACCCAGTAAGTTTTTTGTGAGCTACCCCACCAGTCGGTGGGTGGCTTGTGCCCTGGATGGGGTTGCTATAACTTTAATAATAAAAGTAATAATAATAAACAGCCTGAGCAAAAGGCGTTTTGACAGGCGACATCTGACAAAGCAGCCAAAGTTCGCGCAGTTAACAGCACCACCTGAGAGTGACCGTTTGTGTCATTCCCTTCTGCCATATCAGCGTCTGACATCGGTTGCATACACTGGGTGACTTGCATAATGGTACACTCAGGATAATACTTGGTAAAATTGTGATATGAGAAGATTTTACTTGTTTGTTTTTTTACATACTAAGCTATGCAAAAATCTATCTGGATGATTTTCGTTATTATAATAATGTTATTTATGTGGCGAAACTCGGGCCATCAGGCCCGCTCTTCCGCCTAACCACGTAATACATAAATTTATAGATAAGAATTGAATTAAGAGATACATTTAGTAAATAAAAAGAAGTAAATAATAATACTTAGTAATAAGTAAATAATACAACTTACAGATGTCATGCCCCTGGGCTCACAAACGCGACAAGAATACAACGTCCCAGCATTTGCCTTAAGCGACCGGGGAAAACCAGGGAAAACAAAGGAAGTGTGCATGCTCTTCAACATTGAGCAACAAAAAAATATACTTAAGATAATTTTAAAAACAAACAAACATTACTGACTCTGGAAAACTCGAAGGGTTTGCCCGTAAATATAGATTCTGAGATATATTAATTTTGCAATACGTATCAAATGTTAACAAAAATCTCAAATACATTCATGAATCATAAAAAGCAATATGAGAATGCACACAACCACCCGGCCAGGACGACGGCTTAGGGCCGATTTTAGATTTCAACATCATGTACCAAGGGAAAAGACGCATTCAGTCAGAGCCATGACAAAGTTAGACAATAATGAATTAGAAAATACTGTAGAAACACAAAAAACCTTCTAACCCTATAATATACTTAATTTAGACTAATTATCATTGTTAATTAAATTAAGAACTAACTTAAGAAAACAAAGAAAAGAACAAAAAAATGAATAGATAAGAACTGTTAAAAAGCGATATAAAAAATTACATTTACATTATTATTGATCGTAACCGACTTTGTGACCCATTTTGGGAAATAGGAACTGATTCAAGGTACCCATGTTTCTCCACTGGATTTCGGTTTTCTACCAGATGGTGTTACATTTTAGAGTTTGAAGAACTATACACGATACTTTGAGCCTGTATGCATGTGCGAACTCAAAAGTTACACAAGAACTGTATCGGAAAGCGATATTCCACCAGAATTATCGGGTGTAAGCATATTACTTGTATCAGGTACACATAATGCGACTACAGTGCGACACCAGTTGTACGCTTTTTGGTTTCAAAATTATTTCATATACATCGATATTGTTGCAATATCTTGAATATTGAATGTTTTAAAAGGAAAATGTATATTCCTAAGATATGAGATCTTTTTCATTTTTTGGAAGTTGTGCAACTGTGGAACTTGAGCACGAGCCGCCACTGCGTCTTATAAGGAAAACGCGCAAATCGCATTTAACACTTCAGACTTTAACACGGTTACCTCTAACGCACATCATATCGTTTTACAACACGCACAAAATGGGTAGTGCAAACACTACCCATTTTTTCTACACACAATGTAATCCACCAAAAAACTGCACTTAAAAATTACTAAGAACGAACAACAGAAGAGAGACACCCATAAACAGAGTTACGAGGCCCATCGATCCTTGAACTGGCCGTGAGCAAAAAATTATTCCCCATGATGAGATTTCCGTAAACGTCGTTGTGAGTCAGACGTTTGCCTTCCGGATTGCGTTGCATCCTCTGTCCCTTAGTGGTTGCAGAATTGGTGCCTGCAGATGGCCGCTAGCACTGCCTGTGACGCAACCACGTGGCTTAAACTAGATGGCGGATAAGAGCGATAAGAACCAGCCTTACTGAAATTTACTTTTCTTATGACGTGGTCCCTGTACGAAAAGATGCGCTGTCGACTGAAGTGAAAATCGGTTTTCGTACGACGTGCGTTATAAAATAGGGCGGTAAACAACAACCCGTACACCAGACGCATGTCTACAGCACTACACTGGCGTCACTCCCCTTTCAACATAAACATTTAGATAACTGAATTCGATAGTTTATAATATTACACATGAAACTTGCAAGCTTCACTGCAAGAGTAAATGTTTTGAAAACGAGCGACGTTCGGAGCCTCGTTTTTAAATTTGTACGAATGCAATAAAGCAATATTATAAACCAGTTGCATACATTACTTTTTGTGTAACAGCAGTTAGAATTACAAATACAGAAACAACGTTAATTTTTGGAAATAACTTAATGTAACGTAACGGGTATTTAACATGTGCGCAAAACGATGGCCAGCTGTTCGGATTACCGCTACCTCCCTACGATTCACTATGACCACGCTATGATTGGTTAAATGTGCGATGACACAATTATTCGTGCCATGAATGGCAAATACGTGATAATCTGTGCCGCAAAATGCCATTTTATGAAAGATTTCGTATAAATCGTTTATAATGCTGGTATACAAAAATAATTATTAAATGATACGTTTTGAATAAATTCTGAACATAACTTATTTAATAGTAATAATCCCTTGCTAAAGAATATCATGTATTATTATAGATATGTGGATGACATTATTTGTCTTTGGACAAGTACAGTCATACAATTAAACCAATTTTTTGATTTCCTAAATTCTTTTCACCCAAATTTAACTTTTAAAATGGAACTAGAACAGAACCATACCCTAAACTTTCTAGACTTAACCATTTATATAAAAAACAATAGACATAATTTTAAAAAGTTTTAGAAAACCCACCCAAACAGATTTAATCATACCCTACAATTCAAACCATTGTTATCAACACAAATTTGCAGTCTTCCATTCATGGATTCACAGATTATTCAATGTCCCCATGTCAAAATTAGAATGTAATGAAGTGAACACAATTTTACAAATAGGACAAAATAATGGTTCCTTCGATAATTAAAACATTTATCAAGCAAAAAGAAATTAAATTATTAATTAAGAAGGCCTCCAAAATCTATCCACTGAATTAAAACAGTTTGTAAGCATACATTATAGGTCCCATATCTAAAAGGATAGGAAATATATTTAATAAATATAACTTTAAGGTAGCTTACAAAATTCACAACACACTACAAAACTTTATTTCCCAGCAACTAACCCCCGTACCCATGAAGGAAAAAAGTGGAGTCTACATATTAAAATTTAATAGTTGCAATTCTGCGTATGTGGCACAAACAGGTAGGAAGTTTTCCTGTAGGCTAGAGGAATACCTCAGATCTTGGAGACAGAAAAACATCATTCTACATTTCTTAACCACCTTATTCAAAATCATCACTCTTTCGACCATTAGCAGCTAAACTATGCATAGGATTTTTTCAAATTGAAGAAATCCCTGTCCATCTGACTCGAGTCGACGCTTTGAGATCTTGAATACCATTCTTTAAACTTTGGGAATACCTTACTTGAAGCCCTCCGGACATTTTCAAAAATTTCCCAAAAACTACTAAAATTTTTTTCTTCAAATTTTTTGTAAGAATTGAGTGAAATACACTTATAAAGATGGCATAGGTCCGATTTATTTCGGCGTCTTCATACAACTACAAAATTAAAGATAGAGATTTTTCTTAAAAATGAAATTTGTTGTCCGTAATAAGTACTTTCATTAAAGTCATGTATATTTTTTTTTAGCTTTTGTTATTTTCTCGCAATATTGCGGCTCCAATTTTTTTTTAATTTTGGAGGGATAGTGCAAATGTACAATATTAGATGAATACTCGCATTTCCATTTATTCTTATGTTTCTGCAAAAATTACAAAAATGTATTTTTTAATAGCCTCTCACGTCGTTAATATGTACATTAGCGGCGATTTGTTCACATTGTTGTATTTATGAGTACATGTGTTTTAAATAATGTCAGATAAAGTTGAAAGTCTTGAAAACTCAATAGTTTTCTGGGAAAACGAGCTCAAAATTTTGCATTTTCAAAAACGCTCAAATGCCATTTTCTCAAAAACGGCTCCAAAGTTTGTTTTTTTTTCAAACTTTTTGTGCGGACAGTGCTTATTGCACTGTTCAAGATTATGTAAATTTATTTATTCTGTATTCTTGTGATTTGTAAACACTAGTGCATTTGCAAGTTAAAGTGCTTCAAATGACTTTAAATGAAGTTTTTCAAAACTCAAAAATTTTCTGTGAAAAAGAGCTCCAAATGTCGCATTTATAGCAACGCTTAAACGCGATTTTCTTTAAAGGGGCTCATACTTTTTCAATGAAAATTGCCAATTATAACGAGGTTTTACTCTTCTTTAATATTCTTAAAGTAATATTTCAATTCTACGAGTAGGAAACCGAAAAATTGAGAAAATGTCAAAAAATGCCCTTTGGGTGGCGACAGGTGGCAGCTGGCCACAGGACGGGGCGAGATCGTAAATCCAGTCCACACCAAGGAAATTAGAAAACTTTTCTACGAGAGAGTCTGTGCCATTCTGTAGCACCACTAGTTTTAATTAATTGAGTCACAGACTTCACCGTGATAACGTCAAATTATTAAAAAAATCTTCATTAAATAAAATTACAAAATGTTCGTTAAAATTAACCTACACAATTATTAAAGATTCAAACTGAACAAATTTAAATAACAATTTTCAATAGGTATCTATAATGGGGGAGTCCGCAGCGCCTCCATCCGCACCTATCTACGTCACTGTCGCGGGCCAAACGGTCCGCCACCACTTTTTGCACGATTGCGAACTTCTGAATGTTACATGTTCAGATTCTTATTACTTTCACACTGCCAGTTATAATGACGCAGCGAAATTGGGAAGTAACGATAAAGACCCCATGCAATCCTATAAATCATTATCAAATTAATATTTGCAATCAATGATGTTGCGAGGAATACTAGAACCACAATTTTGTGAAATTTAATCCCACAGCAAGCAATTTCGTTCTCCCCGGAAGGTATATAATTATTATATTTATTACTAATATTTCTATTAATTTTATTACAATGATATATTTTTATATTTTTCAATTTAGTTTTCGCTTATTCAAATAGACCTACAAATAAATACAAAATTAAGTTTAATTTGCTTCTTGGCCTGCACAAATTAAAATATTTTCTACTTGGCCTAATGGTTCGGGTAAATCTAAAAAAATCAACTCTTATCTAAAGGATTGTGTTTCAGGAAAGGATCCTACTTCAGGTAAAGGACACGACATGTTACTCCCGCGAGCATCCGTCCCGTTTTAACGATCTTTCCAGACATGGGCTTAACGAGATCCGGAGAAAAGCGCGAACAAAGAAGCCGGACTTCCACTGTTTCTGAAATAAAGACCAGCTAATTTGTCAGGATCAATCAAGACAAATCTCGAAGAAAATTCCATCTAACATTTCCATAAGAATGCGGTAATGAAATGTGCTGCGCCACGAGCAACCGAAACCAGAAGCAAGAAAATTGCTGGTGGAAACAGAATGTCCTTCCCGCTTGCGTTCACACGTAGATGTTTCTGATTCCGCCTGTTATATAATTAGAATCTAATCTGATGTAGATAATGATTTTATCATAACGTTTGGTGTTTGTTTTACTTTTTAGGTAAGTGCATCTCTTCTACGATAACCCGGCTTAACACCTTCACACTTAAATTCAATCTCTTTCAAATATTTGGCTCGTTAATATTAAAAATACCTAGTTCACACGCAACAGATTGAAGGTTCGTGTATATTAATCATCTCGATGCAAAGAAATTCTCAGTGAAAAAAAGTTCTATCGTCCCTTGGAAAAAAATGAAAAGGACCTACATTTGTTGTCATGTCTACAAACCGGAAATCAGATGTGGAAACGATGGATAAAATACACTATTCACCAATGTACTAAAAAAGAAATGAAAAAAAGATAGTGGTGCTACAACAGTAGATACATTCTAGCATTTGTGACTTCGCAATATTATTACACTACAAGGACCTGGAAAAGTATCTCCAGCAGCATTTTTTTCTTCATGCTGGGACTCAGGTCTGAGTTCACGTTATTCTTACACCAGAAGTCTCACGGTTAAGCACCACCTTCTCGACGCTTGAAAAGGAGTTGAACTCTTGCATTTGAATTTTAGAAAATTCAGAGATTTTCATAGCAATATTTCATGATCTTTTAAATAGATTTCATTAAAGAAATAAATCTCTATCATCAATACTGCGGCATTACAAAGTGAATTCTTTTGTTTTCAATTTTCAAAAATAAGAGAGAGTTGGAAAATGGGACCTGCCCGACTTGCTTTACCATCCTTCATCCGGTTATATCCGAATTTGAGCCGAAGCCGATCCGATTTTGAGAAAATAATTGTTTACAAATTGCCTATATTTCCACTCATATTTTCCAAAAATTGTACATGATATTTAGATATGTATTTGAAGACCAGATTTTTTTAGGAAAAATCCCTATCATCAATATTGCATTTGCGGGAAGAAGCTGCAAAATTTTTGAACTTTTGCAATTTTGGAAAATTCAGGGATTTCAACGAGAATAGAATCTGCCTCATTTTTGTAGCGCCCGTACGCTTTCTGAGGAAAATGTGTAATAAAAAAGTGTAGCCATTCTTCAGAAAACTTTAAAATGTTGAGACTTTATATAAAGTACCCCCAAAAATGAAAATAACCGTTTCAAACTCGCATGGCTTCTGTTCGTCCAGATAGATTGGGGAATATCATTTTTGGGAAAATCGTCTGAAGGGTTTGAGCGCTAGCGTTGTGCGGAGACGGACGGACAGATATTTCGCCGTCAGTCGATCTTTTGTCATCAACAACCCACTTTACGTCGATTCTTACCACACATGTTGGAGGAAGTCATTATAGGAACAGTTTTTATTCACTTTCTCAATACCAGGACAATAAGATTTTTTCTGACGAAAAATCGCCGATTTCTGTTGCAGCATTACAATACGGCGGCATAACGGTCAGCGTACTGGACTGTTGTACCCGAGTTTGCGAGTTCAAACTCGATCGAAGCCGTGGATTTTTAAGGGCGAAAAATCCTTCGTACGCCCTCCTTCGGAGGGGAAGTAGAGCCGGCTGTCCCATGTAGTAGAATTACTGCATGTAAAAGATCCTCAAGCCTAAAAGAAGCCTCTGAGCAAAATTGAGACCCGTCTGTTTCGTCGCCCAAGATAATACCTCCTTTCTCCGCTAGGTGCTGAAAGGAGCGTAGCAAAATTTGCGTGGTTAGACGGAAGAGCGGGCCTAATGGCCCGAGTCTCGCCACGTAAAAGAAAGCATAGTAAAGAGAACGTAGTTAGTTATAACTACGTTCTCTTTACTACGTAAGTACGTAGTAAGGCGAAAAAGGCTAAAAGGCAAGGGAGAGGGAGGATCAAGTGCAAGAAATTTATTTATACAAACAAATATTTTCTTCAATTTGTCTGAAATTGGTAATGCGAGACCGGCCATTTAGGCAGTGTTGTGTTCCATATTGCATTTTGAACATTACCCAATCGCTACGAGGAAGTAGCGAAGTGGAGTCTGTGATAATCACAATAGCAATGCGTGGGAGAGTACTATAGCTTGGAACGTAACAGGAATTCACAACATCCTCGATGGGATTTGCCCACAGTCCTCGCTCGCTCATTAGCAAATAGAATGTTTCAGATCTTCTACAAAGGAAGTTTGAAATACTGTCTAGGCGAAGATCTTGGCAGGGAAAAAAATTTTAAACCAAGGAAATGCAAAGGAGAAGGACACTGACAGTCAGTGGCGGCTCATGCAGGATTCATATAAGGAGAGAAGTCATGTAAATAATATTACATCAGGGACGGATCCAGAGACGAATTTTGGGAGGGAAATTCAAAATGTTTTCGTTGAATATGTCATATTACAGATTTTATAAAATGCCGCAGGCTACACTCATGCTGCGATTCGATTTTAATCGTTTTAATGATAATCCGAAAATATTTTTCTTGAAAGTCTCGTGAGAAGTTAAAATTAATAGTTAGCGAAAAAGTTTAAGGGGGGAATTCCCCTCTCCGTGGATACGCACCTGATTACATTAAATGAAACATACAATAAATTGGATTACATGCAGATGTAAACGAAAAGGGAAACAGAGAGACGTATCGGTTCGATTTGCCGTATCACACGGGTTTCTTCCAGCCCACGGTGCTGCCACAGATTAGAGGTGATATTAATACGTGCCTCTTCCTACGTCATGGTCCATGTGTGTGACAAGTCATGGCGCGTGTGTGAGACAAGCAGGCGCCGACTGTTCATTTAGTTTCAGTAGCTGACAATAGATAGCATTCTAGAGGAGGATCTCCTCCCATAACCCGTATAACAACACTAAAAACTTTTCTTCTTCTTGCCGCCACAGCACTGTACTATATGGACCATTATTATAAAAAATACATGAGAAGAGGAAACGCTGAGAATTCCTCCTCAAAGCTATTTCGAATTTTCGCGTCACCTAAAAAGAGTGCGCAGTTTAAAGACAATTTCCGAAAACAATTAAAAACGTACCCACTTTTCCAGCGCACGATAACAAAACATTCTCTTCTTACGAAGAACTTCGTAAGAAAATATTGTATTTGGAAATTACATTCAAAAGAAGAAAATTATGAGGATGACATTTCTCCCTCCCCTCCCCTCAGAAACCCCACTGCTGATAGTTATTTTAGCAAAGCATACTGACAGCACTTTTACCACTTATTCCGATATTACAAAAGACAGATGAATATAAAAGTCGGGAAATATTTCCTTTTTATAATCAACATTTCAATTTGTCCGACCAAGAGTCAACTGAATGAGTTAAGCAATGTAATATTCTGTAACCCTACTCTTCGGCATGAAGTAAAGTAATGAATTCTAAACTTCGTGAATAAAGTAAATGTGTAAAATATAAATTATTTCAATTAGCCATAGACACAGAGTGATTGGCCGCAGGTATGCAAGTACATGATAGTACAAGTTAAGTATTTCCATATTAACCATAACTATTATAACGCATCTGATTGACGTTTTCCAGGCCCATTTATGTAGCGAATGTTTTATCCCGTGAGGTTGCGATGATCCGGCGCCAGCCTACACGTCGGCTTGCGAGGAATTTCACCCTCCAGGCGTCTTCCCCGCGGGCCAACCCTCCTGCCCCCAGCCGGAAGTTGCTGACTGGTCTACCAACATCTGTGGAAGTGTAGTGCATGCACGTAAGGGACGAAGATAAGGCAAGGAAATGCAAGGAAAGAGCGCGCGCGGTACGTGGCCCATTTGTACTACTTCAGCATTCGCCTAGTATTGATCGCAGAACTCACGGGAAAATACCGATTAGATGACCCTGCAGCTAGAATTCTCCAGACAGCCACTGAATTCAAAGTAGATATACAGCTAGTGTCGAAAATCTGGACCGGGAGCGGTAGCTCAGTGCATCAACTGTTGTAACTGCAGCGCCTCTGACCGGGAGGTCCTAGGTTCGAGTCCTGATGGCGGCAGGATTTTCGACACTAGCTTTTCAGCTAGGTATAATTCAGTCGCTGTCTGGAGGAGAATTCGGCTGCTCTGATCGGTAGTTTTCCGTGGTTTCTCCGATCAAAACCAGGCGAATGCCGGAGCAGTACCCTAACAAACGGGCCACGGACCGCGCGCGATCTGTCCTTCCTCTTCCTTGTCCTATCCTCTCCCCTTACACACTCGCTCACTAACATGCACTACACAACCACATATTCCGGGGGACCGGTCGGGAGCTTAGAGCTAGTCCCGGCTGGGGCGGTGTCCCGCTGGTGGGAGAGCTCTGGTTAGGGGGAACCCCACTAGCCGACGGTAGGTCGGCGCCGGATCTCGCTATCCAGCGGGGGAAGATCACCGCCATCTCCCGAGAAAAACATGCACTGCACTAACGGGACTAATGACCAAAGCAGTTGACGCGCCCGGAAACACGAGAAAAACAATCAATCAATCGAAAATCCGGACCTCCCGCTGCAGAGACAATGACAATGGCTGGCTCTGAGCGAACTCAGTCAGTACAAAACATTACGAGCCAGACGCCCGTGTCGGTACGCGACTAGGGACGGGAGCCAAGCCCGACCGCCTTGCTCCCGACTTCGCTTCGCGGAAGTTTCGCCGCGGGAACAGGCGGAGTCGAGCGCTGGCGTCCGTTCCAGTTCCCCTTGGTTCCCCTCGGGCGCACGGAGAACGTTGACCGGGTAAACAGATGCGGGGAAGTTGGCGGGAAACGCATCTGAATCCTTCCAAAGTGATTCTGGTGTGCGGTGCCAGGAGAGCCACCGGAGCCATCTCATACAATGGAGTGCCAACGCACACTATTACTGTTTCAAGTGTCACAGACGCACAGTTGGCTTATTCTCCGAGAAGACTGATAGATAATAACTACTTAATATGTTTTTATTTAAATAACACTTGAAAATAAATGCCTTTCAAAAACACAAATTATTCTGTAAAACAATTAAGTTATACTTTTTCTCCTTCAAAAATGTATATCCTTGTTTTGTATTTTGTTTATCTTTGTTTTTCATTTAAAAAATACTGCTAGAAGTTTGTACTACTATATCTATATGAATAATAGATACTTGACTGTTTAAATGTTTAAAAAATTATTAAAAATTGCTTTTGAATAACAACAAATATGATTCTTAAGTAATTAAAAAATCGATTGATTTTAATTTTTATTTTTATAATTTTTCATCAAATTTTCAAGACAATTTTTTTTAATAATCCCAATTTGAAAGTATTTTCTGTATAGTTTGACTGAAAAATTGTTGATCACAGTGAATTTAAGTCAATGTTTCACAGCCCTATGAAAAAAAACCTTTTTATTAATACACCCTGAACACTGGCCCTAGCCACACAGAATAATGTAATGTACAACATTATACATATTATAAATAGCCTTCTTCATAAATATACCTTGCTTGCCAGAATATTTTGCAAACATTATTTGATGAAAAAAAAAGCAAACTGTTTTGTTAAATGTAAAGGAAGTTAATTTTCTCTAAACTATGCAGTTCCAAATTGAAAATAAACATTTTGATTTACTATACTTTGCCTCAAGTACTAGCACATTAAATAAAATTTTGACATTCTTTCTTATGACTAAATCTATAATATTCATCAGCGAATCTCAATTGCCCAAATAACCAATATACATCAAAACAATTCCTTGTATTAAAGTATGAAATTTTTTGGGGGGCCCCAGAAACTGATATACTTTTCACAGATATTAAAAAAACAAAAGGATTGAACATTTCAATTGAATACGGTATAAATAACTAAAATAATAAATCAACAGATAAAAATTCATTTTATATTGAGCATAAAAGAAAACATCAAGTTGACAGAAATCTACAGAAAAAAACCTGGTTGCACTAATAGTAACAATCATTATTTTTTATTCACACCAATCACACACAGATTTAGTTTTAAATATCTTGATAGTGGTAAAATAAATACACATCTCTCTGCTCTAATCCTTAACCTGAAGTGAACTACTGTATTAAGAATAAATTTCTTTTTTATTTTCCTCAGTTACCTGATAAGATTTCTAACAGAATTTCAAACACCATGAATGATAAAACAAAAGATACGTATAATTGTTCAATACTATATCTTCCAACATAATTCAGATAAAAATTGTGTATTTAAAACTCTATACTGATAATGCTACAAAATTATTGAGGGCTACCTTGTGCATCAGGATAATTTAGTAAAAAAGCTAAAACGCTTGCTGTTACTTGAGTTATTTTATTATATACGCCAATATTTCATTAATATAAATTTATTGATATCTTTAGGGCTTTACATTACTGCATTAAAAAGCAAAAGGGATTTATCTTCATCAGGTTGCAAAGTCATAATTCAGATAATCACATATATTTGTCCTGATAATGATATAGATCAGTAAAAAAATTATAGATAACAACATTTGGAAATATTCTACTATCGTCCCAAAATAAAAGTGAAGCACTGAATTTGGAAGATTCATATACACACAGTATGTTGATGAGATGTTACAGCAACTGTAACTGACACAACTTTACTATGCTGTAACATCTCCATCAACATAGAGTGTATACAATTATTCAAAAATCAATGCTTCCTGTTTATTTTTAGAGGGTCATATAGTGTTTCCAAATCTTGTTGTTTCGTCCTAGAATTCTTATTGATGTACATTATTTTCAAGACAATCAGTTTATGCAATTATCTGAATGTGACTTTGCTTCCTGGTGTAGATAAATTTTAACTTCTTCACTCTGTAATGTAAAGACATGACAACTAAAGAATTTATATTGATGAAACATTGGCAAATATAATAAAATAACTCTAGGTGAAGCAGAGTTGAAATTTTTGATTAAACGACTGGAATCTACAACATCATTACTCCTTCCAATCAATAACTACGGGGAGCTGTTGGCACAAAATATTTCATTGTATCAAATAATTGTTATTATTTATTTACAATCAGACACAGGGCAAAACTACAATTACAGTCTTGCATACAGTACAAAATATAAGCTACAGTTCACCAAATTCAAAGCATTTAACAGAAATCAAATTAAATCTGAGACTTAACACAAAAAACAGCAAATCTATTAAACACAGTATTCTTGATTGATTCCATTTCATTTTGGAATATTACCAGAAAAGAAAATTCAATAAAATTTCAGGCAATGCACAAAGCAGGTATTTTTGATTTCATTATTAAATGGAATTTTTCTTTGGAGATGCTTTGAGAGTATCTTTAACTCATAACTCAAGATACTAGGGAACATAAAGGAATATTTCTGTTTTTTAACTAAACTAAACTTTAACTAAATTTACAATGGCATATATAAAGAAAAACAATAAAGGCATATTATAATTTTTCCTGTTTCCTGACAAAGAAATAAAAATGCACTATCTGTTTCTTGCACAATGTAGATTTTTTTTTCTATACAATAATGGCATTGTTAACCAGCTATAATCACCAGATAGTTTTGGCTTAATTTTCCTAATGATACACAAAACAAATATCTCGCTGAAAGGTGTTATTAATTTGTAATCTTTCTTGTGTGAAACGGGATGTTCAACGAATTTGCATTTCATTTGTACCCTCATAATGTTGGCACTCGGTACGCAACAGAATCCAGAAGTATAATCTCTACAGCTGATTTCATCCACATGGCAGAGATTACAAAAACACATCCGTGTCTTGGATGGACGTTTATCAGAGATGTGATTGATAGGTAGAGGAATGGTTCACTTCAAACACAATGAGAAGATAAATTCACATTTGTTGACATTACTGCTGTGACAACATACCGAACTTGAAATATCTCAGTTTTGAGGTTATACAGTTGACAGGATTGGCTTAACTAACGACGCTCCCTACCACCCTTCCTCAACACAACCCTTCTCCGTTCTCTTATTAAACCTGGACATTTTTGCAAATCTACGGCACCACACGCATTTTTTTGCGAAGAATATGAAATAAACAAACAAACAAACCTTCTGCGAGGGTGACGAGTAGTTACCCAAGTTGTCTTCGAACACCAAAAATTACACAACACAAACTATCGTAAACGAAGGACAACGAGCCAGCTGATGGTAGCACGACCTATGACTACATGCCACTCACGCGGCGGCGGCAATGCTCTGCTCTTTAATACGCTTCTCCCACGCGCCCACTCTCACCCACACAAATACACGCTGCGCGCACACACACACAAGCGCCGTTACACGACAGCGCTTGCGCGCCTCAGCATTGGCCCCGCCGCTCTTCAAACGGCATTGACTCCTGGACATCGCAGCACTTCAAGTGAACAGCCCCTTTGGCAGTGTTTCAGGCATTGTTGTCTCGACTACTTTAATAAGATTATCCAGTACACTTCAGCTGATAAAAAGAAGTACCTGGCGAAAGGGACAACGAATGCCTGAAGTCACGTAGTAACAAGAATGAAGTGTCGTTTTAAACACTTAAAAGTACTTTTGAGAATATTGTAGTATATTTGACGTAAGAGTTAGTGATTGCGAAACAAAGGATGTGTGGACTCGTAGATGTACATCCATAAGCTATGCTATTCATTGGAGAATTTCCACATTGTTGCTATATTATTTGGGTAAAATTCAAAAAGTGCTCTAAACCAACAAATCTCATCTACAAAATCTTTGTATTCTCACTATCTTTTAATTTTAACACAAAAAGTTTATTTTATGCACATTATTTGATTTTTATTCTAATTTACAATTTTTACGTCAAACAATAACAAAAATAAAATCTGCAATATTTACAACATGAAATACACGATTAAAAAAAACGGTACTTCAAAAATTACTCGGTTAAATACCAATATTCCAATAAAGACACGTTGCTATAGTATTGCTTATTAAAACTTTTTTGTTACAATAATTTCTCAAGTTATTGAGTGAATCAAATATTCTCAAAGTAGCTAGTGTGAATTCCTTGAAAGTCAGCGGTGGGGGGGGGAGGGGGCATGTTCTCCAAAATCAACAAACAAGTTATAATCAAACAATGTGTATAATTTTATTATAAACAAAGCTTACATAGAATTTGATTTAATCTCCTTCAAAGTACTGTCCTTGGCTAGCGATGCACTTGTCCCAACGTTGGCTAGCGATGCACTTGTCCCAACATGACTGGAAGCATTTCTGGAAGGCTTACTTTTTCGGAAGGGATTTCAGCTGCTGTGTCGTGGCCCTTTCAATATCAGGAATGGTGTCAAAATGTTTTCCTTCTAACATGTTTTTTTTTGGGGGGGGGAGAGGTAAGAATCACAAGCCGCATGGTGCTAAATCTGGCCGCATGGTGGCAAATCTGACGAAGGAGAAAGCCATCGGCTCATTTTTCTGGTAGTCTCATTTGCAAATTACACTGGCCGACCAAGTTTTTTTCACAAGTTTTCTTCACGTCTTCAAGCTTTCTTCACAATTCAGATATGTATTCAGAATTTTTTCATCAGGCATAGTTTTTTTTGACAGCTACTTTTTAAAATCTGATTTTAATATTCTCTATGACCCGTCATAAGAAACTTTACCTTATATGTAGCGGTTTTATTCAAGGAAATTATATATAATATCATGCTGAAACATCCATAGGCAAAACTGTGCAGGTTAATTCATGTTTTGATGTGCTCAGACCATTTAATATGTCATTGTGGTGTGTATTGAGGTCTATGAGCTTGTCAGCACGAATATCAGTGGTGAGATACTTCCTTCCTTTGTGTTTAGAAGTTACGATGTAAGCTGTGTTTTAGTGTTTTGTATTTTCATCATGCCAAGAACATGAATAAATCATAATTTCTACTGTATTTGTGGTGAGCTGACTTGAAAGACTCGGAGGTGAAATTTAACGCCAATTGCGGAAAAGTATTATCAACAATGGCTGTCAAGTTAGTAATTTTTAAAGGAGCTGGGTCCCAAATATTTGTTTTGTGTGTTAAGACTGTTGCCTTTATAGAAAAATGGTACACATCTTAAGCTATTTGCAATTCCTATGATTTGGAGGGAATGGAGGGATCATCTAAGTGATTGTTATTTCTGTTTGACAAATACGTGGCCCTGTCGAGAAAAATGTATGTCCATTGTCACATTTCAATTTTTTTTATCCTGAAAAATAGATTTAACTCCCTTGCATATTAAATGAGGAGGAAAGAAAAGTTCGTAAAATGTATGTATAAACTTTCTGATGGATTCTTGTACTTGAAACGAAATATCCCAATTACCCAAATGCTGCTAAACTGAAAGAAGATATTGTTTAGGACCACAAATGCGTTCATTAGTAGTTGGTGAATATTATAGCTGGTTTATCTCTGTAGATACACTGGAAGAACATCCTGAGTGTCTTTCAAAAATTTATATTGCAATTTTATTGGAAACCATAAAGCAGATAACTATAAGACATAGTGGGAGATCTTCTGCATTCTTATGAAGCTATGGGATGTAAACAAGTCTTTGATATTCACTTCTTAGATTCTGATGTAAGACTTCTTCCCGGAAAATCTTGGGGCTGTCAGCGATGAGCACAGTGAGCGTTTTCATCAGTAAATTTCTTCAATGGAAAACAGGTACTAAGGCATGGGTTCTAATAAGTTGGCTGACTACTGTTGGGCCAAGAAGAGAGATGTTCTAGAAACAGGTTAAGCCCAAAAATCATCATTATCACTTTCTAGATTCAGAATGAGTATCCAGAATGTAAGTCAGAACGACTAGTATATCATTTAGAGTTGGATAGCTAGTTACTGATTTTATTAAAATATAGAAAGTTCAAATGAATATCATACAAAATTCCTGCCTGATGAGGAAAAACTGAAATGATACTTGAGTTCAGTATGAAAAATACTTATAAAATCTGTTATTTTTATTCTTGTCAAAGAAAAAAGTTTATTTTTGTAGACTAGTGTTTTCAACTAAAATGCTTTGCAAGGCCCCGTATGAGCTCTTGAATAATCATTCGTCTGTATCAGCGGAAACGTTTGGCCACTTTTTACACATTTTCACCTGTTTTTGAGGTCAAGGATGTCCTAACCCTTTTTAGCCTTCAACCGACTCATTTCCGCTTTTAAGTCGCTCATACCACTTGTAAACCGTCCTCAGAGTGACCACATCGTCAAACACTGATTTTAACATTTTAAGAACATCATTGGTACTTTTTTTGCAACTTGAAACAAAACTTCATGATAATGCCTTGTTTAAAATCCATAATGCGTGATAGACACCGTAAACAACTCACTCTAGCGGCTCTGGAAGCGGACTGACAAATCAGAGCGTGTACAAATTTGACACTGCCCATCTCAACAGATCACACTACCGAACGTTCGAAGTCAAATGCATTTATCGGCAAAAGGTGCCGTTATAAAAATTCATCCACCGTATTTTTTGATCACACCTCTTATTTTGTAATTTACTCTATTTATTCAAAACAATTACCACATATCAATCGCATCACATCCAAGAATTTACAATATAAATATTAATTTGTACTTCAAACTAAGAAATTTAAAAAAATGTTATTTCAAAAATAAATATTTCAATTTTCGGCGTGAACTGAAAATTCTTCCCCAGTGGCGTAGCTTCAGCAGTGGGTGTAACGTGTCACTCGGGGCAAAACTAATGGTATCACCCCCCTCATAAATTAAATATAAAAATATTTATTCCTGAATAGTTCATATATTAATTAATAAAAATTAAAGTCTACATGCACATGACATTAATTTTTAAATAAATTGTTATATAATTCCAACTATACAATTTTCTAATTGGTGACACAGCTATAGTGTGTCCCCCGGGGCGTGCCGCCCCTGCTCCCTGACCCCTGCCCCGCCACAACTACGCCACTGTGCTTCCCTCATACTGTGTGGATCCACCCCTGCTGGATGTCGACCGTTATTTACAGCAGATGGACAGTTCACACATTTATTGGGTGACAATGGCACGATAATTACAGTAATTCCGACAAAAAACTGCCGCTAATAGAGGTCGCGGCTTAGTCAAGGTAAAGAAGTTACTGGAAGCGTAAATCTAATGTAAGTATTATCTCGTTTACATTTTTAAATACCATAAATGAAACAAAAAACGATTTAAACAAGTTATTCAGGATCTTTGCGTTCTTTTGTTAATATCAAAACGCCCTCTTGACTTGTCAATCATTCTTTAACCACTTCCCCGATTCAAACAACCAAACTAGGCTTAGAGATGCAATTCGCATATTTTTTTTATTGATTTATGTTGGTTGTACGTAGGTTGGTTTAAGTATCAACTTTACATATGTCTGAAAGGCTTACGTTCTAAAATATTCAAATCTTACTTCTAAAGCTTAAATCTAACATAAGGTTGAGGATGCCCTGTTGGGTCTTCTATTCAGGTTCGGAGAAAATTTTTAGGAATATAATGTAGAGATATCTGTTATTAGTTTCTCGTACACATACGTATATACTGGAGTAATATACCTAGTATAGAGAAAGTTATGTAATGCTGCGGCAAATCGATTTCGAGATTTCAACGGATATACACGTTTTGCCCCCGCCCCGATACTGAAAAAGTGGTTCTTTTCGAAACGTTCGTCCGTCCGTCTGTCCGCCCGTCCGCCCGTCCGCCCGTCCGCCCGTCCGCCCGTCCGCCCGTCCGCCCGTCCGCCCGTCCGCCCGTCCGCCCGTCCGCCCGTCCGCCCGTCCGCCCGTCCGCCCGTCCGCCCGTCCGCCCGTCCGCCCGTCCGCCCGTCCGCCCGTCCGCCCGTCCGCCCGTCCGCCCGTCCGCCCTGTCCGCCCGTCCGCCCGTCCGCCGTCCGCCCGTCCGCCTGTCGCCGTCCGCCGTCCGCCGTCCGCCCGTCCGCCCGTCCGCCGTCCGCCCGTCCGCCCGTCCGCCCGTCCGCCGTCCGCCGTCCGCCCGTCCGCCCGTCCGCCCGTCCGCCCGTCCGCCGTCCGCCGTCCGCCCGTCCGCCCGTCCGCCGTCCGCCGTCCGCCGTCCGCCCGTCCGCCCGTCCGCCCGTCCGCCCGTCCGCCCGTCCGCCCGTCCGCCCGTCCGCCCGTCCGCCCGTCCGCCCGTCCGCCCGTCCGTGAGTCTGGTCGTCTGTCTGCTGTGCCCGTCTCCTTGCTAGTCCGTTTGTCTACCTGTTCGTCTGTCTGCCTGGTGGCCTGTCCGTCCATACGTCTGTCTGTCCGTGTGTGTGTCCGTCTCTCTGTCCTTCTGTCTGTACATCTCCCTGTCTTTCCCCGTCAACGTCCGTCCGTCTCGTCGTGTCGTCCGTCCGTCGTCGTCCGTCGTCGTCCGTCCGTCTGTCGTCCGTCCGTCTGTCGTCCGTCCGTCTGTTCGTCCGTCTCTGTCGTCCGTCTGTTCGTCCGTCCGTCCGTCTGTTCGTCCGTCCGTCCGTCTGTTCGTCCGTCCGTCCGTCTGTTTGTCCGTCCGTCTGTTCGTCCGTCCGTCCGTCTGTTCGTCCGTCCGTCCGTCTGTTCGTCCGTTCGTCCGTCTGTTCGTCCGTTCGTCAGTCTATTCGTCCGTTCGTCAGTCTGTTCGTCCGTTCGTCAGTCTGTTCGTCCGTTCTTCAGTCTCTCCGTCCGTTCGTCAGTCTCTCCGTCTGTTCGTCAGCCTGTTCGTCAGTCTGTCCGTCTGTTCGTCAGTCTGTCCGTCCGTGTGTCTGTCTATTCATCTGTCTGTCCAACTGCCTGTCCAACTGTCTGTATGTTTGTCCGTCGGTCTGTGTCTTTCTCCGTTTGTCTTTGTCCGTCTGTGCGTCGTATTGAATATTGAGATTTTTTCTGAATGAAATCAGTTTTACAAAGGCAGATTTAGAAGTAATCAAGTACGAGCTTTTGAAAATACGAGTAGTTTCTGTGTAACTTTGAGTAAAATAGAGACACTTTTAAACAATGATTTTCTCCAACACTGGGTGATTTTATTCTTTAAATTTTCTTCTCGAATCGAAGTTAAGAAAAAAGTAATGAAAGTCCCGTTTCTGGCGAACTCTACATGTTCGAAAATCGCAAAAAGTTCACATTGCGATACTATAAATTTTAAGGGCAGCGATAGTTCTCTCAAATAAAATCTGTTCTAATGATTGATTTATTAGCAAAACCCGACGCGTCAACTGCTAAGGTAAGTGTAGTGTATGATTCGAAAGCTGGAGGTGGCGGTGATCTTCCCCCGCGAGATCTGGCGCCGATCTACCGTCGGGATTTTCCCCACCATTTATCTCCCAATAGCGGGGCACCGCTCCAGCTGAGACAAGCTCTAAACTCCAGACTAGTTCCCAGGCAAGTGTGATAGTGTAGTGTATGCGAGTGTAAGTGTATGTAAGTAAGGGGGGAGAGAATAGGACAAGGAAGAAGTAAAGATCGCGCGCTGTCCGTGACCTCTTTTTTTCAGGGTACTACTCCGGCATTTGCAGCTGGTATTGATGTTATGTTCTCAGAAAACAAGTTTTCAAAGCCAAATTAAAATACAGTTTACTTCACTTCAAACTACCGAACACCAAGAAAAGGCAAGTACAAAATTGAACGTCCTTCCACGAGCCAAATCAAACCATTCTTGAAGTGATCATTGCGATACTATACCTCGGCGTGAAAACGCCTCCGTCCGTGCGTACTTCGGCACGGGAAAAGTCCGTAGTGACTGCGCGCTTTCCTGGCGCGACTCCTATAACTGCTGGCTGTCTGAATGGGCAGAGCAGGACTCGCGGCCGCCGGCGGGCGTCCCGTTTTTATCTCGCTCCCTGCTGGAGGCGAGTCTAACCCCGGCCGCCGACAGCGCTCCTCCGTCGCCTGTGCTCCCGCGAAGGGGGTGGAAGGGGAGGGGGTCGAGCCTCCCCCAGCTCCGCTACTTCACCGAGCGGCGGGCCAGGGCCTGCGGGACCACTGTTTCCGCCTACAGTGGGCCCAAACAATTTTGACCATACCAGTTGATCGAAAAAAAAAACACGAAAAACTACCGAACACAGCATCCTAGAATTCTCCTTCTGACAGCAGCTGAACTCGGCCTATCTATGCAGCTAATGTTGAATATCCCGCCACCAACTTACTTCGGCATCAACCTACAGGTCGATTTAGGGGGGGGGGTCCCCAACCAGGTATCTCTCACCTGTGGGGCACCTCCCAGCCGGAACATATTCTGAGCTCCTAACAGGTCTCCCGACATTTGTGGTAGTGTAGTGCTTGTTAGTAAGGGATGAGGATAAGACAAGGAAGAGAAAGGAGAGATCGGGAGCGGTCCACGGCCCGTTTGATAGATTACTGCTCCGGCATTCGCCTGATTTTGACCGGAGAAACCACGCAAAACTACCGATCAGAGCAACCGGCCGCTAGATTTTTCCTCCAAACAGCGGCCGACTTCGACCTAGCTAGTGTCGAAAATCCTGCCACCGTCGGGACTCGAACCCTAGGACCTCCCGGCCAGAGCAACTGCGGTGACAAAAATTGATTCCCTGAGACAACTAAGTCGGTCAGGCGAAGGGGAAGTCATCATATTATGTAACTTACGAAACATTATGTAACATTAACATAAAATAATTAGTACATAAATATTCAAATAAATAATCAAATAAATCAAGTTATACATTTAGAATATAAATTCATGAGTCAACATTAAAAAGTTTTCTTGTACAAATCAATGTGCAATTGGCTGTTACCAAGGTAAAATTTTGGGTCTCTCAATGATGTCAAATCTAAAATGGAACAGCCATATACGTGAATTAATTGAACACTAAGTTAAGTTCATCATTATGCATTCAGATTTCCTTCAAATCCACTCAGCCTTCACGCAGCTCGTTAGGTGTATTTTGCGAATGCATTACATTGGGAAGTGTCATCAATATTCAGTAATTTCCAATGTCAGATAATGTTTAAAAAATTAGTTGTATTTCTTCACGATTAGAGAAAGGACGCTGCGTCATTTTCCCCGTCAGCGAAGTTGCTTTGAATGACTCACACAAGACATGAATCGGATAGTGTCTGTGTATTAGTCATTCAACATCATTAGTTCCATTGTGTGAAACCACATCCTTTAATATATCAACTGCGCTAAGATATATTTTTTGCGAATACAATTAAACACTGGTGGTGCCACAAACAGCATATGCACTCTCGAATTATTTGTAACTGGTAGGCAATGTTGTAATACTTCATGAACCTAAAAAAATGTTTTTAAGTATAAATTTTTTTCTCTACGCTTGTATTCGAACACACGTTCTTACGTTTAGCACTCCATTCACGTCACGCTTACACTACCAAGTTCACATGTAAGAACGAACACCCTGATGCTGTAAAAATAATGTTGGACATTTGCATTTGCAATTATCACAAAATTCAAAGATTTTCTTTGACATTATTTTAATATCTGGTTTTAAAGAACAGATTTAATTAAGAACAAACCTCTGAATTCAATTTTGTGTTTACATCAAGGACGCCAACTGAAATGAAACTATACTTTCGTTTCTGCGCCGCTGTAACAAAATTATTTTTGCCTGAGTTTAGTGTCGTTACAAGTAACGAAACGAAAGTCTGCGCGAATTTAGTTTCGTTACAGAAAGAACAGATCCTTGAAGACAGTTTCGTTTAGTTTCTTTACTGAGTGGTTTTATACGTATTTTAGTAACAAACTTGATTTTCATGTAACATATATTTCGAACTCGCATGTGAAATGTTCATTTTCGACTTATAAATATATTAAAATGAAACGAAATATGTAGCAATAGTTAAAATATGTAAAAATATGTAATTATACCAAAGTATGTACAAATATATGTAAAATAAAAAGGCTTCCAATTCATTCAGAAGGTCGTGTTAAGTCTAAAAGACATTAGTGAATATAGGTATCTTGTCCCTGTAAAAATATGTATTTACATGAAAATCCGTTCCCTAATAATAATTGTTGGAGGATAAGTAACAAAAGTCGGAAGAGGTCCATGAGGATTGGGACCCCATACTTTTTTTCTGTACGTTCTATTTTGTTTCAGAACTATCTAAACACAAGTAATTATCTGTACTTTTTCGTCTACCCTGTGATTCCTAATTGCATTACTTTTCTAACGATTCCTGTCTCTTAGTCAATTTTTACTCGCAATGCTCACCATGCTGGATACCCGGTTTGACATGAAATTTGAGTCACTATTGTTTCGTATGGATTACAGCGGAAATACCTCAAATAAAAAGCGGGGCTTGTTCCGCCGGCGAGACTTAAAAGAATACAGCTGTACGACGACGGCGCGTGGCGATTTACGCACTTCGATAGGCGGCAGGTTTTTTGCACACATTTGAATAAAAGTTCATATATTTTCCATGTATTTTATAAATTCAGTCCATAAAGTTTGTTGAGCTTAACAGTGAAATTTTATTAAATATTAACAATGCATCTCAATAATAAGAGCTTAAAAATTTTCAATAATTCCATAAACATAGAGTTTTATAAAAATTATAGAGAATTGACAATGGGAAAGCAAATTAAGAAACGGTTAATATTTTTAATTATTTATGTGAAGAATAGACCCACTCTTCGCCCTGAGGATCTCTGAGGGGCTTGTGTGTCCCGCGACGTGAAGGGGGGCGCGAGGAGAAAAAATGAACTGTTGCATTTGTTTGACAGATGACCTTCAGACCTCGATGGTCTGTGAGAAACGCACCTCGTTTCAGTATCCCCTCTCCTTCCCTCTGAGACTGCCATCATCAAATCCCATGACGTTATAGAGACTTGGATACGCTTTTATATATATAGTTCATTTTTAATTAAAAAAACTCCGGCAACGTAATAATTCGTTTTTATTAATCTCGCACCCTTTATTGCATATTGCGATTTTATTTATGAACTATTTTATATTACACGTAATGTAAATCATGCGGTTATGTCACCCCATGCATTGTAGGCGGTAAAGTGAGGTCATGAAAGGTCTCAATATTAATAGTCACCAAAACACTACTTGCAAGTTATGTTACTGGGAGCGAAAATAAACCTTGTTTGTGACGTCATGTATTGTAAATAACGAAAGTGAATCTTGAATAAAACTCCTGGAAAGAAAATATACTCCCATTATGATAGTTTCCTTCCTGTAACGAAACTAAATTACAAGTTATGCGCCCACTATGAGCGCGTCAGACATCACTATGGTGGCCGAGAAAGAGGAACAGTGAGGCATAGAGCGTTTTTCGACAGTGCAAGGAGTGTCAGGAGGTGAAGTTCATGCCAGAATGTCTTGTGTGTGTGTGTGTGTGTGTGTGTGTGTGAAGAGTTTTTCTGCCGAAAATTCGCCGTTTTTTCGCGTGGCATTTCATAATTATCTCTCTACTGCGTAAGAGTTACCGAGAAAGTGAAAAGAATAGGTAATTGTACTCGTAACACGAATAAGAAATTATCATTGTTATTTAAGTTATAAGCACCTTCTAACTAAAGATTCCCCTCCTACCTGTGTGCCCTGCAATACCTTTCGCAACAACCACCGTATGTTGTACTACCAAAGTACTTTAATTCAGCACAAGAGATGCAAGCAAAAAATAGATATTCTAACATCTGTGGATTATCAAAAAAAGTTCTACAATTTTGTAAATTAAGTAATATCTTCAATGAAAATTGAACATCAACTTATTTCATGATCTGTCTTTATGGAACAAATTCCATTAAGAAAATATTATCTATATTCAATATTATAGTTGTAGGAAGACACCCCCAAAAAAATTGCACTTCTACAATTTTCAAAAAATCTGCAATTTTAACGAACATGAGACCTGCACCATTCTCTTAAACGTCCTTTACGCTATCCGAAGACAATGTTTGATTAAAAAAAAAAATTGGTGCCATTTTTTAGAAAAGTTTGAAAATGTTTTAAGGCTTTATGTAAAGTAACCTCAAAAATCAAAATATCCGTTTGAAACTCCCAAAGCCTCAAGTTCATTAAGATCGTTTGGGGAATATCAATTTTGAAGAAAACCGGCTGAACGCAAGCGTTGACCACATAGGGCCGGACAGACAGACAGACAGACGGACAGACAGACGTTTTGCGGTCAATTGATTTTTCCCTATCAAGGACCGACAAAAATGGATTCGAGCTACACCACAAATTAGAGGAATTTCATTCTTTATTTTGCAACAGGATTTAATCACTTTTTCGCAACCACGGCCCGGCAATACGTTTTTCTGCGGAAAATACGCCATTTTCCAGCGCACGATTACATATCTTCCTCTTCTTAAGAAGTACCTTCGTAGGGGCTAGAAAGTAAAAATTATGTACCTAATACTATAAAATTCTGGGTTTACAACCTAAAACAAATAACATACGTTCTTACAAACTGATATACACGAAAACTTAAAAACCTCAGAAAACATAATCATACTCGAAATTTGTCTAAATTTACGCTCTAGAAATAAATGATTCCGGCCTTTATATTCCGAAATTCACAATTGTACTACAAAGTAAAATATGTAACGTACGTTATTGTGGATTACTATACAATAAAATTCAATAATCTTAGAAAAAATATGGAATCCTACCCAAAGTTATAGTCTGTAGGTAAACATTACTCCGGACTCTATTTTCGAAAATTCAAAATGAAATAGTTATACAAATTTAACAAGGTGTTTACATATGTGTTTGAGGTCTAATGCTCCCGAAAACTTAGAGATTCAGACGGAATACGACACTCCATGCAAATTATAAAGTTAAATTTATTCTCTAGGACACGTTTTTCATTTTAATTTTCCTTTAATTCGTGATTTTAGAAACTAAGAGTTATAACAAGATTTTTATCGTAAAATAAATCTGTTCTAAACATAAAAGTAAAAATCGTGTAGAATTTTTTGACAGCAAAACGAGTAGTTTTCACATAATTTATGCTGAAAATTAATGCAAATTGTAAAACAACATTTTCTCAAAAACCGCTCTAATTTTTCCACTGCGGATAGAACAAGGGAGGCTTAAAATAATAACACAGGTCACATTTTCGTTGAAACCTTTGAATTTTCGAAAATTGCAAATTTTGAAATAATACCAGAAAGTATATACTGTTGTAGCACCACTAGCTCCATGTTATCTAATTTCGTCCCTGTCATCAGAATCCAGAATTGACATTGTAGTGTCAGCATTGGTGCAGGGTTGGTACAATATTCGTGCAGATTCGCATTCTTCGTAAATAGCGAGATAACTCTATTCAGAATAGAGGCAGGGACATTTTTTCCTAAAATTAACCGTAAATTTTCGAAAGGGTATATTATTTCTTTGTGGCTTTCGTATACAGCAACACATAAGAACCTATCCTACTCTTTTTACTGAAGAAATAAATAAACAAAGAAAAAAGAAAGAGAGAGAAGAAAGAAAGAAAGAAAGAAAGAAAGAAAGAAAGAAAGAAAGAAAGAAAGAAAGAAAGAAAGAAAGAAAGAAAGAAAGAAAGAAAGAAAGAAAGAAAGAAAGAAAGAAAGAAAGAAAGAAAGAAAGAAAGAAAGAAAGAAAGAAAGAAAGAAAGAAAGAAAGAAAGAAAGAAAGAAAGAAAGAAAGAAAGAAAGAAAGAAAGAAAGAAAGAAAGAAAGAAAGAAAGAAAGAAAGAAAGAAAGAAAGAAAGAAAGAAAGAAAGAAAGAAAGAAAGAAAGAAAGAAAGAAAGAAAGAAAGAAAGAAAGAAAGAAAGAAAGAAAGAAAGAAAGAAAGAAAGAAAGAAAGAAAGAAAGAAAGAAAGAAAGAAAGAAAGAAAGAAAGAAAGAAAGAAAGAAAGAAAGAAAGAAAGAAAGAAAGAAAGAAAGAAAGAAAGAAAGAAAGAATGGGTAGGGTAGTTTAGTATATTTCTGACAATTATAATTTTTCGTTTATATTATCCCAAGCGTATGTCATCTGTTTTACGTTTTACAACCCTGAAATGTGGAATATAAAGTTAGGAATAATTTTGAGAGACTGAAATTAGGCTTAACTTTTGGGTAGGACGACATATCTTACTCTGAGTTTTTGTTGATATTAGCCCGTGAGAATGTAGGTTACATTTTTTTGTACAACCCTGACGTTTGCAATATCAAGTTCGAAATATTTTTCCCTAGAACTTTTAATTAGCCTTTAAGTTTGGACGCATTTTCATTGTCTTTCAATGATTCGAAGTTGTATTTTCTAATTGGGCGCTGACTTTACACTAATACAAGCAGCACCAAAACATTTAGAGAAATTTTGAAGAGCCTAATATTAGGGAATATTTCACTTAATTAGGCTAAAAATAACCGTAATTTTGGATATAGTTAAGATTGGTTTTTGGGCGCTGCTAGATTTAGATGCTTCGAAAAAGCTTCATTTCCTCCGAAGCATTACAATATTTTGTCTTTACGTAAGTACGTAGTATGGCGAGAAAGTAATAAATTCTTACATGCGTTTTGTTGAAAGCAAAATTTAAAGTAAGTGTATTATGGGTTTAGAAATTAATTATGCCTTGAAGTCTGAAGGGGTTCGTAAGAAAACTCAACGAGGAAGTACAGAAAGACTTAAAAAGTTTTATGTTTGTGTCAAGAGACTTCCTCAGCAACGACAAGGATAGTGATGGCGACAATTAACCGAAAATGATTAATAATAATCGATTAATGAATGATTTTGGGGTTCCAATCAATAGATTACAAATAATTTGAAAAGTAAAATAATCGACTTTACCTTCATAAAATGTTTCATTTCTTGAGCACATACCGTAAGAGCTTGGAATGTCTTAGAATGAATAGTCCCCTTTTTACTTTTCCTCCCTGTACTAAGAAGGGTAAATATTGGAATCACCTCAACAGTACGATCTTTAATTTTCGGTGGAAAATAGGTGTTTCGGGCTTTTTTGAGTTGTAACTCCGCCCACACGCCAGGACTACGGTTTTTTATTTCTATTCCAGGAATTGTTAAAATTGGTGCAGGTGCGAGGAGGTATACGCAATTTTATACCCGAAATTCGGGATGTATGTTTGTCTGGATGGACGAAGCTTTGTGCTAAGCAAAACTGTCAGATTACAAGCTTTTGAAATTAAACTTTGTAAATAAGCCGAGAGTAAGATTTAATTGTGCCTTTCATGAGGTCATTAATGTATTTTAATTTTTACTGTACCCTGTATGAAGCCCCTGCCTGTGACATATTCAATGTTTTCTGGAAAGAAGATGAATATCTTTTCTTGAAATTTTTGCACAAATAGAAGAAAGTGTATTTATGAATATTGTATTATTCTGATTTTCATTAACACCTGACATTTAGAAAATTGCAAAAATCTCTATATTAAAAACAGTACATATTTTAATTGAGAAAGAAATTAGTGCTTTCTTCTCAAACAAATTTCGTGATTTCTCCTTTAAATGAAACGTAGTGGACTCCAGATGTGTTGTTACTTGTTAACCGGTTTTATAGTTTCAACAATAAATTTTAAATAAATCGTAAAATTAATAGAATGAACTCTTGTCTGCCGTCATTTGTTCAATCCATAGCTTGGTTGTGTCAACACCTTCTTCAAGAGGATCTTGGCCTAGTGCGAGGAAGCGTGTTTCAATGTAAGGTTATTGTTAGCGAAGCAAAGATAGCGTTTTTTTTAAGTTCGAATATTGAGTGTTCTTAAATGTAGAGATTAGTTTATCTGTGTTTATTACATAAATATCCAAGCCTGTTTTCCAACCATATTGATTCTTATGGCTTGGATATTTTCTCCGTGACTTCATTTAATTGTAGACCTTTAAATGATACCAAGCACTTTTTGTAAATTATAAGAAACTGTTGAGAAGTAAGATTAAGAGAAGGAACATTTTCTGTATGAATTGCATTCCCCTAGGTTACGATGATTTTAACTAAGTCAAGTAACCAAGTTAATAAAAATGTAAGTTAACATATGATATACACCATATTTTACATGAAGCGTTAAGAAATACACACATTTACTATCCAAACAGTTTCACTAATGCCACCATTGTCAGATTGAGTCTCCAGGTAGCACAATTTTGACCTGTAGAAACATAAAACGTACGAGTACCAAGGGAAAGGCATTCCATAACAAACTGAATGAAAAACGTAATAAAACCGGGTCTTCACGACAAGAATCGCTAATGGAACTTGGTTCAGGAGTACCATTTACGGAACCCGAACGGCCAAAATACCACTCAAGCCTGTAGTGAGCCATATACTAACTAAATAATATGTGGAAGCTGGTTTTCCGGCTTCGGAATGGAAGTTCTATAGGGTACTTCGGAAAGTATTTACTAATCTAGTGGTGCTGCAACAGCACATAATTATTTTTAACTTTTGCAATTTTCGAAAATGCAAAAAGTTTAACGAAACCAAAAACCTTTTGCGATGTTAATTTTTTGCAACATAAGAAAACGGTCAGAAGCATAAGGAATCCAAATAACAACTTAAAGACATATCAGACAGAGGTACAAGAAACCTGAAGGAAATATTATGAGAACATCTTTAATAATAATAACAGGACAGCCACTGATGACTGGAGGGAGTTGAATGAGAGTCAAGAACTGCATGAACTACCGGGAAATGGGAAAGAGGGGGAAGGCGAATCGAACCTGGTGAGTGAGAGAAACTAGAAGAGAGCAACAGAGGTGTAGGAGGATTCTGTAACTGAAAGAGATGTAGAAGAGGCAATGAGAATAACTCAAGTTGGGAAGGCATCTGGCCCAGACGGAATATCACCAGCAATGATAAAGAATATTGGGAAAACGGGAAGGACATAGATAACAACATTACGTCAACAGATTTGGAAAGAAGAAAGAATACCGCGAGAATGGGAAGAAGACCTCTACATAAAAAGGGGAGCACTGTCAACTCAGAAAATTACAGGACGATTTGTTTGCGGCATAAGTCAATTGAACTCAAGGATAGTGGAAGTGAAATTGGGGACGGAGGTAGAAGAAGATTTGGAAGAGGAGCAAGAGGTCTTTAGAACATACAAACAGAAGACCATCTTTACACTCTAAGAACCATAATAGAGAAAAACATTGAGTAGGAGAAAAACAATATGCACTGCTTTCATAGATTTAAAGTCAGCATTCGATACAGTACCCAGGAAAGAATTATGGGACGCACTGGAGAAAGCAAAGGTTTCAAGGAAAATGATGAGGGTTATTAAAAGCGTATATAAAAATGTGTGTGGTACTGTAAGGCCGGATGGACTACTCGGTGGGAAATTGAGAATGGGCAATGGGGTTAAACAGGGAGATTCATTCAGCTCTCTACTATTTATAATCTTTAAGGATCGGGTTAAACAAACCAAAATGCGTACTAAAAAATGTTAAATTCGAAATTGTAATGAATACAGGCATTAATTTGATTTGATTTGATTTTTTCGTGCTTCCGGGCACGTCAACTGCTCTGGTCATTAGTCCCGTTAGTGTAGTGCATGTTTTTTCTCAGGAGATGCGCGGTGATCTTTCCCCGCTGGATGGCGAGATCCGACGCCGACCTACCGCCGGCTAGTGGGGTTTCCCCCTAACTAGGACTCTCCCATCAGCGGGCCACCGCCCCAGTCGGGACAAGCTCTAGGCTCCTGACCGCCTCCCGGAATATGTGATAGTGTAGTGCATGTTAGTGTAAGTGTGTGTAAGTGTAAGGGGAGAGGATAGGACAAGGAAGAGGAAGGACAGATCGCGCGCGGTCTGTGGCCCGTTTTGTAGGGTACTGTTCCGGCATTCGCCTGGTGTTGATCGAAAAAAAACTCGGAAAACTATCGATCAGAGCAGCCGGCCGCTAGAATTCTCCTCCAGACAGCCACTGATTTCGACCTAGCTGAAAAGCTAGTGTCGAAAATCCTGCCGTCATCAGGTCTCGAACCTAGAACCTCCCGGTCAGGGGCGCTGCAGTGACATCAGTTGATGCACTGAGCTACCACTCCCGGATACAAGCATTATATTATTTATACAAGCATTATATTATTTGTCCAAGCATTAACAAGACGATATTTTATTGCTCGCCAAAAACCCAAGACAGCTGCAAGAGACGATAATTGAGTAGGGAATGCACTGGGTAGGGGTTTGAAGATTAACAACAATAAGAGCAAGGTTATGTGTATAGGCAAAGAAAAGGAGGAATGGACATTAAGTGGAGAGAGGAATACATGGAGCAAGTAACGAGTTACGAGTATCTGAGAACAAAATTTTCGGAAGACGGAAAATATGAGGAGGAACTGAATAATAGAGCGGAGGAAGCAAACTCGGTGTATTATCAAATAAATAAGAACTTACTAAGAATGAATGTAGGCACTAAAACAAAACATTAAATTTATAAGTTCGTGTATATATATATATATATATATATATATATATATATATATATATATACACGAACATTTACACATGGAACTGATATTATGCCACATAATACGAAAACAGAAAGTAGAATCACAGCAGTGGAAATGAAATTCCTACACAGGATAGTAGGGAAAACAAGAGATCGGATAAGAAATAATACAATTAGAGAGGAACTAAAAGAACACACCTGCTCAAAGAAATGGAAAACAAGGCTATGAAGTGGGACGGCGATGTTAATAGAATGGCAGAGGACAGAAAACCTATTTCAAGATCTGTCTTTAAAGAATAGATTTTATTAAGGAAAAAAAGCTCTATCTTCAAGTTACGCTATCTGAGGACAAAGTTTAATCAAACTAATGGTGCTAAAACAGTTTCTCCTCCCGCTACTCCTCCCGCACAGCCACTTTCTCCCCGTATTTTCACGCAAAATCAAATCAATTACAAAATCACTCAAAAGTAATCAAATTTTCAAAAACATGTTCTACATAACCTTATTTCAAAATCTGTCTTAAGGAACAGATTTCAATAAGTTATAAACTCTAACTTTAACATTTTAGTTGAAGGAGTACTCTGAAAAAATTTTGAACTTATGCAGTTTTCGAAAAAAATAAGGGTTTTAAACGAACGCGGCACATGCACCACTCTTTCAAACGTTCTTCACACAATCCAACAACAAAATTTAATCATAAACCATGGAGTCAGTTTTTTGAAAATTTGGAAAATGTCCCAGGGGCTTAATGTAAAGTACCCCTTAATGTAAAGAAACGGAAATTGCAATATCGGTTTCAAATTCAAGGAGCCGTGACATCAGCCAGATCAATTGCGGAACATCTATTTTAGAGAAAGTCGGCTGAACGTGTCACTAGCGTTGTTCACAGACGGACGGACCGACGCACAGACGGACGCACGGACGGACAGACAAACGTTTTACCGTCATTCGATTATTTGGTATCAAGTATCCACGAAACTGGGGTATGGATTTTGGCTACATCACGTGCTAGAGGATTTTTTTCTAAATGTAGCAACTTGATTGATTCACTTTTTCGTTACCAGGGCTCTATAATAAGTTTTTCTGCCAAAAATTCGCCGTTTTTTCGTGCAGCATTACATAACTTTCTTTCTACTCCGTTGGGAGAAAGTAAAAAATTGGGAATAACTTTGAGAAATTCTTGAAAATGTAATTGAGGCTTCATGTAAAGTGTCCCCAAAAATGAAAATATACGTTTCAAACTCGCAGAGACCCATGCTTCTTTATATCGATTGAGAAATATCAATTTTGAAGAAAATCATCTCAGCGGTTTAGGCACTAGCGTTCACCAGAGACGGGCAGACGGACAGACACTGACGTTTTGCGTCAAGCGATTTTTCGGTATCAAGGATCCACAAAACATGGATTCTGACGACAGAACGTGCTTACTAAGTATACAGTCAGTAATTTTCTAAGTAAACAGAAACAAGATTTATGCACTTTCGCAGAGGCGGGATGCGGGGGGGGGGCAAGAGGGTGCAACTGCCTACCCAATTTCGGGACAAATTAAAAAATATATATTAGGCATTTTATTTTGGCGTTTCGTCGTCATTCGATTTATCGGTAACAAAAACCCACAAATTAGGGGTTTCTGGCTACACCACGTGATAGAGGATTTGTTCTTCTAAATTTAGCAACTTGATTTACACACTTTTTCGTTACTATGGCCCAATAATAAGGGTTTATCTGCAAAAAAAAATTCGCCGTTTTTCGCTGAGCCTTACATAACTCTCTCTCTACTCCGTAGCGAAAAGGTAAAACGGACGACAAAAGTGATTTTTCCCCCTCCTTTTGTGTTGATTGTAAGCGTCAAAATCGGATATTAATGCCTGAAAAAAATCTCAAAACTTCCTTATCTCATATTGGAAATCTCAACGATTAATGTCAATATTGATAGGCGCAATGTTGTAAAAAATAAACAGATATAAAAAGCTAAAAAAAAAAAATTAAAACTTTCAGTGAAGTACTCCTGGCAAATTGATTAAAATCCGACGACAAACTTATTTTCTATACATATCAAATAAGATTTTCAACATAAAAAATTGTTATTCCCGGGGTCACTTTTGCCTATCTTTTTCCGCTACTCCCTTATAATTAGATTTACTTGTTTCTGTATTTGGAAAAGAAATGTAATAATTAAGCGAACAATAATTTTATAAAGCTGATATTAACATACATTAATAAATTGGTACGCTCTAGTTCAGTATTATAAAACGCGCGGGAAAATGTTTAGTGTCACTATAAATATCCCTTATTAATAAATTCTCTTACAGTTATACTTTGCTTTCAAACGTTATTTACTTAGAAATTAAACATTTTTGGCCTAAAATCATGAGTCATAACAGTCAACTTAACTCTAAAAAAAGATTCCTGTTTATTAGACTATAGATAAAATAAACTATAAATACTTTGATTTTGCCAAAAAATTGTTCATTATAATAAGAAATTAATAATTAATAACATTCAATAATAATCAATTAAATAAAAAAATAATTAATAATAATTAAGAAAATTGAAAATGTATCATTGCAGCACAATTAACGTAAAGCATTCATATAAACGAATATTTTCATGTTGATGATAGCGCCCAAATTTGCCCCTCCCCCCCCCCAATGAAAGATCCGAAATTCACAGCACTTTTGCGTTACCAAGACCAAGCAATGAAAGTTTTTCGGTCGAAAAATTGTCATTTTCCGCCGCACAATTACATTATTTTCTCTTCTTCCGAATTAAGAGGAGAAAGTAAACAGTCAGAGCCATATTGAAATGTCTAAGAAACATAAATGTCTGCTAGTGAATATGCAACAGTAACAGCCAGAAATAAAAGTGTTTAGTGATTCTATGCATGTTATTACTCACTTCAGTTTCTTGAATCTTTTCACTTGCGAAAAATACAACCTACACGTCGGTGACGATTTTCGGATTTAGTAGGTTACTTATAGTTCGAAAGTGTAATTTTCTGAACTTTTTACAGCAACTTACATCAAATATGTTTTGTACTTTCAGTTATAATTTTTATTCTGATTAATATATCCGGTTGTGCACGGTATTATTTTCATTTTGTTAAGAATTTGATTACAAAATCGAGAATTATTTTGTAAAACGACACTTGCGGGATTATCACGTTTATGAATAATTATTATGTCAATATTGTGATAGTGTGCAGTATTTGTGATGTATTTCAGGCGTGGCTACTAAACTTAAGTTTTGGGAGACGCAAATTTACGATGCTGTGTCTAAGCGAGACACATTGTTAAGATTAATGACTTAGAATTGAATATTAATATTGAATATTAATTCAGATCCATATTTCACTTTAATCAGTGGCGGCTGGTGCCCCAACAGACTGGAGAGGTTGCACCTCCATCGAATGACGGAAATGTAATTTCCAAAATTCAAAATACGAATATATAATAAAAATGTACGCAATTCAAATCAATTAAAACTAAATAAAAGTCTATATTGAAACACTACTTACATAATTTTATGCGTCGTGTCCGCTCATGTACACCTCCCGCGCAAGTGGTTCTGGCTTTCATTTCCACTGGGCACTTAAATTCGACTCCAGCACACTGCAACAAGCACTATTCCTTTGACAAGTTTCACGCACATAAAATTATTTTATTTCTAAATTTTCACTACCCTGATATATTTGGCAATAATGAAAGATATTCGACACACCTTCGTATTCACAAGAACGTTCGCAAACCGCTGGCCAACTGCAGTCACACTGGCTTCCGCGAGACACTAACGAACTTCCGTCCAGAACGGTCACTTTTACACAAATAACTCATCAAATAGACGTTTTGAATAAGCAAACTTAGGTTTGCTAGATATGCTATCAAATGAAAACAAATTCTCCAAATATCATAAACAATGCACTGAATATCGTCAATAACTTACTGAACTTGTGTTCTTTCAATAACAAACGAAAATCATAAAACTAAGTTACAGTGATTTAGACGAAGAGAGAATATTGGTATTTCCCTGAGATTCCCTCCGCAGCCGCGCAACGCTAGACAGCGCCACTAGACTGGTTGCTGCACCAAGAGGCCGCATGTTCCCCGTGTTAAATCGAAGGGCCAAAGAGTAAGGTCAGTGAAACAATTAATACAGCCAAGAGCGTGATGCAATTCCTGCAAGGCACCAGACACCGGAGAGAGCGCCAGTTGGACGCTCTTTGGTTTCAAAATGATTTCATATACATCGATATTGCTGCAATATCTTGAATATTGAATGTTTTAAAAGGAAAATATATTTTCCTAAGATATCAGATCTTGCTTTATTGAACGTAGTGATACAGAAATTTACACCATTAGCCCAACATATTGAAAAAAGTATCTTAGCACACTCTTTTGTTAGCGGACATTTTTCTTCTCGAACTTTCTTCCAAATCCTTCGGTAATACCAAAGCGTATCTTCGTTCCAGTCCTTCGTGAACTTGCAGTTCTAATAGCTCCAACACTACAGCTGTTCAATCCTTTGTAATTGATGATAAAACATGGCAGCCATAGGTCACGATATCGACAGCAAAATGATTTTCCGGGAACGGAAACATAGGTTTAAGTGTTCTCAAATCATTAAATGTGTAACTGATTTCTGGAACAATATCAGACACTTCATTTTAGTCTGAAGGTCTTTCCGAAAGATTTTTCATTTGCTATGAAAGCTAAGAACACTCGGCACTAAATCAAAACCACGTTTTTTCTATTCCTTGTAATGATATTCTTAGTGTTTTAAACCACATTTGGGGCATTAAGTTCAGGGAAATATTTTCATTCTTTTACATGAACTGTGTGATTGAACCAAGTAATGCCAAGAATTTTGCTTGCTGATAGATGTCTTACTAAGCAGTTTCAAGATACATCAACAGAAAGCTCGTCATAGTTCACGACTACGAAGAATTTGAACTGCCATTGGTGTTTTTTGGCTTGTTAGCGAGTGTAGTTCACAATTTTCAAAACGACCTCCATGTATGTGAATATTGAAAATATGTTTCTGCAAAATGATCTCTGTAAATAATACAACGAACAGGAAGAAAATCCGGGCATTTAACGCTCGTACCATGTCTGCTTTTTTTAAACAAATACTACGTCGAATCTTTTTAAACTGCAAACTTTAAGGGGAGAAGGGCACGAAAAAATCGGAAAAAATTGATATTTCATAATTTGCGCCATTGTATTCTGTCTTCTCCTGAACATGCTGATAGAGTTTATGCATGCTTTACTTCGATTTATTCCCTAAAAATAATATTTAATGGAACTATGCTGTAGTCAGGGCATTTAAAGAGTAGGCGTAACTCTTGGAGGAATGTAGAATGGGAAAAAATATTATTTTTTAGATATTCGCGAAGTTCGAGATATTGTTTGCAGCTCATTGCTGCACCGTTAGTTAACGGCGAGCGTGTTCCCATTTTTTTATTCTAAATAAAACGCCTATTGTTGTGTATTGCGGCGGCGATGGTGTCGCGGTTAGCATATCGGACTCCTATACCTAAGTTTGCGGGTTCAAACCCGATCGAAGTCGTGGATTTTTAAGGGCGAAAAAATCCTTCGTACGCCTTCCTTCGGAGGGGAAGTAAAGCCGGCTGTCCTATGTTTGTAGATTTACTGCATGTAAAAGATCCTCAAGCCTAAATGATGCCTCTGAGCTAAATTCCAATTGCCTGTTTCGTCGCCCAAGTAATACCTTCTTTCTCCCCTAGTAGGCGAAAGGAGCGTAACGAAATTTGCGTGGTCAGACGGAAGAGCAGGCCTCATGGCCTGAGTCTCACCACGTAAAATAAGGCCAATTCAATTCTATTGTTGTGAATAAAAATACAAATAATTACATTGTTGTAGTTGGCTTGTAAATAGCTGTACGAATATAAAAGTAATTGCGAATATAGGAGTAAATACGAATAGAAGTAAATTCTTGTTGTGTAAATTAAACCCAAATGTAATGATGAAATAATAGAGAATGTCTATTGAAAACAATACCAAATCTATCCTCCAGTGCCAAACTACGCGCAAATGCGAAAAAATAAACAAAGCATCTCCTAAAACAGAAACAGAAGAAGAATCATTAAGCTGAAAGGAAAAAATTAGGAGGTTCCAGATGATCCACAATATGGAACAGGAATGTACTGAGTGATTGAGTACATGCAAAATTTAAGACCGAAACTTTGAAGTCAATTTACTCAATTTTTTTTTAAACTTTAGGAACAATTATCTTCGGAAGAAATAGTAGTACATGCTTACCTTTTTATATCACTATCTCCATTATATTTGGAAAGTCATAATAAGCAACAAAATTACCAAAAAATGGCCATTTAAATGTAAAGAAATATTATAACTTAAAAAATGTTTAATTTTTTTCATAATTTATTAAATTCACTTAAAATTACATTCCTGTTCAAAAACGAATGATTGTCTATCAAATTTTTGAGTTGATTTACATTAATAAAGGTTTAAATGTTCAATATTAAAAATGAATCCTGTAAGTAAAATAGTTTTTGAGATATGTGTACCTAAAAATCGTAAAATTAACATGGGCAAGATAGGGATGTCCTTCTCCCCTTAATGACAGCTGAGAACGTGAAACATGAATGTGGAAATAAATAAAACAAATGTAACTGACATTTCCCATATAAAGATAACTGTGAAATAATTATTAATATTTTAATTTGACATAAATGTTGCATAAATATTGACTGCGACTGGGCGTGAAATGTTGTCAGTTACCAGTTAATTGAATTAATTATATATTAAAATCTTAAATACGTTTACCTTGAGCTTGGTTACAAGAGCCCCACCGGATATCCTCAAAAGCCGCATGCGGCGCGCGAGCCTCGTTGTGGCCACCGTTGATATATTATGTAAAATGTCTACTTTTTCAAGCAGGAAAGGTATTCACCAAATTGTCGGGAGGAGGGGAGTGTGCCTTTCAGAGTGCCTTGTTCCGGGCCCCGATGTTTGAAACCCCCACGCGCATGAGTATTCCATTTAGTGGAACCAATGTATATGGTCACTAAAAGCAAATGAGCCAGATATATTGCATTAAATTATAATCAATGATGCAGGTTTCTTTTATTTGTATGACACCGTAGTCATGAAATTGTATTTTTGGAGAATAATCTTTTGCTCTTAAAAAGTGTCTTCAAACTGCTTTTGACTTTTCTATTCATCTTCTGAAATCATTAAATATCAATCATATTGGTGTGAATCTTAAATTTTGGTATGAAGATATAATGCAGGCATATTTTCATTATTAAAGTTTACTTTTAATTTTAATTAATACTGGCGAAAGAAATTTTAATGAAAATAATAGGTTTTTATTTTTATCTAAATTTAGGATAGGATAATAGTTAACATTACATTTAATGGTCAGGTTTGGATTCTACCTTATTGATGATTGATGATTCTACCTTAGAATGATTTATATACACTCCAGTGGTGACTACTTTGGAACATGTCTGTGCAGTGTGTCTCAAAAAAATCAAGAAAATTATTTATTGGGGTGTTTTAATTAACGTGCATAATAGTTTTATTCTCCTTTAAAATAAGCTAAAATGTACACTTGTAATTGCCACCCTAGGCAAAAAGTGTTTATCTTAATTAATGGATTGTTACTTTTAAATCAAATAATCGATTAATTCAAGTTGGTTATTTTTTCTATTATAATTAATCGATTACAATTAACTGAAAGAGTTTTGCCATCTTTTCTAAAAGCGGGTAAACTGACAGCAGATGGTCAAGGAGCTAGTAGACAATTTTAATGAAATGAGATACCGTATTTCTCTCAACATGCAAAACTAGATTCTCATCTCCAGAGGTATGAGATCAATAAGGAAAACGTTTCGGCATTACAAGGGATAAGATTACCCATAGTGAAAACGGAGCACCTTTGCAAAGAACAATAGAGGAGTACTGTCTAGGATGTAGAAGCTTGCTGGTCGTTCAGAGAAATCTAGGAGCTCCAAAATGAGGGAAAAAATATTAAAACACAGAAAACATTGCTATGACTGAAAACGTCATGACTTACATTCGAATTTCCTTCATTTTTGTTCAAAAGGAACCAGACACTCCAGGGAACAGATACACCAATACCTAGTTAAAATTTGTTGCCTAGAGTAATCTTGCCAGATATTCATTCCACTGATGAATACAAATTATTTCATCGTTTTCGTAAAAGTGAAAAAAAAAAAAGATTTAATATGACCTATTTTCATTATTGTAGAGGTTGTTTCTTTACGCATGTAACTCTGTATTATTTCACCATTGTTTCATAAGCGATAAATGTCTGATGTTTTAAAGGTAGTAGATATGAATATCCGATTGTAGAGGAAAGAGCGAAGATAATTCTACGTAACCTCCTTGAACCTCGCTCTAAGTCACGAAGTATAAACCTGACCACATCGTGAAGAAAAACAAAGGAAAGTTGACGAACTGAAATGGTATCTTCTGGAAGCACTTACAAGTACTCAGAACATATGAGAAGCAAGATATTCACTTAGGGAGCCAATGGGACAAAATGCATATACGAACGATGGCTGTCCGACCACAGGCTATTGAGCTATAACTACTGAGCTATTATTAAATATTATATTGCTAAAACAAAAATAAATACATTGAATTTTTAGTTAAAGATTTTTTCGATTCGCCATATTTCGAATAGCTTCCATATTAGCGTGAAAAATACTAAACAGGCTGGATAATGCAGAAATGATTTTCCACAACAAAATATGTATTTTATATGAATTCAGATGTTACATTACAGCTATATGTTTCCAGGAATTTTATCTCATTTTCAGTACTCCCCAAGGCAACGTGATAATACACATCACTGTTAGAAATGCAGTCTTGCAGGCGCCATTTTGAGCTACAGAATACAAAATGGCAAAAAATTAATTTGACAAAAAATGGTGGTGCTACCATAGCACATATTTTCTCGCATTATTTATAACTTTCCAATTTTCGAAAGTTCACAGATTTCGACGAAAATGAGACATACGCCAAAGAAAGAAAGAAATTTCTGCACTATCAAAGGACAAGGTTTAATGAAAAAATGAAAGCCTTTTTGAAAAAAATTAAAATGCTAATACTGCATGTAAATTTTCGCAATTAAATTTTCGGAATTTCCGAAAAATTTGCTATTTCAACGAAAAGGACACCTGTATCACTGTACTAAGCGTCGTTTCCGCTATCGGAGGACAATTTTTAATACTAATATTTGTAGCAATTTTTTAAAAATTAATTAACATTTTAGTAAAGCTTCATGTAAAGTACCACCCAAAATCAAAATACTCGTTCCAAACTCACAAATCCTGGAGTTCCTTTAAATAGATTGGAGAATATCGATTTTGGAGAAAAATCGTCTTAGCGGTTTAAGTGCTAGCGTTAATCATCGAGACTGAGAGACGGACGGACGTACGGACCGACGGACGAACAGACAGACTTTTGCCGTCAGTCCATTTTTCGATATCAAAGATCAACATAACATGGATTTTGACTACACAAGTGTTAGAAGAAGTATTTTACTACATATAGCAACTATATTTATCCACGTTTTCGTAACCAGGTCCAAAAATAATGTTTTTTACTCTTGTTAAAACGCCGAGTTTCAGAGTACGATTACAATACTCTCTCATTTTACGAAGTAAGGCTAGGAAGTAAAAATTAGACATATAAATAAAGTCATGAGTACAGATTTCGAGTAATTTCTGTTTCAAGTTAATGCAATTTTTATTTTTTTCTCAAAAATGTCTCTGCATTGTCTCTTTAATTATTTCACCTGATAGAGCAAACTACACTTAAAAATAACGCAGGTATCATTGTTGTTGAACTCTCTGAAGTTCTAAAAATTGCGGAAATTAGAATTAATGCGAGAAACTACATGCTGTTGTAACACCACTATTTAACATTGTATTTTAATATTTTCTTTCTGGGCAAACGTTGTTCGTACGTGATAACTTTGTTAAAATTTTACCGTGAGCGGTAGCTCAGTGCATGAACTGATGTCACTACAGCTCTGACCGGGAGTCCTAGGTTCAAGTCCTGACGGCGGCAGGATTTTCGACACTAGCTTTCCAGCTAGGTCGAATTCAGTCGCTGTCTGGAAGAGAATTATAGCGGCTGGCTGCTCTAATCGGTAGTTTTCCGTGATTTCTTCGATCAACGCCAGGTGAATGCCGGAACATTACCCTACTAAACGGGCCACGGACCGCGCGCGATCTGTCCTTCCTCTTCCTTGTCCTATCCTCTCCCCTTATACACACACTTACACTAACATGCACTGCACTATCACATATTCCGGGAGATCGGTCGGGAACTTAGAGCTTGTCCCGACTGGGGCGGTGCCCCGCTGGTGGGAGAGTCCTGGTTAGGGGGAAACCCCACTAGCCGACGGTAGGTCGGCGCCGGATCTCGCCATCCAGCGGGGGAAGATCACCGCCATCTCCCGAGAAAAACATGCACTACACTAACGGGACTAATGACTAAAGTAGTTGATACGCCCGGAAACACGAAAAAATCAATAAATTTGTTGAAATTTCCGAAAAATCTGTAGCAATTGATATTCGCAACATGTGTTTGAAATCCACGAAAATGTGGTTTTAAATCCATCAAATTATGTGGTTACATGTAGGTCAGCGACTGAAAGATAACACACAACCGAGGGTGATTGAAACATTTCAATATACGCAGGTGGATCAAATTTAAATGAGTCATTTGTAATCGGTCAGCTATTTCTCTGTTGTCAGTTACGTGAAGAATGTCCCCAGTTCATAGTAGTGTTTATTCTCAATCAGTGTTGAGTGTTTGTTTCTGGAGTCCTCAATAGTCCTCCTATTTATGACATTGAATGAACAAGAGGTACACACTTCAGTTGCATAGCGTTTTTATTATTATTATTATTATTATTATTATTATTATTATTATTATTATTATTATTATTATTATTATTATTATTATTATTAACATTATTTGGCGAATGAAACTGTAAAACCAGTAGAAATTTTGAAGGGATTGCGCAAACAATAGTACGGTGAGAACGTTTCGAAGTCTCAAGTCTACAAATAGCACAAGTTGTTTAGTAGTGGCCACAAAAGCGGTTCTAATATGTCATTCACTGCACCCACGGACGCTGGAAAGCGCGGAGAGTGGAAGACATTCATAATGATCGACATATGATCGGTCTGTTCGTGTAGTGTGTGGAACAATTGCATTATCTTACGGATGATTGAGAAACCTCTTAAAAAAGGAAAAAATTGTCTAAATGTGTATCAAAATTTTTGAAGGTCAATGAAAAGACTGCTAGGATGGAAACTCATCAAAGACGGTTGGATCGCTATGGTGCAGAACGAGATTGATTTCCAAGACACATTCCCACATGTGATGAAACGTGGTTGCACCACTACACTCTTGAAATGAAGAGGTCCAGTAAGGAATGGCGATCAAAACATGAACCAGGGCCAAAGACTCGTTTGTCTACCTGTAAAGTTTTCTTGGCCGTCTTATGGGATGCCAAAGGAGTGGGTTCGTCGATTTCCTGCACGAGCTATGAACAGTTAATGCTATTTACTATTGTGAGCTTTCGAAGAAGGTTAAAGATGCCTACCGGTCGAAAACACGCAGGAATCCAGAACGCAGTGTTCTCCTTCACGACAATGCAAGCCCCCAAACTGGCGCTGGTACCCAATGAAAATTGAAGATCCCGGTGAGAAAAATATTGTACGTCGTGGCAATATATTTTCAGTATCGAAGTAAAGTGCACTAGCACAATTTCATGGTCTCGCTAACAATTGTTTAATGCAAGTTCCGTCGGATGTAACTGTCGGCCTTCAATGTGCAAGGCATTCCAATGCGATTATCTGCTTCAAATTAATGCAATTTTTATTTTTTTAAGGACTCTACATTGTCTCTTTATTTTCTTACCTGATAGAGCGATTTTTTATTCTGAGTAAAAGATAACAAAAATACATTTAAATAGTTATTCAAAATAATTTTTGTAGCGCTTTCGTTCATCTTTCTCAAAGATGGGGAAGCCATTGGATCTGCATGCGATTCATTAATGAGAACAACAAAACCCAGCGGTGCTATGAAAGTATCTTTGTGATAAAATACATAATATATCTTCGTTTCGGAATGAAATCAAAGTCTTATGGACCGAATAAGTAAATGCACTAGAATATGTATGAAGTATAATATTTAATGTCAAGTTTTAGTACTGATATTAATTCAACGCCCAATAATTATTAAATTATTCCGATTAAGAATAGTAGTGTATCGCTGCCGGCCTGAATATCCGAGGTCGCTAAGGCTGATGGAGGGCCATAGCAGCCGCGTGCCTGTAGGGTCACGGGTTCGAAACTCGTCCGGGCACGTTTGTGTGTGTCGGTATATGAGAATGCGAGTTCCGCTACCGTTTATGTTACCCCCAAAGTTAAAAAACCAAAGCAAGTGACAGTGGTAGCTGTTACTTGCTTTGTTGAAAAGAAGTGACCTTAAATAAGTAAAAAAAGTGTATCTCTGACATTATAATTCATTTTCCAACACCTTTTCATTCTAAATTTTGTTGCATTTTGACGACTCCTAATAACAATGATTTTGGCCATATGTTCTGTCTTGCCCTTCTCAGCCTGAAATAGTGGCCATCCATGAGACTGGAGTGCGTGTTGGTATGCATACATTGCAGGGGGAGCCTAGTACCAAGCCTCGTGCTCTCAGATCCAAAAATCACCGACGAATCTGCTTCTCTTGCCCTCCACCATTTTTGCTTTTGTGCACTTATTTCAGACACACACTGTACACAGGTGTCGCATAATATAGCCATTAATCTCTGCTATTGAAGTTTGTAATATAAATGAAGATGAAATTATTGAGAATCAATGCGCAGCAAGTGTGCTGAATACGCGTGCGTGCAAGAAAATTCTAAATACAGTTTGAAAAAAGGTCTTTAATCATTACAAACGACTTGAATCATCGTTTCATACCATGACTACGGAGGTCAATATTCTTGATTCTCTGCTGCCATGCAAATTATAAGCGTTCAAAAGCAGATACAAATAATTCATTGCATGCGAGCAAGGTAAACAAGGCAAAATGTCTTGATAAAAATGTTTTTGTGTACCAGCATTATAATATACCAGTATTATAAACCACGTTTTTCGTGACAAAATATCGCTCACAAAAATGTCATCTTATTGCTCAGATTGTGGAGTGTTTACCGTTTATGGTAGGAATAATTGCAGCATTTAGTCAATGGTAACAAGTGAATTGTCGTGGGAGGCGGTAAATCGAACACCGACCACATTTTTTTCGTACGGAAGAGTCATTCCACGTATTTTTTAGCTACTTGAAACTTTTTATGAGATCTATGGTTGAAAAGAGGTGACACGTATTTTTTTCTCTTTTTTCTAATCCCATCCCTTTCTAAAATATTACCAATTAATTTTTCCGAAGAAACATGCACGCGCTAACGTTTAATTCTTTTGCGCAAATACCACTTCCGTCAGAAAAATAAAAATACACGTAAATCTAATTTAAAAAGATGTTCTTTCTTATGGTGTAAATATATATTTTGTAAACATATTTTTTAAATATTAAAAATATATTTGAATTTTTAAAATACAAATTTTTTTGGGCCAAAAAAACATTTAAAAAATTATTTGTTCATCGGAGCATGTGGGCAGCCCGCTGCCCGCCAAACTACAGTGCGTCAATGACACGACGCATCGTGACGTTCAAATATAAAGCAACCGTGAGACTTATGTTATGCTATGAACTGTAGAAACACAAATATGGTCTAAAACGGAAGTCTTCTGACGGAATGCGACTATTAAGTTTATTTATAACCAACTGACATCGCTAGGGTCGGCCTGAAACAGACTGGGAGCGGTAGTTCAGTGCATCAAATGATATCATTGCAGCACCTGTGACCGGAAGGTCCTAGGTTCGAGTCCTGACAGTGGTAGGATTTTCGACACTAGCTTTTCAACTAGGTCGAATTCATTCGCTGACTGGAGGAGAATTCTAGCGGACGGCTGCTCTAATCGGTAGTTTTCCGTGGTTTCTCCGATCAAGACCAGGCGAATGCACACCCGCAAACGTTAGCAGTACCTTAACAAACGGGGCACGGACCGCGCGCGATCTTTCCTCACTCTTCCTTGTCCTATCCTCTCCCCTTACACACACACACACACACACACACACACACACACACACACACACACTAACATGCACTATACTACCATATATTTCGGGAGACCGGTCGGGAGTTTAAAGCTTGTCCCGGCTAAGGAGGTGCCCCGATGGTGGGAGAGACCTGGTTAGGGGGAAACTCCACTAGCCGACTGTAGGTCGGCTCCACATCTCGCCATCCAGCGGGTGAAGCAGTCTCACGAGGAAGAAACATGCACTACGCTTACAGGAATAATGACCTAAGCTGTTGACGCGCCCAGAATCGCCAACCTTCTTTCTCAGATATACTGAGTTAGTTGTGTAAACAGAGGAATCCGCGAAACATGTGCGTTGTTTTTTGAAGTTAGTAACCACATTTAGTCTGACACTAATATTAATACTATTGTTATTTTCATTTTGTTAGTATGAAAATCTATAATTGCTGAAGAAGTGTACGTTTAGGTTACCTGCATTCTCGAGAAGTTGAAAATCGTCTGTTTGATTGTGACTGTGCCTTCAAAAAAAGTTATACGTATTGGAAAAACTGTTTTTAAAATTCCTTCTCGTGACGAGTCAAGTAAAGTTTCTGCAAGAAAGTGAGAATCGGCAATATATTTGTTAATGCCGCAAATATGTTGGACAGTGACAATGAAGAATAAATCTGCACCGCTGGTTCTGGTCACCCTAACGTATCACCAGATACGAGTAATAAAGTAACTAACCGAGTAACTTCTGTTCCTTTTGTTGTCTTCGCCCATCGTTTGCGGTCTTCTGCTCTCTTCATGAAACAAAAATTAAATTTGACGCTAAGAGTTTTCATTGTCCATTATGATCTTTTAGAAAAGTATTCTTTCGTACTTCAAGATGTAATTCAGAGACTGCTGCGAATTAATGCCTTAGCTGTTCTGCATCCTTTTGTGATATACTTAAAGGAAAGCTAAGAAGCTACAAACAAACAAATGCGAAATTTGAAGATTTTCTTCACAGGAATCTATTGAGTTTTCAAAAAAGTCATTTAAAGTCATTTGAAGCATATACACTCACAAATATAATAATGTATACAAATCGATGAAAATGTGTATATTAACGCCGTGAGAGAAATTTCAAAAAAGTTACACTTGTGTAATTTTTGAAAAAACAACAATAAAAGAATACACCAAAATGAACTTTACGTCGTGTTAAATAGTGCCATTACCACTATCCAATTAAAAGTCGCAAGAAAAAAATTGGAGCTATATTTAAGAAAATGGCGTTTGAGCTATTTTCCAAATGCGGAATTTTGATATCATTTTTACAGAAAACTGTTGAGTTTTGGAGATACTTTATTTGACATTATTTAAAGCACATGCATCCGTAAGTACACCCAACGTGAATAAATCGTCTCTAAAGTAAATATTACCGACGTGAGTAAAAAAAATCAATTTTTGTCATTTTTGAAAAAACAAAAGAGTAGTGCAATATGGCGTTTATTTCATCTTATACAATGCATTTAGCGTTATTGATACCAAAAATTTAAAGAAAAAATTTGGAGCCGTTTTTGAGAAATTCTTGTTTTGGTTATTTTTCAAAATTAAAAATATTGCACGCACTATTGCACAAAAACTACTAAAATTTTCAAAAAAAATCTACAGGTTTAGGCGCTAGTAGTGTTCACAGACAGACGGACGTTTTGAAAAAAAACACTTTTTTGGTATCAAGGGACCCCAAAACGTGTATTTCCGTTGAAATCTTGAAATCGATTTTCCTCAGCATTATATAATTTTCTCTATACTACGTATATTACTTCGTATATACGTATGTATACGAGAAAGTAAAAACAGTAGAAGGCACAAAGAAAAGACATAGTTTCGTTTTTTTATGAAGAGGCCAATTAACGATATTTTCTGAAAAGTAAAGTAAAGAAATATAAATTTAATTAAATGTATCAGCTACTCTTATTCGTATAAATACTTCGCCCGTTTTAATACTAAATTGAATCCGTTTCACACTTTTTAATTTGTACTTAATCGGAAAGTCAAGTGTATATATCTGGCTCATAGTAAGATGTGAAAGGATACTTTTATTTATTGCTCTGTGAAGGTATATTGATGGTAATCGTCTACTGCTTATTGGCATGTGCTTGAGGAGTTACGCTCTAGCAGACGCTGCAGTAAAACAGCAAGTAGACATTTCTATTATATTTAATTTCTGAGAATTATCTTGGTATCCCACTTTGTAATTTACCAGACTTATGTAAAACTTTTCAGAGATTACAGTGGTTTCGAGTTTTTAAACTGTCGAGTTTTGAGAGAAATTTAAAAGAATAAAAAAATAGGTCTAAAATTATTTTTAACAAATGTAATGAATTCAATATATACATCAAATGAAGGAGCATCTTTGGTTCTTTAATGTCGCAAAATACTAAATTTCTGTCACAATAAAAACACGAGTTAAAAATGAGTAACTTTAGCTATGCCAGCATTTTTTCGAAAATTGTGAAAATTATAATCGCGAAAAACAATATTTCGAAAAACATGAAAAACATGTGTTTCATATTTTTGCTTATACTCTTCACAGAAAGAAAAGCGTAAAAGTCTAGGACATCAAGGTAAAATTTTCCTTAAATTTGTGCAGTTTGTCATGGAATGACCCTGATGTCAAATATCCTTGATGTCACAATAAATTTGTTTTCAAAAATTATCTTTGATTCTCTTAAAAAATCAATGCTGTTGTACGTTAAAAATAGCGAAATTAACTCGTTTGTAATGTTGCTTTATTACGTTTGTACAAATTTGAAAATTCGTTTCTGCATACGAAAATCGCTCGTTTTGAAAGCATATACTTATTCCATAAAGCTTAACATCAAAAACTAGTTGCATAATATACCATATTTGTATATTAGTATTACAAACGATCATTTCTGAAGCAAGAAATCATTCGTGAAATTGTATTTTATTACTTACATGTCATTTTATTGAACAGCCCGTCGTTTTCTCATTGCATACTTCCCCGTTCTTGTCTGTTATTGTGGTTGCACTTGTTTGCAGGTGACGTCAGTAATGTAAATTGGCAAAATTGTTCAATGTTAAATTATTTTAGAACAATTTTGTTTGTTTCTTCGTCATAATTTCCAAAATTCATATTCGTTAACTCTCCCACATAGGCTACTTTTTCTAAGGCCCTACACTACAAGTTTTTTCTGACAAAAATGCCCACTTTCCGCTGCAGCATTACAATATTCTCTACACTACGAACGCACATAGTATGACGATATGACGAGAAAGTATAAACACGTATTTTAGTGTCAGGGACCCTTAAAATGAGTAATTTCGTCAAAATCTCATCGAGGGTGTTTTCCAGCATAATTTTTATACTACGTATATATGCCCTATAGAAAAGTACTGAGAAAATAAAATTACAAGTTTCTGATATTTACTCAATTCCCCAAATGTATGGAATGATGTGGCTGCGCAAGTTAATTACATGCCTTTCTGAGAAGTTTCCTTTTCTAATACATGTAAATAATACAAAGAGTTTAATGTTAAGAACGTGTGAAATCAGAAGTCATTCTGAAATTTTCAAATATAGATCGTGCTTCGAATATATTTTTCAATTTCTCACACATGAATTGTAGGCACGTGTTCACCTTGTCGTTTGATGAGTCTGCAGTTAGTCCAACGGGTAAACAGCTTGATGTTGAAGTATACTTTAAATGCAAAAATCCGTTTTCAAGTAACAATTGATTTTTTAATTGCAAATAATCTTCGAACGATAAGGATTGATATAAACCAACTTCTTTTCTTCTGAACTTCTTGATTCGCGTCAAGGGCGAGTCGCAAAAACACTCGTCTTCGCCTCTTCGAAATATTATCAGATTCGAAGCGGACACAAAGGAACAAGATAGGTCGCTGCCTCCAGCAGTCCATGTCCAAGGACAGGAAGGTAGGGGAGGATCCTCTCAATGATGATTGATAATAAAATGAGCGTTGAAATTGGCGGGGGAAAGGGCGGTACATGCAGAGCAAAACTGCAAAACCCATTCACTTTTCTGGAGAATTAAATGAGTGCTGCAGTCATTGTTTTAAATTTTTAAAGCCTCTTTTTCGTTATCTGTAAATCTAGAACAAGCTTTGTTCAATATAAGACTTTTTTTCGATTCTCTTCTTCCTCGCACTTTTCAGTTTCTCTCCTGTTAATAGTGAATATACTACTTCTAAATTCTTTTCAATTTAGGACAACCACAATAATACATATAAAAGTTTGAACATAGAATATAAAAACTCAGAAAACTATGAACACAGTTATAGAACCCAATCAATTTACGAAGATTTGTGGCAACATATTACATATGTTTCCAATAACACATTCCTCCTTTTTTTAAGAATGAAGATCAATAATTTCAAAATTTCATCTTTCAACTCTCCCTTCAGTCCCATCACTCCTTATTTATTTTGCAACGAATCTATTTATACGGTTAACGGTCATATGGCTGGAATGCACTCCACCACATTTTTAACTTAATCAGAAATGTTTTTACTTTCTCGTATATGTACGTATATAAGGACTATATACGTAGTATAGAGCAAGTTATGTGATGCTGCGGGAAATCGATTTTGAGATTTCAACGGAAATATACGTTTTGGGGCTCCTGATGTCGAAAAAGTGTTTTTTTTTTTTTTCAACACGTCCGCCCCTCCGTCTGTTCGTCTCTCTGTCCGTCTGTGAACACCACTAGCGCCTAAAACATACGCAAGATTTTTCCAAAATGGATATTCCTTGTTCGATCTCGCCCGACTCGATGCGCTGCGAATTTGAAAAACTTTCTTCAAATTTTTGGGGTATTTTACACGAAGCGCGCCAGATATTTTCAAAATTTTCTCAAAAAAAGGCTCCAATTTTTTAATTTAAATTTCTTGTAAGAATAGAGTAAAACACACTTATAAAGAGGCATAGGTTCGATTTTCGTGGTTAACTCTGAATTTTCGAAAATTGCATAAGTTTGATTTTTTTTCGGCGTCTTCCTACAACAATAAAATTGAAGACGGATTTTTCCTTCAAATTAAATTTGCTGTCCATAATTATTTCTTTCATTAAGGTCAAGTACATTTTTTTGCAATATTTAGTAGTTTTCGTGCAATATGGCGGTCATTAGTCCCGTTAGTGTAGTGCATGTTTCTTTCTCGGGAGATGGTGATCTTACCCCGCTGGATGGCGAGATCCGGCGCCGACCTACCGTCTAGTGTGGTTTCCCCCTAACCAGGACTCTCCCACCAACGGGGCACCGCCCCAGTCGGGACAAGCTCTAAGCTCCCGACCGGTCTCCCAGAATATGTGGAAGTGTAATGCGTGTTAGTGTAAGTGTGTGTGTAAGAGGAGAGAATAGGACAAGGAAGAGGAAGGACAGATCGCGCGCGGTCCGTGGCCCGTTTGGTAGGGTATTGCTCCGGCATTCGCCTGGTGTTGATCGGAGAAACCACGGAAAACTACCGATCAGAGCAGCCGGCCGCTAGAATTCTCCTCCAGACAGCAGCTGAATTCGACCTAGCTGGAAAGCTAGTGTCGAAAATCCTGCCGCCGCACACTGGTTGAATCGGGCCAAAAACCTAGCCGTAATGGCAAAATTCAAAGTGCGCGTTCGGAATTCTGACCTATCAAATTTCGTTTCGGAGGCATTGGAGCACACTACGTTTGCTCCAAAACGTTATTTCAATCGTTTCAATCATTTTTGTCGTCCTTACGGTCTCGTAAAGTTACCGTTGCTCGAAACACGCGAATTCATTGCTTCTTGTCGACTACTTTTGTTAAATTGAAAAAAGTGTTTAAATTATGTTTCTATGGATCTTTTCGTGTTTCCGAATAGAAGACACTTTTGACTATAAGTTAAGTATATTTTTAAGAAAAAGTGTCAAATTATTTTATTATAATATGGCTGAATTCTAACCTGTGTAGCATAACAATGTTAGTCATGTTTATTGTGGATTATATTTTTTCTCCTGCCTCAATATATCTTTCTATTTATCAAGTAGAATGTCCTTAATCAGAATAACACCCATTTAGCTTCATATATCTGCAGCTTTTTATTTTATAGCCACTTTACTGCAATGCTACATAGCAAGATTTAACGCTAGATATTCCGGAAGTGTCTTCGACGCTACCGGGATTTATTTTCTCGGTATATTTTTTTCGATTTCTTCTTCTGATAATTACTTTTAATAAGAAAATTACTGATACAAAATTTTGGAATGATTAAACAATATTAATACGAGCCACCGAGCACTTTAAGACTTTTAGTGTACATGAAAGATTCTTATTTTCTTGTCGTAGAAACCAAGGCTAAGAGTTCTACGGGTGTAAAAGTGAGCTTATTGACGTTATCGCAAACTACAGTTGACTATTTTTTTCAATAACATGTAATATTTTTCAATACATATGTGCCGACGAAATTAGACCTGTACAGCGTTAATTCCCGACATATGGATGGCAATTGAGTAACATGTAAATATACACATATAATTTATAATATTGTTTATAATGATTATACTATTGTAAATGTATCTAGCTCCAAATTCCGCATTTTCAAAAACGCTCAAATGCAATTTTCTCAAAAAGGGCTCCAGATTTTGGCTTTAATTTTTTTAAACGGATAGTTCCAAATGGACTTATTAACACGACATAAATACCTTTGTGATGTATTATTTTATTGTTGTTTTTTAAATTAAACAAAAATATTTTCTGAAATATTTCTTATATCGTCAATATCGTTACTTTACGGGCATTTCTTATACATTATCGTATTTGTGAGTATAGTTCCCTCTAATATTTTTTTGTAAATAATTGTTCGCCACATGATACAAGGAAATGTGTGTCAGCTGCATTTCCGATGGCCCTTTTGACTTTGAATGACGGCATGTTTCCTTAAGCATTTCCTTTCTTGAGCATCTGACTTGCAGTGACGCATCGAAGTGATCTTTGTTTTCCGGTGTCATGATATTGATGCTCAGTTTGGATCTCCCAGGAGTCTTCAGTCGTTAGTAAATCCACTTTCTACGTCTACTACAAAAGAGGCAGTGTCTCTTTTCACTGCCTCTTTTCCTTTATGTCAAAAGAATGAAAAATAAATAAATGCCCAACGATACTTAGGATTTCCACAGATATTCTAAAATTACCACGATTTTGGACAAGGTATTCCGTTAATAACAGTGTATTTAGAATAAGACGTGAAATCATAAATTGCCATAATAGTGTCTCTAACGCAATTAAGTTATTTCTTTTCAAAGAAGTGAACATTAGTAGAATTAATATGATCAGTTAATATATCAAATGTTACCAAAAGCTCATTTTTCATCCGCGACCGCGAGAACCATTCTATCAATCTTTTTACACATAATGGGTTCATCTTTTTGAGTCAGTTAGCAATTTCGAAGCCGCCATTTTGAATTTTGAAATTTCATTTAATGACATTCAAATTCAGTGACCTCAAAAACCCATTGACGCCATTTTTTACGCAAATCCAATGACATTTACAATTATGACCACGTTTTAGACCGATTCAACCAGTGTGCGCCGTCAGGACTCGAACCTAGGACCTCCCGGTTAGAGGCGCTGCAGTGACATCAGTTGATGCACTGAGCTACCGCTACCGGTCCATTTTCTTAAAAATGGCTCCAAGTTTCTTCTTCAAACTTTTCCGGCGGGTAGTGGTAATTGCATTGTTAAAAATGACATAAAGTTTATTTTGACACATTCTTTTATTTTTCAAAGATTACACAAATGTATTTTTTTTAATATCTCTCACGCCGTTAATATGGACATTTCCAGCAATTTGTAAACACTATTGCATGTTCAAGTTAAAGTGCTCCAAATGACTTTAAATTAAGTTTTTCAAAAATTCAAAACTTTTTAATGAAAAATAACTTCCAAATTCGCATTTAGATTAACGTTTAAACGCCATTTTCTTAAAAACAGCTCGAAAATTTTCAATGAAATTCCTATTTATGACGAGGTTTGACTCTTCTTTAATATTCTTAATGTAATATTTCTTTTTTACTTTTAGGAAACCCAAAAATTGAGAAAATGTCAAAATAATATGTTTTGGGCAGCGATAGGTGGCAGCTGGCAAGAGGTTGATGTAAGACTGTAAAGCCAGTCCACACCTAGGAAATTAGAAAACTTCACTACGAAAAAGTCTGCGGCATTTGTAGCACCATTATATTTGGGTTTTTCTAATCTGGCCGATGACACATCAGCTGTTACAGTGTCATCCAATCGAAAGCTAAAACGTCATCACGAAGACGTCACTGTGTTTAAGCTCCCGATTGAATGAAACTGTAACAGCTGATCAGTTGTCATCAGCCAGGTTACAGAAACCCAAGTATAGTTCTATATTTTTTATATATTTTCGTATATATTGCATTTGGTTTTCAAGTATATAATAACAAGTGATGTTTCGTTGACTTGGGTATAGGATTAGTTATTTAGTTTTGTAATTTTTGTTTTTCCTTCCTTAAGGAAGTTGTGAATATCATTTTTGGCTTCGTCTTCTGAATTAATTTTATAAATACATTTTCAGTTGTACCTCATGAGAGAGACATAACGGTCTCCGAAACGTTGTTGGATTTCACAGAATAAAATTATGATATATTTTTTATATAATATTGTGGTTGTTAAGTTAGTTTTAAATTTACTTAAGTTAGTTTTAACTTTACTGTTGAGGGACATCATTGAAACACTCGTAGACAAAAATGTCCCGGAATTCTTCCTGAGGACGATTGAAGATTACTTTCACGTGAGAAGAATAGTTTACTCGGACTGCTTCTCATCGGAGGCGACGTGCCTTGTGGTGTACCCCAAGGATCAAAGCTGAGTCCGCTGTTATAGAATGTCATGTATGACAATTTATTACAAATTTACACCTCGTCAGACGCCCTGCATAGAGGTTACGCAGATGATACCCTCATTATCTGCCGAAGAAACGATATCGACTTGCTGGAGATGAAAGTGAACGAAACCCTTTTTAACATAAAAAGATGGCTTGACAGGAGACTCCTACATATGGCTGTGGAGAAAACTGAAGTAGTGTTAATCAGGGACCGGAGAGCATTCCGCTCCCCAAATACTCGACTGGGGGACGTGGACATCAACTTAAGTCGCCAAATAACCTATTTGGGCGTCGAGATCGATCACAGACTCAGCTTTGGTCCGCACATTATCAAGACCGCGGACAAGGCAGCGAAGAAATGCTCCGACCTTAATAATGCTTAATTAATGCTAAATGTGGGGGATCCTAAAGAGGCGAAACATAGAATGTTCTCTCGTGCAGTTCATTTCCAACTGTTGTATGCGGCTCCAGTGTGGGCGGATAAAGTAGGTAAAGCTTGCTTGAGATCGAAGTACACGCAAACACAAATGAGGTTGGCGCTGAGAATAGTGTCAGCCTACAGCACGGTCTCTGACAGCACAGTAGAGGTACTGGCTAGAGTAGCTACTGTAGACCTGTTAGCGAGAGAACAGAAAGCCATATACCACGAAGTGAAACTATCTGATCCCGTTCGTGACGGACCTGGCAGAATGGCAAGTGAGGTGGGACAGCGACACCAAAGGTAAGTGGACTAACACGATGATACGACGTATCGAACCGTGGTTCAGCAGAAGCCATGGAGAGCTAAATTACTACCTTTCCCAGGTGCTCTCAGGACACTGCTGCTTTATCTGCTCTTATCTGTTTAGATTTAAAAGACCAGCTGATTCCAAATGTGAATTTGTGGATACGAAGACGATGATGCCATGCATACTATTTTTTATGCGTAGCATGGGATCCTCAGAGAAGACATCTTAACGAAGTCTGGGACGTGGTATCTCCCCGTCAAACATGGTGGAACTTATGCTCAAATCAAGTAAAGAATGGAGCATAATACAAGAGGTCGTCACTTTCATAATGAAAAGGAAAGAAGAAGGGCTCCGTAATTAACTGCAGTTACAGCCCAACTAACTGCCGGTCTCTCCATGAAGGCATGCCTAACGACGGTTCCCGTGGAGAGGGACGTGAGTGCAATAAGATAAGGATTTTTGGTGCTAGAGAGTCCCACACTCCATGGATAGCCCATCTTTATTCCTGACATTGCATAACGCATTTTCTCCTCGGCCAAAAAAGAAAAATATAAATAACAAGAGTAAGCGCAAGGGCAAGCACTAGCGCAAACTCAAGAGCAATGGCAATAGCAATAATAATAATAATAATAATAATAATAATAATAATAATAATAATAATAATAATAATAATAATAATAATAATAATAATAATAATAGTAATAATGCCGATCCGATGGCCGAGATCGCTAAGGCAGTAGTACAGTGTCAGTATCGGACCAGAGGATCGCAGGCCTGCCTAGGTCATGGTTGTGTTGTGATTCTCCTGGAAAAAATCTTTTTGCAGGTTCACGTAATCTTATAATATTGCGTAGCCGTTAAAAATAATGCGAGAAAGTAAGTACTGTTCTAGCACCTCTAGTTTTTAACATAACACACTGTCTAAATATGTAATACATAATTCAGTCATTATCTTAAATCAACTTTTCTCGAAATTGCATGAGTTTTCGTTTCTATTTAACAATATATTCTCTTAAGATGGAAGATTTTTTAAATTTTTTGTCATTTCAGTTGTTTTTTTAAATGGTGTCTGCATATACGTTTCCGCTCATAAGCACACTGTAATTTTCAAACCAATTTTTACGAAATATTGTTCGGTTATCGATTTCACCACTGATGATTTACGATTGGTGGGATGACTGGCATATTGGTAGTTAGGAAAGTATTCACTGGCAACAAACATAATTAAACTTTATATAGATGAATAAACTAAGGGATCAATTGGTTTCCGTTTGATAACGAAGGAAATGCATATTCCGACAAGGTCTAATGATGCGTACAATCTCCTTCCTGTCCGATCCCTGAGATTTCTGTGACATCAAAATGTGTTTGTAGTAGAGATGAGTTTAACAGCTTTTCTTCAATAACTGTTATCACAAAAGCAGCTGACTCGTAATAGCTGTTATTAATAACAGTTGAAAAATAAAAGGTCCATGACCACCAGCAACCTAACATGGCCGACTGCTAAGCGTTAAAGAAATTGTAGCGACTGCTAAGAGTTAAACCACGCAAAACGAATAACGTTGGTAGCACCGTAAAGCCTGTGCAGCTACCTTACGGCGCTTCCTTGCACTACTTTCCCTAACATGTTTGGGCAGAGAAGGAGCTGATAAGAACGAGACTGGATGAACTGCCAAGGATGAATAGTAATTCATATAATGTGTAGCGAATGTGTATAGAATATTACTAAAATGAAAGTGATTCGGGTTCAGGTTGCAAATATTCTTTCAAATATGCAACTTGTGCATAGTGAAGTGACGAGTGCCAAAAATAATGAGAAGAAACAGTATTTTTGCTTACCCATAGCTAAAGTGTCAATGACTGTCGAATATCAAGTATTATAATGTGAGATATTTGACCGTAACTCATTTTATTTTATCGGACCTAGGGAAATATTAGTTGATCTCACATAAGCAGCAATGGAACATAAATAACTTGACATATTGGACGGACTTAATTTAAAGGACAAACATCTTGTTGTAGTGAATATAATAAAATATAAAATATTTTGGCACATGGTGCGTAATAATGACGAATTATGTATTAATGAATCTATAATTTGTACACTGGCAAATCATGATTGATTAGCTGCAGTGAAGTTGTTATCGTACAAAATGGTTGCCATAAACACTTGTAGTAGTTCGTATTAGGCCCAATAGGTTGCAGTTCTATGCATTTCAACCGATAACAGCCACTAAGAGGATAAACGAAATAACTGTTCGCGTAACAGTTACGAAACGTTAACAGTTAAGAAATAACAGTTTAGCTGTTAAGGGCACATCCCTAGTTTGTAGTATTCTTATACTTCTCGTTAAAAATGATACTGCATATCATTTTATATAAATATTTTAAAAAGGTTCTATGAGAGCCTGTGTTGTTTATCCAAGCACGGGAGAAGTAAAAGTTTGAGCCGATTTTTCTTCTTTTTAATGTTTAGGCAATATTCCCTTTTGCTCCCACTGATCTTTCCAAAATTTTGGCAGTCGACCAACATCCATTCTTCCTTGTGGGATATAATTATCATTGTTCGTGGAACTCGCGAGGCATTCATTCTATTTACACGCATGAGTCATTTTTATCTATATGTTATTACTATTTCAGTGATGACATTTATGTTAAGTTTTTCTCTCACCTATTGTTTGTCTTATAGTTTAATTTTCGACAGGGTTGAATGTTGGCAAGGTAATGAATTTAAGGCCACCAAGTTCTTCCTGAATATTTTTAATGGACAATGCTCAGTAATTTAAAATTACTTAACTACGAAAATTTCTTCTACATTCATTTGAAATTCTTTTTTACGTGTTTTTATTTTTTTGCACTAACCGTATCGTGCTCTACAACGATACCTCAATATCGGGGGCAATAGCATTTGAAATTATTACCAGAATTTTCTTAAATCGCAATTTCGTGTTACTCCATATTTTGAGGATTACATTTATACAACTCAATTTGTAAAAAAACTTAACGCCGACCTAGGAGAGTAGTCTATGTTTCCGAAATTTCGCAGAGTTTCTATCGAGTGCGAAAGAGGCGTTCTAAAGTGTGAAACAACTCTTAATTTGGGCTGCGCTCATCCAATGGCAATACTTTTTACAATAAGCGATTATTTTATCGACAATTATATTTTTCACATTTATAGATAAATGAACCCTAGTTTTCAATAGTTCAACTGTCCCTTGAGAGAAAATATCATTGCACTATTGCTCTATGACCCACCGTTTCGACGTAATTGAAATTTTCATTTTACAATGGGTCTTTATAATCAGTTTCCTTGCTCGCCGATAAATATACAGCAACGTTAGTCTACTATGCAATAGAAAAGATAAAAATAAACAATACGGCTTCTATTCGCATTCGCTATAAAACTGATTGTCTTGGCGTTATTAAATTTGCCAGGGAATTTGTTTATAAGCTAATAACACTTACACGAATTAAAATATTGAGATTAGAGATTTAATGGATGTTTAGAGTAAAAGGAAAGTTTGAAACTTTAAAAAACAACCATAGTTAGTATACAACAATTTTCACCATGTTGTTGCAAGACAGAAATTGTTAGTATAAAAAACCTACGATACAACAAATAAACGCTACAGCTTGTCTTTTCGAAGAAATGGTAATGACAATAATTTCGCTCTGAGACACCGTTTAGCAGATTTATGTAGCCTCCGCCCTCGGGATTAAGCGTATGAGTGCAAAAAATGAAGGTCATTATAAGATGCTAAGTTCTTATAAACAACTACAAATCTCGAGAACGAAAGATGGAAGCGCCGATTGGAATATGGAATTTTGTGTTGCGTTTAAAGAACAATCAGAGGAGACAAAAAAAATTGCGGAGAGAGTCTCCCGATGTCCCAGGATTGAAAGATGTGAATTAACTATTCTGCAACAATTAACAATTTTATAAACAAAATCTAAATATGCTCTAGAACGGCCAGGGAGGGTCCGCAATTGTGTCTGTGTTGAACATTTCAGAATAGCAGATTTGGCAGGAGTTGCAAATGGATTGCTAAAAGTTTCCATAATTGTTACTCAAGTACTAAATAAGTATGACACCGATACTTGACCGAAAACATCTTCTCAGAAATATTTTTTCGCGGTGTACGTGCAAGCAAAATCTGTCCGTTGACAGCGAGAGATGACGGTATTTCCGTCTCATACGTAAATAAACAAGACGCCGTGCCGTGAGCGGGACAGCGTCTTTCCCGCCCCTTGGAATTGTGCACCAATCACCTATACACTAAGGATCTAACTGCAAGCGATAGGTCAACGCGGTCCTCCCCCGGATCGATGAGAGGCAAGTTTCTCTGCACAGTTGGGAAGGTAGAATTTCAAACGAATTTTTTCATTGGGCGAGGATAGTACAATATTTTGAAGGGAAAACCTCATACTATCAATTTCTGTCAAGCTAATATTTTTGCACCATTTCAAAGAATTAAGCTTTTATTTTGCAGGAAAATAAAAATCGGTTGTCCTGGGCTACCCTACTTTACCGCGGCTCTCACAATTGAACGTACATCTTTACTGATACGATGAATATTTCTGGAACTAAAATATATAATTTTGATATTTGAGGTTTCCTCGCAGGACAAGTGCAATTTGAAAGCAGAAAAAATGCTTTATTGTGTCAAAAATTAAATATTTTTTGTGTTGACTACAAATAAGCGTTGAAATGGACGTACACAATCGAAAGTTTGAAATGCATCCGTTGTAATGTTTTCTTGGGCAAACAAAGTTGTGACAAACATATTAGTTGATGGTCAGGTTTGTGGAGAGCATCGTCGAATTGAAAATGGCCCCGAGAAGGGAAACGACCATGGAAGATCGAAGACTTATGTGAATTAAGCTATGAGGGTAAGATCACTACGAGGTATTGCGAAAGCAGTGGGAAGACATTCAACTATTCAAGGTACGGTAGACCAATTGAAGTACGATGGCAAATTAATTAATAAAAGGGGTAGAATTCGAAATCTGATGCTCAACGAATGAGATAAAAGAAATATTGTCATTCACATCAGTAGAAATCCTTGCCAAAGTACCGTTAAAATGCCTCCGTGGGTGGTTTCAACAACAGGGAGAACTGTATCCACAGAGACTGTCCGAAAGGCACTACGGGACGCAGGTTACAATGGGACAGTAGCGAAGAAGAACCTTTGGATTAGTAACGCAAATCGGCACAATAGACTGCAGTTCGCGATATATTACTGAAACCCTCCTTCGGAGTACTGGTAAACAGTGATTTTAAGTGATGAAAGTAAATTCAAGAGGTAGGTTAACGCAGCCATAAAATATAAAAATTTGCTTGCAACTGTAAAGTACTGCGGGGGCTCCGTTATGGTATGGGACTGCCTCAAGTGTCGGGAATCAAATTTATTGATTCCACGGTTGACAAATTTGGATATTTATCAATTTTAGAAAGTAATGTCAAACAAAATGCAACTAATCTTGGACTGGGACCGACATATTACTTTAAGCGTGACAATGCGTCCATTCCACGCAGCGCATATTGTGAAGTTATGGTAAAGTTATGGTTAAGTTAACGTACCAAAGCGACTTGAAATGCTGCCACCATCACCCGATCTCAATAGTATTGAGAAATGTTGGTGGAAATTGGAAAACAGGTGCAGAAGCATTCGATTAAAAATGAGCTCAAGAGCGTCCTCGCTTAAGAATGTAAGAAAATCGCCCCTGACTTTACAAAGAAGCTTGTAAGATCAATGCTAGCAAGACTGGAGTCTGTTATTTGTGCTAAAGGTCGTTCCACAAAATGTTGATTTATTAATTTTCGTTTTTCTCGAAGACAAATTGCCAATGTACGTTCATTTTTGTGGTGAATTGCGGAGACATCAGAAGTTTTATTTATTAATTATCATTTATTCATTTATTTCAAGATATTTTTGTAATGTATGAATAAAGGTGTGTATTAATACCTATATTTGTTTTGTACCTCACAATTTTGCAATAAATATTTTATCCATGTTAGTTTAAATTTTCTTACATAGTGCACGGTCAATTTTGAACCTGTTGTTTCTGACAAATTTTCTAAATTTTCTCAAAATTTGCACCAATTTTTTTATTAAACGTTGCTCATGGATACCGTAAAGGACGCTTAAGATAATGGTGCAGGTATCATGTTCGTTGAACCCAGATTTTTCGAAAATTGTAAAAGTGCAATATTTTTGGGACGTCTTCCTACAACTATAATATTGATGATAGATACTTGGGCAAAATACTTTAAATTTAGTATTTAAATACTTCGCCTAAATACTTCGTAAATAAGTATTTAAACACATACTCAAAATACATTCTGTTTTGAATAGCTAAATACATACGTAATTAAAATACTTCAAATACTCTAAATACAGTCAATACAATAATTTTTTATTATTACTTCTTTATTGCAACAATTTATTATAATTGTCAAATAAAATAAATTACTAATTGACAACAACTTATAAGTCTAACTCAAATAAGTGGAATTCCCTTTTAAGCGACCAGTTTTTCAAACGAATCCTCAGAAAATAAGCCCCTATTTGGCGAATATGTTAAACATGTAAAGGAAAACGGTTGCTCAATTGGCACAAATAAACGTAAACTAGTGTTATAAAGGAATAAAAGAATATTTTGTTGTCGAATAATTGTTCAGCATTTTTTATAATTTAGATTTATAATTTAAAAATGAAGAGAATTCAAATTCAAGAGCTGAAAGCAGTATTTTTGTTTGAATGTAGTTCATTCACTAGCAGAATCAAATAAAAAGAAACTATCCTCGTTATCTCAATCTGTATTAGAAGTATTCACTTTTTTAAATACACCTATTTTATGTGTATTTATTATGTGTATGTTATATTTTATTTTAAATATTTTTTTTTTTTTTATATATATATATATATATATATATATATATATATATATATATATATATATATAATTTAAATCAAGATTTAAATACTGCCCAACCCTGATAGATATGATATATCTTAATGAAATATGTTCTTAAAAAACAGATCTTGAAATATGGCATGTACAATTTTTCGAAAATATGAGAATTTTTCGCGTAAAATTGCACGAAATGTAGGCGATTTTTAATTTGCCTCTTGAAAACTTTGAAGCGTTCGGAAATTAGAAGCGTATTTGCCGCCGGCTGAGCAGCGAAAACGTTTGCCTTTTCTTGTTCTGCCGTCTTCAACAACGGTAGCGGGCCCTCGCTGCCGTCGTTGTTACGATAAGCGTCTGTCTTTTGCAACGTCGTGAAATCGGAGTTCGACCGAAGGAACTGCCCAATACTTTTTAATGGTAAATACTCAGTGACGACAGCGATAAGAAGGGAGGCCACGCACCCGCGCGGCATGGCCCACAGCAATATGCATGAATCACACCGACGAATACTATCGCTTCGACTATGTGCACGAGCACGGTTCGGTATTGAGTATAGAAGGTCGTTTTTATTTTACATTTTCTGGGGTGGTGGATTAACCACTTTGCGAAACAGTTATTTACAACTTTCATAGATAGTACAATTTGCTAATTTCTATTATTACGTAGAGGGAGAGTGTCCCTTCTAGAGTCCTCTTCAATCATTCAGCAGTTTTATTTATTTTTATTTATTTATTTTACGTCAAAAAAACAGTTAAAAACTGCGTATGACGTGCTATGGGGAAAAGTGAATTGTGTGCACATTTTCAAAATTCTGTGATCCCTACACTTGCCATATACTACTTAAATTTTGAATTTTTGAAAGGAGAAAAAAAAAAAAACTCCCATGTAATAAAATTTGAAAGGGAGAAAAAAAAAAAATTAAAAAATTTTGAATTTTGAAAGGGAGAAAAAAAAAAACTCCCATGTAATAAAATCTATTTTCAAGGATAAATAAGCAATAAATTTTGGAAAAAAAATTTAAAAATGAAAGGGACATCTCAGCATTTGCTCAATGGATCAGGAAACTGGACGAAAACCCTGATCGAGATGGGGTCATTGACCCGGAAGCTGTAGTACAATAGTTGTTACAGGTTGTTTATACTCATTTATACAGTCCAAATGGTAAATAATGCATTATGTATCATTGTTAAAATTAATGTTCCTTTTCTTGTGATGCTCAGTATAGTCTCTAATTGTATAGAAACAGTTATGCAGCAGAAACGATTTCACTTGGGATTTAAACTTTTCTATTGAATTTAATCGTTTAATGTCATCTGGCAAAGTGTTGTAAAATAATGTACATGTATTGTATGTGAATTTTTTGTAATGAGCTGTTGATACTGTCACCTGATGAATATGATTTCTACGTCGAGTGTTATAGTAATAGACTTCGGCATTTTCTGAAAAAATATTCCCGCCCTTGAGCAAGTCATTTTTTACAAAAATGACAGTTCAGAATTTGTTTGTCTTAGTCATTTGAAAGCTTTTATATCGGGTGTCCTACCACCTGTTGGCCACCCTCATGAATTCTACACGGTTCATGATCTCGATTAATTTTATAAATAAAACTGTACATTTTCTCATCAGCAATGGATAGATCATAAAAAGAGGAATACAATGATGTATATAATGTTACTCTCTCTCTCTCTCTCTCTTTCTCTCTCTCTTTTTTCTCTCTCTTTCTCTTCTCTCTTCTTTCTCTCTCTTTCTCTCTCTCTCTCTCTCTCTTTCTCTCTCTCTCTCTCTTCTCTTTTCTCTCTCTCTCTCTCTCTCTCTCTTTCTCTTTCTTTTCTCTCTCTCTTCTCTCTCTCTTTCTCTCTCTCTTTCTCTCTCTCTCTCTCTCTCTTTTATCTCTAGTTAGTTTTTGTTTTGAATGAATTATATTATCGGCAATTGTCTCAATGCAGAACTAATACACAAACTCGAGTACCTACTCATTGGAAATCAAAGTCATAACTAGGGCTGTGATTTATATGCACATATTTTTTCTGTTAACTGTTTTTTTAGAATCAATTTAAGCTATTTTTATTTTGCATTTTTTGCTATATCACCATAATTGCATATTTGTACCATATTTGCATATATTTGTGCATATTCACCCCTCATTGCGAGGTATTTTAGTGAATCAATGAATGTTCTTTGGTCGAGTGGATTTCAGTATGAAAAGGTTCTACTGTTTCTGTCGGATGGTGCTCCTTATATGTTAAAAGCAGGGGCTGTGATAACAGTTTTTTATACTACACTTCATCTAACTTGCCTTGCTCACGCTTTTCATCGTGTTGCAGAAACTGTGAGATTTCAATTCCCATATATTGATCAGTTGGTATCAACTGTCAAGAAAGTGTTCTTGAAGGCTCCAAGTCGTGTGGATATTTTTAAGACAATTTACCCTGACACACCTCTACCTCCCCACCTACACTGTCATCACAAGGTGGGGTACTTGGCTGAAGGCAGCCGAGTGTTATTCCAACTACTTTGATCAAATAAAAGATGTTCTAAGTTACCTGTTGATTGTTGATGTGGAGCTATCGTTCATTTTAAGCGATTTTGAGGCCAAATAGACGTTCGTTTTAGTTTGAGAACTTGAAAAAGGTGGTTTGCAATTGCAACAACTTTGCAAATGATAAATAGACTTTGTTCAAGGTATGTCCCATTTTTTAAAATTTACTAACGTTTCTCTTTTAACCAAATATTGTTGGCCACAAGTGAAAAGCATTAAGTGAAGATTTTCAAGTTTTACGTTATTTGATTATTGTGTTCTAGATTTTATTATAATTGAAAGCAAGTCATATATTTGCTACAATACCTATATTTATTAATTTTTTGAAATGTACATTAACTGCATCTCCCTTTATTTGCCTAAGAAATGAATGTTCTTCATTAAATTAAGCCCTTGAATTAATGTTTGTCACTTGTAACAATATATATGATTTCTATATCTTTTTTTTTTTTTTTTTTGCTATAAACATATTTTCCACATTACACATTTATTTACTTTTACACTTACACATTACATTACACTATTTCACATGTTTTCCATTTTTAATTGCATATACCAAATATATTTTCTTATATGTGCATATTTCCCTGTTTTTATTGCATATAAATCACAGCCCTTGTCATAACCACGTGGGCGGGACATACCTGACACGGACACTACGCATAAAATTATGTAAGTAATGTTTGAATATAGACTTTTATTCAACTTATTTTTAATTGATTTATATGAATTTCTTACGTTTTATTATATATTAGTGTTCTGAATTTTGGAAATAACATTTACGTCATTCAAAGGGGCTGCAAACCCAGTTTGCCCGGGCACCAGACGCCACTGGTCCCTAGTGCTCGGAAGTGCCACTGGCAGACCAGCGGCTTACGTAAGTTTGATTTATTGTAGAGATTCCTTGTACGAATGATATCTGGCTCAATTACTAAAGTCTTTGTGTCGCTCTCTCTCGAAATACAAGGAGTGTGATTGTCTTCATTCCACACGGTATGATATTCAGATCTTTACTGGGAGTGTGGTAGTTAAAAAAATTGGTTGAGGTGCCATACCCCAAGAGGGTACTTGAATAATAAAAATGCCCGTCAGACCTACGTCAGCCATTTCACCCCGTTTCAAGGGGGTCAAGCGTCGAAAATAAGCCATCAAACATATGTAGAGTTATTTCAACTGAGCTATGTATTCACCGCCTATGTTAAATAAATGAAAAAAAAGCGTCGAAGATATTACTGAAAAAATCCAGTTTTCTAATTCAAACGACGAAAAATCCAAATTTGTGAATTAACGGACTTGGGGGTATATAGTTTCATGACAACACTTTTCGCGCGCGACCTTGCGATCGCGCCGACTCACCTGCGGGTGCTCAGAATTGCAGTGCACTCGCTGTTCGCAAATGGTGCTAATGTCCCAAGACTTCAACAGCGCTTCGAGTTTTGGAAGAGAACACAAAGTTATGGTGACATAATACGGTGACAAAGTTACGCATGACGAAGTTGGAAAATTTAAAAAAACACGGGAATCTGTGCTTCTGAGACCAAAACGGTAAATGAATTATAAATTGCTAATAATGTAAGGAACACGCTGATGTGTTTTCTCTTATCCCTATGAAACAACTTATTCTGTATAAGGTGAGTGCCATCCATTGGAAGCCCACGAGATATTTCAGCGGCAACCCCGAAGGTTGATGTCACGCATTTACTCACGCGCACTGATAACGAAGCTGCATTTGGAACGTTCCTTGACTGCAGTGACCTCCACTTGGTACAATCAGTGTTATTGTGCATTAGAAAGTGATAGTTTAAAATGTCTCGCTGTAGTGTAAAAATTGGTATATATTTTCGAAATGTGAATAATAAACCACTCTACAAATTGCTCTGTTTTCCTAAAAAGAATCATAAAATCAAAATGTCAAAAAGTGCTTGAAAAATGTCACTACAAAATATAGTGAGTAAAACATCAGTAGTACCTAATTTTCTTTTCTTAGTTCAAACCATTTTTATTTTCTATACAAAAATATCAAAATTAAATTTACACAAATTGTACCAAAGTTCATCTAATATATTCATTTAGAAATAAAAATGACCTAACATTATAAACTTCATAAATATTCACACATTACTTGTCATTATAACTTTTTTCTCTCTAGATCAATTGCTGTTACAAAACAATCATGAATATGAAATACAAGATTAAATACAATGAATTTGGAATATATACTGTACATTACTGTACATTATATTCAGTGGGTATGTGATTCTATTGTTAAAGTGAAAGTATGATTGTTATGATTAGTTATGTAATTGTCAATGATATGATTAAAATAGTACGGTAATTAATTACTTATAATGATAAATATAACTCCTCATTAGTGCTTTTAGAATTATTGATTATTCTAACATTTTACATGCCAATCTGATTTTTTCATCATTCATCACATATAACCAAATCCTTGACGTAATAAAACTGATAAAAACAAAAAGAAACTTTTGCTTTAAACAATTAAGTCTCACACTCCTCAAAATAAAAATCATTAAATATTATGTTTTATCTTTAACATTTCATAATTTGGACTATGTAGCTATCTGACACATTTCAGTGTGTTATAACCACAGGTTGCTAAAAGGAGAGGTGCTCAGGCCAGACATGAACATCCCTCACAATTATTGGGATTCTATGAATACCCTGCTTCATAATCTTTCAGAATACATCCTTTGTAAATGGCCATAACATTACACTGTTTCCTTTTAAATTTCATTTATACATCTTTCTATATTCAATTGCCTTTTTTGCACTATTAATTCTCTTTATCATGGCTTGGTTCAGAACTATATTTCATCCAAGCTTCAGAACTATGTTACTGTACTCTACTAAAGACTTCAACTGCCTGATTTTTATCATAATCTATTTACTCTAAAGGGGTAGGTTTAAATTGCTTGTTATTTGTTGGGTCTTTTTGACCAATGCCATTATTTATCAAAATCGCTCCTAAATATTTACATTCTTTAATATTTTTAATCTTAGAACCCTCTCAGATTAAATCTTCCCATTCATCTCCAACTTCCAAATATTGAGTTTTCTTCATGTTTATTTGCCATCCACATTTTTAAAATTTCTCAACAATTTTTTTGTCATATTGAAAGCACCATTTGCATCTTCTGCAAGGGCAATGTATGGGAATAATAAAGTGTAATTGTTTTCTTTCCCAATCTGAATTCCCATTTTACAACACCCCTTTGTTCACTATGTCACAGCTGATGGAGAAACAAAAAGAGTCTAGTAGAGCAATAGCTAAAGAACATGAACAGTGATATAACTGTCATCACAGAAACAAAGAAAAAGTGAAAGGAACTACTGACTTAAATCATCTTATAATGTTCTATTCTAGTGACCTTCAATCAACAAAGACTTTATCTGATGTACCCATTCCATTGGCAGAGGATGGAGGAACCTATAAGAAGCTACAACTTCGTTAATGACATTATTATAATATTGTGATTAAAATTGAAAAGAGGATACCTAACAGTGCTATGTGTGTATGCTCTGGAAGAACGTAAGAATGACAGTGAAATGTTTCATAAAAGGTATAGAAATATTTGAATAACATTTGAATAATATTTGAAATATTTGAATAATATTTCAAATATTATAATAATATTTGAAATTTGATGAATAGAAATGACTTGATTATTATCTGTGGGGATCTTAAAGCATGATTTGGAAATATTCCAATTCCAAATACTATAAGTAATCATGGAGAAAGGACACCTAATGAAATTTGGAAATGTCTCAGAAGTTTTGCCTCCTTTAATAACTTGAGAATAAATAATACTTATTAATGTTACAAAGGTATTCATAAATTTTTACTTGGACAGGACTACTTGGACTAATTTTTTACTTGGAGTGTTCTCATCTATTACTGTCATTACTAACAAATTTGCCTCATTCATAAAAGATAAACAAATCCATAGGTGCCTGGAAATAGAGACAGTTCACTATCTGGTAAAAACAGTTCTTAATATCCCTGAAAGATGGTCTCATAAGAAGTAAAACTATTAGGAGGAACCAAATAACTCCTATAAAACACATTTTAAAAAACAGGAAAGTTTACTCTTCTCATATCTAGAAATTAAAGAAAAACCATTAAGAAGAGTCATTTACACTAAGTATAAAAATAGGTAGGGTATTAAAAAAGTGTGTTATCAACAAGAGAGTAATTAACAAACTAAAAAAGGAAAGTTGGGGTGTGTATACAGCTCAGACATAGAAAATGATTTGCACAGAGGACATAATTTGGCCTACAAAATAATGAAACACTTAAATAGTAAAGAAGAAAGAGACACCATTCACTTTTTTATTATAAGTGAAGAAGAATGATTAACGTACTATAAGAACTTATGAACCGATCCAAGCAAAGAACTGAAACTAATATTTCAGTTATATTAGGAATATTCAGACATATATTCCTCAAGGCTGAACTAAACATGTACATCTAATTTACCTAAAAAATACAAGCAGCATTGGAAAGTTTCAAGAACAAGAAAATGCCTGGCACAGATGAAATCAATATAAAACTTTTCAAATATGCATAAATAGAAATGAAGGAAAAATTTCTGACAAAACTTCATACAAAATATCAGAAGAATGAAAAGCGGGCATGATATCTCCTTTTTTCAGGAAAGACAAGTGAGAATACTTACAACAAAATTATGAATTACAATTTATGAAAGGTAAGCTTTCATTCACACTGTTGCTTGCTACATGCATAATGTTTTCCTCTTTTTACAGTGATTAAAGTCATGTATTCATGTATAAAATATTTATGTATTTTAATTTTAATTTAAGCCCCAACATGTATCTGATGATGGAGAAGCAATGTTCTCTGAAACGTCAAGATCAAATGTGAAAATAAACCAAGTTTATGTGTTTTGATTTTAATTAATGTGACTGTTTCCTAGTTATATTGTCATTGTCTATGAAAAATGTGAACCTTTTTATCATATAAGAGTATGACAGACAATCATTAAAATTTCTTATAAAACTAATTTCCCTAAATATTTTTGTAAAGGGTCTTTATCTTTAGAATTCAGTCAATATTTGTACACCAGTGTCTTTTCCTTACTCTTGGATTTATTCCTTCTGTCAGAATCTTTTTTGCTTTGCTTTTTTACCCTAATGATTTCATTGCAGCATGACACAAGGAATCCTTCAGGAAATTATACATTTCTTCTCTGAACCCATCTGCTCTCCTAGCTGCTGTCTTATGTGCCAGACTTAAATTTTAAAATGAATTGTCAAAACTGTGCAGCAGATAACTCTGAACAAACATTGTTTTCTGCTTACAATTGCCTTTTGCAATTGGTACTTATGTCTTCTTGGGCCTAAATTAAGCAGTTGTTTTCAAAAGACAATGATTGGAACTGCAATTAGCGCCTCTTTCTACTCAGACATCCATTATTTTTGTATGAGATGTCTGCCCAATGATGAATCAATAATTAATTTGAGCCCTTTTGTACTACAGCTTGATATGTATTTATGAATATTTTTGTGGGGGTTAAAGCCATGTTAAAAATAGTTCACACTATTCAGCTAGGTGAGTTCCGTTTTCATTCAGCACTTCTGTGCAGTAACCCACTCCTAGATCATTCACTGTTTTCCCCATCCATGCATTGAAATATTCTAATAAATTTAATATTCCTATTTCCTAGAGTTAAAATTTCTTCACTTAATTTATTATAAATATTTTCCTTCACAACTTCAGTTGTCATTTCGAACATGTACATATACCTATAATCATAAAAATTGCATTACCAATTTCTAGGTGAATGACTATTATTCTTTTTCATTTATGACCTCGCAACTTTTTATAATGTTCATCCTCTTTTTATTCATTAAAATGCAGACTCCTGGCACTGGTAGATGTTTTTCACAACTCCGAAAAATTGTTCAAAAATGTTACTTGGATACAGAGAGAAATGAATGTATCCTCAACTCATTATTCCATTATGAAAACATTCATAAAAATCGAAAATACTATTGTCTATTTCAAAGTGAACATAAGTGAAGTAAGTTCACTGGATGTGTAGAAAATACTTCTCTCCTACCTTTCAAAGCAGACTCTACACCCGGAAGAGCTGTCAAAAGAGAAGCATGTCCAAAAAATGTTGAGCCAGAGCTGATGTGAGGTTTGATACAGAAAATACTTTCATAGTGCCAATTACTAATTACCCAGCGAAGTTGCAGGGAGCATGAAGTGAAAACTAAAAGATTGTATGAACGCTGAGAAATGTATGACATGCAGATTTTAAGTAACAGATAGTTTGCTAAGTTCAAAAAATATAAAATTATTTGTGTAAGCAACAAATTAATTTTGTATATATAAGAAAATTTAAATACTTATTGAGAAAAGTTAATTTGATAAATTCTTATAATAATATTTTTGTTACAGATATAATTTCTCATATGTAATATTAATTAGTGAACACGCTCATTAACGAGACGCATTTTTTCTAGACAAGACAATATTGCTTCTTGTTCCTTTCTTCAAATATGATTTTGGATGATAATTTAAAGACACAAAAGAATTATCATCTTTTGCCCACCTTACTGTCCTTAATGGGTTAACTATGGCGAGATTATATCAAAATTAAACAGATACTCATTTAAAAATATATAAGAACTTATTACGTGTCGGGTCATTGCTAAAATATTGAGTGCTTTTAATGAAATGTGAGCTTAAAACTAAAAGGAAGATCTGTCAAGATGCTACTATTGTTTTATATAGCCCGCTAAACAAAGAGTTCTCCCAGTTTCAGGTTGGCCATCCCTAATTTTGGCGGGACAGTTAAATTACGTTCATTTCAAACTATAAAAGTGTGTAAAAATTTAGAAAGACACAATGTTAAAATTTTCAGTAGCTTTTCTTCCCCTTTATTATAGAATTTGTAGCTTATCATTATTACGAACTTCAGGAAACTAAAATACTGCTCAGCGCATAAAATAAAATTTTCTTGTACATGTGGCGACCCTTATGAAGTTTCGAACTTTGCAAGAATGCTCTCATTTGTTTTGTAGTTCGCGTTGTTAACGCAGTCACGTAGACATGCTGTTTTCATGTTGAAACACTCCCTCATCTCGGCGCTATTCCCCTAAAATTAAATTCTAATGTTTTCCATAATATTACGCGCGTATTGGAAGGGAACACAAGATAGGCCTGTCACAGAAACGCATGCTCGAGTCAAATAATTGCGTGTATGGTTTTGTTACCATCGATGAAGGCCTATTTCTATAGGAAGTGAATGTCGATGCCTATCCTGAGCAGAATCACACGTTCATCGGAGCGGTCGGGCTCGAAGACCTTGAAGACGAATGATACGATAGGAAACGGCTAGACTAATACGAGCTGCAAGCAGTTCGTGCGGTCATCGACTGAGCGAAATGTGTTGCTAGCAAATAGTATTACTGTCTGGTTACACCATGGCAACTATATTACTTATCAGTTCACTTGTTGACAATGCAGAAATTAAATGATTTTGCTGTTTGTAGTTAATGTCACCGTCATTAAAAACCTGGAGCATGTTGGAGTGATGACATTAGCAGATTTGAATGACTTAACTCAGGTAATCTTCTTAAAAAAAACTTATTGTTTTTCTGAGTACTCTAAGGAAGGTGTGTGGAAGCATTATGTTCGCAATGTTTTTATATCGTAAAAAATACATGACCGGTGTCGTTAATGTTGCTGCAAATTTTTTTGATTCTGATGTTTAATAAACAACCTTTTATTTACTGGTGGATAGTATTGGTCAAATTCTCAGCTCATTGTGTAATCAACTTGCTTACCTTATAATTGTAATAATAGCCCTTTCTGAAATTGTGAACTACCTGGATACTGATGCTTATTTAGTGCTGACTTTTATAAATGTGTGCCCTTTAATTCTTTTTATTTATTGTGATACCATTTAGTCATTTCTGCTATGATATTTTTCTGTGTATCGAAGTGCTTCATTCATGTCTAGTTGGATTAAATGGTTTTAAAATTTCAATCACATTTGCTCTTGACAGTTTTTGCCATGTGTGATAAGATATATATTTATTTATATTTGTGAGCATGTGTTGTTTGCCTTTTGTTTGAACAAAAAATATTCCATCTGCAAATAGAAGATATCTTTGTTTAACAAGAACAAATTTTAATAATAATTGACAGCAATGATTATAACCCTACTCTTTAATTTTTTTCCTCATCTTATTTTTTTCTCTATTAGAATTTGCCAATGTTGAGAAAGTATTTTCAAAGTGTTGTGTACATTTTTGTTGATTGATATTTTACATTACCAATTAAATTTCTTGTCATGGTTTGCTTTTATTGTTATGACAGCGTTCCAAATAAAATTAATTTTATTTTTGGCAATGTTAATGGCATACTACTGTATTGAATTTGATAGTAGTTCAGTTTTGTCATTTGTTTGTCTTTGAGTAGTATGCTATGTGTTGTTATTGAAAAATGTGATCCTTTACAATTTATTGGCTACAATACTGCTGTTCTTATATCATGTAATGTTTCAGTGACAATGGCATTACGTGATCTTATGGAAGGGGAGTGTGGGCGACCTAATGCATTATCTCGCCTCACTTCCCATTTTGTACATGACCATACACATCGTGATGATGGATTACGCCGTGGTGTACCGCATACTGAGGGACTAGCAGGAGGAGATTCTGATCAGGTATAACTTGTGATCATCTGGTGTGTGTGCTTTTGCAACAGGGAATTCTGGTAAAATGAGACTGAGAATTGTTATTAAATACAGAATCTTACAAACCTCAGATGACTCTCCAATATTTAGTAATAATTTGATGTGTAGCCTTGCTAGTTACATTGTGACAGTGCAACTTATGGCAGTGAAAACTGCCATAGTTGAAAATCTGTCAGGCACAGTGAACCAAGGGATTTAGATGTAGTTACCACTCTACTTGTCATTGTTGTTTCTTGGGTGCAATTTATGACACTGCCAATAATTAGCATTAATATCAGTAAATTATATATTTGAATTTAGAAAATGAATAAATAATCAAAAATTGATTATATTAGATTTTACAGTCCGATTTATCATTAATATCAAATCTAACAAATAAAATGTTAGATTTGCACGATAAATAAAAAAAAAATTATAAATAAAAATATGAATGTATGGAATTTTAGTGTCTAGTGAAATTTTTTAAAATTTATATACACATGCATTTCATTTTAGATTGTTGAAATAAAAAGAGACACTAATTATTATGATAGACAAATTAAAAGTTAGGAATTGACATTGAAATAATTGGCTTAAATTCTTATGGGCAGTTTTTCAAGTCATATTTATCCTTAATAATAATATAAATGATTGTAACATACCTTTGATAATATTTTTGTAGATGCACTTAATATGTATGAGCAGAGGATCTTAAAAATAGTTAAATCAATACATATACCATTGTATTTCACACTTAACACTTGATAACTAACTCTCCAACTGTACACAAGGGTCTCTGTGATCCTTTGTTATAATGCATCTTCTTGCTCTTGTGCAATTGGCTAAGCAGTCTCATCAGTCATCCACCTTTAGTATGAAACAAATCCACAGTAATTCATTGAACATTCTGTTCCATGTCAGAGGATGACCTGGAAGTGTATAGTTCTGTTAAAAATTCAACACATAGAGTATTTAAAGTGGTACTAGATAACATGTTTAATCATTGCCTTGAAATAATTTTAAAAAAAATGTGAAGTTTACTTTATAATGTATTTAATATGAAAGAGGATAAAGGTCCAGTGATTTTTAGGAAGGGCAGTTGTTACCTGGGCCACCCAGGTATGCTCATGTATGCTGTTTTTGTAGTAGGAATTATATATAAATTAGGTGATTTGTAATGGACTTCAGTGCTATAGAGGAAGGTATAACTGTATCAAAATATATGTTCAAGATGAAATTGAAAACAAGGTAGTTTTTATTAATTTAGTAATGAGCCTATCCTGGAGGTGAAATTAGATGTAATTGAAAGATGTAGATTTGAGTCCTGCCTAAGGCATTGATATTTTTGTTGTATGATAATGCTGGGAAGGCAATGGCAGATTGCTTCATTTTAAACCATAGGATCTTTCAATTGCTAAAATCATTATTGCACTATCAGTACATCTTGTGTCAGGAGGTTTTGCCTACAAAGCCAGCCTAAAGGCAGGCAGCAGTCAAATTAATAATAATAATAATAATAATAATAATAATAATAATAATAATAATATTTATTGTCACATACAATTACAATCATTTATGATGAGACAGATTTGTTATTACGTACCACTTAGTAACAATATGCCAAAATTAATAATTAAAGAAAGTAAATATCTATGATTCAACAATGACAACAACAAGAAGAATAACAATATTAATGATGACTATATCCGGTCGAAAGCATGCCCTAACAGTTCCAGGAGATGGAGGGGGAGGGTTTTAGCCAGTTTTTTACTGCTACCCCAAGTCCCATTGCAGCATTTGTAATGAGATTGCACATTTTAGTCATTGAGGAATTTCTTAACACTGTAGAAAAGATTCTGGAGGAGGAAGTGTTTAAGTTTATTTTTGAAGCTGAGTAATCATGTAATGTCACTCGGATGTTTCGTTAATTTGTTGAATTCTATTTCTGTTGAGAATGTACTTTTTTGATGTAGTGTGCTTGTGCACAACGGTTGATGAAGGTTTTATGCTTATCTTGTGTTGTATGAGAGAGCTTGAGTTAAATTTGTAAGGTGTCATTGATAGTTAGGTTCTTCTTTGAAAAAATGAGGACATTGTATATGAATATATAAAGTAGTGGAAGTATGTGAAGCTTTTGAAATTGTGTTATATTGTTTTTGACCTTATTTTGAAATAAACACATTTATACATTCACCATTGTTGACAATACTTTGATTGTACACTTTATTTTGATTCATTTTTGACATTTTGATTCTTGATGGTATCTTTTTCAAAACTTTCATCTGGGTCCAGGAATGTTCAAACTTTAATAAGATTTAAAAACAGCTCAAATGTATATTTCATTGAATACTTGTCAATTTAAGAATTATGAGTAAATGGGATAAAACATGACAAATGCCCCTTCTCTAGTCAATATTTCAATGAAATAGAAATTTTAGCCATTTTTAATCTGTACAAAAGTTTTAACCCTTCCGGACCGAGACGAAATGTTTGAAAAAGTTTCCATGAAGGATTGAGATGTTGAAAATGAAATAAAATAATTGATCAAAGAGTGTATGTACTGTTTTAAAGTAAAGTCGAAAACAAAATAGTAACATTAATAACAATGCAACAATGTTAATGTGTTCCACTTTGAATTCAGGTCTACATGAATATGATATTTTTGTATTTGTTATTGTCTGGATGTATTATTTTGTATTTGAGGATTGAATGTATATTTGCAAAGTACAACTGGTCTATTCTATGAGCATAATTGAAAATGCTCAATTTTGAGTAAGTAGCTTCTAGATGTGAGGTCCACTTGAAATTGGATGGGTGATTTCAAGAAATTTTGTCTGTACTTGTTGATGCTCTTGTCTTCTATAGACAAATTTAGTGAGTATGGTTGTGTTGATTAAAAGTTGTGGAAAGGCATTGTGATTGTTTTGTTTTTATTTTTTGATCTATGAGTCATCAGCAAATAGCTTTTGTTACTTTTTTATTGTTTTGCGTTACTGATTAGAAGTCCTTGACAAATGCAGTTAGCATCATTTTTACGTTCCTGAAATTTACGTTTATCCATCATGTAATCTGATTGTCTTCCAGTTCCTTATATTTCCTTACGTTAACAATGCAAAATTTCCAGCTTTCACTTTTTCAAAATTAAAATTTCCTACCTTTTATACTTTTTCTCATCTGATTTCAAACGAATGAAGGATAGGGTATCTGAATTTGTATGCTTGTTTGTCCCCACTAAGTGCTAGAAATACTTTACCATTTGTGATCAGGGAAAGTCAGAATTATTTCTCAATACTATTCGGGAAATGTTCTGGGTTGGTAGAATTGCTTTAAATTCTAACTATTTTCAAAATGAGAAAATTATTAATGTGTTGCATATTGTATTTTAGAAATCATTTGCTTACTGCCGATTTCTATTAATACTTATTGTACGTGATTCAATAAATATACACTTCACTTCTAATTTTGCTATTATACCAGTTTGTTGTAATGCAGGGAATCTGTATTTCTGCAACAACAGATGACTGTCAAAGATTATTGTTTTTTTATTGAGAGTGTAAATGTTGACTATTGAAAAAAATTTCCATGGATAAAACTCATCGATATATGGAAATATCCTATAGGGCAGTCAATTTTTTTGTTTTCTGTATCGAACGATTATCTTGTTGAATCACAAGTCAGTGAGTGCCATTTTTTCTGTGCTATTTCTCTTTCTCACAAGTATATTCAGTCGGTTCTTTGTTACTATGACCACATGTTACAATAACATGTTGGTTTTTGGTGTAGGCGTACATTTAAAAACTAGTGGTGCTAAAACAGCATGCACTTTCTCACCCTTAGTAATGGTTATGCAAGACTATTTATTCCACAATTTCTCTTCAAATAAACACATCTTGGTCACTGCTTATGGTAAAACTTATTACAAATCGTAGAACATTTCGTGCAAAAACTAAATATTTTCAAACAAATATCAACACACAATTGACAATCAAAACAGCTTTTCATTCAGCTAAATCATGCCTCAACAATGAGAGTTATAATTCACAGAACATCAGCTGCTGTCTCGTGGTGCTGTTCTCTTGCTGCATTTCAGTCTGATATTCCCTGAAGGCTAGAAATTTTTCTTTCATATTACACTTAAATCGTATTTTTAAGAGAGAAAAGATAATTGGGCTAATTTTAATTAAGGTTATTTGAAGATTTATTTTTGATGAACACATAAGAAAAAATATGTCTTCGTAAATCATTTGTCTTCATTAGGAAGACCCTAAAACAAGTATGACTTTTTGCAATTTTTCAAAATCAGACTTTTTTATGAACATGAGAATTGCACTATTCTCATAAGCATTTTATATGCTATATGACAACAAAATTTAATCAAAATTGTTGGTGCAATTTTTGAGAAAAGTTGTTTAAACAAAATTAAAAATTATGAATATTTTATGCAAAACATTTGGATTATCTTTTAAATTTTTTTGTAAATGTTTAACAAAAGCACAAATGTAAGAAATGAACAAAGAAATATGCAATATACAAATTCTATTTCAAAATCTATCATTAAGTAACATTTCATGAAGGAGAAAAATCTATCTTCAGAATTGTAGTTGTAGGAAGATGCCGAAAACATTTTGAATTTTTGCAATTTACGAATTGCAAACAGTTTTGAAATTTGGAGAAAATTGGCTGAACGGTTTAGTCGCTAGAGTTGTTCACGGACGATGGACGTTTTCCCATAATTTGATTTTTTGGTATTAAGGACTTGCAAAATATGTTTTTTTAAATTTTTTCCTTTTTTTTCCGGGCCCAATAAAGTTTTTTTCTGAAAATCTCCATTTCTTGCTACTGTGTAGAAAGAAAGTTGTGTAATGCTGCACGAAAAAATGGAGAATTTTCGTCAGAGAAACTCTTGACGGGTCCCTGAACATGAAAAAGTGCTAAATTAAATCCAGTTGCTAAATAAAAAAATCCTCTTAACACGTGGTGTAACCAGAATTCATGATTTGTGAGTTTTTGATACCGAAAAATCAAATGACGGCAAAATGCCTGTGCCTGCCTGCCTGCCTGCCTGCCTGTGCCTGCCTGCCTGTGCCTGGTGCGTGCCTGTGCCTGCCTGCCTGCCTGTGCTTGCCTGCCTGCCTGCCGCCTGCCTGCCTGCCTGCCTGCCTGCCCGCCTGCCGCTCCTGCCCGCCTGTGCCCGCCTGCCTGCCCGCCTGCCTGTGCCCGCCTGCCTGTGCCTGCCTGCCTGTGCCTGCCTGCCGTGCTGCCTGCCTGTGCCTGCCTGCCTGTGCCTGCCTGCCTGTGCCTGCCTGCCTGTGCCTGCCTGCCTGTGCCTGCCTGTGCCTGCCCGCCTGTGCCGCCCTGCCTGTGCCTGCCTGCCCGCCCGCCTGCCCGCCTGTACCTGCCCTGCTGCCTGCCTGCCCGCTCCTGCCTGCGCCTGCCTGCCGGCCTGCCTGCCTGCCTGCCCTGCCTGCCTGCGTGCCGCCTGCGCGCTGCCTGCGCCTGCCTGCCGCCTGCCTGCGCCTGCCTGCCTGCCTGCCTGTGCCTGCCTGCGCCTGCCTGCCTGCCTGCCTGCGCCTGCCTGCCTGCCTGCCTGTCTTCTCTATGTCTCCATGTGTCTGACTGTCTGCCTGCCTGCCTGCCTGCCTGTGCCTGCCTGCCTGCCTGCCTGCCTGCCCTGCCTGCTGCCTGCCTGCTGCCTGCCTCGCCTGCGCCTGCCTGCCTGCCGCCTGCCTCGCCGCCTGCTGCCCGCCTGCCGCCTGCCGCCCGCCTGCCTGCCGCCTGCCTGCCGCTGCCTGCTCGCTGCCGCCTGCCTGCCTGCCCGCCCTGCCTGCCTGTGCCTGCCTGTGCCCTGCCTGCCTGCCTGCCTCCGTGCCTGCCTGTGCCCCGCCTGTGCCCTGCCGTGCCCGCTGCCTGCCTGCGCCTGCCTGTGCCCTGCCTGCGCCTGCCTGTGCCCCGCCCTGCCCCTGCCCTGTGCCCGCCTGCCTGCCCTGCCGTCGCCGCCTGTGCCCGCCTGCCGCTGTGCCTGCCTGCCTGCCTGCCTGCCTGCCTGCCTGCTGCCTGCCTCTGCCTGCCTGCCTGCCTGCCGTGCCGCCTTGCCGCTGCTGCCTGCTCCTGCCTGTGCCCGCCTGCCGCTGTGCCTGCCCGCCTGCCTGCCTGCCTGCCTGCCTGGCCTGCCTGCCCGCTGCCTGCCTGTGCCTGCCTGCCTGTGCCTGCCTGCCGTGCCTGCCTGCTGCCTGCCTGCCTGGCCGCTGCCGCCTCGCCTCGCCCTGCCTGTGCCTGCCTGCCTGTCGCCCTGCCTGCCCGCCTGCCTGCCCGCCTGCCCTGCCTGCCTGCCTGCCTGTGCCGCCTGCTGCTGCCTGCCTGCCGCCGTGCCTGCCTGTGCCTGCCCTGCCTGCGCCTGCCTGCCTGCTGCCGTCCTGCCTGCGCTGCCTGCCTGTCCTGCCGTGCCTGCGCCTGCCTGCCTCGCCTGCCCGCCTGCCTGCGCCTCGCCTGCCCGCCTGCTGCCTGTCCTGCCTCGCCTGTGCCTGCCTCGCGCCCGCCCCGCCTGCCGCTGCTGTCCGCCCTGCCTGCCTCGCCTCGCCTGCCCGCCTGCCGCTCCTGCCCGCCTGCCCGTGCCCGTGTGCCTGCCGTGCCTGCCTGGCCTGCCTGGCCTGCCTGCCTGCCTGTGCCTCCTGCCTGCCTGCCTGTGCCTGCCGCCTGCTGTGCCTGCCCTGCCGCCTGTGCCTGCCTGCCTGGCCTGCCTGCCTGTGCCCTGCCTGCGCCTGCTGTGCGCCGTGCCTGCTGCCTGCGCCTGCCCGCCGCCCGCCTGCCCTGCCCGCCTGCCTGCCCGCCCGCCTGTGCCCTGCCCGCCTGCCCTCCGTGCCCTGCCTGTGCCTGCCTGCCCTGCCGCCTCGTGCCTGCCTCGCCCCGCCGCCTGCCCGCCTGCCTGCGCCTGCCTGCCGCCTGCCTGCTGCCTGCCTCGCCTGCCTGCCTCGCCCGCCTGCCGCTGCCTGCCTCGCCTGCGCCCGCCTGTGCCGCCTGCCTGCTGCCTGCCTGCCCGCTCCGCCTGCCTGCCCTGCCTGCCGCCTGCCTGCCTGTGCCCCGCCTGCCCGCCTGCCTGCCTGCCCGGCTCGCCCGCCTGCTGCCTGCCGCCCTGCCCGTGCCTGCCTGCCTGTGCCTGCCGCCTGCCTGCTGCCTCGCCTGTGCCCGCTCCTGCTGCCTGCCTGCCCTGCCCTGCCCGCCTGCCGCCTCGCCTGCGCCGCCGCTCGCTCGCCTGCCCGCCTGCCCGCCCGCCTGCCTGCCGCCTCGCCCGTGCCTGGCCGCCTGCCCGCCTGCCTGCCTGCCCTGCCCGCCTGCTGCCCGCCTGTGCCTGCCTGCCCTGCTGCCGCCTGCCTGTCCTCTGCCTGTCCGCTGTCTGCCCGCCTGCCTGCCCGCCGTGCCCGTGCCGCCTGCCCGCCCCCTGCTGCCGCCGTGCCTGCCTGCCGCCTGCCTGCGCCGCTCGCCGCGTGCCGCCGCTGCCGCCTGCCTGCCCGCTGCCGCCTGCCTGCCTGCCCGCCTGCCTGCCGCTGCCGCTGTGCCTGCCTGGCCCTGCCTGCCTCCGCCTGCCCGCCTGCCTGCTGCCGCCTGCGCCTGCCTGTGCCGCCTGCCTGCCTGCCTGCCTGCCGCCGTGCCTGCCTGCCCGCCTGCTGCCTGCCTGCCTGCCGCCTGTGCCGCCGCCTGCCCGCTCCTGCCTGCCCTGGCCTGCCTGCCTGCCCTGCCCGCCTGCCTGCCTGCCTGTGCCTGCCTGCCCGCCTGCCTGCCGTGCCTGCCTGCCGCCTGCTGCCTGCCTGCCTGCCGCCGCCGGCCTGCCTGTGCCTGCCTGCCGCGCCTGCCTGCCGCCTGCCTGTGCCGTGCCTGCCCGCCGCCTCGCCCGCGCCTGCCCTGGCCGCCGCCCTGCCCGCTGCCCTGCCTGCCCGCCTGCTGCCTCGCCCCGCCCTGCCTGCCTGCCTGCTGCCGCCGTGCCTGCCTGTGCCCCTGCCTGCCTGCCTGCCTGCCTGCCCTGCGCCTGCCTGCCTGCCGCCTGCTTGCCTGCCTGCCTGCGCCTGCCTGCCTGCCTGCCTGCCTGCCGCCTGCCTGCCTGCCTGCCTGCCTGCGCCTGCCTGCCTGTCTTCTCTATGTCTCCATGTGTCTGACTGTCTGCCTGCTTGCCTGTTTGTCAATCTGTATGTCGGTCTCTGTCCATCCGTGTGTGAATAATGCTAGCAGCTAAACCGTTCAACTGTTTTTTTCCAAAATTTATATTCCTTTATCGATCTCGCTGTTAATTTTGGGGTGTACTGTGAAGTGTGAAGGACGTTTCAGAGAATGGTGCAGGTCTCCTTTTCGTTAAAATGTCTGATTTTTGAAAATGTCAAAAATTCAATTATTTTTCAGTGTCTTTCTACAACTACAATGATAAAATAAAGATTTTTTTCTTAATAAAATATGCTTCTTAAAGATAGATTTTGAAAGAAGGTCATATACAATTTTTCGAAAACATGAGTACTTTTTGCATAATTTTGCATTAAAATCTGTGCGAGAAAGTATGTGCTGTCACACCATTAGTTTTTAAGCAGTATTACATAACTATGTCTCTATTGTGTAAGCAGTAGGCAGAAAGTACAATGTTTTAATGTTGATTTAATGATAAAGTGATTTCAATTAGAGATAATCTTTGGAATGTGGAAAGAAAGAAAACAGTTTCTCAAAAACTCCTTCAAACTTTTTCTTCAATTTTTTTTTTCCAGATAGAAGGAGGGATGCTAAAAAGAACGGTCTAATTTTCATTGAACTTTCTGAATTTTCGAAAATTGCAAATTTTTAAATAATGCAGTACATGCTAAATAGCATGTTCTTGGAAAGCGTTCCTTCAAAAAGTTGTGAATTATTCGCTCATTTGGTATTAACTGAATATTCCCAGCAAACTAACGAAAGAAAACAAACCAGTTACAAGTAAAATGGTGGGAGTCCCTACTACACCACTTTGCCTGTCAACAGATGAACATCTCCGCCGACAGAATAAACTTGTGCTACCACCTGTTGCTAAGTAATGTGCAGCTACACCCTTTATGCTGTTAATAGAATGCCACTTGCTGAATACTATTATTGTAGGTAAAACAACGAGGGCTTTGGAAAGTGTCAATACATCCCCGATGAGGGGATTTATCTGAGAATTTCCAAAGCATGAGTGTAATTGATGGGACTATTCCACGAATGAAATGACGTCAAACAAACGCCATTTTGCTCTATTCTTTTGTTGTTTTTTTCAAAAATTACAAAAATTTAATGTTTTTGACTCTTAAAGTTTTCTGTGTGAAAGAGCTTCAAATTTCGCATTTACAGTAATGGTTAAAAGACCTTTTCTTAAAAACAGCTCCAATTTTTTCAACGAAAATTTCCTTATAGGACGAGGTTTTACTCTTCTATAATGTTTTAAAGTAATATTTTGATTCTACAATTATGAAATCAAAAAATTGAGAAAATTTCAAAAAATGTCTTTGGGCAGCAATAGATAACAGCTGGCAAGAGTATGTGGCAAGACTGAAAGGTAACCCAGACCAAAGAAGTAAAAAAACGAAGAAGTATGAGAAAATCTGGGCGATTCTGAGGCACAAGTTTTGTTATTACTTAAGAATAGAATGATTTGGATTCAGATTGGTCTGTTTTAAAACATTTCGGAATTGCTAACCATAGTTAAAATGTGTTATTTGTGTATTTAAGAAAATTAGGCAAGCGTTATGTATTTAGTAGATAAACAACTTGGAAAACAGAATTTAGGTTTTATGTAAATTGTCTCAATATAAACAGGATAAAATTAATGCAACATTACAAAATTGTAATACTCTATTTCTTAAAAGTACCAAAATACATGGATTTAGTCGTCGAATTAAAAATGAATTTGTTGTTTTTCAGTGGGCTCAGCAATTTATTGGTGAGAATGCGCCACAGACATTTCGAATGGATTCACTATTGCAAGAAATGCGAGAAATTGAATCGTCTGGCAGTCTTCATGCACCTGTTCAAGCTCCTGGGGTGGCTGCATTAGCTGCGTCAGATCCAACAAGCTTAGCTGCTGAAGATATGGCATGGGCAGAACAATATCTAGAGTCAGGAAAGCAGTTTGATGTAAGTTCATGATCTAATTACCTTTGTAAGTGTTGATTGCATGTTCAAATAGAGAATGAATTTCTGAAGGATAAATTAAGTTATGTGATTTTAACAATGTGTTGATTTTTTGTAAGTGTGTGTTGGTGTGTGTGGGTGTGTGTGTTGTGTGTGTGTGTTGTGTGTGTGTTGGTGTTGTGTGTGTGTGTGTGTGTTTTGTGTGTGTGTGTGTGTGTTGTGTGTGTGTGTGTGTGTGTGTGTGTGTGTGTGTGTGTGTTGTGTGTGTGTGTGTGTGTGTGTGTGTGTGTGTGTGTGTGTGTGTGTGTTGGTGTGTGTGTGTGTGTGGGGGGTGCATGTAGGGGCTAGTTTCACCACCTTTGATTTTTCTTTAACATAGTTTATCTTTTCTATTAATTGCATTTAAGGTGCTCTCGAGTTTCACCATGTACTTTAAACGTGATTTCTGGATGTGAAACTCATGCACAGCCAAATGCCCTTGAAGGGTTGTTTAATTGCCAGGTAATTGTGGTTATCTGTTTTCACTTCTTGTTTCAACATTTATGGTCTCATTTTATCATGTAACAATGTTAAGAAACCCTCAATTGCATTATTGGACACCAATGAACTTGGGCAAAACCTAATTTATGGTGAACATGAAAGAATTCTTATGAAAATTGATTATTTGGCTAAATATAATGAAGATATTTGAGGATATTTTAATGCCCTACTCTGTTTTGGAATATGTTGAGAGCATCAATTTCACTTTTTATTCAAAAGAATGTGTGTTATAAATACAATTTTACAATGATAGCCAACCTAACACTGCAATTAAGAGCATATTTTCCATAAATTAAATGGTCATTAGTTCACTAGCTAAAAATTAAAATGTGGTAGACTTATATTTTAAATATTAATATTAAAATACTTGTAGAATATATATATTTGCAAACTATAATTTTTCATAATTTTAAATCAGAGATGTTATTTTAAGATAATTAATTTTTTCACTATATTACAGTATTATCAGGAATGAATTTTTAGGAAGTCCATAGCTGGTAAAATCAAAGAGGTTATAATTGATTGATTATAACCTCTTTGCATAAGGATAGTGTGCAGTTTTGAAGTTGCAGAGAATATAAAATGGAAAGTTACCGGCCCATATTGCACTGTGAAAAGTACCCATTTAGCGTGAAAAGTCAGTTAATTAATTGAGTTCATATATTCTGTTGTGAAATAGATGCACAGTTAAATGCAATTATGTTAATCATGATTGTTTACATACAGTTAGTGAGATAATTAAACAAGTTTGGTGAAACGGTCCTGTCTATCTTGTATTTGGGATTAAAAAATACTTCCTAAGTTGATTTCATGGGGGCATGAAGTTTCACACTTGGGAGTTTTTGTATTATGTGACTGGCCTGTATGTTTCTTGACTATATGTGAATTTGGCTCTTCATTACTACTTCATTACTCAAGCTATTGTACTTATGGAGATTTCAGTGTTGGTCCATGCAAAATGGTTTATGAAATGATAATGCAGATTGTATATTATTATTATTATTTGTTGTTTCTTATTTTTGTCATCTCTGAACAGATTTTAATTTAAAAGATAAAGTTGTGAAATTTCCTTTTTTTTTAATTTATTTATATGACGAGTGCTGTCTAAGCATTATGTGCAGTGGTAGTCTAGACATGCTCTGAGTTTCTACTAATATTGAATTGCACATTTTTAACCTTTATATCAAGATTGTATAATTTAAATGTAGTTTTTGTAACCTCTCTTTTGAATGTTCAAAACTTTGAATTGAATATTACAATTATTGCTGTGTTCTATTGAAATATTGTTGAAATGTGCATTGTTTTTACTCTAAGGAGGAGCCTTGTGAAGCAGAAGTTTGGAACATGCCTAATCTTGAGGTTGGAGAATCAGCAAATAATTCAGAAGTATTTGAATTGGGTTTTGGGCCACAGTGGGCAGAAGAATACTTGCAGTCTAGTCAGCGCAACATGTATGTGAATGCATTTTGTATACATTTCTTTTGTTATATTGTGAAACATTAGGGAGCAAAGTATCATACATTGCAAATTACTAATGTGATATTTTCGATTACAAAGTTTCCTTTGCAATTTCTTTTGCAAAGTTAGTTGGTACTTTTTTATTCTAGTGACTGAATTAGGATATTCTTTACATATTGGACCCTGATATAGATTCATTGCTTCATCTGTCTTTGGACACAATATCAATTTTGTGTGTTGGCATAAATTGGAATAGCCAACCCAAGAGAACTAATACATTTTCATGTACACATACAACAAACATAACTAGAGCTGGGAAGTTCAAGCAGTTGCATATTTTTTGTTAATACAGCAAACCCCCTTTATAAGAGACACCTGGAGGAATGGAATTTTGTCTTTTGTCTGTTATTATTTTTTCTATGTATAACTCAATTTTGTGTTGCCCACCTCCAATGGCGTGGATGTTGGTTTGGAATTTGAGAGGCAAACGTATGTATAATATTTACAACTACTGCTAGTATTTACAATTTACAACTGTTTACAGCTCTATATACATCTGCTGATCTAAAACTTTTTTTTTTTTTAAATAGGAAGTTATAATCATCTACTTCCTATGAGGTCTCATTGCCAGTAATTCTTTTCTCATCACAACTGCTTCACTATGTGAAGGCAGTGGTGTACTTCTGATTGTCATCTGCATCTTCATCACAATCATTCTGATTTTTGCAGAAGTCTGAGAACTAGAAGATATGCCAGAAGTTGCAACTTCTCCATCTGCAGTTACATACTCTTTGAATGTTAGACCTGCTTCCAAATCTCCCCATTCTTCCATATCAACTTCTTCCGCTGGAACACTTCCTACATGCAGGTTGATTCCAGCCTTCTTAAAACTATTTGAAATTACTTTTGCATGTACGTCATTCCAAGAATACCAACCAGGAAATCCAATAAATAACTTGCAGGACATTCACTTTGATGTATGTGTTATTTGCATCAAGACTGAAGAGGAGTCTCCTAACCACTATCTTCCTGTACTTGGTTTAAAGGTGTTAACTATTGCCAAGTCACATGTTGCAGTTCACTCGTACACTTGGGAGGGAAAAATATCACATTGATGTTTTTTCAGGAAGGGAGTATCAGGAGGATGGACTGGGCACTTATCAATAAAAAAGAGAATTTTTCTTCCAGCACTTCCCATTCTTGCCTTAAGAAAATAAATGAAAATGACTGAGGTCATCCAGGCATTTTTGTTGTTTTTATATTCTCAGGGGAAGTGCTGAATACCTTTGAAGCATTGAGGTTTCACAAACTTCTTTATCACTAGTGGTTTCAATTTCCTTGTACCAAGAGCATTAGCACAAAGGAGAATTGATGAACGTTCCTTACTATTGGTACCTCTATTGCATGTCTCTCGTCTAAATGCAAATGTTTTGTTTGGCAACGTTGAAAAGAAAAGGCCAGTTTCATCTGCATTAAAAATGCCTTTCAGTTCATATTTTTCAAAGAAGGAAGGTAAATTATCTTTCCACTCATCCCCCCCCTCCCCACACACACACACACACACACATTCACTATTGGTTTCTCTACAAATATTTCTGTACACAATATCATGTCTCTTTTTGAATCTATCAATCCAACCATTAGACGCAGAAAAGTCTTCAATATTTAAGTGCAGGCAATTTCATGAGACTTCTCCCACCAATTGTTCCCATCTCATGAGCACCTAAAGCTCTGCACTGTTCAAATCACTCTAAAAGAAGCTTTTCCATTTCCTTGAATGGTGACAAACGAATTTTCTTCACTGAACTCATCTTTCTGGCAGCATTGAGGATTTCCTCTCTCTTCTGAATAACTTTTCCAAGCATAAAATTTGGTATCTTCAGTGTTTCCACCACAGCTCTCCATGATTGCCGTTTACACTTGTCAGTTTCTTTAATTATGTCCAACTTCTCAGCTAACGATGAAACCTTTCTGTTCAATCGCAGATCCGTAGAAGGCAAAAACAAAATAAAAAACTTAGCGCTCAAATTCACACATGTAGTACTAATGTATGTCCACGCGGGATTGTTCACTTAGTAATGAAACTGATTTAAAACACCAAAGTAAATAAAATTCTGTATACACATGGCAGAAAACAGCTCCACAGCACTAAAAACAATTGGAAACATTTAAGCACTGCAGAGACTTCTTTGTTGCCAAGAGAGAGAGAGCTTACAGAATGAACTTTCTTCAAGAGAACTCCCCCATACAGTGGTGATGGGGTTGTGGAACCCTGTTTCAGTCTATTTTAAGCATGTGCCCCAACCCTTACCATGCTGATGAAATTCCTGATTCACCTGGAGGAAAATTCAAAGTCTCTTACAAGCCAGAAGAATCACATGGCAGGGAATAAAATCGTGCCCAGAATAGGTGTGAATCTCTTATAATGGGTCTCTTGTGGGAAATAAATTCATTGTTTATATACTACTGACCTAGGGACCATGAATTTTGCCTCGTATAAGCAGGGCTCTCTAAACAGTCTCTTACAATAGTGACGTGCTGTAGATATATCTGTCAGATATTTCGTACCTTTTGGTTTCTTGGCTTGATCATGAATCTGAGGTAGAAAATTTTTTGCATGTAGAGCATAATTTCTAATTTTTAGAAGTTTGGGGCATACAAATGTATTTATTTGCAGATTAGTCAGTTTTTTGCTTAAGAAGAACACATTTATTTGTAGGTAAAAATGAGTAATTAATACAAATGGTAAAGTTTCTTGATGATTCAAAGAGATGCATACTAAAATTTTTAGATAACAATGGCCAGGGCCTGCAAATTTGTGGTATCGAGTAAAAATAGAGTTTGTAACTGATGTGAAGATCCTCAAATGAGACGTTCTTCATGTACCTGCCTTTCTTAGAATGCATTTAGTGCAAATGTCAAAATACAAATATGTGTCCATCACATGTGATATGGAAAGGTCTTTTTCATAATGCAAGGCATTAGATATCAGACACTTCTGAAGAAAGAAAAAAAAGAAGAGGAAGAGAGGGAAAAGAAAAACTGAAGAAAATTTTCATGACATTCTGTGTTTTTAAATATGAAATATAATGTGCACAAGTCAGTTACCTGTTTTTTTTAATTTTCACGTTTCTTGTTTCTCTTGGCAGCAAAAAGATGTGAATGTCATTGCAAAATACATATATTTTAAGTTATTAGAACCAAACACTGCACATTTCTAACATTTCTGTGCGTATTTCAACATATGTGACATATTTGCATGCATATTTCAGCGCTAGAAGTTTATGTAAACTTCCCAGCTCCAATTTTAATTAATACATTGCTATCATTGGAGATCCAGGTTGACTTGTATCATTACCAAGTTAGTGGCGTCGGTCTGACTTTGGTCTATGTAAATTATGTACAACAACCTTGAGTCATGCAGGCCGTAGTAACCAATGCAATTTTATGCTAAACTAGAACTATTTGATTTTAACAAAACAATTTTCATTACACTGTACAACACAGACCTTGAATGTTCATAGGACCAAATCTGATTCACAAAATTTCTGTAATTAAGACTCGTTTTTGGTCAACTTATTGAATTTATCTCCATATTTCCAAGAAGCATGTGTGTTGTAATTTTTCCGTCTCCCAAATTGAAATGAGTAAAAAAAATATGAAAACTTTTAGTGTGAGCTTAGTCTTTTAGGAATAACTATAAGCCTAATTTTTTCCCCCTTTGCACAAAGCAAAGAGGAGGAATATGTTTCTCATGATGGGTATCTGGGTTAATTTGTTACCACACTCTGAACTGATTCAACTAATGTTCTTATATGATGAATGCTTATATTCATCTTAACAGGTGAATGTCCTAAGTACCTAAAAATCCAATTTGTCAGACACCAGACCCCATTTTTGTCATTCTTTGGCATAAATTTGCTTTTGTGAGATATGTGTAAGTCTTGATATCCTGCATGTTATACACAAATCAGTGAAAACCAATATGGTAGACAAATGGCTCCATTTTATTGATTTATTGTTCACAGCTAAATATTACACTTTTTAAAGAGTTGGCATGCAATTGGGTGATTTTTATTCTTCTTGTAGTATGGCAGAAATGAAAAATCCATTTCGTTTCTGCTGTATCATTTCATTTGTGGTTTGCACAAGTTCAATGTTGTAATGAGACTGCTGTGAATTATGTACAGAATTGTTAATCTTATTTAGAGGACTTTCTCTTGAGAACAAGGGAGCCAGTATTGCCACCATCTCTGCAGCACTCAAATCTTGTCTCCAGACTGGTGGATTTTAGGTGGTAGATAGGTCAAATTCAGCCTGTTTGGAGGAGAATTCTAGTAGCTGGCTGCTCTGATCAGTAGTTTTCCATGGTCTCACACACATGCATACATTCTCATGGATACACCTCCACACTATCACACTCACTCTCTCACACTCAAACTTCTCACACTCTCACTCTAGCCACTTCACATCTCAGCCTTTCACCACAATCTGTCACTCTGCTCTACACTCACTTCTCCACTTCTCACACTACCATCTCTCATCCATCACACTTCACCACATCTCACTCACTCTCTCCTCACTCACTCCTCCTCACTCACCCTCTCACTCCACTCCTCACCTCTCTCCACTCTCCCTCACACTCCTCCACTCCTCCACTCTCACTCCTCACACTCCTCCCACTCTCACCTCTCCTCACTCACTCTCTCTCACTCACACTCTCACTCTCACTCACCTCACCTCTCACTCCACTCCTCTCCTCCTCACTCTCACCTCCCTCTCTCACTCCCACACTCCTCTCACTCCTCACACCTCTCACTCACTCCTCACTCCTCCACTCCCCTCTCACTCACACTCCACACTCCTCCACCCTCCACTCCTCACTCACCCACTCACCACATCTCTCTCTCACTCCACACCTCCTCACTCCACCCACTCCTCACCACTCCTACTCTCTCTCACTCACTCCACTACTCTCCTCCTCACTCACTCACACTCTCTCTCACTCACTCACTCACTCTCTCTCACTCACTCACTCACACTCTCTCTCACTCACTCACTCACTCACTCTCTCCTCACACTCCTCACCTACACTCCTCCTCTCCTACACTCACCACCACCACACTCTCTCCACTCACTCCTCACACTCTCTCTCACTCACTCACCACTCTCTCTCACTCACTCACTCACACTCTCTCCTCACTCACCTCACCACTCTCTCTCACTCACTCACTCACACTCTCTCTCACTCACTCACACTCTCTCCTCCACACCACACTCTCCCTCATCCTCACTCACACTCTCTCCTCACCACTCACACTCTCTCTCTCACCACTCACACCTCTCTCACCTCACACCTCTCTCTCTCACTCACCACACTCTCTCTCCACCACCACCACCTCTCTCACTCACTCACCTCCACCACACTCTCTCTCCCCCTCCCCCTCACTCCACCCTCCACTCTCTCTCCTCCACTCCACTCACACCTCTCTCCTCACCACTCACACTCTCCTCCACTCCACCACCACTCTCTCTCACTCACTCCACTCTCTCCTCACTCACCACTCTCTCCTCACTCACCACTCTCTCCTCACTCACCACTCTCTCCTCACTCACTCCACACTCTCTCACTCACCCCTCACACTCTCTCTCACACTCCTCCCACCCCACCACCTCTCTCTCACTCACTCACACTCTCTCTCTCACTCACCCTCTCTCTCACTCACACTCTCTCTCACTCACCACACTCTCTCACTCACTCTCACTCCTCTCACTCACTCACACTCCCTCTCACTCACACTCTCTCTCACCACTCACACTCCTCACTCACTCACACTCTCCTCCTCACTCCACTCCTCACTCTCTCTCCTCACCTCTCCCACTCTCCCTCACACTCTCTCTCACTCACCCTACTCTCCACTCCACCACTCACCTCTCCTCACTCACACTCTCTCTCACTCACTCACACTCTCTCTCACTCCACTCTCTCTCACTCCACTCTCCTCCTCACTCACTCACACTCTCTCTCCACTTCTCTCTCACTCACTCTCTCTCACTCACTCTCTCTCACTCACTCTCTCTCACTCACTCTCTCTCTCACTCACTCACACTCTCTCCTCACTCACTCACACTCTCTCACTCACTCACACCTCTCTCACTCACTCACACTCTCTCTCACTCACTCACACGTTCTTACATGCACTACCACACATTTGGAAACCAGTCAGAAGCTTTAGAGCTTGTTCCATCTGGAGCAGTGCCTTGCTGGGGGGAAATACTCAAGAGAGGGTTCTGCAAGCTGACGTGTAGATCTGTGCTAGATCTCACCATCCAGAAGGGGCCACTTGCCACTCCCAGGATAAAAAGCTCATTAAACTAATGGGACTCATTTTTATATGTATTATTATGGAAAAGACGAAGAAGCGGGTATTACAAATATAATGTTCACTGTTTCTTATTTGTAATTTACCCCCAGTGTTTGCCCATTTTGCACATTCTTCCACTCCTCTCAGTATTTTACCTTATATTAGGCCTGGGTATTGGTCATCAGGCATGGTGTCGCATGTATGTGTGAGCCTTATGCACAGACAAAAGACAGGTAAATGCAGGAAACAGTTTGTGATCTTCTGTCTATATATAGCTGAGGGAGAATTGGTATCACTGTCTTTAAGCCAACTGACTCCTGAATGAATGTCATAGTCACATAATTGAAACCTCTTGCTGCACTGTTGTTAAAAATCTTCTCTTCCCCAGTCTACTGCACTTTTGCCTGTAGACACTGACAGTTGTCTATCAAGATTCCTGAATCACTGGAAGTATTTGCCTAAAATTTTGTATTAGCTCTCCTTTACACACCTTAAGAAATGTATCCTAGAAATGACATTGAAAGAATCGATAATATAATTAGCAAAACATTTTTTTCTTGTTTTCCATTTTAAAAGTGATTTATTTCCTTGATTGTTTTAAAATCAAACATTGCATATCAATTGCTTAATGTTTTACTGGAAAGATATTTTGCAGTGATGTAATTTCAAGTTTAGTTATTTTGGAATTGGACAAAACTCTCATTTGCATGTAAAGTTAAGGTTCCCTGCATTGGTTGTTAAGTCTATTTTTTTTTTAAATACTTTGGAATTCCTCAAATGATTCTTTTAATGTTCTGTAAAACTTCAAAATCTTCCTGTAAGGTGCTTTCATGTGTTGTTATTGTGTTGAAGTGATGTTGATGAAAATTGGTCAGAAACTTTTGATGACCTCAATCAAGGGAGTGAGTTGCAAGAGACTGCAAATCATCTTTTAGATACTGTACAAGATCCTAATATAAATGCCTCAAAGGTATGTTAACTTTTTAATGATGGATTTTATATTTGTGCTGACTTGGTCATATAATTAACATGTAACCTTTTGTAGTTTATGAAGTTTATGAAACAAATAGGAGAAGGCAAGATAACTATTGAAGATGGAGAAATAATAGGAGTTCCAGATGGGGAAGAAACTGAAGACATAACTCTTAGTGAAACCGAGAACGATCTTGTAAGTACTGCGGGGGTAAAAGTGACGGAAATGAAAGACATCGATTCGTCTATCTCCTCTGATGAAGGTGCGTTGTGAATACTGGCAAGAGCATTCCATATATTCATTTTATTGAATTTCTTCAAATAACCTGTTCTGATAGGACTGCTTTCAGAAAAACAATCGAGTGATGATACAGCAGAGTACTCTAAAAAGTTATGGAGTAAATTGCAGAATGAGTGGGAAAAAATTTTTAAAAGCGGTGAGGAGACAACTCAACCGTGGGTGACTGAATTTTCCGATTATTATGACCCGTTCAAGGTATTTCCAATGTCATTATGTTATGACATGCATGTTTTCACCAACTGGATATGCTTAACAAATCCCCTGGGGCTTGGTGATAGTGCATTTATGTGTCGTTTTGTGAACATGGAAGTCAGTGAAATTATGGTGAAGGCTGCTGCATGAAATAACCTGCAAAGCGAGGAGCAGAAAAACGGTGGTGTGCAAATTCATTTTGGTTTCGTGAGTGTGGTAAATTTTGCGAAGAAGAATTATCGCCTCTAGAACGTGAATTTTGTGCATGTTTTTGATTTATGTTGAAAAATCATTTTAAATCCAAATTGTTTTCTTGAACACAATGAATTGTTACCCTCTCTTGTAATTTGTTCAATGTACCTTGCAACTTCTGCACTGTTTTTGTACCTACTCCGTAGTGTTATATTTTCTGAAAATAATTTTAAGTAATTTTTTTAGTAGCTTTTATTTTTATAGAATTTGTAGGCTGCAGTTAAAAAATTTTTTATTTATTTCAAAATTTTTCACTTTGTTGTATTTAATGGTTTGCAATTCATTGATGCAAATTAACCGAAACTTAAATCAGATGTTTGTACAAATACATGAAGATTGTAGAAATGTTGCCAAGATATTTAGTGCTTTTCACAATATAACAATAACTTTTTATACTTGGTTTGTTCAGAAAGTCAACATTTTCTTCAAAGCTTTTTTATAATATATTTTGAGTAATTGAGATTAATACTACTGAGGGCTTATTGCTGACAGTAGCAGTTCATTGCTGTGTAACAGACTACTTACTAGTTTATTATATTTCTGCATTTATACCTATGACTAAAAATGATGACCCAAAGAGCTTCACACTTTTGCTCAGATATGCTTATTGTCCTTTTAGATCTGTATTTTTTAGTTTCTGCCTTTCTAGTTACATAATTGACATTAATTTATTTTTGTGTAATTTCCTTCTTATAGCATTGGATGGAACAATTTTTATTTTACTTTTTTACTACAATTCATTAAAATGAAATCATCTTTCCTGAATGATTGAAAGACATAAATTTCAACTTCCAAAACCCTTTCAACAGATGCTGTGCTCTATGCAAATTTTCATACTATCTCAATTCAATAATTTTTTCATATCTATTCATGACTTCAATAATTAATAACAATGATTATACATAATGCCTTTTTGCATATTCTCTGGAAATTTTCCAAGTGTTTTTACAGACTCTTACAAATATTTTTAAATTTAAAAAGAAAATTAACAACAAATTCCCAAAAAAAAAAAAATTTTTATCAAATTGAAAGAGAATTGTTACAGTAACTGTTTTTGGACACAGAGAAACTGCATATGATTGGTGCCCTATAGTTTTGGTAGTTTCAGAGACTCAGTTATTGTTTTACCATTATTTTTTTTCTAATAGTTTGAAACTGAAATACCATTTTTTTTAGCTCAAAAGTGCCCAGATATTTTATTATTAATTAACCGTATACCATTAAATTATCATATTGAAACACAATTTAGCATTCAATAGGAATTCGTCTAAGTGTAAAATAAGTTACAACAATCCACAGAATGCTGTGCAACCTCACTTTTTTACATTCATAAAAGATTCACCTCTGTTGTCGTTGTTTTTTTTTGAGTCTATCACCAAGGCCATAACACACCTTGCATCTTTTAGAAGTCGTCTTGCTGTTAATTTGCAATACTTTCTTTGAAAAATAGCTGTAATACTTGCCTTGCAATTTTAGATACGGGTTTTGCACTTCCTTTGGATGAATAATTTCAGAGTTTTAGCGAACATGTGAGGCAACAGAGTGACTTGTGAGGCAACAGAGCTGCCACATGCATGAATGCATTTGTTTGCTAAAATTCCAAAAATTATTTCTCAAAAGAAAACGTGTAAACCAGATCTAAGAGATAAAATTTCTCTGCTGGAGCATCATATACGGGCATTGTAACAGACTTGAGAAGTTGCGACTTGAGAATAAATGTCTACATTTATTCTAGGTGATTCTTGATTTTTCTTAAATCACATATGAAATGTAATTGGAAAATAAACACTGATGACTAGAGATCTCTTTTAGACATGTCAATGAATTACTTGCTAATTTAATCAATTCAGTCAGTAATATAGCATTTTATTAACCATGATATATCTGCCAGAGTATAAGGAATGAATAGCTGCCAGAGTATAAGGAATATAAGTAAATATGAATGAATAAATATTTACATGTAAAGGGTGGTAGGCGTAATGCTGACTCAAAATATTTATTAAAAAATTGTATGAGTTGCTAGATGAATATTCGCATAATTTAGTAATTATGCTCTAAAAGTAGTGAATGATTTTGCTAGACAACCAAATGTCTGTTTTAGTGGCTTAGTGAGAACAAATCTTCATCAAATACTGGTAGCTTCTTTATTGTTTGATTTAATGATGTATTAGATTTCTTTAGTTTCTTCTGTAGTTCTTTACAGTATTTTTCAGGGTCTTCTTAATATAAATTTGGATGAAACTCTTATGTCATGTAGTTTACTTAATAATAAACCTTCCTGTTTTGTTCCAAGCAGACACTGGTCTAACAAGAATGAATAAATAAACACTGCAATTCACTGGTTTCTTTACACTCTCTTCTTCCTTTACAAGTATTCCAACTGCTTATCTTTTACTTGGTTTCTCTTTCAATGACAGATTTTATTGAGATTGCAGAGCAAAAATTGTTTATTTTCCTGGTGTATTTTGTTATGCTGTTTACATATTGTTGCAAATTTAAGAAACTAGTTTGTTGCAGTTGGAAATGATATTATTTAAATGAAAGCTCAAATAATCATGTGAAACCCAAGTGAAATGAGATTTAATGTTCCTTTTGTTAGGGATGAACAGATACACAGATGAAAATCTAGAGAATCCGTGTAGATGGGCAATAGGAAAATAGGTATATAGGTTATAAAACTTCGTATTGTAATATGATACACATTTTCTAATGCTATCCAAATTTGCAGGCAATGATAAATGGTCATGAAAAGTAGATACAAGCGTAATATTCCCTATGAATGCCAATTGAAATTATAAAAGGCACACTTTAGTTGCATATTGAAAACAACATTGTGTTTCAATGTATTAATTCTTCAAAAATGGTATTACTTATTCTCAAATTGTTTTGTTTTACATTTTTTGTTATTTCATTTAAGTCTTTAGATGATGAAATTAGTTTTTGTTATATTCTGTTTCTATTCATAATTCACTAATAATTTCATTTCAATTAATTCGTAATTTCAAGGGATGTTGAGACGCGACAACTAACAAAAGGGATGTTTTCAGATTGCAGAAGGGCAATTGCCCCACACACACACACACACACACACACACACATACCAAACACCCCCCCACACTCACCCACACACACCAAAATAAGAGCATAAGAAGCAAAATTAGCTAGTTTGGGTGTTGATACAGAAATGTACCATTAGACTTTAAAAAGTTAATTTTTTCACTTTATACAATTTGTATGTGCTCTATAAATGCCTACTTTAATAAATAGTAATTGTTATACATGTACATAAGGTTGTTGAGAGCAAGACAATTGGTGGCTGATAAGATGGTAAAAATATCCTTAAATCAAAATTAGAGTATTAATCAAATTAAGTATCAATCACTACCTCTAAAAACATTTATGGACATGATATTAACCTCACCGACTTCCTCCCTTCTTCAGAACTTGAAAAATTAGAAATATTTTTTAAAGTGAAATGTTTTTTTAATTTCCTTTAGTTAAAGGAAAATTTTTAATTTATTGGAAATTCAGACAATATTGAACTTAATTGATTTGCCTAAATTTATAAAAATGTTTTAGAAGAAGCTTTGTTTGGTTTTTCCAAAAAGCACAAAATTGCTTACAGAGGTGAAACTTTCATGGAATTTTTGGAGTGATATCTTATTTTATGTAAAAATTTGCTTTTTGAAAATTGTGTAAAACCTGCTTTAGACACAACTTGTGTAAGAAAAAATCTGCCATGACAGACAATGTCTGCCTGAAATGAACTGCATTATTTTAGGAAGACATAGCAGAGACTAGCAGTGAGGGTGTATGTGGTGATTTCGGGTTAACTTTAACTATGTTTTGAATGTGTGGATTTAAGGACTTCAGTTTCAGAACATCATATTCCAATTACAGAGTTGACCAGTCACACCTATCAAAATGTAACAGGATATGGTTAAAGTTGTTTTGTCATGCAAACCCAACAGTGATAGCACAGTAATTGATGCTGCATGACATGAAGTAAATGCATGTGCTTTATTTTGCCTCTGTTCTCTCAAGTTAATTTGTTTTTGATATGGCAATGCTTTCCTGATGTTAATTTATAAAATTAAATATGTATATTACTATAAATTTCATACATTTTAAATAAAGGCAATTTTGTTTGATTTTGAATTAATCATACTGGGTGATCATTATAAACACAACCCTGCTGTTCAAGGCACTGAGAGAAAAGTGAAAGTTTTGCAACACTGCTTCTGGGACAGCTCCTTCGACTGCATTTCAGTGACACTCCATTCACCCCCCCCCCTTGTTTCACTCACCCCCTTCCTGTGGTGTGGGACATAGCTGCTCAAAACAAAACAGGCTGTGTTTTCATTCATAGTTTCCTTTTTTCACTGTTAACTTATGATGCGCCTCAGCGAAGAGCAACACAGTTTTGTGGTGGAGGAGTATTTCTGAATGTAATCCTTCAAAGAGTGCCGGGAGCTTTCAGAGAAAAATTTTAATCTGAGTCTGTTCCAAACAAGAGTACAATATTTCGGTTAGTGAAGTGCTATCGTGAGACATGAGGTCTGTTTGATCGGAAACGTAGTCGCCGAATTACAGTGCTCACACAGCGAAAACTAGAGGAAGTTCGGGATGTTCTTTCAACTTCCCCCCAAAAATGATTAAGAAAATGCAACAGCAATGTAATCTCTCGTATGGAAGTGCACACTGTGCCACAAAAAATTGAAAATGTGCGCATTAAAGCATCAGACTTCTCAAAAGCTTAAGGTTCCTGAACGGGCTGCTCACATGAATTACTGTGATTGGCATAATTGTAAAGTAGCCTTATTCAATAATAATAATAATAATAATAATAATTTATAATATAATTTATAATAATAATAATTTATAATAATAATAATTATTATAATAAATTATTATTATAATAAATTATTATTATAATAAATTATTATTATTATTATTATTATTATTATTATTATTATTATGTTCTGAGAATCTGAATTTATAATTTATTAATATTTATTTAAAACAGAAAAGTATAAAACATATACATTTCTGAAGCATATGTGTTTACTTATGATACTAAAACAAGCAAAGTTTACTATTAAATTTACCTCAATATGTATTTAACATGGCAAGTTTATTTCACTTTTAAACAATATACGAAGGAATTGTTGTTCTTGACAATTCAATTTTCTTTCGATGCCAAACAAGCAGGCGCATGCCTCTCTCTTTGAACTTGTGGCAACGGCAGTCACCTGCTCTCCTCCTCAAGGTGGCATTAATGGGAGAGGGGATTAAGCGTACTTCCCGTCAGTTTACTTGCTTGAAACCACCAGCAGCTATCTGACCCGCTCTAACATGGTTGCCAGTGCATGTCACTCTGCCTGCTGTGGGTTGCGTTTTATACTGATCACCTGGTATTTGGTAATCAGAATTAACTGTTTAATTATGAAATGAAAAGCTCTGCCCAGGAAAAGAATATGTATTATTGAAATTTATTTTAAAACCATGAATGTTTAGTTTCATAGTCTATTAATAGTCAATAATTGTATTTTTAATTTTGATCTATCTGATATTGTTACTAAATTTGAGGTTGACTTTGATGAATTATGTTGACTAAAATTAGCCCTTAAGTGATTGAGTGATGTGCAGAGTACACCTCACTGCAGGTTTTAGCTTCTCTTTCCTAGAATTCCAATAAGCCAGTAACACTGATACCAAACCTACATTCAGTTCTTTCTTTCCTGCCTGGACAACATTACTTCATTTTTTATTAATCAGGTTCCAAGTAATTATAGACAATCAGTTCATTTGAAATAAAATTAATACATAAACATAGTTTATTTCACAAAGAGTCATGAAATATACAACGTTTCAGAGCCCTATTGTGTCTCCATCAAGATAGTAATTTTTAGTAGTAGTTCATGGACATTTTATGCCCTCCCCTCGAACTCGCAAACATTTTTTTAAAAATTAAAAACTAAGGGCGGTGGTTGCATTTGTGCCAGCAGCAACTTTTGGATCTTATTCCAAACATACAAGGTTGTCTCCGCTGATCATCAGAAAATGCCCTCGCGTTGTTGTCGGTTCTAGTGGAGCGAACTGGTGTTACCGCGTTGATGTGCTCTCCACGACGCGAATTGCGTCGCAGCTGGGAGACCGTCGATGGTGGCCATACTGACAGACTAGAAGATTGGTGTAATGTCGCTCCCCTGGAATTTGCGATTTCTCACAGAAAATCCAATGGAGACAGAGTGGCAGATGCACGTTCAGTAGAAGTTGTTGGTGTAGTGTGAGCGCCAATGGTGTTTGAAACACGAGTAGGTACAGGGGTAAGGGTAATGGTAGGAGTAGGCAAAGGTATTAGGGAAAGTTGCCTGCAAATGTTCCGCAACTCCATCCAACTTATTACTCCCCACTGAACCACTTTATTTTTTACTTTCTCGCCTCTCTTGTAAGCAGAGGAAGTATTGTAATAGTGCAATACTATTACAGAAGATGGCAGTTGTGCTACAGGAAAAACTCTTCATTGACGGGTCCTGGTAACGAAAAAGTGGTTAAATCTTGTTCCTATAGGTTGTAAATTACTTCCTCTAACACGTTGTGTAGTCAGATGTTCAGTGGATTGAGTCAATGTTTTGTGGGTCCTTGATAGCGAAAAATCGATTAACGCAAATCATGTGTTTGTCCGTTTGTCTGTCTATCCGTCGTCAATGATAGCATCTAAACCGTTCAGCCGATTTTCTCAAAAGGTGAAATTCCTCAAAAGATCTGAATGAATTCGAGGCCCTGCGAGTTTGGAATGGATATTTTGTTTTGGGGGGTACTTTACATGAAATTTCTACATTTTCAAAATTTTCTCAAAAATGGCTCCAAATATTTTGATTAAACTTTGTTGTCAGATAGCTTAAAGGATGCTTAGAAGACCGTTTCTCTTTCTTTGAACTCTCAGAATTTTCTAAAGTTGCAAAACTTGCAAATAATGCAAGAAGTGTGTGGTGTTGTATCACAACTAGTTTACATTTGGATAACTGTGATCCATCTCTTTTCTTTTCTCATGCATCTTGATGTTTGCTGCACGTTGACTTATGTAATTTAATAATTAATTAATTTTAATCAGGAAAAACACGTTGCTTTCAAAGAGTATGAGAAAGCATTTGATAAGATGCATTGTCATGCAATATAGAAGATAATGAAGAAAAAGGGCATTTCACTCCATTTAATTGAAGTAGTCAAATCCTTGTATCACCAAACCATAAATGTATTTGATTTAAATGGAAAATTAATTGAGGTGTCAGACAAGGATGTAGCCTATCACCAAGTTTATTTAATATGTACCTATATTATGTTCTGAGAGAATGGAAACAGTGTATTACAGATGGCATCAAGATAAACTCCAAAACTACTGTAAATACACTGTTCTTTGCAAACAATCAGATAATTATCCAAGAAAGTGAGGATTAGTTACAGAGGGCCTTATATAAACTAAATTGCATATGTGAATGGTATAACTTGAGAAAATCAACACAGAAAACTGATGTAATGGTGTTTAGAGACAAGTATCCTATATACAGTAAAATAATAAAAGTTTAGAAATGTCCATTTTAGATAGACTGATATTACGTTTGGATACAATAAAGATATCTGAATAAAAATCCAAAGATTCCCAATCATCTGTGGTACAATAAGGAAACCCAACTTAAAGTTTATAAAGCAATGGCTATCCCAATACTTCTTTTGAGGTTGCGAGATGTGAACAATGAAAAAAAAAAGATTTTATTAGAAGACGTCTGAGATGAGGTTCTTAAGACAAGTCGAAGGCTGCACTGTAATTGACAAAATACCCACACATCAAATATACATCCCAAAACAAATATAGCTTTACCAACTTTGTGGTAAAGGATATGTTGGCCACGCAAGATTAAGATGTCTTGCTGAAGACAGAAGAGGAGACTATCCTAACCCCCAAAGAGATCGTGACGATGAATAATTTTAATTTGTATTTATGTTTTTTGTTAATTGTTAATTTGTACTTATGTAATAATTTTCTATGTCTTGCATTAGTCACACTTCTAAAAACAAAATTACTTGCTTTCTAACGAAATAACTTTTGGAATTCAACCAAATATCATGATATGATTTTTTAATTGAACATATATATTGTGAATATCTGAATAAAGGAGGTAAATTTGGAGTTCTTCTAGATCTCTAAGCAAATGCTGATCAATGATAACTTGCCTGAAGGGAATTCGAAAATCTTGTCAAATATGTGAAACTCATAACAGTAAATATGAGAAGGAAATTCAACCAAGAGGTAATATTGATAGTGATGAACCACATGAAAGTAAGGGAGAAAACTTCCCTAAATTTATTTTCAATAACAAGAAATCAGTAGCAAGGGAGAAAGAGGAAATAATTTCTATTATTAATATTATAATTTTGAATTTTGAATAACTATGAATTTTGTCTCCTGTAAGCAGGATTCTCTTATTAAGGAGTCTCTTACAATGGGGTTTTGCTGTAATCATATGAAAAACGTTAATTTTTGGACACACTTCTAAGAAATGTGATCAGGACTAAACTATTAGCATCTTATTAAAATTGGTTTCAATTTGACTGAGGTCCTTCAAGAAACTTTCAGTTCCTCTACCATGACTGTGAAACTAAAGAACTGTTACTGGCAGCACATAAAATAATTGACGTGGGTACATTCAAGATTATCTATTTTAAAGGTTGCTTTGATTTAATTGCTTTGACTTAAGTTCATTTTTAAGTTATTTTGTTTAATTTTTTAGCGGTTACTTTCTGAACAGACCATATATGCAGTTACAGCAGATTAGTGCTGCTTGTCTAAAAGAAATTGTTTGCTGCTTCTTATCTCCTGTAATCAAAATTTATGTTCATTAATTTTTAACATGATGCCATTCTATATTAAAATATCCTAAACTACAAGTTTCATGAAAAGAATATATTTACATTGAACATTACTTCATTATTGCTCTTCATTTGTTGTATTTTGTCACTAGATCAGATAAAGCATTGTTTTGTATTATGTGTGTATTTTGGATGTTGAAATTTAAAATTTTGTACCTTTTACACTTTTATTTTGTTTCTTATGTGACCTTTTGTCTTATATTTTTTACTTTCAAAAGTCACATTTTTTTTTAAAAAATCTTAATTTCTTATTCTTTCGGTGCTGAAACTATGAAGTGTTACTTATATAGTGAATACTTGTGCATGAATAATGATTGCGTAGTTCTTGAAGATCTGAATTGTGAATGAAGGAAACCTCCATAAAATAAAATAAGAAATTATCTTGAATTGAATCATCCATTCGGTCGGTCAAAATCTTGTGTGTCTTTCTTGAAGATTCATATGAATTGTGCCTTGTAGAATAACTTGCTTTCATGTCAATTTTCGAAGGATGGTTAACTCTGCTCCCCACTTCTAATTACAAGTGATGTGAATTGTGCCAGAAGTTTGTAAATTGAATCGTGTTGTTGAAATAATGCTGAAGTTGATTGCTGTACTCTCCTTCAAGATAATTTATGTGTATTTCTTTCAAAACAGTTTAATAACTATTGTGAAGTTTTTATTAAATCCTGTTCGATATAAAAGTTACAGTGTTTCATTGCAAATTCCTTTGCCATCAGAATTATTGCTTTTACTCATTTGCTAATTTGTCTTTTCACAAGTTCAGCAGCGAATGATTTTTTTTCTCTGAAGCTGGTAAATTCAGGAAGATGTTTTGTGTTGTAGATATGACTTTCAAACTTAAAATGCAATAATACACTAGTGAAGACTGAGATATTCAAAAGATAGAAACTCACGCTTAAAAAAACAGTTTTAATGAAGTCAAAATAATATAAATATACATAACGAATAACATTAAAAAATCTTGCCAATACAACTTTGGAAATGGTAAAACTGGAAGTGATGCATTGAGGTAACACTTTCAAAGCCGGAAATAGTTATCTGTTTATGTAATTTATTTTATTTTACTTTTTGTCCAGACTTGTTGTGCACTTGTAGAAATTGCATTACATTATTCCTTTACTTCTGTTCTTTGTTTTTCTTGCACTTGATAATTTTCCCTAATATGTAGTGCCACCCTAGATAATTAGATTGTATTAATGTTTTGTTGTCTTAATTTCTCACAAGTTTCAGATTGTTAACTATTTCTAGATGAATGTAGATCTATATTTTTTGTTATGTACTATGTTACATCAGTGCAGTGGTGTTACAAGATTGTACTAGACTTGTAAAATCAGTAATGATCAAATTTACATAGTAGAGCAATCTGACATTGCATTCACATTACAGTAGACCACCTGTTGTATGATTTTTGGTACATTTTTATTTTTCTATTTGCTACAGGAGCTAGTTCTAGTTTGAGAACTTTGGGATTTTATTGCTAATTACATCTTTAAGGATCTCTAATTCTACACTATTTTGTAGAAGACTACTCTGTATCACATTCAAAAAATTTCAAAATTTACTTCAAGCGTCCAGTGTGCAATTTTTGACTCACCCTTTCTTGTGCTGTTTTATAGGTGTTTTAAGAAAATTATGCATAATTTAAATTAGATGTGATTATGCATAATTTAAAGTAAGATTATGTGTTCTGTCAACAAATGAATGATACTCAAAGTTCAAAGCACCCATTTTTGAGTGATCGCATTTATATATTATCAAGTTGAGTTTGAACTCGGAAGTAGAGTTGAAAAAAGCAACCTGGTTCTCAAGTGACATGATGATATTAGTGGAGCTACAACAGCATATACTTTCTCATAATTGTAATACGTTATATTCTAATACTAGCTTAGCATGACTCTGCTGGTGTGATTTTTCATGTCAAACGATTTTTATTTCAGTTAATGAAGTTCATAATACATAATACAAGTTTTTTTAAATATTTGTTTTATGCTAGAAAGATTCATCTAAAAATTATGCCAATCAATTCATCTTGTTGAAAGGAGTCAAATGAGCTACTGATTACATCTGTAAGTGCCCTAAAACCTCCATAAACATGTTTGACATGCTTAACCTCATCCAAACTTGTTAAATATTAGAATTCTCCAAGACTGTTGAGAAAGGATCCAAAAAAAAAAAGTAATTTCCCCACCAACAGAATGAGACATATCAAATGACCTCCCTTATCCCAAACTGTGGACTGAAAAAGGTTTAACCGTGAGAAATGGACTGGAATACACAGGCTACCTGATTACTGTGTGTAGAATTACAACTTGTATTCTTCTAACACTTCAACCATCTCTTGAAATTTCACCAAATGAAGTGTGGGAGATGGGAAAGATCTTCATCTTTTTAATTTTTGAAAATAAAATGTTTAAATAAAAAAGGCACTGTGCCATTGGATTCAGAGTCTTGTGCTGTATACTTACAAACAGTTCAAAGAAAAAAATTGCCTATTTTTGTACTCAAAGCACCCCTCTTTGCACCACGATGTTACCACAAACTCTACCAGAACTACATAAGTGTTCTCTCTTATTTTGTGTACAAAAAAGAAGAAGAAGAAATATTTACATGAAAACTTTTGAGATATCTATAAACTTAAAAAGAGAATTTGAAGTATTTATGTGCACAAAAGTTCATTCAGTTATGAAAAATGACCATGAAATTTCACATGAAACCATTTTCATCCAATTAGAAGATTGCTAAACATAAAACCATAAAGTGGTAATTGAAAAACGTTTGTAAAAAATGAAGGCAATAACTAGAAAATAAATTTCAAATGGATAAAGGCCACTGTGGGAACGAAATAACAGAGCAATTGCCTGCCGAAGACAAACTATAAATGGAGTACAACAAAATACAAAACAGCGAAATAAGCAGGGAAGTCTTAGAAAGAAATGTCATGAAAAGCGTGAGAGAGAATAGCAACAGATAACAAAAGGCATTGTAACAAAATCATTTTTTCACTTTGTAAATGATCTAAAAAGTTAGATAACACTTAATACTGTCCGAACCTAACTGTATTTCATCTGGCAATAGAGCATATTTTCATACATTTAAAGGCATTATAGATCATAAGTGAATAGGCATAGAAATGAACACCTAATTTTTCAATGTAGTATGCTGAGGCAAGAGAGAAGAATCTTTAAGAATGAAGTAAAATCAACAGATTGATTCAAAGGACCATCAAAGGAAAATGTAGTTAAAAAGTATAAAAGACAATTTATAAAGTTTACTAATAAGAGTTAACTTTGAAATTTAATATTCAGAAGAATGTAAATAGATTTGTATAAATGGGTCAGCTGACTTATCTCGGAATTTAAAAATATGTTTGTATTTAACATATTATGTAATCTGTTTCAACAAGGTATATTATTTTTGTCTTATAAGTTGTTGTTTGGTGCCAATGAACACTTCAAATATTGGTTTAGCAGCTTCCTCTATGCCTTTTTTTTCCTGATAAACAAACACGCAAAAATGAGTATGATCAACAGACTTAATAAAGAGATGTATGCTCTGCCCAGGCCAAAAGATGGATTTGGTTGTGGTTTACTTACTAGGATCAGATACTATATATGCTCGTTCTGTGCCAGAAACCACCTTGTGGATTGTTTTATCTGATTTAAAGACTGATCAAATTGTCATTTGATCAGCTGGGACACAATTTTCCGATTTGGAGATTCATAATGACTTAATTTTTCTGAACAATTCAAAGGCCTATTATAGAAATTTACATTTAAGTGAAACCAGGATTGATGTTATTTTAATTTTTACATTTAATTAGAACATTTTGCGAAACTTAGCATTTTGAATCTTTAGGATTAACCCTCCAAGGACGAGAAATATTTCTCATCAAAAATTTTGAATTTCTTTACATCTTTTAATCCTACTACTATAAGCCTAAAAAATGTTAAATGCTAGTTATATGTTACACATATACTAGTTATAAGTTTTATTTTTAAATGACTGTTGCTACGGTTTTACATATTAGAATTTGGAAGAAAGAAAGAAGGAAAAAAAACTACTACAACATTTAAAAATCTTGACTCACTGTCTGAAAACCTGAAATTTCACGTGGAATGACCCCTCACACCATCTCAAGACTTTGTCTTTATTTAGAATACAATTCCTGTGAATTTAAAACTAGATTGTACGACATTTTCCTACCCCCTTCTTCCACCTCTACCCATTTACATTTTACCTTTTCCATTCCATTTGAAAAAAAAATCTTAGAAAAATTTGTATTTCAATTACATTTGTGACTATCTTATTTTTTATTTATACAGTTTGATTTATAACTTTTTCTTTTGATTCTTGTATTCCTGATTGCTTTCATATGACATTTACATGAGAATTGTGCTATTCTTTTATCAGTGTTTACTCAACTAAAGTGTGGTTAATTTGTATAAAGTTTGATCCAAGGTACTATTTCATCATATGAGGTGTATCATTTAGAGATTTGTCATGTACTTGGTTTCTTGTTCGTTCACTAGTGATCCATTTCTTCTACATGCTTCCAACATGATCATCTTAGATTTAATTGTAGATGCAACCTTTTGCATCTACAAGTTTGGTCCAGGTTTTATTATTGACAGTTTTATGGACTGTTTCCATAAAATATTCCAGAGAAAAAAGAAGAAAAAAAAACTATCATCATTCAGTTGGGTTTCTTAAGACATTACTTTGTTTATTCTCATATCCTTGATATTTTGAGACCTTGGAAATGGTTTCCTTCAAGAGTCACAAAAAAGTGTTGTAGTCAAGACTCTATTCATAGTGTAACAATTTTTTATTAGTTATTCATGATGGTATGTTTGCATGTACTTAGTGCAATTCAACTTGTTTATTTTATGTTAATTTTAACTTTCAGTTATACTGTCATAACATTAATAATTGTTATTAAAATTTTAAATTAAAAAGATATTTTTATGTAAATGTTGTATTCAACTATGTTTAAAACCTGACAATGAACTAAATCTATCTTTCATTATGTAATTACAGTTCTGAGGAGGAGACAAAATCCTATGTCTCAAAATATCAAGGACAAGAGAAAAAATGAACTAGTTTTAAAACACCCGACTTAAAAATTTTTAAATATTTTTTAATGTAACATTCTACAGGAACTTTAACAGTCCACAAGACTGTCCATTATAATTGTGATTGACCAAATATTGAATTAATATTATGTAGTCTTAAATAAATGTTTTTCACTAGAATGCTATTGCGCTGTAATTCTTACTTATAACTTATTTTCCTTTGTTGGAAACAGAATATCGTATTCTAAATGTCCATGTTTACGGCATCTTTTCTGCACCGTATTATATTAATGATTTCACAACTTTTCCTCAACTCTGAAAACCCTCTTTCTTAAACATTTGGACCAAATCTTCCTGTGTTCCTTCATTGGAGCTCTACTAACCATGAATGTAGTGGTAATCTGATTTCTGTTACTCTTATATTGTACTAAACAATGTTTGCTTTCTTCTTTTCCTTTGCTTTTCTTATTTGCTTGTGAAACCTTTGAAATGGTTAATCCATATTTGTAGTGTTTCATTCTCCTTGCAGATCTACATTTCCTTCCTTATTTTGGTTTATCACTGTAGGTTGATAATCTGTATTTTCTTGACACTTATAAGTAATACATTATTTTTACTGTAATTTATTTGTGTGTGTGCATGTGTGTATCCTTGATACAATTCACTGTGCTGTGTTGGCAAACGTAAGATAATTTTTATCCTGCAACTTACGGTCCTGCCCAGTAACTGAAGCATTCTGAGGAAAACATTGTGTTTACTATTTATACATACACTTTGGAAACCATTAATTAATGAAGTGATTTATTTGTTTTTTAGAAATTAGATTTTAGCTTAAAATGTGTACATTGTACTGTCTGTAGATGGAAGAATCTGCACTTGAGTTCGATAGTAGTATTTTTCCCCTATCAACGCTATCCATGTACCTGTGCTTCATGCACTCTGGGGTTTATATTACGTGACATTATTAATTGTGTAATTGTTTATATTTATATTTGAGTTATTTAAAAATTATAAATTCTGTATGACTTGCTTCAGTTTTTATTAAAAAAGAGAAATATAAATTGTACATACAGTGTACATTATTTGTGTGATAATTTTGTATATTTCATTTATCATTTTTAAAAATTTTTTAATGAAATTCAACAGTTTACCAATTATATTTAGAAAGTTATTTTATTTTCTCACCATGCATAGACCATTGTGTCACCACATGTGATTTTTAAAGTTATATGTAATAAAAACATTTATCAGTATGAACATGCACAAAATATTAAAATGTGTTAAGAAGTAATGTATTTTAATCACAAAGAAGAACCTTGATTTTGAAGATGAGATATTGTGCCTAAAGAATCTAAAAAATGTTTCAAATAATCGAATATCTACTATAAACATTTATACATTGAAATAAAATTGATTTGATAAATAATATTTATTTATTCATAGTTTATCATCTTCAAAAAGTTTCCTTGTAAGTCTCCTTGTGCATTATAGACCTATTCATCAGCTTGTGTTATTTTTGCTTTTTTGATTGCCTACTCATTGGATTGCATGAACTACTTGCTTGCATTCTTGGGCTTGATCTTTTTTATTGTCTGCATGTGGGTTTTGATTGCTTGCAGCTTGCTTGCTTGCTTGCTTGCTTGCTTCTTGAAATACCTCTGCTTGGCTGCATAGTTGCTTTTGGCATTATTTCATTATTAGTTCTCACAGACAAGAGCAAAGAATGCCAGTGGACAGCTTAAGTTGAACTCATACAAGAAAAGGGAGAAAATATGAAGAAATGAAAGGTCAGTTTCATGTGAGTTTTAATTTAGAACACCGAATGATTGAAGAGAAGTTGTATCCTTAAAAATGAAGGAGGGTTATTTTATGGATTCAAGGTTTCTTTGTATATAGTAAGCCACTGCATGTATTTTCAAATGTATGTGTTGGACAGTTTTTCAAATGTTACAAGAAATCATTTTCCTTCTCAGAAACAGTGGTGAGGATATCATGAGACCTTAATTTCAGAGACTATTTTAAATTTGCACAAAAATCATTTTCTAAATTAGATTTGTGCAAAGTTTTAGTGACTTCATTTTTATGTTGTATTTTTTTATTGAATATAATTAATTTAGACCCCTAAGAACTATTTTCATAGACGAGAGTAGTTCTGTGATAGTATATTTCCACATTTCATCTATTCAAACAAATTTTTTATAAAACATGTAGAGTAGGATACAAAGAAAGGTAAATTTTAGATTTGCAGGAGTGTACCACTTTATCATTAAAAATTGATTAAGATTAAGTACTGGTGGGGGGAAAAAAAAGAAACCAGAAATCATAGGTATTTTGTAATTACTACCAGCAAAATTTTCAATTCTATAAAAAAAAAAAAAAAAAAAAAAAAAATTGATCATAATAATTCTATATCTTAATGAATTACTTGCGGATTCTGGTGAAAGTTTGCTAAAAATAACTTAATATTTGGTAAAATATGAAAACACAAATTGGATATTGTTTGCAATTTTAAAATTTTCATGAATTAATATTGAAATTAATTATTTATTTCCCAAAAATGTAACTTGGGGTTTTTAATTTTTACCACGTTACCCTACCTTAAACCGGGAATGGTCACATCTTACTTAAGTAGTTGCATGAGAGGAAAAGGACCAAATGACGCTTTGTTTTATAGAGTTGTCCCAACATCATGAAATATTATAATTTGGTAAATAAATGATAGTTTCATCTTTAACATCATTTATTGTTTATTTACTTAAATTTATTGATACAAATTGAGGAAGTTGGTCATAAATTGTTTATACATAAAATATTTTATTTGTTTGCCTTTGATGCAAAACTAATTATTTAATTTTAGTCTATTGGAAGAACATTGTTGATTTGACAATGTGAATATGTTATGCAGTAATGCATTTTGACTGGCAGCATCTACAAACTAACAATGAGACATGCATATGATTTTTGTGGGTGTGGAAGCAAATCTGGAACCATTTGTGGAGCAATGAAATTTGAGGATAAAGGATGGGGGAAAGGTACTTGAAATCACAAAATTCTAAAACAAAAATATATGTAATAATAAAACTTCAGTCCAAGTCCTCCCATGCAACCTCCCTTGGATAACTGATTATCATTGCTATAGGGGACCACATGTAAGAATTTCCAGTCTATTAAGTTGTTGTTTTTTTTAAATAGTTTTTTATATGAAACCAATTCACTTTTCAAAAATTGAGTATTGCCAATTTTTATGCTCTGATGACTCATAATTGAAAACCTTTATCCCAGACTAGTTTGAAGTCCCTAACTGTGAATTAAAAACAGGAAGTGTTGAGCAGTTAGTTGAGTAATGATGACTAATACTAGTTTATTGGTAAAGTAGGGCTGCACATTAATATGTGATTTTTAATATACGAATTTGATATAATACGAATACGAATTTGATAACCTAATTTTTTGGGAGTTTGTATTTAGGGCATTTATAATGTGTTGGTTTCTCTGAGTGCTTAATGCTCTTGTCATAGTGTCACTTTCCTGTCCCTGAATTGCTATTAGATCCATTTCCAATGTTCACATACGTAGTTGAAATCTGTTATTGAAAAACAATATAAAATATAATTTAATTATTACATTATATTTAATTAATGAATTATTATATTCAAAATATGACTTTTCCTAGGTACCATTCCTTAGTCAAAAAAATAATTTGGTAATGGAGATCATTCACAATACTTTAGCAAACGTGGGCATTTTTGGACGTTCTGGAAGCATCTTGAAAATGGAGCTCTTCCTGGCATTGACAATTCGCAATAAATATTGACAGTTTCGGATATGATTCATTTGCCAGAACATATTTTTCTTTTGGAGATCAGCAATTTCTATATTAGTAATGTCAGAGTCAATATACTCACAAAGGGAAATTTATTAATTCCGAGTCGTGACCAAATTTCATCGAGCTTAGAACCAGCATGAACAATTTTTTCGTACTATACTTGGATTTTTCTAACCTGGCTGATGACAGTTGATCAGCTTTTACGGTGTCAACCAATTGAGAGCTAAAACGTCATCACGGTGACGTCACTGGTGACGTTTAAGCTCCCCATTGGACGAAACCGTAACTGCTGATCAGCCAGGTTACAGAAATATATATATATATATATATATATATATATATATATATATATATATATATATATATATATATATATATATATATCATTTCGATTTCGCACATTCGAATTCGGGAGTAATGAAGACTTTTTCGATATTTGCAGCGTGGCTAAAAGCAGTTGACGATAATGTCTTGGGGATCTGATGGCGATTTAGGTCGGGCCAGAGGAAGTCACTGTATCTTGATATCGTATTAGGTCACCTTCAATTTTAACGGATTGTATTAATTTGTGGTGAACCTACAACCTACAGTACCGGCAGCGTATAAGCGACTCTGATAGTTTTCTGGCCACGTGCTATGGTACATCATGTGACCTGCTCTGGAGCAATGAGCTTGCGAGTTGTTTAGTTTCTTAAAGCCAGGGTACAGCGTTGCCGCTCATCTGATTCACATTAAGTCGCGGAGGCTATAAAGTTCGGCTTTGGCGAAAGTTATGAGCATGATATTAAAACGTGTCTTGTTAATATTTTGAGATTTAATTTATCTGTGATGTAGGTGGTGCCATGTGCGTGGTAATGTGTGGCAACAGCGCTTTGAACTGTCAGATTCGCTTATACGATGCCGGTACTGTAGTCATGGTTAGTGTGACATGATATTCTATACTTGGGTTTTGCTAACGTGACGGATGACATTAGGTCATTTTTACACCTCCAGCCTTATAAAATGAATCTTTTTAATTAATTCGCGAACGTCCTTCTCAACGGGGCTCATTGCCTCAAACATGCGCTTATCATTGTTATAAAGATTCATTTTATATGGAAGGAGGTGTAAAAATGACCTAATGTCATCCGCCACGTTACGAAAACCCAAGTTTAGGTGCATGAGTCAGGTATTATCGGCGCACGTATTCTTGAGCCTTCGCATCGCTGGTTGCGAGAGGAGTGGGGACTTTGGTTATTTTCACAAAAGGAATTTTTTATAAAATGTGTACTTCGTTTTTCGATGCAAAATAGATTCTATTACGCGGGAGCAAACATTTCTGGTTATCAGATTTTGTATACATCGCTCGTTCGTATCATTTATTCTTAATTCAACTGATGTTGGCAAAGGAGTGGGGCAGATATTCCAGGGTTCAAGGAAACGTGCGCGTATAATACTTCGCTTTTGAACAGCCGTAATGCCAATTGACATACGTGCTTTGTCGTCTTAGCTAGAGAGGAACACTTATTTGGGGCCTAAAACGGATGCTAACGTTTCGAATTGTCACAGCAGTAAATTTTGAAACGCAGTCCTCCTTTGTGAGCAGCATTGCGTGCTTTGACTAATTTGACAGGCACCACTTGGATATGACATTTACCTTCCGTAGTCAGTGCGACAGGGTAACAGAGTTGTCAGATGTGTTGCGAGCTCTTTCCCCACCACAACTATGGAATTTCCCCCCAAATAATCTCTCCAATGAAACAAAATTTCCCAATTTTCAAACGAAAAATACCCTCCAAATAATGGACCAATGACATGAGCTGACCCTGACGATTCCATTGGCTGTCTCCTTAATTTCAGATCAACCAATCAAAGTCCTTTGAGCTGTTGGAAATTATTCTTATATTCCTTTTTTCTCCATGTTTTTTTCATTCTCAATGCCTGTTGTTTATTTTTTCTTTGTGATACATAAAACTGAGAGAGAATAACGTCTATTGTTTCTTTTTTTATTCATAATAATTCAGAGAAAAATATTTATATCTCGACTCTGCATGAAAATAATTTTCCCAAACAATTCCCCGTTCATTCTATGTTCCCCATTCTTTCCCACAACGAAAATATCCCGATTTTGAGAACAAAATTCGTCAATCTGGCAACCCTGCGAGATATAATCGCAAATAAACGGAACTTCCACCGCGAGAATATTCGAATTCCGTTATTAGTCTTTTCAACGGTTTTACCAGAATTGACTTGAGGCTCGTGGTTGATTATGTCCTTTGCGATGATAAGTAGCGATACTAATTATAGTTTTTAAAAGATCAGATTGTTCATTATAAAGCAAAGAATGTTGCATTAAAATCGATTACGGATTTTTCATCTGGATTATTGAGAATTAATTCATCTGTCTTTCATGCTCGTTTCGGCTCTAGGGAGCTCGAAGTCGACTTTTTTTGAGTGACACTGGCTTCAACTAATTCTAGATTTTTCTTTCTCAGCTCGTCAAATTATTTGTCCATAATCAAATATGATTTTTTAAATCCAAGGCATTGGTTTTAGTCTCAAATGACAACTGATATTCTTGAAGTGTCTTGAGCTGTAGATTTGCATGTCTCGTTTTGCTCATTTGCTGCATCAAGATCCCACTAAGGGATATCTAGTCTTTTCAACAAATCACAATGCCCGTTTTTGCTTTTCATGGATTTGTTGCGTCTACATCTTGACGCAACGCGTCTCCAAGCCCCTTAAGGGGCGTTGAGCGCTTTACACTTGGGAGTAATCCTCCATTAATGTGTTTTTACTTTTTAATAATTGTCAAGTCTCGTCACCTCGCAGTCAGTCAGTGCCTTTTATCCCTTCGGCCAGGGGCTCGACGCTGTTAGATCTCGGGGTTCTTAGCCGGTCACCCAACCACGAACCCGCGAGTCTCGAATGCGCTTAACCTTTGTGACTGCACGGAGCGTAATAAACGCATTCGGCTAGCGCCGCCGGCTTGTACTTGGAGCATTACTGTTACTACATGGTTTTGCTTGATTTACCTATAATTTTAATTTATTATAAATTCATTAGACATAATGTCTAATATAGGAATAATTTCATTTCAAAATTAATTAAATATTATAAAATAAATGTAAATATTAGTTTTTTCAAACATTGTTTAAAACATTTGTTTCCATTTTTTCCAAAAATAAGTTGTTGTTTTTTTTTTCTCCTCGAATTATGAGCAACAAAGTATTATGAATAAAATGTAGCTTCAAATGGCAAATAATTTTTCTTTCAAAAATTTTAAAGGATAAAGCTACTGAAAATTTAAACTAAATTAAGCTGAAAACCTTCTTCCTTGTGAAGAAGTGCTGGTGAGGATTGGAAATTGGGAAAGATGTGAAAAATCCTTATTTTAGGTCATAACATTGTTCAAAACATTTTACATTGCTACACTTTGCTTTGAGGCACTTTTTTAATACATTATTGGCATTGTAGTTGCTTTAAAGCAGAAAAATCATGAAATTGGAGGGAAAACACAGGGAAAATAGATTCTGGTGATCAAATAACATCCACAACTTTTGTTCCTCAGCTGCTTCAAAATTAGAATGGAAAATTTACGTCTGATTCTTGAGGTATTGCTACTTTTCAGATGAATTCTGAGATTTTTAGAATGTGGAAAGAAGTGGCCCTCTGCCTTCTGTTGGTGGATTACCCACGAGCACACTAGCTTTACAGCTAGGTCGAATTCAGTCACTGTCTGGAGAAGAATTCTAGCATCAGGCTGTTCAGATTGGTCGTTTTCCTTGGTTTCTTTGACCAAGACCATGTGAACGGCAGAGCAGTACCCTAACAAATAGGCCACGGACCGTGTTTGATCTTTCCTTCCTCTTCCTTGACCTATTCTTACCCCTTACACACCCATTTACACTAGCATGCACAACACAACCTCACATACAGGGAGACTGGTCTTTGTGTTTGTTCTGGCTGGAACGGTGCCCCGCTGGTGGGAGATACCTGGTTGAGGGAAAACCCTGCTAGTCAACGCTAGGTTGGCGCTGGATCTCACCATCCAGTGGGGGAAGATTATTGCCACCGCTCAATGAAAAAACATGCTCTATCCTTATGGAGCTAATGACCCCAGTAGTTGATGTGCCTGGAATCACTAACAATCAATCAAGCATCTTCGTTGAAAACCTATATTCTTTCAATAGTCTATTTTGTCACAACTATATGGAATTCATATTTTGCTGGAGATATAAATGTATTGGAAAATGTTCAGAAATGAACTGCTCGCATGCCCAGTGATCTCGGAAATGCAAGTTATGATGAATAATTAGAAAAAAATTGAATTGTTTTTATTGAGTGCAAACATATGATAAAGTGTCATAATAGAAACCTACAAAAGTTTTACTGCATGTCACAATGCTGAGTGTTCATCAATTTTACGACACTACACTTTCAAGGGTATGGTATAATGTTATCTAAACACAAAATACTTGGACCGAAAAATTACCTTGAAAACAATTGTTGACGAATGGAACTATCTCCCGAGGATTATGATCTCTATCCTTATTAAGCTCCTTTAAAAAGGTTATACGTTGAAACTCAATACGAATGATTGATCGATACATCAACTGGGAATGGATCTAATTTGCAACTTGGGACAAATAGGCCTACTATTATAATACACTGACACTTGTGAAATAAGGTGTTATTGTACTAGGATTGCTACATTTGCACAGATACGGGCTTTAAAATTTATATTGTCTGTAAATGTATAAATTAATTAATTAATAATTTATTAAGAAACAAAATTATTAATGCTGGAATGTCACATTCCCTTTTTCTCATTACAAGTAAAAAAGTCTTGGTAATGACTTCTAAATGTGTGTAAATTCCATTTTGTGTTTTCACACTTATTCTTAATCAACTTTGAGTGATGTGGGTGGGCTCCTGAAAGTTAGAAATTAAACATTTTTTGCATCTTAATGTACAGGTTTCATAATTAAAATATTGTATATGGGTTTATGTTTCATCAGATTCTATTGCACAGATTTTAGTAGGAAATGAAACCTGATTTATCTCCAAAAAGTTTGCGTAAACCATCAAGCCTAGAAGCAATAGAAGTAGAGAATTGATTTGAACTTGCTTTATTAATTTTTTTAAAATTCCTATTCAGAAGTAATTCTTGTGAAGAAAGAATTGGCTCATAAGAATTATTCATAAGGCTAGCAAATTTACATTTTCCATTTCAATGTCAAAATTAGTTTCAAATAGATGTATCAGAAAAACCCTCATAATATTAATTTTCATGATAATAGCTTTTGTGACTACTTCTTGTAGTTTATGGCTGATTAAAAATGCTGATCTCTTCATAGTTTTGATAGGTACAGTTCAGAACAGTGTCTAATGTCTCAAAATCATTCTGCTCATCTGGAAACTGCTAGTGACATAATTAAATACAAATACAGTAAGCATCTGTATTGCGTCTTTGAATTCAGTTCTATCTTTTGCTTCCAGTATTGCATAATCCATTGAACAAGAGATGTATTAGGTCACAATTAAATTGTATAAATATTCTTGGTTTGTAGATCACCAAAAAATAGTGATCATTATTCATTTATACATAATTTGCAAAATTTTCAATGTTAATTTTTCTTAAAACAGCGTGTAAATTTTGAAGTTTGAGGTTAATAATTTGTGAATCAGTAATGTATTGAAATTGCCAATTACTTCTAGCAGTTGTCTGGAATTCAAGGACATGGTGAATTAAAATTCAATAGCAAAATTCTTATAAAAGAAACATCATTCACCACTTGTTTCAATTATACTTAAATATGGTTGTAAAGATTCACTTTTCAGAATCTTCTTTCTCCTGATGTAAGCTTCCATGGAAAGTGCATAAAATGGCTTTGGTGCTCCAACACTTATTGTTATGTGTAAATACAGTGTGTTCATTTTATCGTTCTCTGAAGATTCGGGTAGCGTTGCCCAGGCAGTTGAGGGCTCATTCGCCCAGCGAACCACTGACTCAACTCTTGTGCTGACATGCGAGAACTATTGCTGCACTTATCTTATTTTAAAGAAGCTGCAGAAAGCGGTGTCTGGCTCAAATGCGTTCTTGACACCTCCGGAATATATTTTGATATACCCTTTGAAGTAAGTCTCGAGGAATTGCTGCGATTTTCTCTTCAAGAGAGCGCCGCAGCTCTTCCTCGGAATGTGGGTTTTCGGCATACACCTGATCTTTCAGGACTGTGTTTCGTGTCATCTTCCGCGAAAGATAAAATAAACACCCGGTATATGCTTGGTTCCTTGGTTTCTAAAAGTGCACTTATGTGAATGAGCTTTTTGGCATAAATGTCTATTACTTAGAATTTCAATGATGACTTTATAATTAAATTAAGAATGTTATGTTATTGAGATATTCATGAAAATAATGAAAAGACATCATACATTTCTTATTTATCATTGCTAATGTTAAACTTTCTCGATATTTGCACTCAGTGTTAACGTTAGACTATGGAGCTAAACACTCAAATTTCATTATAAATATTATCATTTTTATAATCTTAATAACAGAGCAAAAGAAACTCTTCATGAATTTTTGTCACAAAAATCAAACATGAGACAGCTTATTCTGCTCTGCACCAGAATTTCTGCTGTTATAAATGACATTTTTATGTGCCCTGTATTGTGACTTAATTTGTATAGGATTATCCATTTGAAGAAAATAATCCAATGAAAGAACATTCAAATGCCCTTGAAGAAGGAAAGAAAAGACTGGAAGAAGGTGACTTAGCAAGTGCAGTTCTTTGTTTTGAAGCAGCTGTTACAAATGACTTTGAAAATAGTGAAGCATGGGAGTTACTTGGAATATCCCAGGCAGAAAATGAACAGGTCTGCATAAAACACCTTATTTTTCACTGTATGTTTTAGTATTATTCATACTAGTGTTATTATTAGTCTTATGATCCAGATCCTCCTTTGTTTTTGTTTTGTAATTTATTATATTCTAAAGCTGCTTATTATATTCTGATTGCCCAAAATGTTACCTCGATGTCAGTGGTGGCTTGTGACTTCAAATATTGGTTGCTCAAAAAATTTTGCCTCGGTGCTTCACAAAACAGTGTGGTGGGACAGCCCAATTGTCTCCATTGCTCGCTGCCAATGGTTTTTACTACATATGTTTAAGCATTGCATAAACCATCTGTCTTGCAGTATCCACATGCATTTTTCTTATCTGTAATTATATCTAATTTGAAGTAACTCCAAAAAAAAACAAGCGAGTGATGCGATTATGACTCATGAGAGCAATTATGACCCATGAGAGCAATTATGACCCATGAGAGTAATTATGGCTCACAAGAGTAATTATACAAATGAAAAAAATTCATATTACTGATAACTAAATATATTTAAATAGGAATTTTCTTTGTTGTAGCACAAACATGCTACAAATGGTAAGAGCCACCCCTGCTTGATAGGAATGTGTAAAGCAAGAATGTTGACCATTCTTGCTTTACACACTTTTACTTGATTTAACCACACCATTCAATGAAACACTGAAAATACCAGTTTAAAATAAGTGAAGAATTAAAATTACCTAAAAGAATAGTGTCAAATAAAAAAAAAAATAATAATAATAAAAGTGCGAGGAAAGTACCAGGAGCAAGTACAAGATAGTAAAGAAGTTTTATAGAAAGGAGGAGAGGCTATAGTGGAATAAGAATGTAAAAAAATGTGAATAAATTCTGTGTCGAATGTGTTTGGATCCAAAAAAAACTAAGATTCGCCAATTTTCAGATCCCCCAATCCCTTTTTTCTCCTCCCCTGTTTAATAAAAAATATGTTTTATACATTACTTTTTCCTTTCTCACCTTATTTTGTACGTAGTCAAGAGAAAGTAAAGGAATGCTGCGACAGAAATCTGTGATTTTTCAAATGAAAAACTCCTGTTGCGTGGCTCTGATTTAAAAAAAATGGTTAAATCTTGTTCCTATATTAAAAAAAGTACTTCCTCTAACATGTTTATTCAAAATCAACATTTTGTGGGTCCTTGATACTGACGAAATTGATTGACTGACTTTCATTTGATTGAAAAAATTGGTTGACTGCAAAACATGTCTGACTGTGTATCCATCTCTCTGAGGTCAATGCTAGCACCTAAGCCATTCATACTATTTTCTCCAAAATAGATTTTTCCCAATTGATCTCAACAAACCCTAACCCCTGTGAGTTTGAAATGGATATCTTGATTTTGGGGGGTACTTTACACAAAGCCTCAAGTTTTTCAAAATTTTTCTCAAAATGGCTTCAAATTTTTTGATACAATGTTGCCCTGGGAAAGGACCCTCAAAACATGGGTTCTGACTAAATTTTAGAAGTAATTTACTACATATTGGAACAAGATTTATCCACTTTTTCATTACCGGGGCTCAACTAATGTTGCCCATTGTGTTGAAAAATCGCTGATTACTTACCTTTTGAAGTATTACAATACTTCCTTTTTTCTATGCAAATTCATACTGAGCGAGAAAGTAAAAATGACAACAATTGTTTCTTCTACAGTTAAAAGAAGTGAATTAAATAGGCACTGCCGGTCAAAAGCTTTTGGACGTTGCTAATAATTTCAAATTTGTGACGAAATTCACTTATACACTTATACATTGTGGTCATAGACTATTATATTATTCACATTTCTTATGCCAAAAGTACTCGTATTTACAATCAACTGGAACATTTTAACTAAAAAAAATTAATTTGTCTTTCGATAAAGAAAGCCACCCTTGTCATAATAATCTTGATCATTCTTGGCATCCTATTCATGTTTTTCATAAACAATAGCTTCAATGAATTATTTGACAAATTTGTTCCAGGTATTTTCAATTCTGAACCACTATGAACCAGAAACCATGGTGTACCTACAGTCCAAACTTCGTAGAACACGACAACAATCTGTTGTTTTCTCAGCCACCTAACACTTTACATCAATGAATACTCTTGAGTGGGAATATAAGGATCCCTATGTAATGTTTACCTACACACGATAAATTGAGGCAAAGACCCTACTTCAGTGCCCTGGGTTTGGGTTGCACTATCAAGGCCAAACAGCACGCCAAGAAAAAAACTTTAATATGTGTCCAAAAACTTGACCGGCAGTGTAGGTAAATGTGTTATGGCAGAATAGGGTGGGCAGGGCATCATGTCATAACAAGTTGAGATATACAAGGAAATGAAAATAACTATAGTGAATTACAGTTCCATTTCAAAACTCTTGTCATCTCTGTTAAATTTTTCACAGAAAATTGCCCAAACACATTCTTTTGTGTTGACTAGGTGCTTTTTAAGGTTTTACAAGTTTGAGGAAAATAACTTACGAAGGGCTCGAGGAAAAAAGGAGCTCATTTTAGAGAAAAAGCCATTTGAAATTTCAAACAATCTATAAATTAGAGGAATACATTTAGAACTCTGTCAAAATCTCCACTCAAGTTGAGATTTCTTTATTGATATGAACAGACATTTAATGAATATGGAAGTGAAATCTTTTCTGCTGTATATCTGTTTTTATACAATTAGAGACTATACTGAGCATCACAAGGAAAGTAACATTAGTTTTAACAGTGATATTTAATGTATTATTTACCATTTGGACTGTATAATTCTAAACAATATGTAACAAGTATTGTATTGCAGCTTCTGGGTCAATGATCCCCATCTCGATCAGGTTTTTTGTCCAGTTTTCCTGATCCATTGAGCAAATGCTAAGATGGCCCCTTGTTTTGCTTCTGGACATAAATGTAACTTCATTATCTGTGTATTTTTTAAATTATCTTGCCTTATTCCTTACAAAGGACATCATTGATAAGAGCCCAAAATGTATTGCTTATTTATGCTTGAAAATAGATTTTATTACATTGGAGCGTGTTTTTTTAATTAATTCAAAATTCTAGTAGTATATGACTTAGTGTAGGGATCACAGAATTTTGAAAACGTGCACAGAATTCACTTCTCCCCATAGCACATCATACACAGTTTAAACTGTTCTTGACGTAAAATAAATAAATAAATAAATAAATGTCAATAGCAATGGGCCTTGAGTATCTGAGTGGCAATTTCGAAAGTATATTATCTGATCTGGGTGTCCTCTCATTTATGTTCACTGCATTATTAACTGATGTGTTGATTTGCTTTTTATTTATAGGACCCTGCTGCAATATCAGCTTTAAAGAATTGTTTGAAACTTGATCCAGGCAATTTAAGAGCACTTATGGCTCTTGCAGTGAGTTATACTAATGAAAGTTATCAAAATCAAGCCTGTCTTGTTTTAAAGGTATGTCTATAAAATCAGAACTCATTGTTCTGTAATTCAATTTATTTAACCCAAATTTATTGCAAGTGCTTGAGCTATTCCTTTGAACTTCCTTTCTCATACCTTTATTTCTCATCTCTATACCACTCTTCTCCCACAATTTGTGACCAGTTCTCAATAAGATGTATTTTTTAGCTACAAAATAATATGAAATCTTCATAAAGTCATATTGTGCTCTTTTGATATTATTTACAGGAATGGTTAAGACAAAATAAGGATTATTGTCACTTGGTGCCTGATGAATCATCTACTTCTAAAAATGGAGTAGCATCATCATTTTTAACATTGTAAGTTAACAAAGTGATCAATAAGTATTGCATATTTAATTAAGAATATTGCTACTTGTTAATTTTGCATCAATAAACTGAGTCTTTTTGTAGTGACACTCACAAAGAAGTACAAGACTTATATATAGCAGCAGCTCGTCTACACCCGCGAGGTAATATTGATGCAGATGTACAGTGTGGTCTGGGCGTACTGTTCAATTTGAGTAATGAATATGATAAAGCTGTAGACTGTTTCAAAACTGCTTTGCAAGTTAAACCAAATGTGAGTAAAACAAATTTAGTTTAATTAGTATCCTAACATTTGGATGTAGGATGTTAAATAAGTATCCATGGAATGTAGAGCATCCCATTTTGACAATAACAAGCTAATGTTTTGACAATGTTACAAGATTGAAGACTGTTTACTGGATAGAAATTCTGTGGTTCACATCTGTTTATTAAATAAGGATAATTTAATTCTACAATTTCTGAATAATTATTTATTTATTTTATTATAATCCTCAGTTTAATTTTTTTACAAATAGGAAATCCTACTTATCAATTTGTCATTTAACTTGAGTAATAAAAATATACCAATACCAAATATTCCAACATACCAATAATATACCAAAGAAACTGCCACAATGATGCTTTGCAATAATTTTAAAATATTATTACAACCGCCCTCCCCATGTTGGAACAATTTTTTTTGTTAACATTTCATTTCGCGGATCTTCAAATTTATATCATAAACAATTCATTTTTTCTATATTTTGAGAAGAAATTTAATAATAATTAATCCAACAATTTCGTCAACGCTGTGAAACGTATGGATTTAAAAAAATGGGCCGACTGACTTTTCTTCTTCTAACTTTTAACTTCTAATCCGGCAGTTCTAGCATGGAAATAGTGTGAAAGAGACCAAAAACTGTCTGTTTACAGTTTTTGGAAAAGAGAAAAAATGAAAATATGATAATGAAATACCAATGATGTTCAGTAAAATGGTTTATTATATTATATATTATATGTTTTTCCGTTCCATTCTGGAAGAAATTGTAGGTATGGTTTAGACACTAGTGGTGTTCACTGACGATGCACGTTTTGAAAAAAACACTTTTTCGGTATCAGGGAATCTCAGAACGTGTATTTCCGTTGAATTCTCGAAATCGATTTTCCGCAGCACTAAATAACTTTCTGTATACTATGTATATTACACTGTATATACATATGTGTACGAGAAAGTTAATTTTTTTTTGGGGGGGGGGAATGTTTTATCATAAATTCTTCAGTCTTCTTTGATGTTTGGATTAATATTTGCAAAGTCAAAATGTTTAAGCAAACAAATATTTAAGCATGAAAAATAGCATGTAAAAATGACAATAATATAGAATGGCTTGAATATCTGGACAATATACTATTGTCGCTTTTTATTAGCTCATGAATATTGACATATATCACATCAGTTTTAGTATGGTTGATAATAATGTAGTAAGTCTTGGTCGAATTGGAAACATATCGTTATAATTTCTAATTAAGTAATATTTATTTTTAAATTACAATACATTTACTCCCTTACTTTATTTTGGGAAAATAATACAATAGTCTCGGTAATATGGGCCTAGTTCGAATAAATGAAAACTCGAATCGAAAATGATTAATTTATTAAAATAGAAATATAAACACAGCTTTTAAATTTCAAAGTTTATAAGTTAATTACATCATAAAATAATTGTCAACTGTTTTTTAAGTACATTTTTTCTTTTAATTGGGGCAAAATCACGCCATCTTCTGAACATCACATTGTTGGCTGGAGTTGCCTTAGGGTGTTGTTCTACGTACCTCATGATAACCTCTAGCGCAGCAAGACCCTCGTGACTCACACGTAGTGTGGAATACATTAGGTGAACCTCATCATTGTCATCCTGCTCTACTGCATTAATCATATCAACTAGAGCTGCATCCATAAATTCTAGTTGTTTGTCATTATTTAGCCATTCTTCCACCACAGAAATATCTTTGTTTTTGCACCCTGAGATTTTTTAAATTAAATTAAACAAATCGTACTCATCAATACCCTGATTAGTATTGCTTCCTGCACCCTTGTTCTTCAAAATTTTATTCCAAGATTTCAGAATTGTATCTGAGGTTATTTCGTCCCATGCACCAGCCTCCCAATACACAACGTCTTTAACGGTAACTTTCTTTAACGCATCTACAATGGTTTCTCCATTTTCTGTGGATTCTAGAAGAGATTGTAGTAATCTACGACGATACTTTTCTTGAGCATTGTAAAACCCCTTGATCCATGGGCTAGATTAAACTGGTTACATTTGGGGCTAAAAATATGGCATGAATTCCATCGCAATGTAATTCATTCTCATTTGGACGGGAACCTGCGCTTTCAAGCACCAAGATGGGTCTGCAAGGTAGATTTCCTTTTTTAAAAAAGTTTTTAACTTCTGTAACAAAATCAGAGTAAAATCAGTTTTTAAATATCTCTTGCATCATCCAAGCACAGTTTTGGTTTACATAACTGGTAGAGACGATATGCAAATATGTTTACAAGCTTGTGGATTAGCCGATTTTCAGACAAGTTTAATCTTGTGACTTCCTGATGAATTTCATGTTGCCAGAAGTTTTCTCTTTTCTCTTTTTGTGACTTAGAGCACTTTTCACGTGACACAAGTGTTTTAGAAGGTAGCATTTTAAAATTAAGACCAGATTCATCGCCTATGAAGGTGGTCATTTGTAAGTTTTTCATTTTTTACTATCTCTAATTTCTGGCAGAATTTTACAACGGCTTCAGAATCAGCAGATAATTGCTCTCCACACATCTCTAGTTGCCGAATACTATATTTTTTCTTTCCACTTGTCAAACCAGCCTACACTAACAGTGAAATTTTTAGTTTCTCCCTCTTCAAATTCTTTTTGAAACACCAAAACATTTTCTTGAAGCGGACCTGAAAGAGGACCTCCTCTTTGCCTTTGTTGTGTAATCCATATAAAAAGTGCCTCACCAGTTTTTTCATATTCAGATTTTTCAAAGATTTTCTATCCGATGATGTCTGAGCACGTTCCTAGAAAAAGCTTCTAATTTGTTTCTGTTTCTACGCCAATCACCAACTGTAACTTCACCTGTCATATTCCACTGCAAGTTTTTTAAGGGTTTCCCCTTATCCAGTCTTTTTAATACTTCTAATTTCACTGCTATTGGAACGAATTTCCTTTTCCTTTTTACAAAATCCATCATGGAGAAACAACGATTCTATAAAGTAAATTAGAAAATATTTCAAATGTGACTTAAATTACGCTTGCTAGTACCAAAATAATCGAACTTCTGCACAACTAAACTAATTCTTTGAGCGATTGAGCGTAACAACAATAATGCTACCATATCGGTCCAACAACGATTCGAACCAACCAAAAATTAAAAAAATATATGTAGTAAATTTTTCGGGTCGGTCATTTTTTTCAGCAATAAATTTATTTAAATTATTTTTTAGCAAATGATTTAACTCAAGTTTATGGGAAACTCGAATAATCGAGATTCGAATTATAGAGATTCTACTGTATACTTTTCCTTGCTGGCAAATAGTTTCCTTATCTATTGTTAATGTGAAGTACAAATAATTAGTAAGAAAGTACGGTAAAACCCATCTTTTACACTTTTCATAGGACCCTAGGGAAAATGGGGGAAATTTGGAGAGATTTTCTTCTTTGATACTATGAGTACTGTATAATGTATTTAGGCACATACAATCAATAAGGATTATAATATGCATTAATATGGAGTATTGGATACATAATAAACAATATTACAAGATCAAATGGAAATATGACCAATATTTCCCGACTTCGGAAATCGAATGCGTATTAACACCGAATCATTGTGAATTTTAAATGTCGTAACGACACTTTCACGAACCCCCGCAATGCACTGCTCGTAGCCTTTTCGATGCAACAATGTACTCATTGTTAGATGAAGGGAAAGAAATGTTTTTTCTACTATAAGGAAAAAAAGCGAAGTTTACATTTTCCCTAACCCAATAAAATGTTTGTTTTCATCAGATCGTCAGGATTTCCAATTAGTCATTTTTTAATTTATTTATGAAATAATAGAAAGTGTACATGAAACGAATTTACAGTTAAAAGCGTACGGAGAATTCCATACTTTAATGTTGGAGCTATTAAAGGATGGAAAAAATTACGTTTATTTTAAAATGAGAAAATGTGAAATTGTGAAAGAGGATGATATAAAATAAACGATCGTGACGCCACCTCTTAGGCATGTGTCACAGAGCGTCACGTTGCGTTGACGCGCGTCACCTATCGCTGATGTCAGCTGCGTCGATGCCTGCACACACGTCACATAACGCGCGTTGTAGATTAACACTATCGAAACGGCACACGGGCGCTTTTGGCAACGTTTGTTGTGCCCACAGTTGAAGCAAAACGCTACAGCGTAAGTCGAAATAAAGCGTATTTTCTGTCTTTCAATCCATGACACCTGCTAGGCGACAAGCGTTGGTCACAACACACGTCGTTAAGAGCTTCCACGCCCGTGACTCGCGTGCGCAGGCATCGACGCTGGTGTCATCAGCGTTGGGTGACGCGCGTCAACGCATCTCTCGTGTGACACAGACCTTATTCTTCTACAGGTGCACGTTGGTCATTTTTTCTACCCTTTTAAATACCTCTGTAATGTCATGAAATAAAATTTGTATAGGTCTAGCTGCTCAATAATGAGTTTCACTGTACTTAAATCTTCTAGTTTTCTTGAAACATTTCTTAACCCTTTGTTTGTATAATATTGTATCATTTCAATAGTCTTACTATTATGACAGTGTTTAAAGCGGGAAGGAGCGAGCAGACTTGCTAATTGCTGGCATATCGAAATTATATTATCGTAAAAGCGGGGTATTTATAACATGGTTATACGAAAACTGATGGGATCGATAAGAAATGTAAATGCCAGGAAAACGTAAAAGCAGGATTTTACTATATTGTCAATCATTCGGCACCTTGAAAGACATTTTTGAATGTTTTTGGGGCTTTACATGAAGCCCATCGGACATTTTCCAAATTTTCAAAAAAGGCTCCAATTTTTAAAAATTTTATTTTGTTGTTGAATAGTGCGAAGAACGTTTAAGAGAATGATGAAGGTATCATTTTTGCTGGTATCCCTGATTTTTGAGAAAATTGCAAAAAAAAAAAAAAAAAAAATCAAAACTACAAAATTGAAGATAGATTTTTGCTTTAAACAATGTGAGTTGTACAAGATTAGCCCTTTAAATTAGGTCATCTACAATTTTTTGAAAAAACAAGTCGTTTTTGCTTAATTTGCGCTTGAAATTTACGAACATTTTCTTTCTCAAACACCGCTCCAAATCTTTTCTGTAAATTTTCTCCACTTATGTAACAAGGGACGGTAAAAAATATGGCGCTAGTCCCATTTTCGGATATCGCTCGTTTTTTCGAAAATTGATAAAACAATTTCAAAACTACAAAATTGAAGATATAAATTTTTGTCTCAAAGTCTGTTGTAAAATTAGCTTTTTAAAAAAGGCATGTAAATTTAAAAAAAAAGAGTACTAGTTTTTGCGTGCTGTGCGCTTGAAATTTACGGAATTTTTTTCTCAAAAACAGCTCTAAATTGTTTCCTTTAAATTTTCTCCACATATGTAATAAGGGACGGTAAAAATATGGTAATAAATATACGGGGTGGCTCTAGAATGGCACAGACTTTCTCGTCTAGCTAGTTTTCGAATCTCTTTAGTCTCAACTAGCTTCTGGGTGGTCTTCATTTTTTCCCTGCTGACATGTTGCCGCCGAAATGACATTCACATTTCAGGGTGGCCAGCGAACCTGGAATCCTTGAAAACCAAAAAAAAAAAAAACTGGAATTTGAAAAAGCCTGGAGGAATCGGGAAAAAACGGGAATTTGATTTGAAAACCGGGACTTTCTGTTATTTACAGATTTCCCCCCAACATTTAGCCCCAATAAGGCATTCATTCATTGAAAATATTTTCGAAATTTCTGTTGTGCATCTTACTTCACTAAAAGAGATAATACTTTGCATTTACAGACCTCCAACACAGAGAACTGCAGATTATATTTCGTTCTTAGAAAACCTGGAGATAACACTTAACAAAGTCAGCAATCGCTCTTTTGAATCCATTGTTGTATGCGGAGATTTTAACATTGATTTTCTGGTCGAATCTTGCGAGAAAGAAAAGTTTCTCAATTTAATTAATTCCTTCAATTTAGACATTACAATTAATGTACCTACACGGATCACACAACATTCGATGAAGGCAATTGATCAAATTATAATTAACAAAACTACTACTCGATATGAAGTTGAAACAAAAGATTTAGGATACAGTGACCACGATGCACAAATTCTTACCATTATAAGAAATGCGATCACTGACACAATAAATAATACACGTATGACTAGATTGTTTACTAAAAGTAAAATTAAATTATTCATTGATTACTTGATGCAGGAGTCATGGGAAGCGGTTTATAATACTGCTGATACAAACGACAAATATAATTTTTTTTTCAACTCTTTCATTTTTTTAACACTAAAAAATTAAATATTTCACGGAAAAGAATTCTTGGTAACAAGGGTTAGGACATCTTTAAAAACAAGGAATTCTTTCTTTCATTTCTAAACGTCATGACGTATCTCAAGATTTCCTTATCTACTTTAAAAAATACAAAACATTGTTACGAAAAGTCATAAGGCAGGCTAAAATTATGAAAAACGATCAGGATATTTTGAACTCAAATAATAAAACAAAAGCAATGTGGAATATAATAAAAAATACTACCACATCCACTAGAAAACCCGTAGAGAATGTTGTTTTAAACGATATAAATGTGAACGATCCGGCAACAGTGGCTAGTCTCTTTAACCAATACTTTTCGAGAATTGCTGCCGATCTCACTAAGGGTCTTCAGGCACAAAATTCAAAAACAGACAGTTCACCCAAAATTTTAGACACAATGTTCGTTTCCGAAACTTCTTCCTATGAAATTCTCAAAATAATCGGTAAACTAAAAAATAAATATTCGTCCGGTTTATATGAATTCTTGGATTCTTTGTTAAAGACTTGTGCGTATGCCATTATACACCCGTTAACTCACATATTTAATGCATCTTTATGCACTGGAACGTTTCCAGATATTTTCAAAACAGCTAAAATTAAGCCGCTTTTCAAAAAAGGCAACAAAAATTAAATTCAAAATTATCGGCCTATTTCTCTTGTATCAGTCATTTCAAAAATATTAGAGAGACTTTTTTACATACGAATGGAAACTTTTCTCACTAAACACGACGCGCTTTCAGATTGCCAACATGGATTTAGAAAATCAAAATCAACGGAAACAGCTATATTTTCTTTTCTTAAAGATGTCGCCTCATCATTGGATCAAAACGAGGCACCTATTGGATTATTTTTAGATCTCTCAAAAGCTTTTGACGTCATTGATCATGACATTTTACTTTCCAAATTACCTTCATATGGAATTCGTGGTATTGCTCTAGATTGGTTATGTTCGTACCTTAAACAACGATCTCAGAGAGTTGAAATACCTTACGGGAATGATGGAACATTACGTACACACCTTTCCGACTCTTTGCCCGTTGCATGTGGAGTTCCTCAAGGATCGATTTTAGGCCCTATTCTGTTCCTACTTTACGTAAACGATATGCCCTCGACTATTCGAAACGGAAGAACGGTTCTCTTTGCGGATGATACGAACATCCTTTGCAATAAAGAAACAGTAAATAGTACAATATCAGATGTTTCAAATTGGTTCCGAAATAACAAATTAATAGTGAACGAAAAGAAAACGGTTTTAATGCAGTTTTCCATTTCAAATAAACAATTCTGTGCCCCATTGAAAATGAACAGTGTACCATTGACTGATGTAAATATGGCATAATATTCTGGGGAAATACATCTTAGAGCTCCCAGACTTTTAGATTACAAAAATGAATTGTACGAATAATAACCAAATCCCACCCACGTGATTCATGTAAGCCTCTCTTCATTAATCTAGGAATTCTACCATTACCGTGTCTTCTTATTTACAAATCAGTGGTTTTTGTAAAAAATGACTTGCTCAAGGGCGGAATATATTTTCAGAAAATGCCGAAGTCTATTACTATAACACTTGACGTAGAAATCATATTCATCAGGTGACAGTATCAACAGCTCATTACAAACAATTCACATACAATACATGTACATTATTTTACAACACTTTGCCAGATGACATTAAACGATTAAATTCAATAGAAAAGTTTAAATCACAAGTGCTGCATAACTGTTTCTATACAATTAGAGACTATACTGAGCATCACAAGAAAAGTAACATTAATTTTAACAATTATATAGAATGCATTATTTAACATTTGAAATGTATAAATGTGTATAAACAACCTGTAACAAGTATTGTATAGCAGCCTCCGGGTCAATGACCCCTATCTCGATCAGGTTTTTCGTCCAGTTTCCCTGATCCATTGAGCAAATGCTGAGATGGCCCCTTGTTTTGCTTCTGGACATAAATGTAACTTCATTTTCTGTGCACGTCTTCTAGAATTCAGTGGGAAATACAATTATTCAAATTATCGTTTCCATGTTGTCGCGGCAGGAAGTAATAAGAGCCAAAATTTATTGCTTATTTATCCTTGAAAATAGAGTTTATTACATGGGAGTTTATTTTTTTTTTTTGATTGTTTTTTTTTCTCCCTTTCAAAATTCAAAATTGTATTGCTTATTTATCCTTGAAAATAGATTTTATTACATGGGAGTTTTTTGTTTTTTTTCCCTTTCAAAATTCAAAATGTATTGCTTATTTATTTTTGAAAATAGATTTTACTACATGGGAGTTTTTTTCTCCCTTTCAAAATTCAAAATTTAAGTAATATATGACTTAGTGTAGGGATCACAGAATTTTGAAAAGGTGCACACAATTCACTTTTTCCTATAGCTCGTCATACGCAGTTTTTAACTGTTTTTTTGACGTTAAATAAATAAATAAGTAAAATAAATAAATTCATTCAAATTCACATAGCATTTTATTCAGTAAAGTGCAGAATTCAGCTCAGAGCATTATAATGGCGAGTGTTAAAATCGAAGTATGTATGAGAAGTGTCACAAGTTTTCTTGAGAATTGCGAAGTTCTCGTCTCACGCATTACAACTTCAAACACTGCCGCTTATATAGGTGCAACATGGGTAGAGTATCCAGCACCCCATTGCCTCTAGATGGTTGCCTGTGGATTACACGTGCATGGACGCGATAATTTCGGAACAAACGTCTCCCCGGGAAATCAATAGCTGACTTTCGATTAGTTTATTTTTTATTATTATTATTTATTAGCACTACTACAATACATGTATGTTTGAGTTCCGATTAGTATCGCGCCTATTCTTTGATGACATCGACGATACCTCTTTATTATTTTTTCGATCAAAACGACCATGTTATTTCGTCAATCATATTCAACGGGAATTTTAACTTCTTCGGAAGAGCGCAGTCGAAGCTATCTTTCCTTATAGCCTACACGGAGATTAAGAGTGACAGTGTCCGAATTGACAGGGACCATGCGGAGATCTTGACGGGTTTGCGCGTCAGGAAATTCGAGTAGATCCTATTCTCTGTCGCTGCAAAGTTTCCCAAGGTAGCGCAGGTAATAATATGAAATTAAAGTTAAAATGTTGGTACAAATTTCTGGTACTCAATTTATTACATATTTCTTTCGTGTAAAGTATTAAAAATAGTGCTAATATAATCCAAACCTAACCAATTCAAACAAAGCGCATGTGGTGAATACCAGCGTTTATTTCGATAGCCACCAGGAACAGTAGTAATTTCAAACTTGTACAAATGAAACATACAATAATCAGCGATCAAAATTTCTGGAAGTAAAGAAGTAATTTGTTAGTTCGAAGTTAATTTTCATCAATCTACTTTCTTTTATAAGAACAGCAATAGCTTCTAATAACCTCTCTTACGCTATTAAGTGTCCAAATTTAATTAAAACAAATTGTGTCTTTCTTAAGAAAAAATGTGTAAAAGAAGTCAATGTTTGACACAATTTCGCAAAAAAATTCTCATTTGCGAAAAATTGAACGTGACATTATTTAAACATCTGTTTTTGACGAACCCATTTCGCTAAGAACAAAAAAATACTTTGATAATTGTAGTTGCTGGAAGATGGCGAATTTTCAGCGAACATGAGATCTGCCCTCTTATTCTCTGCTATTCGAGGTGAAAATTGAATAAAAATTGTTGATGCTGTCTTTGAGAAAAAATGGTTTAAACAAAATTAAAAATTGCCTATATTTCACCCAAAATTACGCGAAAAGTACTCAAATTTTCGAAAAATTGTATATGATCTTATTAAAATCTATCTTTGAGGAACAGATTTCATTAAGGCTAAGTGCACCGAAAAATACTTATATGAAAAATCGATAGATCGCAGCACTATCACACGGAATTTACTAGATCGATAACGTCTGAACAAATTGTCCGATTTTCGATCTGTAAACGGCATTGGACTCCTTTTTAAAATAGAATTTACTCTACGATGCCGTTTTTTAAAAAATATTTCCAAAAAAATATTTGAAATTTTTTCTCATAGTTCCGGGGGGGGAAAAGTGGGCATATAGCGCGATGACGACGTGCTTCCTGAATCCAACGCCGTGTCAATCATGCAAATCGGATGAATGGGAGCGGCGTAAAGTGAAATTTCGGAAAAAAATACCTGACCCCCTTCCCGCTTCACGCAGTTGCGTCACCCGACCCTTTTGGGGGCTCCCTCGACGCGGCCGAACGCCAAACCCGGCGGCCTGCGGCACGGGAGGAGGCCGTGCTCTCAGGCAGGCAAGCCGGGCAGTCGGTTTATGGTTTCGTCCCTTTCAATCTCAATATATTTTTCTCCACTTATCAAACTAGTGATGCTGTAACACAACCAAACGGTCTCATATCATCTGTAATAGTCGTATAAAACTATATATCTTGTTCACATATTTCCGTCTTCCTTCGAATACCATCAAAAGTTATTTGAGGCACTACTCAAAATATCAATTCCGATTTGAAACTGTTTCAAAAAAAAATTAAAATTGAGATAAAACATTTTACTTCTAAGATCTTCCGTTATCATTCTACTACAAGAAAGAATGAGCCGAAATTACGCACGCGCTCTTTTATCTTGCGACTCGATTTTTGATATCAAAACGGCGTTTGTCTCCTTGATAGACTTCACCTGATGAATCTGTTTTCCCAAGTAAAATTTTAAAACTGTTTTCGTACTTTCGGACAAAATTGAAGTGGTAAAATAGCGCGCAGGCGAGATGCATCCTGAATCTAACACTGTAACAAACATTAAAATATAATATTAAGAATCGTGGCATGTGCCAGCTTACTTGGTAAGTTATATTGATATAAAATGATTCTGTTATATTTGTATAAACTTGAAAATTGGAATAAGTAATTCCCGCGTCATTTTGACACAAACTACGTAAATGATAATGTAAAAGGATGTAATGTAAATCATTGTATTGTGACATATATATGTATTTTTTAATGCATTAAATTGTCATGAAAGCAATACAACTTTTACCCTTAGACAGGAACACCACACTAGAAGAGGAATATCCGTCTATGAGGGGGATACATTATGTTTTGTTATACAGTTATTAATTCGGCAACTTTTACATTTCTACATTAAGATACCATTTTTCTAAACATCGTACACGCTTATCAGTAACATTTAATCGGGTAGCAATTCAATTTATAAGATTTATATACTACTAGTAAAACGTAGCATACCAGTCACTGATAAACTTCATATTAGGGAATCAGAATGCAAACGTATTAAATCGGCGATCCTCATCTAGGTGTCGAGAATGGGATGCAACATTGATGTTGATATTTTCAAAACATAGATTTTGTATAGACACATGAACATATTTCGTAAAAAAATGAAACATTTATGAAACCTGATGTTTATTATCGATGTGCTTGATGAGTTGTTGTGAATGAAAAGAACCGATATCACAATTTTATAAAAAAGTTAAAATATGAAATATTGCATTATACCACTGTCAATACATGTGTTCGAATAAAGCGAACTGTGATTGTAAGATCATCACATTTTTTAATTTCTTCCCGAAACTATGAGAAAAATTTTTTTTGGAAATATTTTTTGAAAAAACGGCGTCGTAGCGTAAATTCTATTTTAAAAAGGAGTCCAATGCCGTTTACAGATAGAAAATCGGACAATTTGTTCAGACGTTATCGGTCTAGTAAATTTTGCTTATTTTGGTGCTGCCACGTGGTGGCGACAAATGGAACTAGTGTCGGTACATTTAGCCTTAAGGGATTTCTTTATAACTGTAGTTGTAGGAAGAGTCGAAAAATGTTGAACTTTTGCAATTTTCTGAAAGTCAGGGTTTTCAACAAACATGAGATCTGCACTATTGTCTTAAACGACCTTTACGCTATCCAACCACAAAATTTAATCAAAACTAGTGGAGCCATTTCTTTGAAAAGTTTGAAAATGTTCCAGAGGCTTCATGTTTAGTACCCCCAAAATTAAAATATAGGTGTGAAATTTAAGGGGCCGCGACATCGCAAGATCGATAAAGGAATATCAGTTTTCAAGAACATTGGCTGAACAGTTTACCCGCTAGCCTTGTTCTGTCAGATGGACGGACTTTTTTTCGTCTACCGAGATTTCGGATCAAGAACCCACTAAACATGGATTCTGGCCACACCACGTATTAGAGGATTTCTTTTCTAAATTTAGCAACTGTATTGATCCACTTTCTCGTTACCGGGGCCTTGCAATAAGAGTTTTTCTACCGAAAATTCGTCGCTTTTTCCCGCAGCATTACATAACTTTCTCTGTATGACATAAGCGGTAGACGGTAAAAGCATGTAGTAATGTGTGAAAAAGAACCTGGAAAATTTATGTATATTCTCAGACCTGGAAAACCGGGGGAAAAATTTTGAATTCCAAAAAGCCAGATCGCTGGTCACCCTGCATTTTCTCAGAGTTTCCGGCCGCTATATTAGCTGAATCAACTGAAACAACTATGCGATTATGACCGAAGTGCCAATTCCCTATATGTCCCTGGTGGTCGAATTGGTTAGCAGACGAGTACGGATTCAGCGTTTCAGAGGGAAAAGTCGCTGGTTCGAATCTCTCCCAGGGACAGAAAACCATTGAGAATTCCAGGAACTTTATTGAAAACTATTAGAAGCAATTCTATTCACAAAAACAATTAATCAAAATAAACTATTTGTGCTAAACACTATTTTCTCACAACATTGCAAACTTTTCCATTATGTTATGTTGCTTTATGGACAAGCAAAAGTGTTTTCAACCAGCAAAAATTATTTTTCTTGCCGAGTCGCCTTCTCAGTTGCGATTTTTTCGTGTACGGTTTCTGCGGTTTGGAAGAAGGGGCCGCTGGTTGCGTGCAAGACACTGCGCTCCTCCGAATCACCACGCGCAAAAACAGCGATACGTCACTAGGCACTCTAACTTGGAGCCAATAAGCGTAGGGTTCGCAGAAACTCGCCATGAATCATCCTGCTTCACATCACTGACCTGCGACTTATTTTGCGACTCCTCACACCCGCATATATACGCACACAGGCACACACCCGATAATATGAAATTGAATAATCTTTCAACCATTGAAAAAATCAAAAGAGAAACTTCTGGTTCAAACATTATTTTTGGAGAAATTATGCTATTTTTGTTGTAATTTAAATCAGTGATTGGAAGGAAATTATTTGTAACAATTTTTAATTAAATCATATCAGCCTCAATTATGTCATTAATCCCTAAATTAATAATGATCATTTTCTTTGTTAACAGTCGCATATGTATGCCCTTTCAGTACCTGGAGAACAGGAATTGGGCAACAACTGGGGATCCCAGAATTAATTACAAAATAATTGAAGGAAAAATATGTATATTTAAGATCTAATACTACATTATTTCACAATATATTGCATATATTTTGTGCAAGTTGGTGTTAAAACATTTTCAGTTGTACTTGTGGTCCTTTCTGTGGGGAAGCAGATGGCCATGTCCTTTTTTTGAAGAACTGGTTCAACATTCACTCTGTTGCTCCAAATGCCCATCTGTTCTTTACATCAACAGATACTAAAGTAAGGTTGCAATGAGTTTATGGGCAGGTCTGGCTTCATGAGAATGCATAACTATCCATGAACTGATTAAGCATGGTTTTAAATTATTTTGTAAACATCTTGTAAGTCTTGAAAGTGGGAACTCCCACATAAAATTAAGAAAGTTTCTAATCATGAAAGTCCTAAACAATGAACTTGAAACTTTTTATCTGTTCAATAATGAGCAAAAAAGTATGCTCGGATCTATCGCTGACTGTCCCCCCAATTGGTATGCAACTGTTAATAAATACTTTCATCAATAATATGATCAACAATTATTGCATTTATTAATTTATATTATTTTTTTTTCTTTCCTGTAAGGATCCAAGAATGTGGAACAGACTTGGTGCTACACTTGCAAACGGTGATAGATCCGTAGAAGCTGTGGAAGCTTATGATCATGCTCTTCAGTTAGCTCCTGGTTATATTCGTGCCAGATACAATTTGGGTATCACCTGTTTAAATCTTGGAGCACACAAGTAAGTTCTTTTGTCTTGTGTTCTGTATGGACAGGTTTAATCTGTTCTATAACTGGCTGAGTGATAGGTAAGCAAATTGTAGAAAATGCAATATGTTATAATACCGAATATTAAAGTGGAGTTACATCCTCCATTCTCAATACACCCATAGTGGGTTTTTTCACTGATTCTTTAAACTTTCAGTGCTCTAGTTGACACCATAATTTTCAATAAAGGTATAAATGTTGTATGTCTAAAAATTTTGTGTATTGAAGTTAATTTAAGATAGGGAAAGAGGGCTTTTCCTGAATATTAGTGTGTTAGACATTTCACATGAATTCCTGAAACTGTCCAAAAGGGAAATAGAAATCCTCTGTCACAATTATCTACTGCTTATTGTCGAAAACGGAAAATTAAGCTGATTTTAGACTAGTCTTGGACAATCTTGTCTTCAACGTTCTCACTTTCATTGCGCTATCGTGTACTGTGCTTATCGCGATCTGGAATTTTGTTCAAACACCGTAATACGTATAGATTCGAGTCTAGTCCAGTGGCGGCTCGTGCTTAGGTTGCACGGTTGCACAACCCCCAAATAATCGAAAAATATCTTATAATATCTTAGGAATATTCATTTTCCTTTTAATGACATTCAATATTCAAGATAATGCAGCAATATCGATGTAATTGAAATCTTTTCAAAACCAAAGAGTGTTCAACGGGTGCTCTCTCTGAGGACTGGTTCCTTACCAAGTATTGCACCACGCCCTTGGCTATCTTTCTCTTTAGCCCTTCAATTTAACACGGGGAACATGTGGCCTTTTGGTGGCGCAACCAGACTAGTAGCGCTGTCGCCCTGCGTGGCGATGGAGTGGGTCTCAGGGAAGGCCTACCCCAAGTCTTCAAAATTTTATTCAAACAGTAAAGAAAGAGAATTCAATTGAAAATTCAAAAATGATTTTTACAATAAATACAAGTGGTTATGTGGGTGTGATTTGAAGACAGCTCTGATTTGCTTTCCTTGTATATTATTTGGATGTGAAGATACGTGGCCAAAAAGTGAGTTTAAAGATTTAAACCACTTAATAGATGGATTGAAAAAACATGAAGCTTCTGGAACTCGTGTAAAAAAAGTTTACATTTAGTGTTATTAGGAACTACCAATATAGCAGAACAGTTAGATAATAATAAGGAGAAATATTGCAATTCACAATGAATCAGTGAAACAAAATAGATATGTACTGAGCACAATAATTAATTGTTTTCATTTCTCTGGTAGTTTTGAATTAGCTTTAAGGGACCGAGATGAAAATAAAAATTTTTGGAATTTTTAAAAAAATCTGGAAAAAATTTCTCGGAAAAAACAATTCAGAATGAGTTGCTAAAAATTATGTTAGAAGTCTGCCAAGAAAAAATTCGGAGGAAATCAGGGAAGCCAACATTTAGCGGTCATTGCCATGTCTGGAATACATTTCCAATGGCAATTGTTTTCAGATACATTGTTAACCATAAACCAGTTGAAAGATTTTGGGCCTTTCTTAACCTTCGGGGTGAAGATGCAGAAACGTTTGCATCTTGCATTCTTCAAGAGTTGACACAGCACAAAATAAATGAATCTCCCAAAAAGCTTATAGCTCAGACATACGTTGGCACTTTAATGTCTGGAATTTCAAAAGGTTGTCTGGAATTTCAAACACTTGTTAAAAATAGTTATCCTAATGCTCAATATGTCCATTGTCATGCACATCAGATTAATTTAGTGATGATGAGAGCTGCATATAAATAGAAATGTCAGAATTTTCTTTGCCAGTGTTCAGGGCCTATGCACTTTTTTTCAAACACCCCACTGAGGACATCGATATTAGATGAAATAGTTAAGAAGCAGTTGCCTAAATCTGATCCCACCACCCATTCAGACGAGAAGTGTCACAACGCTTTTTCACCATAGGCAAGCCCTGATTCAATGTATGAAAACAATTTTACAATCAGATGACATAAAAAATGACAGTACTCTCTCCCAGACTGTCGGTTATTTAAAAATGTTGACAAGTGAAAACTTCACTTTTTGGCTTTCATTTCTTCGGAAAGTTATGCCCCTTATTGATACTTGACTTGGGCAACTTCAGAAAGTAGAAATTGAGCCCACTACCATAGCACAAAAACTTCTTAGCTTTGAACAAAATGTGGCAAAACTTAGGAATGATGATGAAATACTCTTTAAACACCAACATCTATCACAATCTTCATCGGTGAAAAAAAGAAAAACTGAAAACGAGTGGGTGATAGAAGCAAAGGAAGTATGTGATGTAATTATTTTTCAAATGAAAGAAAGATTGTTTCACTGGTCATTTGATTTGCTTCTTTGTCCATCTTGGAAAAATTTCCAGTTTACGATTCTAAATTTCTAGAAGAAACATTAAAAAAATTTTTGTGCTTCAAAAGAAAGTTTTTAAGCTTCAAAAGAATTCACGTAGAGCTTGAAGCAATATACAGTGCCGAGGAATTCAGAATATTATTCGGCATTTTCCGTTTCGTTTCTCAAAGAGTCCAAGTTAGAAGAAGCATTCAGTGAAGTTATACCACTATTAGAAATCCTAATTACAATTCCAATGACCACCTCTGAGGCTGAGAGATATTTTTCGACTCTCAAATGTATAATGACGTTTCTAAGAAACAGCATGCCACAAGACAGATTGTCTGCATTGGCCGTGCTGTCAGTAGAGAAGAATCCCATAATAGAAGTTGCTGATTTTAATCAGAGTGGTTGAAAATTTCGCACATCAAAAAGAAAGGCGTATGGATTTCCTATTCAAATAAAATGAGAAATTAGCTTTAATAAACATGATGTATTCATGTTTAAATTAAACCAAAAATGTACTTCACATTTTGAAATAATAATTATTGTATATCTCTGTTAGAAGTGTAGTTTTGAATAAGCTAATAAGAATTTCACTTTAGGATTGAACACATTCCTGAAAAAAGACATATTTTCCATTATTGCAATATATACAGGGAGTGAAATTTTTAAATACAATAATTTTATTTCATTATCACCACAGTAGCAGCAAAAAAATTAAAGGAAAACGAGTCGAAACAATAGTGCTTGTTGTGGAGTGCAATCACCGCACTGCATAAGTGCATGCGGTGTGCGATCACTGTATTTTCGAAAATAGTTAATTTTTGAATTGTACGAATACTATTTCCGGCAATTGTCTCAATGCACAACTCATACAAACACTAGTGTGGTCACTGCAAATAAAAGCAAGCACCATGTCTGCGGGAGGAGAACATACCCAACAATTATGTAAGTAATGTTTGGATATAGATTTATTTAACAGTAATTTTACTGTAATATAGTTTTATTTAAATGTAATGTTTTACTGACCTTAATAAAACAGATTCTGTAGTATATTTTTAGCAATTTATTAATCTTTTGAGGTTCGACCCCATTTGGGTATCTTTCAAAATTTTATTGTTCAGTTTTGTTGCAACCACATCATAAACAAACAACATTTTAATAAAAAAATTGTCAGTGGTATAAAAAAACTGGTAAAGGCGAACATTATCTGGCCAAATAGTATGACAAGTCGTTTTTAAAAATTAGTTCCAGGTTCATCAGAGTTTACATATGATCATTACAGTTAAATAAACAAAATAACAGACGTAAATTCTAACTTAGTTTTAATTCATTTACATGATTGCTAACGTTTTATTACGTTATATATTAGTGTTCTGAATTTTGGAAGTTATATTCGCGTCATTCCATGCAGCTACAACCCCCAGTTTGTTGGGGGCACCAGCTACCACTGGTCTAATCTTTCAGAAACAGTAAATCTCATGGATTTGACATAGACCCTACACAGAACATCATCAACAACAACAACAACAACAACAATCATCATCATCATCATCAGTGGCGGCCGGTACGGAATTCTATTGGTGGTGCCAGTTAGTGATGCGACATCGATAACAAAACATCGAAGTTCACAATTGTAACAACGATGTTAATAAAACCATCGATATTTTAAAACTGGTTTAGTAATCTCTGAAATAAAATTCGTGAGCACAAAATTTAATTTTACAGTGACCATGCTTATTAAGCTATAATGAAAATGAAACTGAAAACTAAAAATAATAAGAACAAATAAAATACTCAGACTGAAAGTCTAAGCGGCCACAGAAATCTCAAGAGGTCGCAGATTTCTGAGATCGCTGAAGAAGGGCACGGCAAGAAGAGGGAAAGCCTTATGCCTACGGCATATGCAGTCTCTCCATGTGCGAAACACAATGAACGACGTACGAAATACCAGGGCATCGGGGTCATCCTGAGTGAGGGATAGTCTGTGCGATGAAGATAGTGCCGCCATTAGTACACTCTGTGGGATGTGTACCTGAACCTCTGTGTTCCAAAGGTGATGAATGCCAAATATCTTGTTGTAGTGTACACAATAAAATATAAAACTATTGTGGGACATTGTGTGTAATAATGACGAATTACGTATTAATGAATATAATTTGAACACTGGCAAATCATGATTGTTTAGCTGCAGTGAAGCTGTTATCGTACAAAATGGTTGCCACAAAAGCTTGTAGTAGTTCGGATTGGGCCCAGTAGGTTGCATTTCTATGCATTTCAACCGATAATTGCCAATAACAGGATAAACGAAATAACTGTTATTTCGCGTAACAGTTACGAAACGTTAACGGTTAAGAAATAACAGTTTAGCTATTAAGAGCACATCCCTAATCGTAACTCGTAAGGTTGAAACTAGAATAATACATCTCGCATAATGTCTGACTCATAATGCAATGTGATGCTAGAAAGAATCAAACTGTATGTACAGATCAGAATAATAGACTAGGCGAACCAACCGAACGGGTGTAACGTAAAAAATCATATTCTCTCTATTATCTGAGTAGCGAAAAATATTCTGTCCCCTCCTCACTAATTCTGGTTATTGCGGGGCCTCGGTTCTCCCTCTCCTGTGCATCCCAGTGCAGCGTCTCTCCTTTCAATTTCTCCAATCATTTTCGAGGTTTTTTTCTGAGCCATAACGTTACCATCTATTGTCAAGTAGAAAATTAGGTCGCATCCCTTCCACATGCAGGGTTCTAAGGTGATTCCGCGCACGTGTGCGCCCGTGTAGCGTGCATAATTTGCTCTAGATCCAACTCTCTAAACGTCAAGTATGCTCGTGTTGGTATATGATCTGGGGAGGATCTAGCTGTCCTCAAACGCTTTCTTCCACAAAAGTTCACGGCCCTACCCAAATCAGACACGCTTAGAGTGGAACAGTTTTCTTTCTGCTCATTCTCGCCTTTTATCGCGCGTTACACAGTAGAAACATCTGATCTCCGTCTGTTTGGTCAGATACTATTTAAGTTTGATGTGTGGCACAGTATTGTATCCCACCGGGTGGTCTGTGGCTGCGGGATTGAATGATCAATAAAACAATAAATTTCACAACACATTTAATTTAAAAACTTAGATAAACATGCAAATTAATGATTTTACAATTTTTTTTAAAGTTTTGCTTGTGTTCTTGCGGCTTACTATCCTGATTGAAGCTATCACAAGCAAAATAAGAAAGAAACAATTTTCCGCTGCAATAATATGCCGTATTGGTGACATCTACCCTCTCAGCTTCGTTCATTACAGTCTTTCCGCACGGGGACGGGGGAAAGTAGCTGACGGGGACCCGATTATGGATCGCTCACAAAATTCTTAGTTTTTGTGGCGTGATGACTTCCTTCCTGGACACCGGCAGAACCTGTGACGTAGCGGGCGGCGGGAGAAGGCACGCCTCTGCCGTCACTTCCTCGTTCGCCCAGGCCGGACACTGTACGACAGCGCGCGATCATAGGGACCTCTGTAGCGTCGGGGATGTCACGATAACATGGCGATGGACTGAGTTCAATCCCCCGAGTCAGACGAGAACGCAGTCGAAGTGCCGGTCGGAGCACATGTTACGGTGAATTCAAGGGATGGAGTTCCAAGCACAAGTTTAGTGCCGAAATTAAACAATACAAGCGCGTCTTTGAGTCGTAAATGGTCGCACGTGCGAGTTCGAGATGCAAGTCACTGCAAGTGCATCTTCGAAGCCCGAAGTCTATTGTAGAAGTTCATCTTCGGAACGCAAAGTCTTAAGTAAGGATTTCGAAGCCACGTTCGAGACACGAGTCCCAAGTATGAACTCAAAGTAGAAGTCTCAGTAGAAGTTCGAAATGGAAGTGATGAGTGCGAAGTTCGAGCTGGGTGTGATTTTGGAGCCCCACACGCGACAAAAACCGAGGTTTTGATCCCCTATCTGATCCGAGTGCCTCTCCCGGATTGCTTAAAATCAGCTATCGGGAGCGTGGCGGGGCGACACTCGAATCAGTGGTGCGCTAGGTTGCATTTGTGGTGCGAAGGTTAATACACAGCCCCATGCGGGGGGGGGGTCCTTCGTCCCCCGGTCGGTCGTAATTCGATGCAGTTGCACCATAATAGCGTTCACCGCTGCATGCGCGTCAATATTTGAAATTATTCTTTTGGCAAAAGAACCGTTTGGCCGAAGCGCACGTGTGTGTTCCGAATTGCTGGCTCTTGAAATTTTATGAGAGCCGAACGGCCCTCTTTCGCACGGGTGTCTTTTGAATGTTTTGTGATTTTTAGTGAAGGAGCCTTTTTTTTACCGCTGGCGCTGGACGGGGCGGGTCCACCTTAAAAAAAAAAGACGGCTGTCTTGAATCTATTTCGCGGCACCCCGATGCGGCGAGGGCACGTGGCCGTCGGCGTCTTGGGCCTGAGTTGCCAAAAAAAAAGTTCATGCGACGTTACCTGCGGGACTCACAAATTATACTCCCGTGCCGTCGGGGCGGCGGCGGAGAGGGTGGCCAGGTCAAACAGGTACTTCGCCGAGCGCCTGCGCCGCGCCCCAAATGCTTTGATTATTAAAATCGAGGGTGGAGTCGGTCAGGTCCGTACTTGGAGGGTGTGACGTTACAGTATAAAGTGCAAAAATACATTTTTCAGAAAATTGTAAATTACCAGAACTTTGGATTATAAAAATTGTATCAAAGCATATCAGAGGGAGAAGAATGCACTGAATTAAAAATGTCAGATTTCATACCCTGACAGGATCTAACAATTTTTACTTAACTCAGATCATTAAGAATCGTTTTGAGGTTCACCCAATTTTTGTAATGACTCGGTTCCGTACGCTTAGACATTAAGCAGTTAATGATACGATAGTTAGTCATTAAACCGCTAATGAATACAAAATACTAGACAAAATTAAATTACAATAAACTGCAGAAAAGAGATGCAATATACTGAACAAAAATAATTGTTTCAGAGAAGCTGCTGAACATCTTTTGACTGCTCTGAATCAACAAGCTCAAGCAAGAGGGGTTGAAGAAGCTCCAAAATCCTGGAGTGCTATGTCTGATGGTATCTGGTCAACTCTTCGATTAGTTGTATCTTTGCTAGATCGAAGAGACCTACATGACGCTGTTGATTCTAGGTAAGAATTCTGTTTTTGTTTTGCAGACTGAACACGTTTTTGTTAAATGTAACACATGTAAAATGTGATTCAAAAATGCATTACTGATGTTTAGGTATGATATTTAACCCAGGTTTTTCTGAAATGACAAATATATTTTGTTGCTTGTTTTTGTTTTTCTTTACTTTCTTGTATATATACTTCATTTTGTACTCCCTGCTTCACATTCTACCCGCTTGGCAGGGCGTAGCACACACACACATGTAGCCTAGATTTTCCCCTTCACATTAGCTCTGTGGAAGCGAGAGTTTGTTTTTCAAAGGGATATTTACATTACCACTGCCTTGCGACTTTTAGTAGTTAGAGGTAGGCCTTTATCTTGAATATATTAGCTAAAACTACTTAATTTCAGCTTAAATCTAAAAATGTTTGGTAGACTCTTTGGTCTTCATAGTTTGAAGTGAAATATATTTTAATGTTATGTTTTTCCTAAGAACTAATTGTTCAACAACTTTTGGAGTATTTGGTATTCTTTTAATTCACACAACATTCATACTTAATTTACATTATACATAACATTCATTCACCCCATTCGCTCTCACTTCGCTACCCATTTCTTCTGTTCGCCACGGCATGAATTTGACTCGAAGTGCCCGTGTCGCTGAGACCCGTTGGAAGGCGCGGCGGGGCGTGCCGTGGCGTCGCGATGCGCGGCGCCTTAGACCCCAGCGTTTGCCAGCGCCGTTACCGGGGTAACAAGGAGCCCGGGGTACCGGAGCACAAGAGCTCAAGCAAGAATTGGTTCTTCACACTCAGATCTCCGATCACGACGTACTATGTGATTTCTAGTACATATGTGTGATGAAGGGAAGGAGATGCGGGAGAGCCGCGAGGCGCGCCGCACGGTTTTCCGACAAGCGAATCGGACGGAGGAAGGAAGGAGGCGCCTCCACAAAACCTCACCAGCGTGTGTCCTAATGGAGCGCACGCAAGCTGTGAACAAGCGGGGTGGTCAATTGAATCAACTTGAGGGCGGGATGAATGTCGGGGACGCGCAGTAGAGGACGTAGAATAGTGGTTGGGGGCAGTTATTTGCGGACTAACGTATTTGGCGTGGGCGTGTCAGCGGAGGCCGCTGTCAAGCATCATACCAAGATACTTCTCAGACTTGCCAGGGTAGTTGAGCGTCTGCCAAGCTCACGACTTCGTCGGGGTCGGCTTTGTCGTGTGAAGTTGACGGCTATGCACTTGTCGAGGTTGAGGGCGAGCTTTTTATGGCTCAGCCATTCAGGAAGCTCGGCGAGACAATCATTCAGATATATCACCGATTTCTTTCTGTCCGCGCACTTCCCGTAATAAGCAAAGTCGTCCGCGAACATTAGGAGTCCGCAATGTCGAATGCTGGCATTCCTTTCTAATAGTAGCGGCGCGTCGTTCACATACAGGCCGAAAAGAGTGGGCGATAACGCTGCACTGTGGTACGCCCGCTATGGCTTGTCTTCCGGACATTTGTACGCCCTTGACGCGAACTTTGAATCGTATATCTGCCAAGAAGCTAGCGATTAGTCTAACGTAGCCGTCGCTGATTCCGATTTCCATAAGACGTGAGCACCCCCTCGTGCCGTACAGAATCGAACGCCGTCCACATGTCTAGAAAACCACCGGCAAATTGTGCCGTCATTCGCGAGAGAAACCGATCTCGGTACAGAGCCCCGTAGGTTACTGCGCGGAAGTGAGACCAATTGGGAAATCGACACACTCCGGGATCAGTGTCGCCAAGATCCGGGTTTGTGAATAGGACATGAAACAACGCTGTCGCACGTTCTATGGCGTAAGTGAATTAGCGCGGTGCCTGATGCGTTATTGGAATATATTTAATATATTAAATCTCATGAACCATGGCAAATTATTGAATCAACGTACCTGAATATTTTATCTGTCTCAGAACAGCCGAACGAGTTGGGGATAATGATGTACATAGAACACAGGAATGGGACACGTGATGTGAATTCCGAACTTATTGATGATCTATGTGATCCATAAGTAGAAAGTTTACGATTGCGCAGATTTGTAAGTGTTATGAAAAATACAATTGGAGGTACATACGCCTGGATTATAGCACAATAGGGAGTTTTGGCACCACGCGTAAGGTAGCGACGTTATGCACTAACAGTTACGTGACGGACCTTGAAGTCACAACGTCTTATCTTAGGCGTAAGATACGACCTTGTACCTTCATAAATAGTGTACGCCTATAGGAGTCTCTACGGTCACTTTACAAGCGGCAAAATGACCGCCTAAAAACAGGAAACGTTGGGGATTTTACCATCTGTGACAAACCGATTCTCGTATGTGAGGCAGTTCCTTACCAACTCCACAATGCTGGCAAGAATTAACAGGAAATGTTGGAGAAGGGATAGAAAAGAAATTCGCGTAAAAGAAGTTAAAATCATATCTTCGGGATAGGTTATGACTTACTCTCATAATGAACGCTGTTTGAAAATATTTCTTACGTTCTCAAGAACAGTTGATTCAAAATTCCAGAGTGCATACTCATCGCAGAGGGTCACATAATCTAAAACACCAAACACACTGAACATTTATTATACTCTTGTCTCGTATCATGGGTTAAAAGTCCCACCGCTTGCCTAGACTCTCCAATATATTATGCAACTTCTTTTTTCAACGCTTGAAATGTTTCTTTTGTTATAATGCATAACGCAATGTCGCAATTGCTAAAACTCTTCAGAACGTTGTTCATTATGACCGTATAAAGTCGTTAGTCACGTGATCAATAGAGTAAGGATGTCTGGTAATAAAACCCCTTAATATTCTAGGTAAATGCATCCTATAGCTCTCACACAAGAATTGTACGAATAATAAGCAAATCCCACCGCGTAATTTCTGTGAGTCTCTGTTTATTAAGGTAGGAATTCCAACATTGCCTTGCCTCTTCATTTACGAATCGCTGATTTTGGTCAAAAATGACATGACGGTGGAAACATATTTTCAAAGATTTTAGATGTCTAAACCTATAATATTTGACGTAATAATCATATTCAACGGGCTTCACTATCTGCAACTCTCAACAAAAAATTAACGTACAATACTGTACCGTTATATTACTACACATTTCCAGACGACAGCAGCTATTAACATACCTAGTAATGTTATGAGTGTTATTACTACTAAGGCTAATCGTGGCGGAGTATAGCGGAACTGAGATTTTTAATTTGGACGAGGCAGTAATAACACTGTAACATTTATTTACGCACAAATTTACATTACTGCAATAGTAAGCAAATGAATTCTGTTGCTACGGCACGTTACTTGTGGGGTGTTGCTTGTGATATATGTATTTAAACAATATTCGTATATCGTAGTTTGAGAAAGATAGATGCAAATAATTCTCTTAATCCTAATGATACCTAAAGAAATGACGTTCGGTGAGGAAGCTAGCGCTTTGACATCCAGTGGTGACACCTTCATGTTGTCAGTAAATATGATTACCGGAGAAGAGTTTCATGTGGTGGAATGCCAGGAAAATGTGATTAATTTACCTAATATAGATTTTTTTTCTAATTGTACAATTAATAATATTACAATTAAAAATAATTATCGCAAAACCTAATGAGTTACGTTCATTTTGAATTATTTGAATCTGATTTGTTTTGTACATCACTGTTTTTTTCTTAAACATTTGACTTGCAAAGGTTGTTTATTTACGTTGCTAAGGATGTTAAAACCCATTGCTAAGGATGTTAAATTTCTTAACATACAGATAGGTACGAGTGGACTTAACAAACCTGTATGGTTACGTGTTAACAGGGGTTAAAGATGCAAAGGACCAATAAACAATTAAAATTGATACCGTCAAACGGATATATATGAAACAGCATGGGTTATATGAAACGTTGGTGCAATTTTCAATATTCTTTGCTTTAAATATCATAAATTGATAGCACTGAAACAAGTAAATGTTGCTAGATCTTCTAAACACGTGTATGTTTAACTTGTTTCAATCTTCAGGTGTTTTTAAAAGCACAGGGAAGTTGTAAATTTATGGTCTATAATTTAATGATTTCGTTAGTTTTCAAAACTCTCAATTTGTCTCCAATGTATCTCTTGATCTGTTTATTGCACCTTATGGGTACAATGGAAATAATATTTCCTTATAACCTAAACTATCATATTGGGTTAATATTTTTCAGTATTTGTTTTTGTTATTTGTTGTTTGTTTTTTTGCAGAAAATAGGAAACATTAACTTTACTACATTTTCCAGGGTTATATGAAATGATGCTACGGTATCATAAACTCAAAAAAGTTGAGGAATCAGGTGAAAATACCTATGGGAAACTATAAAACATGCATTATATGCTGTGGTTGAAGAAAGCATGTCTTTTGAACAAGAAAAAAAGGTTTGGTCACAAAAGCAATAATTTGAAGAAAATTTCGTGTAAATTCATGATAGATTAGGGAAGCCTCCTGGATTCAATATTATTGAAGAAAATCAAATTGTTAGATCACTGCAAATGGCAGCTGATTTTGGGTACCATACGGAAATAAGTAATTGAAAATTATTTGTATGGCGTTATCTTAATCGAAAATGAAGTCGTAAGTTTCCGCAGCCAGAGTCATCTAAATGATCTTGGCTGTCCGGGTGATGCTGCATCATAAGCTGTGTTGTGGTTGTTTCGACCATCTAGTCGTAGTCTTCCTCAGGGCAGAGGATGAATGGTGCATGAGTTTAGAGATGAAAGTTGGAGATAACCATGAAAAACAGTGAATTTGAGCAGAGGGCTAAAGCACAATTTTCACCCCATGCCATTAATGAATATTTTTGGGAAATAATCAACATCGCGACAAAGTAGGCTAGTGTACTAAGTTAATTGTGTACGAAATCAAAAAGGAAAAATACATTTGTTTTTCGAAATGCAGAGGACATGTCAGAAGTTTCCGTGAATAAAGTTAAAGTGATTGTGTCTGAATCAATAGGGAATTTACACTTTCGCAGAGGATGTGTTGTGATCAGTTTTTAATTTTTTGGTTATTTCATTGTAAAATTCAGTTGATTTTTGGTAATAAACACTCGTGTAAATGTGTTGATTGTGTAATATGAAACAATATTCACCTAATAATGAAAACGCTCATATGTCACATGTTTTTGCACAAATTGTCAAACAAACATTTTATTTATATTTTTTTAACGTTTCTGTTTCATATACCCTTCTTACATGGTTAATATAAAATTATCCCTTCACATTACTGCAAATTTATGAATCAAAGAAATCATTTCATAGAACCCCATAACACCGGGTTATATTAAACGCAATCTTTTAACTGCCAATGCTGCAGAAACTTTAATGCAATATATTTGCATCCCTAAACAGATTTCTAGAAATAATCTTTTCTGCTGCCTAACTGTTTCCACACAATTAGAGACTATACCGTGTATCAAGAAGGGTTTTTTTCTTTTCTTTTCTTTTCTTTCTTTTTTCTTCTTCTTCTTTTTCTTTTCTTTTTTCTTTTTCTTTTCTTTTCTTTTCTTTTCCCATTTGGACTTATATTTCTAGAAGACTAAATATGTCTCTCATAATTATTGCACCTTAGCTTCTGGCCAATGACCTTCATCTCAATCAGGTTCTTGACCAGTTTCCCTGATCTTTTGAGCAACTGCTGATATGGCCCTTGTATTGATTTTGGTCATAAACATAGCTTTGGTATCTGTGCATGTTTTCTAGAAGTTGGTGGGGACTATAGTTATTCATATAAATGTTATCCATGTTCTCGTGGCAGTAGGTTGATTCCTTCATGAAGGGCACAGTGAGGGATAATAACCAAAATTTGTAGCCGATTTGCATTTGTAAATAGTTTTTATTATGCAGGAGCTAATATTTTCTTATAAATTTTTATCAAAGATGCTCGTTACCACCTGCATTCATTATTCAACTGGCTTTTGCTTTAGGACAGAGATTGTATCAGAATTTAAGAAAACATGCACAGAGTACACTTCTCCCCACAATACATCACTAACAGTTTTTTACTATTTTTGATGTTAAATAAATAAATAAATATGATGATGATTGAATAAATATGATTAAATAAATAATTGAGTGATGAATGATTAAATAAATAATTGAGTAAATGATTAAATAAACAAATGTTCAGTTGTTGGATAACTTAAGAGGACCGGTCTGAGTGATCATTACCATTTTTGTGTGCATACATGTAAAGTTCCAAATCTACCACTTCATGGGAACAATGTGTAGGCAACATACACTGTGAAATCTATGCAGACAAAGGTAATATTTCTTTCTCTCATAGGGGGGTGGGGATGAATTGTGAACTGGTTATCAGGGGTCTGTGCAATACTTCTGCATATCTGGACTGCATACAAAAAAATGGAATAGAATTTCAGAAAAAACAAAACTCCTTAGTGTGTCAGGAAAACTCAACCATTTTTTAAGTACGTTATACTATTGTTAATTTAAAGAAATGTTTACGTGTCTTTTCGGCTGGATTCTTCCTGATTCTTATGGGTTATTGTTTCTTTCAGGAATTCTGTTCTATCTTTCTGCATTTTTTGAGTAGTATAAATAAGTTTTCAAGATAGTATATGTGTCAAATGCTGGCATCGCTAGCAGAATTCCTTAACTTTGCTCTGTGAAGTCATGGAGGTTAAGTGAGTTTGAGACATCATGGGCTCCTATTTTGGTGACCGTCTAGAACCTCCGTGTTGAATGGTGCCAAGCCCCTGGCCAAAGGGACAAAAGGCACTAGGGTTCAGAGACACGTTGCATTGACGAAGACACAACAAATTTCATGTTATTTGATGGTGCTGTTTTATATTTTATGTATTCTAGTTTTCATTTATAAAGGAAAATTTTTAATTTCATTTTGTCTTTTCATTTCATGTTTGTTTAAAGTTTCACATCCTATTCAGTGTTACATCCAGCCATTCCTTAGTAGCAATTTAGAGGTCTGAAAATCTGGCTGATGAAATGTTAGTAATATTTTGTGACTCACTGAATTGAAAATAAAATTTCAAACATGAAAGTGCTAATAGTGTTATTACTAGTGGCCTGCAGTAGCAAAAATGCAGCTGAATAATGCCATAAAAAATGGTTTTCCAAAAAGTAGCATCCGCACTGCTCAAAAACGATAAATAAAATTCTCTGGTATAACACAGTACTAAATTAAATATTTTAACAAAGTCTTGATGAACACTGCAATAACTTAGTGTAGATTTACATTTCTTTACATGCCTAAAATATCAAAACATTGCTGTTCAATAACAACAAGTAAATAACAAATATTTAGGGGCTAGCTGACTTCCTTGGAGTCCTGCTGTTGCACATCATCTGTTTTGCAAGCAGTGATACATTGAGTATGAAAATTCAGTATAATAGACAGAATAACTGGGTTTGCAGATAGAAAAGTACACTTTCGGATTCAAAATTTAAAAAAAAATATATTTCTTAAACACTTTTAAATTTAAGCCAAGTTTTTATTTCTTGATTGAATCAATTTTGTCCAATAATGGCTTTGAATGATATATGATATGTTTTCATCATGTGAAAAGTTACTTGAGAATTGAATACAGTTACCGGGAGCGGTAGCTCAGTGACATAAACTGATGTCACTGCAGCGCCTCTGACCGGGAGGTCCTAGATTCGAGTCCTGACGGCGTCAGGATTTTCGACACAAGCTTTTCAGCTAGGTCGAATTCAGTCTGAAGGAGAATTCTAGCGGCCGGCTGCTCTGATCGGGAGTTTTCCGTGGTTTCACGGATCAACGCCAGGCGAATGCCGGAGCAGTGCCGTACCAAACGGGCCATGGACCGCGCGTGCGATCTCTCCTTCCTCTTCCCTGTCTTATCCTCTCCCCTTACACACACACTTACACTAACATGCACTACACTACCACATTCTGGGAGACCGGTTGGAAGCTTAGAGCTTTTTCCGGCTGGGGCGGCGCCCCGCTGGTGGGAGAGTCCTGGTTAGGAGGAAACCCCACTAGCCGACGGTAGGTCGGCGCCGGATCTCGCCATCCAGCGGGGGAAGATACCCGCCATTTCCCGAGAAAAAACATGCACTACGCTAACGGGACTAATGACCTAAGCAGTTGACGCGCCCGGAAACACGAAAAATCAATCAATTGAATACACTTCACAAGTGCTTTCTTGTAGGAAATATTTCCAAGCAACTAATATTTTGTGTTTTGATCTATTTTATTAGTTTTATTTAATTTTATTATTATTCATACTGAATATTTAATGTTCATTGTATTCATATTGATGTAATATACTGTGTAATTTTGAAAATTAATTACAGAACGTTAATTAATATTGCTTTCCTTTTGTTTTAGGAATTTGGTGGAATTAAACAGGGCAATTTTAGAAGCAAATTGAATGCAAGATGACTGTTTCCTAGATATAATTGTTATTATTTTGTTTCCAACCATATTGTTGATAATGATAATAATTTTTATATAATTTGGATAGCATAATAATACAATGTATTCACTCTGAAGTGTCTCATATTGCATGATATGGAATACTTTATTCATAATTTACAGTTTTAATAAGTAATGAACTGTGTATAAATAAACTATATTTCAATATGATTTTGCAACATGAAAAGGTTCTTTTCAGCTGAGAAATTTTACCAAGAGTTGAAGATTAAATCCTTGGGTATAAACAATATTTTATATTGCGAACTGCAATATGAACTTATTCCTTTCATAAATTAACTTAATTTGCATGATTTCATTGTATTTTCGTAAATTTAAAATTTTTAAATGTTGTGAACTATAGAAATTTATATATATGTATATTTCTTTAAAAAATCATACTTTTGTAAAAATATATTACATTGATATTTTCAAAATTGTGAAAGGTGTATTGTAAATGAAGTGCAAAAATGGTAACACCATCTCTAAATATTTAATACATTTGAAGACTTTTTTTTTTTTTCTATCCTATGGTTGCCTAGTATTTTCCTCAATTTATTAGAATCCCTTGTACAATCTTGTGGAATATTGTGAAATGCATGACTACAAACTACATTTGTACGAGGGCTGTTTGATAAGTTTAGTAAAAATGGCAGGAAAAAAAATTTTTAAGAAAAAAACTTACCTTATTTTTCAATGTAGTCTTCTTCTCGGTCTATACACTTTGCCCAGCGTATTTCCAAGTTTTTCATCCCATCGTAAAATAGGATTTGTCAAACTCTGCAAAATACCCGTTTACAGCAGCAATCACTTCCTCATTTGAGGAAAATTTTTGCCCACCAAGCCAAATTTTTAAATTGGGGAATAGAAAGAAATCACTTGGGGCTAAATCCGGCGAATATGGTGGATGAGGAACCAGTTCAAATCCTAACTGATGCACTTTCGCCATTATGACTTCTGCTGTGTGGGATGGAGCATTGTCTTGGTGGAACAGCACTTTCTTGTGCGACAACCTTGGCCGTTTATCGATAAATTTCTGTTTTAAACTATCCAATAATGAAGCGTAATAGCACCCAGTTATGGTCCTGCCCTTTTCCAAATAATCTATAAGGATTACACCCTCATAATCCCAAAAAACCGTTGCCATCACCTTTCCTGCAGACAAAATTGTCTTCGCCTTCTTCGGTGCACTCTCACCAGTCTTTATCTACTGTTTTGAATCTTTTTCGGTTTCGGGAGTGTAGTGGTGGATCCATGTTTCATCCACGGTGACGAATCTGTGCCGAAAGTCCTGCTGATTTCGCCTTAACATTGTCAGAATTTGCCTCTAAATGTTCTTTCGAGTCAGTTTTTGATCCAAAGTGAGCAATCGCGGCAACCATCTCGCGCATATCTTTTTCATGCTCAGTTTTTCGTGCAAGATGAAGTGCACTTTTTCAGTTAAGATGCCAACAGCATCAGCAATCTCACGCACTTTCACTTTGCGATCTTCCATTACCAGATCGTGCACATTTTCCACGGTTTTCGGTGTGGTGACCTCAATTGGCCGGCCAGAGCGGACTTCACCTTTTGTGCTTCTGCGACCACGTTTGAACTCATTAATCCAGAAATAAATCGTCTTCAATGCTGGCGCAGAGTTTACATGTACTTCATCTAACTCATTTTTGATCTGGGATGCTGTCCAGCCCTTCAAATAAAAATGTTTAATCACAGCATGAAACTCGTTTTTCTCCATCTTTTACGCCGCACGTCAAACTCACGCATTCAGCTGGTTGCCAATAATTAACTACGCGTCGTATTTGTTTAAAAAGTCAAACAGCTGTCTACAAAGAATCGTTATTTCTAACAATGCACATATTTAACAACAATGCGCGCTCTTTTATAGAAATTTACCAGACTTACCAAACGACCTTCGTATGCAAATGAATATTTTTGCTAGTTGTTTCTTTGAAAATGATAAAATTTCATTATGAATCATAAATTCAAATTTCATTGAAATTTTTTTTTTGAAATTGAAAAATGCAGAATTATGAGTAGTTCATATATGTTAGGAAGAAAAAAATGAAATTCATCTGAAAGGAAAACCCGAGTTGTTCTCAGATTTGGGAAAGTTCTCTGTTCACGGAACTTGTCATTGTTGGCAGACCAGTGATTGATTTCATTTACTTTCAAAACAGTTTCAGTTGGATGAAGATATGGCCAGCATACCCAAAATTTAGAGAGATTATACAAAAAGATCTGTGAAAATATTTATCGTGTTGTTCAATCAGAAAGAACATCTATTTTTCAACAATGGGAAAATGATATTTTATAACCCTTGTGGAGAGCACATTTAGTCTAAAAGAAAATTCAATAATTTTAACACTATTGTGTGCATGTTAGCACTTTCATTATATCCTTTTATTTTGTGACCAGACTTTTTCATTGGTTACAGGTACACATTTCAACTATTCAAAGAAAATTTGCCATTCCTGTTGCCTTTTGGCACGTTATCCTAAACAATATAATTTCAAATGAGATTTCTGTTTTGTTCGTAATGCCTCTGACATTCCACTTCATAAATTATAAAATGAACCTCTCAAAACTTTTTAAGAAAAATTTTCATTGCAGAATTTCAGATGAAAGTATTCAGTGTATCTTTGTGTTCCTCATTGTAAGAGAAACAATTTTTTAAAAGAAATATAGGTAATTTGCTGATGGAAATTTTGAACAAAAATTACCTTGGAAAATTATTTTAAGGATTGCCAAGTGGTGTTTTGGATATAGTTTTGGTAAAAATATTTATGTTCCTGCAAATTTAAAATTGCACATTGTTAAGATTTATAGTTTAGAAAGACAATAGTATTTCATATATTTTTACTGCATATAAATTCAAGATCTATTCATGATATTCACAATTCCTTGCCATGAATTACTCCGCTGCCTTTTCTTTATTAGTTGTAGGAGCTGTTTGTCTTCACTACATTAAACTGGGAGCGGTAGCTCAGTGTATCAACTGATGTCATTACAGCGCCTCTGACCGGGAGGTCCTAGGTTCGAGTCCTGTCGGCGATTTTCGACACTAGCTTTTCAGCTAGGTCGAATTCAGTCGCTGTCTGGAGGAGAATTCTGGCGGCCGGCTGCTCTGATCGGTAGTTTTCCGTGGTTTCTCCGATCAACACCAGGCGAATGCCGGAGCAGCACCCTACGAAACGGGCCACGGACCGCGTGCGATCTGTCCTTCCTCTTCCCTGCCCTCCTATCCTCTCCCCTTACACACACACTTACACTAACATGCACTACATTACCACGTATTCCGGGAGACCGGTCGGGAGCTTAAAGCTTGTCCCAGCTGGGGCGATGCCCCGCTGGAGGGAGAGTCCTGGTTAGGGGGAAACCCCACTAGCTGACGGTAGGTCGGCGCCGGATCTCGCCATCCAGCGGGGGAAAATCACCATCTCCCGAGCAAAAAAAAAAAAGAAGAAGAAAAACGTGCATTACACTAATGGGACTAATGACTAAAGCAGTTGACGCGCCCGGAAACACAAAAAATCAATCAATCAATTCACTTCATTAATAGAAAGATGAATATTCAGAATATTCAGCTTTTGTATGTATTAACCAAGTTGATCATTTAGATCACATTACTGCATTTTACAGAAGAGGAAACAAAAGCTAAGTTATTTCCTTTTTTACATATAAAATAGGACAGTTGAGTTAAATGAACCTTATTAATTATTATTTGATTCTAATTTTTTTTTATTGCTGAATATGCAAATCTCTTTACCAGGGCTAAGACTTATATGGAGTAATATGTACCTAAGTATGAACATTCATACGGACTAAAAGTGAAAAAGTTTAAAATGTAAAGTAAAATATGGACTAACGTTATTTAATAAAACAATTAAAATATTGAAATTAATTCATTAATAAAAATGTTTCAAATACTTCGAAATAAACATCAGAAATTTTAATTTGCTCTAGAACAAGATTTAATCATGGACTATAATATACATAGTATTGCTGAAAATAAGGTCATTAATTATTTTCTGATAATTGGTCATTTACAAAGCAGTGGGTTGCAAAAGACTGTTTTAAATTGTCAAAATGTGAATCTGCTCTTTTTATCTCTTAGTATTGCTTTGTACTGGCTAAAATGCCGCTCTAGTAATGAAGGCCATCTTGAACATTGCGATGTATTGTGGTGTTAAATACTGATCCACTTCTAAACCCCATTTATGACTTAAAATTGCACTAAAAGTTAATAAGCTTCCTGAATAATTTTGAAAGAATATAATACAGAATGTATTGGAAATTGTTGAAATGTATAAAGAAATGTGAGTTTTTCTTAAATATGGGAAAATAAGTACTATACTCAGAAACAAATCTCTGTACGTGCAAATATGGATAAACATGTAGGCCCCAAATTAATTCAACACAGACACGTTTTCGATTTTTCTGTATCAAGGACCCACAAAACATGGATTCTGGCTACACCACGTGTTAGAGAAAGTAATTTATTTATATACAGGTACTCGTATGTAGGGACAGGTTTTATCCACTTTTTCGTTACTAGGGCCCGACAATGAGTTTTTCTGTCGAAAATTCGCGTTTTTTTGGACCACGATTTCAATATATTCTCTTCTTACAAAGTAAGCGAGGAAGTAAAATCAGTTCTTTATGAACAATCCTATCATGGACAATTTTTTGAAGAAATGTGTGATTTTTGGTTAATTTGTGCATACAATGTATGCAATTTATAAAAACAGTTCACAAAACCGCTCCAATTTCTTCTGCAGATGAAACAAATAACGCTTAAAAGAATTGCGCATGTGTGGTTTTTGTTCTTCTCTGATTTTTTGACAATTGCGAATTTAAAAATAATGCGAGAAAGCACTATGTGCTGTTCCATATTTCGTTACCAGGGCACGGCAATAAGATTTTACGGTCGAAAAATCGCCTTTTGTCGGCGCACGATAAGTTTTTTCCCTTGTGAAATAAGTGCGAGAAAGTAAAAATTGGTGTACTTGTATGTTCCTGATGTATTCATTCTCCTATATTTCCACTCTATGATTCAGTTTTAAATATTTTGGCGACTATTCTGTCACGTCGAATTTAATAACTATTGTTTTACGGAATGTTACATGTAGTTCAACACATACAATCTTCAGGTTGGCAAGGATATAAAATTCACTAATTACAAGTGTCGTCATAACTTATTACTCTTTCACAACCACTTTATTATCGACAGTAATACAGGCGTATCTCGAACTTCTTTTTCAACACGGTGCTTTTGTTCACACTAGCGATTTCCATTGCTAACTGGAACAAGGGAGAAGTGTACTTTTAGATAGAGCTCGATGCAGAGGCGTATCTACGGTATGGCAGACATGGCACGTGCCATGGGCGCCACTCACAAAAGGGCGCAATTTAGCATTCGGCATTGAAGGAAAAAGTTAAAAATTAATTTAAAAAAGAAAAAAAATCAATTAGCGAATTAAAGTTTTACACAAATGATAAAATAAAATAAACTTTTCTATAGGAGGCATACAATTTCTTTTTCACGGCTAGGAGCGCGGCAAAAGTGGAACTATTCGTCCACTTTTCGCCCCTCTCCGCGCCATGAAAACTAATTTACAAAGGCTCGGGCGCCGGTGGTGCCCTCGCGAGAAATATACTATCATTGAGAGCAGCTTTTCTTTTTTTTAATGAAGCCGTATTTTGACTACAGATTTCATGGAATAAAATTAATCGCATTTTTTGTCAAGTCAAATATTCACCACGACTGTTAATGAAGCTTTTCTTTATTGTGAAAGCGTAATAAACTCAAGTATACCCCGAAGGAAACGCGACACCTCTCATATTGGCTTTTCTGAGGAAGCACTTCGACCGAAAACCAAAGCGATGATTATCTTATTATTGGTGCGGATTATCTTATTGTCGGTTCGGTCAAGATATTCTTGTAAATCTGTTTGACGTACACGTACAAAGTGGAATAAGACTAGTTGTTGATTTACTTCCACCCAGTGCTAACTTGTGTGAATCTAACAATTGTTTTTACAACATTCTAATATTTTTGAGTTCTTCGCTATAAGACCACCAAAAATCATTTCTCCAAGTGTTACGACATAATTGAACTTAGACGTTACAACTAATGCTGTATCAAAAAGTGTGATATAAAAATTCTGAATGTGTTGTCAAGAATAGTTAAAAAGCTAACGGTAAAGTTAAATCTCACAATGGAAAGATTGAATGAGACACGCAGAAACGTGAAATTTTTGGCCTCGAATGAAGTTTCATAATTATGATAAATTTAGGAGAATAAGAAGACATCGAAGTGAAAATAAGTGTCTCGTGGATTACAAAGCTCGAGTATATACATTTTACATTCGCATTTCTCCAATAACGCATGCATAATATTATGTACGTGCGACGGAGTCCTTTTACTTCGTTCCTTTCAAGTATTCGATTTCTTTTTGCGATCAGCCGCGGCGAAAGGTTGGGTCTAGCAAGTGCTAATGAAGTATTCTCACAGCCGTTGTCTTAATGGGGCGGGCGCCGACAAATAGGCATCATCGTCCTGAACAGCCTATCTTCATGTTCAAAAATATATTTGATACCCGCAGTCTTACACGTGTACATACAGCTGCATACACATATTGTTCGGAAAGAGCTCGCATAATTTTCAACGCGCCCACTCCGATATTCGGACTAGGAGGAAAAGCAAAGATGACGATGCTCAAAGATTGCAAATGCAAACATCAATGTTCAAAACTAAAACATAGTTCAAAAGCCATCTGGTTTATTATGCTCTAACGTATTTACGATGAATAATTTGATTCGAAAATTGCCATGTTTATTAATTTATAATTAGGATTTAACTTGAAAATTAAAAATAATAACAAAGAAACGGCCTGAAAACCTGAGCTCTGGGTCGTATCGTCATATCAAGGGCTCAGAGCTTCTTCAGTTCGCCGTAGATGAGTAAGGGAAGAAGGGGAAAGAACCCTACTCTAGAATGCGTGTGTTGATCGCCTCTCCACGTACGAAATACGAAGACAAGCATAGGAAATACCAGGGCAACGGAGTCATCTCCGTTGACCGCAGGAGATAGTCTACTTTGTTCGAACACGTGAACTAACAGTGGTATCATCCAATATTATTTCATTTTTTAATGAATAAATTGTGTTTTTTATTCACAAACAAAACATTGATCACAAACATCCTCTTTCATGGCTTTATGGAACATTTCATGATTCTACAGAACATTGTTATTTTGAAAATATCGTCATCGATGTTGCATCCGAAACCTCGACATATCGCTGAGGATCTCCGCTGCATCGCGGAATACTGCGGGCGGGCGTCATTTATATAATACAGCAAAACATGTTCAAGACCAAAACGACAGGATTCAAATTTTGTTTTGGCTTACTCAGATGTTGGCCTTCGAATCCTTTTTGCTGCAAGAAACGAATCATTGCATCTTGTATAAATCCATTGCAATACACTGTTCTATATTAATATTCATTGCTTTATGTGATTTAAAAACACATAAATGCATCACAATACAATGCTTCGCACTACATTGTTTTTGGCATGAGCACGACACACGTCTGTCAGTCTCAACTACTGTGTATTGCGCTCAACGTCATTTGTCTTCAAATATTCTTTCACTGCACAATTGTTCGTGGAGTTCAGTTACATTTTTATTTCCGGAAAAAATTTGCAGATCCCTTACACTCCTTAAAGCATTAGAAAACATGACGATTGTTGGCGTGTAATTTACTTCTTGCTCTTCATCTACTTTCTGTTCATTTTCATTTTCTTGTTGGGAGCCATCAAGTTCGTTAGCAGAACCAGCTGCTTGATATGCGGGTACATTATTACCGATGTTGATGTACTTTATAGCACACATACACACACATATAAATGTGCACATATTATATATAAGGATGTAACGAAAAAATTGAATTCAATGGCTTAGTGAAAAAATGTAAGTTTTCGATCCAAGAACAACAGCGGCAACAATAAAACCGTTTTAAAAATGGGTTTAGGGGTTCCACAAACCCCATAAACACACCATCTTTGGCAATTTCCCTACTTTTTAGAAAATAACGAATATATTTTATTTAATGGTATTTTTATCAATAGATTTTTGGTTGAGGTGGTGCCCACGTTACCCCCCCACACACACACAAAAAAATTTTTTTTGATCATCAAACTACTTATTTGACTCGAACAGAGTGCTATATTAGTCCGAATATGGCTAAGTTTACGTTAAAACCATAGAAATAGACACATTTCAAATGGCCATAGCACCATAAACTTTTATCCAAAATGCTTTTAATTTAAATAAGATTAAAGATTGATTTCTCTACTTTAAGATATTTGCTTCGCACAATTTAACTATTTCACTGCAATCGACTAAAATTGTACCGCGCGCCATCACTATTAACGACCCACATTTGTTCCACACTGCTATATCTGATTTCTTTATTGACCGTTAGGCTGCATTGAACGTATTTGTAGAGAAATCAAACGGATATTAATGTTTTCAGACTTCAAAGAACACTATTTGGCATTTGGAAACCTAAGAGATATTTTCCCCTCTTTGTTTGGATGCTTGCAACAGTGCTCTTAACATCGCGCTCGCCAGCCTGCCCCGCGCGCCGCCCAGACCCGCGCCGCCGCAGGAGGTATACTCATTCATACCTTCTGAAAAGCCACCCTTTACTTTTTTGAAATTTCTTCTGTATTTCAAAACCTCAGTTAATGATTTATTGACATTTCAATGTGCAAGTATCACGCAACCAAAAAGTAAGCAACACATGGCGCCGCAGATTTATAAAACTAACAATTTTTCAATCCAATTGTTCTCTTGTTTTTGCTTCAATTTATATTAAATATTTATTACTTTTATGTTACAGATTTAATAAGTATGATGTATAAAATAGTATTAAATTGTGTAAATGAAGTTCAATTACCATCACTTCAGTTCTCACTTCAGTTCTAGCGAACACAATAGGGGTACAAACTGCACATTATGGTAAGTACTGTATATAATAATTATGACTTCCGCGTCTTCGTAAGTATCAATTTCGCGCTGGATTTAATGCGAACTCGTTCTTGAGAATTTACTAAACACACTAGTAGCAGTTCAATTAACGAGATGATTTGGTATGAAAACATAAGCGAGAAAGAGGTCCTCAAAGGCGTCATATGTTGAAAGAGTAGCATTTTCTACTTAGAAAGGTGCGTTAAGCTGGAACAGCCAATTCAGCACACCGCAACGAAACATGTCGAATCATCTATTGCTAATTAATTGCCAATTAATTGCCACAATTGGGAATTAATTGCCACGTATTTTCGTGGAGAAAACGGATGTGTGCTAACTTGACGTCAAGCCAGCATACACATAAGTTAAATTAGAGTTGGAGCTCAACGGAAACCATCAAATCATTTTTGCCTATTAATTCCACAAATTGGAATTAATTATCACGTATTCCGGTCGAAAATCATCAATGTCAATATGAACAGGCATGACGCAACACCGAACTAAATAAAAAAGTAATGGAATCTAAAGAGGACAAACGAGCACAAACAAATAAAACAAATATAATTTAAAAAACGATTGACAATAATTTATTACTCAAAACAGAAGTTAATTGCTCAAGCTATTTATGAAATAAATAATGTTAAAAACCTCATAGTTATGCAACCACGTACGACAATCGCATAGGAAATTGGAGAATATCAATGAATACAAAAACCTCATATATATTTCAATAAACATTCCATATTATTATATATTACAACAAAGAAAAAATTATAAACGTAGCAATGTAATAAATAAATATTGTTAAAAATCGAACTAGGGTTATCCAACCTTGACAGTTATTCAAATTCGAAAAAACAGAGAGCCAACGAGCACAATCAAATTAAACCAAGACAATAGTTTATCGATATTTGGTACTAAATGTTTATTGTATACACGAATTAATTGCTCCTGCCATTTATGATAATTTTAAAAACTTTGTCGTTATGCAACCACGTACAATATTCTAAGAAATTCGAGAGTATCAACGTGCACAAGTCATTAAAATCTATTAAATAACTAAACACACATTCAGTACTAGTTTATTATACTAAAGATAAAGTGATAAATTGCCGTATATTATAGAAACATTGTTAAAACTGAATCCGAGTTATCGAACCAAACCAGATATCAAAATTCTATAATACAGAGAACCAACGAGCACAATCACATAAAACTAACAACATAGTTCATAGATATTTATTACTAATTTTGAACTTTATACAAGATTTAATTGCTCCACCCGTTTATGAAATAAATAATTTTTAAATTTTGTAGTTATGCAACCACTTGCGACATTCGAATAGGATATGCGAGAGTACCAACGAGCACGAATATCTAAAACCTATTAAATAATTAAATACACATTCATTACTAGTTTATTCCACTAAACATAAATTAATAAATGTTGCCGTGTATTATATAAACATTATTAAAACTGCATCAGAGTTATCGGACCGACCCAGATATTCAAATTCGAAAATACAGAGAACCAACGAGCATAATCAAACCAAAACAAGACCATAGTTTATATATATATATATATATATATATATATATATATATATATATATATATATATTATAACACGCCCACCTACTACCTTCCAGCCGGTGGCGATGAAGCGTGAAACTATGAATGCTCGTGAAGCGAGCTTTGAATTCTCAGGAAGCAGGATCTTTCGGGTATGAGAAAGGTCTGAACCCTTGACACAATGAATTATATAAAATTCTGGTAAAATGAGCATATATTCAGTAAAACAAATTACACAGCGGCACAAATATACAATAAGTATGTACTTTACGTAGATGGTACTGCAAAGAAAACAGAAACAAAAGAACAGAAATAACACAACCATAAGAGAATGTATAGGCGTCACCTTGACTGCCTGATTACTTCAATACGCACTATTTACGATACTTTTGCTTTGACCTCCTTCTCAATTATTTCGTGTACCTCATTTAACTGTGGTTAATCTAAAGTTTTCTCCGTGCACGGCCCTTTAAGTGATTCTCTACAATTATTCTATTATAGACTTCGCAGAGGTCAGCCTTGAGCTGCGCATTTATTACAATGCTGTTAACTCTAACACAAGAATAAACGTGACACACACGTTACTAAATCGTACCCTTTACAAAATTGTAGCAACTGATTATCCCTGACATCATACAATGGACACAATACTTATATAAATTAAAAATTATAATTTACTTTAGAAAAGCTGTACAAGGTATGGCATTCAAACGAATTTACTGGTGCGTACAGCGAATGAAATCAAAACTGCCGCTCATACGTTCGAAATATTTTCCCAGTAATTATTTGTAACTTTCACCTATTTTAGGACGCTACGCCTGGTGTTTAAAGCTACACAGTTTCCCAACAAATTGACGCATAGAAGTTGCCAGTTCTTTACCTCGACATTTCCTTCCCGCTCGCCGTCAGTTAACCTTGGGGTGTTCGGTCGCTCGCAGTCCTCGCCACGTCACTCGACTGGTTCGAGTCCCGCGGTTACACCTCTTCTTTCGCTCGATCTCAGGATGCCGCCACACGTCCAAATTCCAAACCTTTCTCTCGTCCTCAGGCTCGTACCGTCCACGGATTGGTCCAAGTCTTTCTCGCCTACGCTTGAGTGTTGGAGTCGTCCTTCTGCCGCCTGCCGCGTACCCGTTGCTCGCGCTTCCAGTTTTAAATAACTAACGTGCTTGAATTGACTACTCCTATTTATTTCGTTCGAGTCCCTGCGCGAATTTATTCGATTATGAAACTATTTCAAGTTCAAGCAGTCACATCGCTTGCTTACTCGCGTAATGTTAATGCAAATACTGTACATGCACTTTGCTTCTGAATTCTATCACTTATTACCGCGTTTCTTAAATCAGCTTTACTTAAGCAAGTAAAATTATACTCCTGCACTAACCAATTACTACCGCTGAAGAATTTAGTTGAGTCGCCGTCGCTGTCGAAGTCGTAAGAGAGCTCTACCAAAGTGCGTCGCGGTATTTATGCGCTCCGCTGGGAAAAATTTCTGGGGGGTGAATTTTCTCCTCCGCGCTCTCGAGAAAATATTATCCGCTAACTTTGGACATCGAAGTGCGAAAACCTGCGGGTAGATGTCGCCTTCTCGGACCATCGCTCCGCCTCGTACCTCAGTTCTTTGGTCTTTTCTAGTGGCTTATGGTGGCGTTACGGGTTCGTATAACCCCGTGACGTCACAATATATATATATATATATATATATATATATATTTGATACTAAGTGTTTATTGTATACATGAAAGAATTGCTCCTGCCATTTATGATATAAATAATTTTAAAAACGTCGTCGTTATGCAACCACGTACAACATTCGAATAGGAAATGCGAGAGTACCAACGAATACCTAAAACCTATTAAATATTTAAACACACATTCATTACTAGTTTATTACACTTAAGATAAATAACTAAATGTTGCCATGTATTATATAAACATTGTTAAACTGCATCCGAGTTACCGAACCAACACAGATATTCATATTCGAAAATACAGAGAACCAACGAGCACAATCACATGAAACTAACAACATAGTTTATAGATATATGATACAATTGTTTTACTCTATACACGATTTAATTACTCCTGTCATTTATGAAATAATAAATTTTTCAAACTTCGTAGTTATGCAACCACGTACGACTTTCGAATGGGAATACGAGAGTACTAACGATCACGAATCACTAAAATTAAATTTAAATTTCAATATTAGATTATTACAAACCAAATACAAACCAAATATTCAAATTCGAAAAAACCAAAATTTAAAACTAAGAACATAGTAATAGATATTTGATACTAATTTCTTATTCTCTACTTTAATTGCTCCAAATATTTTTAAATTATATTATGCATCCACGTACAATTTTCGAATAGGAAATCGAGAGTACCGACGCGCACGAATCACAAAAATTTCTTAAATAAATAATTACACATTCAATACTACTTTATTACACTAAACGACGGCGACGGCTGTGTTGGGGTGCTGGAGTATGCCTGCTCCTTGCAGGAGCTCTTCATATCTCGTTGATTTAATGGTGTGAGTGTTGGAACTGTATTATTTCCGTCCCCCATACGTGATGGGGATTTGGATAACGGGGTATTTTTTGTAGGATTCCTTTGGTTGGGTAAGGAGGGGAATTGGATGTAGAGAGGGGATGGAAGGGATAGGGCGAGGAGTGGTACGGCAAGGAGAGGTGGGGTAGGAAGCTTTTTGAGGGTATCGGCTGATGGTGGTTTTATTTACTTTAGTCGTGGTCGTTCGTGTCGTTCTTCTTTAAGTTCGTGCTGGTCGTTTGTCATTTGTTGTGGTCGTCGTTTGGGGATCTCAGTCGTTCTTCAGGTCAGCGGAGGTGGCAGTTGGAGGATGTCTAGTGGGTGTTTTTTCGTTCTGTGTCGCGGGGGTTTCTGATGTTGGGGAGGTGGGATGTAAGAAGGTAATTGTCAGTAGGATCGGATAGGAAGTTTTGGATGTGGGTAATGGCGGAGTTATGGATGTAGGTGTTTATGTGTGGGATATTGTGGAGGGTTCTGACGTCGTTATATCTGGTAAGGAAGCTGGGTCAGAAGATTAGTCTTACTATTCTATTTTCTATTTTCAGGATGCGGTTGTGGTTGACTTGGGCTGTACAGGACCAGGTGGAATGTACATAGGTAATGATAGGACGGATATAGGTGTAGTAGGAATTCATTCGGAAGGGTTGGGTGGTCGTTTTTGTTGATGGTGGTGGATTTTCGGTATTTATTTTTTAACTGAAGGGTGAGGTGGGTTATGGACTTATCGATCTCTGTGGTTGTGGGGATATTTGGGGGGACGTGGATCTTTTTTGATAAGATATGGGAGAAGGTTTTCCAATTGGTTTGGTGTTGTGGTGGGCGTGGAGACGTATGGGGTAGTGAATGTAGTGGCAAAGGTAAGTGGAAGGTGGTTTAAGAGAATTTGGGGTATGGTGTTGTGATGTTAAGCTGGGAGGAATGGATGATGATGTCTAGTATGTCATTTGGGTTGTCTTGAATGTAGTGGGTGGGTTCCGGGGGACTTTTCATATGAATTGATGGATGATTGTCGATGAATTGTTCTAGAGTACGTCCCGATGTGTCCGTCCTTTTGCAGCCCCATTGGGTGTTCTTGCTGTTAAGGTCTCCGGAGAGGATGAGGGAATAGGGGAGGTTGAGGAGCATGGTTAAATCAGAGATGGGTATGGGGATTAGGGGGCATTTGTATACAGAAATGATAATTATGGGAGTGGGAGGTTTCAATTAGGACGTCAGAGCATTCTTGGGCGGTGGTAGGTGGGAGTCGGTGTATGGTGTGTGGGATGTGGTTGCGAACTAGGATGGCCGTGCCGCCGTTGTTGGCGTTAAGTCGGTCGGTTCTGTGGGTAATGTAGTTTTGGATGGAAAATGGGATGTTGGGTTTGAGCCAGGTTTCTTGAAGGGATATGATCCCGACGGAGTGGGCTTTAAGGAATTGGTTCAGGAGAGGGTTTTTTGGTTAAGACCGCCGCCCACGTTCCATGGGGAAAGGGTAAGGAAACGAGGGGAAGGAGCCATTTAGTTGAGTATTTCAACTAATTTTATAGCTGCGCTGATCAGTTTTGATACGGTATCGCCTGGACCTTTGAATATAAGGATTTGGGGAATTGCGGAGAGGATCTTTTTAAGGTCGGGGGATTGGAGTAATGTGATTAGGTCTTTCAGATCAGAAGATGTTGAGGCAGAGGATTATTGGTTGTTTGGTATAGTTTGGGAGTCGGCAGAGCCTGATGTGATGGAGGAGTAAGATGCATGTTGGGGTCTGAGTGGAGGAAAGGTTGAGTTTGAGAATGTGGGTGGGGGTTCATTGCAAGGGGGTTTTTGGAGTTGGGATTTTCTTTGGTTACCAGCTTGAGTAATGTAAGGGCAGTTTGGGTGGAAGGCGGGGTGATTGTGTTTGCAGTTATTACATTTAGGGATGAAGGAATCGGAGGTGCTTGTCTTTCATTGTTCTGTGGGGTGGTTTAAGGAGCAAAGGGCACAAATTGTTGGTCGCCTACAGTATGTCCTGGTATGATAGAGTTGTTGGCAGTTTTTTACACTGGGGGATGTGGTCTGTCTCTCTGTAGTCCTCTGTCTTGACACTGTAGTGTCCAACGTATTTGATTGTCGCCTTTGCCTGTTTAACATCTCGTTTAGGTATTTCCACTGTAAAGATCCCCAGGGGTTATACGTCCGTTGCTGTCCCTTTGTTGCATTTCTGCAGTATGGAAGTAAGTTATCATTAGTTCATTCAGGTTGTCTCGTATGGTCTCTATCGGAAATTGTGGTGGTAGTCCTTTTATTACTATTTTCTCTCTTATTTCATCTGTGGCTCTATTAAAGTGGTATGAAATAGGTCTGAAAAAGTTCTGTCCTTCGTCCGCAGTGCTTAGTGTGTCTAGTCTGTCTCCAATATTTCTATGGGCTGCCACTGTCTTCGGTGTAATCAGTAATTCCGTCCTTGTGCATTTTGCAGTCAGTTGGTTGTTGCAGGTTTTCATCAGTTCATCAGTCAGTTCGTCTGTACTAAAGATAGAATCTAAGTCTATCTTGTATTGTCCTATTTTGGGTCTTGACAGGGCTGTCAGTGCGGTGGGGGTTTGGGCCGGGGCTGAGTTGGTGGGATCAGGGGTGGGATTTGCTGGTTCAGGAGTATCAGAGGTTCCTGGATCTTGTAACGCCGTAATTGGGAAAAAGGAGTTCTTTGTGGGGATTCCTTTATCTTGGGGTGGGGGTTGGGGTTTAGTTGTCTTTTTATACAGTTGGAAATTGTTGTCATCTTGGGAGTTAGAAGTGGGTGACTTGGAGTCACGTATGGGGGAGGTCGATAGTTCCTTCCTCTTCCGTGGGTCTCTGGAGTTGTTAAAGGTATCACACTGACCTTGGGCTGCGACATCCGCGACGTCCTCGGAGGTCGTTGTCGTGTCGTCCATTTTTTCCATTCCGTCCATTTTTGGGGGCGGCCGAAGCCGCGCCTCCAGCTGCTTGCTCCTATTCGCTAATTGGTCTAAGGCTGCTTTGAAGATGTGCCTTGGGAGTTTCGAGAAGTCAAAAAAGCTCCTCCTTGCTCTTCTGGTCACGTGCTCGTGTGCACCGCCACGGCCGCCAGATGACTATTGCGGTGTCGCTTTGGGCCTCAACCTGGATTCGCTGAGAGCACTCGGCTGAACAAATGTTTAGTGTAATGTTTAGTGTAGTCACTTCTCGAGCGGACACTACAACTCGGAATACACTAAAGATAAATTAATACTTACACTAAAGATAAATTAATAAATGTATCCATGTATTATATAAACATTATTAAAACTGCATCAAAGTTATCGAACCACGCCAGATATTCAAATTCGAAAAAAAGAGAACCATCGAGCACAATCATATAAAACCAACAACATAGTTTTTTATATTTAATACTATTGTTTTACTCTATGCACGATTTAATTGCTCCTATCGTTTATGAAATTAATAATTCGAAAAACCTCACAGGTTTGCAACCACGTACGACATTCGAATAGGAAATGCGTGAGTAGCAACGAGCACAAATAAGTAAAATCTTTTAAATTCAATAATACACACTCAATACTAATATATAAAACCAAAGGTAAATTATTAAACGTTGCTGTATATTATATAAATATTGTTAATCCTGGATCAGTATTATCGAATTAAGCCACATATTCAAACTTGAAAATAAAGAGAACCAACGAGCACAATCAAATGAAACCAAGAACATAGTTTATAGACATTTGATACCAATTTATTATTCTATACAGAAATTAATTGCTCGTGCCATTTATGAAATACATTATTAAAAAAACGTCGTAGTTATGCAACCGCGGAAGGGATTGGAATACGAAATTGGAGAATAGCAATAAGTACAAAAAGCTATAACCTAGTAAATATTTAAATACATTATCGATTTTAATTTATTACCCCAAAATAATTTTATAAAGGTGGCCGTGCAGTAAATAAATATCGGTAAAACTGAGAGTTATTCATCCATGCCACATATTCAAATTCGAAAATCGAGTGAACCAACGAGCACAATTAAATAAAATAATTAATATAGTTTAGATATGTTTGATACTAATTTATTATTTTAAATTTGCTACAACGTGATATTCGAATACGAAAGTGGAAAATTAAAATAAGTACAGACAACTAAAATGTAATAAGTAGTAAATACACATTTTATATTACACCTTAGATAATTTATTACAACTTACGTGTATGTACTAAGGTGGCCGAGTATTATATAAATAATGTTAAATCTGGATCAGAATTATCGAACCAAACCAGATATTTAAACTAGAAAATAGAATACTAACACTATCAAATAAACCGAGAACTTTTTCTTCGCTATTCAGATATGTGGTCAGATTTTTATTTTGCGGTAAATCTGCTGAATAATAGATTTTTGTTTTTTCGGAAAGTGGTAGATATTTTTTGAATATCTTAAGTTATTTTTTGAATATTGAGTGTGAATTTTTTTTAAGAACTGTAGAACTCTTTGGCCTCTAACCTTACTTGTTAGAATATTTTGTTTATTTGTACTTTTGCCCGCACCCTTTTTGGATTTTAAATTTCTCTTTTTGTAATAATTTTCGAATTTTTGCGGAACTTTTTTGAACTTGTCGAAACTCTAGAACTCTTTGTTCTTTACTCAGGGCTTATAAAATATTTAGGATTTTCAAATTTCTACCCGCCAACTTCACACACATGGCGGCGTGCAGCGGCAGTGGGCCCGGGTGGCGGCGCTTACCAGCGTGCTGCATGACACCAAACGGAGCTTCCGGAAAGTCTAGAGCGCATGCGCGAACTGCCTATGTATGCCTATGTATTTAGATGGAGAACAACGTCATGCTCAGTTCGGGCCGGTTTTTGGCGCCTACTACCTCCGTCTCTTTCAATCACTTTCTGTCTATGCCAGCAACAGCGGTGTATGCTCAATGAAGGGACGCACGCCTATGCGAGCCTGTGTACCCTTACTTGGCAGAATTTTAAAAACCAAGCTTAATTCTCTATGGTGTAAGTGGTGATTTAAAAATATAATAGTTACATTTAACTGTCTTTTCTCCAGGGTAGGCGCAGCATACCTAGCTTACGTGGAATGCACGCCACTGGTGGAGACTGTTGCACGCTCCGAAACGAAGTGGGAAAAAATAGTTTATACGCTTCCAAATACTTTAAAGGGTTTTCTAAAGTCTAGTAACTTCCAAACCCATTTGATGACTACAAATATGTTCAATTCAGCCTAATAGAGAATAATATCAGTCACAGAAGTACAGCTCAAATGTGGGTTGTTGTCAGTACTTGTAATGGTGGTAGTGGTGGTGGTAGAGATGGTACTACTACTACTACTACTACTACTACTACTACTACTACTACTACTACTACTACATACTACTACTACTACTACTACTACTACTACTACTACTACTACTACTACTACTACTACTACTACTACTACTACTACTACTACGCGCCTACTGGCCGTGAAAGTTCTCCAAACCGAGAAGCAGGAGTAAGTGTAACTCCCGAACCTCTACCAGAGACGATTGCTGATGAGGGAGTGAGCGACGAACCATGGACGGAGGTCAGGAAGAAGAAGAAGCACCCGAAGAAGGGACCCAAAAACGCTTCATCTGCGACTTCTGGAGCGCAGAAAAGTGGTACGGCGCGACCCAAGAAAACCGGTAGAGCGCGACCCCCATCGGAGGTCGTCGTAATACGGCCGGCAGATGGCGTCACCTTCGCGGACGTGCCCTCAAAGATAAGAGTAGAGTCAGCGCTAAACCCAGACGACAGCAACACTCAAGTGAGAGATATCCGCCAAACCCGGGCCGGAATGTGCTGCTAGAACTGGCGGACAAATCTGAAGGCAGCAAATCCTTCAGCAACGCGCTGAAATCTGCACTGGGGGAGACCGCATCCGTTATGCATGGAGTTCCACGATCAACCCTAGAAATTAGGGACCTCGACTGCGTGACGACAGCAGAGCAGGTCGAAGCTGCGGTTCGAAAGGTCACTAAAAATGCCAGAGGTGACATTCGGATCTCAGTGTCGAGAACAAACAGCAGAATGAGAAAAATGGCTGTCATTCAAATGGACGAACGAGATGCCAGGCTTCTGCTCCAAAAGCCCGGTATAAAGGTAGGGTGGCTCGTGTGTAATGTTCGACGAAGAGTACTCGTCACACGATGCTATCACCGCCTGGAGTTTAATCATTTTGCCAGGGACTGCAACGGACCGGACAGGAGCGGTACGTGCTATAAGTGTGGAGAGAATGGCCACAAGGCTGCCACCTGTGACTCTGAGGCAAAATGCATCCTATGCGCCCACAACGGAATGGAGGGAAAACTCGCACATCTCCCAGGCACAGGAGAATGCGCCGTATTTAGACGTGCTTTGGCGACAGCTAAAGGAGGAAAAGACACGAATAAAAAATGGTCAGGATCCTACAAGGAAATATCAATAGAAGTAAGACAGCGAAGGATTTACTTCGTCAACTCTCCTTCGAAAAAAGGGCGGATATTATTTTAATAAGTGAACAGTACCAGGACATGGGCAATGAAGGATGGCTTACAGACAACCTGGGCACATCCGCAATCTGGATCACAGACCCATGTAAAATGCAGATAGAGGACCGGGGGAAAGGCGATGGTTTCGTGTGGGCGAAATCAAGTTATACCTACTATGTTAGCTGCTACTTCACTCCTAACACCTCAATTAACAACTTCAAAAGAAACTTGGATGACCTTGAAGACGCAGTGAGAAATATGAGTGAAGTCCTTGTAGCAGGAGACTTTAATGGCAAAGCCCTTGAATGGGGGATGACGTACATGGATACTAGGGGAATTTCATCCTAGAAATGGCGGCAAGACTGAACCTAATCATACTGAATCAAGGTGACACGCCCACATTCAGTAGACCAGGTTATGCTGGGACGATACCGGACATCACCCTTGCGACCGAACGCCTAGCGGCGCAAATTAGCGACTGGGAGGTCGCGAAGGACTACACCGCAAGCGACCATCGGTACATCACATTCAGCATCAAGAAAACTCAGACGACCCAATGCCGACGGAACATCACTAGATGGAACATAAACAAAATAGATAAGACCAAACTCACTTCGACAATTGAAAACGGACATGAAAGCTAGAAGAAAGAAGACATCATACCTCCAGTAGCGATGCCCTAGCAGACCTGACGATGGACCTCATCACGCAGGCATGCGAGGCAGCGATGCCCAGGCAGAAAGTTGTTCCTAACCGACGGCCCGCTTATTGGTGGAACGAAGAAATCGCGAGCCTCAGAAATGAATGCCTCCGCCTTAGACGGAGAGCCCTAAGAGCCAGGAGAGACTCCAAAGATGTTGAGGAAAGAAAGACAGCCTACAAGGACGCCGAGACGAAACTGCGCAGGGCCATTGCGTTAAGCAAGGCAACGAAGTGGGAGGAACTTATCCAGAACGTCAACAATGACCCGTGGGGACGAGGGTACAAACTCGTCACCAACAGACTAGGTGACATATCTCCGCCGAACATACTAGAAGCAAAGACGATGGAAAATATAGTTGCCGCTCTCTTTCCTGTGCACCCCAAAAAGCCCGATGAAGTGCTTCCTGTATCTGAGGAGGAAATCCCATATTTCACCACTCTGGACCTAACAACGGCTGTGACCTCGATGAGCAGCAAGAAAGCCCCGGGCCCGGATGGAATCCCGGCAGAGGTCCTAAAAGCAATTGCAGGATCACACACAGACCTGATTGTCAACATGTACAATATGTGCTTGAGAGAAGGCAAGTTCTGTGCGAGATGGAAAAGAGCCCGATTGGCCCTGATTAGCAAGGGCAAAGGAGACGTAACAGCCCCGTCGTCCTACAGGCCGCTGTGCATGCTGGATACGGCGGGCAAGCTGTTCGAAAAGATGCTTAAGCCCCGCATCCAAGCAGCCATAGAGGACGCAGGTGGCTTATCCGAAAGACAGTTCGGCTTCCGAAAGGGCTAGTTCACAGTAGACGCGATCCGCGAAATTGTTGCAGCAGCGGGACGAACGGAAGAGGGAAACCACCGCACAAGACCACTCTGCATGGTAGTGACGCTGGATGTACGAAATACCTTCAACTCGGCTAACTGGGGAGACATCTTAGACGCCTTGAGAAACTTCGGAGTTCCCAACTACTTGAGGAGAATTATTGGAGACTACCTCAAGGACCGAGTTATCTTGTACGAAACCGACCAGGGAAACAGGAGTAGAAGAATGACGGCAGGAGCAGCCCAGGGATCGATCTTAGCATCTGATCTCTGGAATGCTAATTACAACGGCCTACTCAACCTCGACATGCCAGACGATACATTCCTGGTAGGATACGCTGACGACATAGCAGCTATCCTGACAGCACGCACCCTAGAAGGTCTACAGACCCGATTAAACCAGGTAATGAGGAGAGTGCAATCCTGGCTAACCCAACACCGGTTAGAGCTTGCTGTTAATAAAACAGAAATTGTATTATTAACAAAGAAACGGATAGATACGACACCACAAATGAAAATCCTCGAAGAGGACATCCAGACCACTAAGACAATAAAGTACTTGGGAGTATTGCTCGACTCAAGGCTCTCCTTTTGGGAGCACATAAAACGGGCATCAGACAAGGCAGCAAAGTTTACAGGCCCCCTGAGCAGAACAATGGCCAACGTTCGAGGCCCAACACAAAACAAGAGGAAACTCCTGATGACCGTGACGGAGTTATCTTACTGTATGGGGCAGAGATCTGGGCACCGGCCATGCAACATGCTCTCTACAGGAGAAGAATACTGGCGGTTCAAAGGCGAGGGGCAATGAGAATTGCAAGCTCATACCGAACAGTGTCAGAAGCCGCAGTCCTTGTAATCGCAGGGACCATACCGATTGACCTTCTTGCTCTTGAAAAGAAGAACATTTTCACAGTCTCTCTGAAGACAAGGCACTACTTAAGAAGGAAGAAAGGCAGAAGACCATCCAGATGTGGAAAATCGAACCGTGGCGAAAAAAAAGGAATTTTCCCAACTACTGTCTGGACATGGGTGCTTCCGATCCTTCCTTCACAGGATTGGGATCACGGCCCAAGCAGACTGCCAATACTGTGGACATAACAGAGACGACGCTCACCATACATTCTTCGAATGTGAAAGGTGGCAGGGAAAGCGTACCAGACTGGAGACAAACATAGGCCCAATAAGCCCCACAAACCTGATTAGCACCATGCTAAAATCCGAGCAGTCATGGACAGCCGTAGCAATGTATGCAAGGTAAGTCCAAGGCTTAAGAAAAAAACGAAGAACTGATGAAAAGACAACGAAGAACAAGGCTTCAAAGAGGGCTAAATTAAGGTATCCGCCCTGAAGATTTGCTGAACAAGCGTACCGGGACGGAAACTAGAAGAGGATTACGAGGTTCGTGGTTTTTAGTGGGTGCAAGCCTCACACTACCCAAGAGCACCGGTTCTTCGGGTGTCTGTTAGAGATTTTCCACAGTATCCTCTCAAAAAAAACCACTACTCCTACTACTACCTACTCCTGACTTCTAGCTGCTAGCTGCTGCTGCTATTGCTACTGCTGCTGCTACTGCTGCTGCTGCTGCTCTCTGCTGCTGCTGCTGCTGCTGCTGCTGCTGCTCCTCTCCTGCGCTGCCATCGCCAGCTAGCACACAGCTGCTAGCACTACTAGCAGCAGCAGCAGCTGCTGCACTGCTGCTGCTGCTGCTGCTGCTGCTGCTGCTGCTGCTGCTGCTGCTGCTGCTGCTGCTGCTGCCGCAGCCAGCGCATGCGCAGCAGCAGCAGCACAGCGCGCTGCTGCTGCTACGCTGCTGCATCGCTCGCAGCAGCCGCGCTGCTGCTCTACGCGCGCTAGCCTCTCCTGCTGCTCCTGCGCTCCTAACGCTCTGCTGATGCTGCTGATGCTGCTATTACTACTACTGCTACTGCTACTGCTACTAATACCACGACTACTACCACCATCACTACCACCACAACACAGCCACCATTATTACTACATCACTACCACTACAAAAATATAATGAGACTACGTATACTAAACTTGATTTTTCAGTGTTTTCTCGCATTATATGTGATTATTTATCTGTGTTTATTCGCAAAATATATGAAATTTGATCATCAATTTTTTTAATCGTGCGAATACCACCGAAAACATATTAAAAAGTGTTTGATATTGCCCATTTACAATCTTTCTCGAGAGAATATAGGAGATAAAATAAGAATACGTTCAAGTTACGCTCATAAATAAGAAGGGGCTATGGCGGCGCATGTGCGCACGTGCATATATCATGATTTCGTATTTTCGATAATTGTGATAGCTCTTACTGTTTGTGTGGAGAACTCCTCTCGACATTTAATGTGACCTTCGTGCTTTGTTTCCTGGAGAGTCATGGTATCTGAAATTATGTTTGATTGTTGGAAGTGGGCATTTTTCAATCAGTTAATGAACTTTTTTAAAAATTGATTATAACCCGAAAAGTCATTTCATCCTTTAAGAAGGACTATATTTTACATCATATTCATTTTTATTTAAAACAAATTTTATTTACAAAATTGTAGTTGTGATCAACTTTTTTGTGTCAATCTTTACCTCGTCAGTTGTAAAAAATCGAACAGCACTTTTTCTAAATTGGGGAAGTCATTTTGTTTTTCCAGTAAGATAGTACATTTGCATTAGGATGAAGCAAGTTCGCACATTTAATTCATCCATTTGTGCTGTGGTTTCGTATACACACCATGATATTTCGTGGTCATTCTTCAGAATATTCCTATAAACATGTCAATGCATTTTCGGGGGTTCTGTATTTGAGGATGCATACAAAATAAAATAAATGTATTAAAATTCTGAAGAATAAATGATTGTCTAATTTTAAATTCCTAATGAAGATAATGAAAATGAGTTATTTGGAAACATATACAGTATTTTTTTTTTAACTACTGAAATATCGGAGAATCGAAATCGTGATTAAAGGGTTTTTAATTTTCTTGTTGGCATGGTGTGTCTAGGTTCAAGAGGTTTAATTAATTCCTTGAATCTATTGTCCTATAATACTGATCGATTAAAAATTCTTGTAATTGCTTTTGAACAGTTGTCTCCTGATTTAAATTTGTTGTTTGTGGCCCAAAAATCAATGAGTGTTGCTTGATTTGTGTTGGAACTTGATGATTTTGTCACGACTGGCCATGGGTCAATAACTTCTACCACTTTACTTGTACGATCTGCGACGATTTCAACGTCCGATGGAAAATTACAAAATAGTCGTCTTTCGGTCACTTTAAAATGCAGAACTGAACTCATGAGCTCCGTCAGATGCCTTCGCGGGGGCTGAGGAGGGGAATATGCCGGGAAGAAACGCTGTCATCGAGCACTGCTTATCGTGCCTGACGTCACTAGATTGTCGGGAGCTCACAAGGAAGAGTCGACCAAAGCTGAATTGGTCGCGAATTGTGTGATATCTCAAGAAATGGTGACAGGCGCGAGTGGGATAAAGAGCGGGCACGGCGCTCGGACATTGCAGCGTTGTGTAATTTCAACGACTGTAAGTGAATCCGAACAAACGGACATTTCATTGTTGCTAACAGATGAAAAATAAGAGAAGGAAGACAATTCTTCCGTAAAATCAGAAGAGATGTGGAATGCCATAAATAATTAAAAGTATCGAGTCATTTTCCGAAAGTATCGATCGCTATCGATACCACTCGAGTATCGATTATGAACATTCTGGATTTTTTCGGAGCGATTATTAAAGTTACAGGTAATATTTCACTCAACGATAATAATTAATACAATTTTCAAAATAAATATTTAAAAAATCGACAGTTTATACAAATGTACGTAAGCAGTTACTTCGATTCGCACAAAAGCATTTTTCTCAACCGATGAAAGGACACGTCGATCCAAATCTTTCATACTTTCATTCTATTAAAGTAGCACCTTAGCATCATCGCTAAGAACACGATAAAATTCACTACGAACCACTTTCAAAATTAAAAGGTAGTGACGTGATATGTGTCTCATAGAATACTTGTAGAGCTTCTTTAAAACAAATTTATGAAGGATTGGCCCAGCAAGAACCTAAACAAACAGAAAGAAAGCAAATATCATAATAAATAACAAACGCAATAAGAAACACTAACCTTGGCAACCGCATTATACAGCCAAATACATAACAACTACGTAGGAAAAGCGCACACCAGACCTTGCCCAAAACTTTCCTACCAAAAGTTTGTGACGTCATTCTGCACATCTGTATTAGATTCGTTCTTGCAAACTTGCAGGGCGTAGAGGGGTCGAAAATTATCACATTTTACTCATTAATACGCAGTGGGAAATTTCGTATTTATATGTGTAACTTCGTTACAACGAAGCTACACCTATGACCATTTTCCCTGATTTTTAGATGGTTGGTAGTTTGATTGTTAGTGATTCCGGGAACCGTTCAACAACAAACCGGTCAACTGCTAAGGTCATTAGTTCTGTAAGAGTAGTGCATGTTTTTCCTCGGGAGATGGCGGAGAGTTTTCCTTGCTGGATGGCGAGATCCGGCGCCGACTTACCATCGGCTAGTGGGGTTTTCCGTGAACCAAATGTCTCCCATCAGAGGGCCACCGCCCCAGCCGGGACAAGTCCTAAGTGTAGTGCATGTTAGTGTGTAAGGGATGAAGATAGAACAAGGAAGAAGAACCAAAGATCGCGCGCGGTCCATTTTTTAGGGTACTACTCCGGCATTCGCCTGGCGTTGATCGGAGAAACCACGGAAAACTACTGATCAGAGCAGTCGGCGCTAGAATTAGATTCGAACAGCGACTGAATTCGATCTAGCTGACAAGCTAGTGTCGAAAATCCTACCACCGTCGGGACTCGAACCTAGGACCTCCCGGTCAGATGCACTGCAGTGACATCGGTTGATGCCTTGAGCCACCTCTTCCGGTCTGATTTTTTGGACATATGTTCGAGAGGTCACGTTATGACACAGTCGAGGAGATTTCATGTATCTGAGGAAAATCTGTGCTTAGAGGCTTGCTTAATATTCAGAGGCAAATATCCTCTCTTATATTATTTCAGTAGTAAACATACCATTTTGCGGCTTTCATAAGCAACCAATCTTTATAACTGAGGTCTCTAAAGAAAGAGAATTTCAGGGAGACGTGACGAATTGCCCTTTGATTTTAAAAATATGAAAGATTTGTATTTTTTTAAAGGCATCTAAATATTCTTGTGAAATGCAACCCGCAACACTCAGTTGTATTTCTGAATATATATCGTTAAATAAGTCCTAAACGAAACGTTTTTGGGCTTAAATTTTGAGACCGAAGGCCTCAAAGAAACGTTCTTCACACTGTAATCTATAGGATGCCATCTTCAACATTCTATTACATTTTTGCTGATTCGACGCTTCTCGATTCTAACCCATCTGTTCAGACCCTGTAGAATCTGCAACTGTATGGGAAATTAAACTAATTACTTGATATTATATGGGTATACCTGGGATGGGACAAAATGGAACAAGGGAACAAATGGGACAAGGGGACAAAATGGGGCAAGGTAAAAACCGGACAAGGGGACAAAAGGGGAAATATAACTAAATGGAAGTCTGCAAAAAGGGACAGGGGGACAAAATGAGCCCAGGGGCAAACGGAAAAGGGGGACTAATGGGACAAGTGGAGTTAATGGGACATGGAGGACAATTGGGAGAAATGGAACAAAAAGGACAAGGAGACAAGTGGAACAAAAGGGACATATTTAAGCACTGGTAAAATCTAAACCCGAGAGTCCGCTAAAATATTTTTAATGATCTCGAGCATTTTAACGGCCGTTGCTATGGACGCGTTCTTAAAGCGTTGTTTAGATGGTTGGCGGTTTCTAAGGAGCTAAGGACGTGTTTACCGACCTGTCAGACTTCTAAATTAGCTAAGCTCGTGTTTACCAACCTACCAGAAACGTCAATTTAGCTTGAGATGTTTTTATATTAAAAGATATAAATATGTACTTGAGAAACTACCAATAGTGGGCTTTACGGACCGAACGGGCCGAACAAGACAATCAGAGACGAATTATCTATGCAAAGTATAATTTTTTAATATCACCTCCAAATTGATAATAATTACTGCAGTTTTGTTACCAAAGGAACCTCTTCACAGAAATGACTCTGTTCGTAATGAATAACTTAATTATAGTACATATTTTATTTTATTGACATTGATTGAAAAACAAGAAAATTTTGAATAATGTCACACGTTATCGAAACGGGATTTAAAAAGTGTTATTTTTATCTGTTAATAAATATTGCTCGTTTAAACTGTTTTTTTAAGTACGAGTTTTTTTAAGTGACATTAAACAGCAAAAAGAAACGTGGAAACTTTCGATACAATAAAATTTGAGTCTCTGCTGGTGAGCAAGAAGAACTGAAAGTGAAGGGCTACGCGTGACACGTTGTAAGTAATGGTAATTTAACACGCCGTGGGCGAAACACGGTTTCTCGTGCTTGTTTCCCGTACGCAAAACAACTATTTTTTTCATCCTCACTGACAATGTATGAAACATTGCGAAGTGTGCGTGTGGAACATCGCGAAGCGTGTACGAAACATCTTTCGCGCATGGCGCGTTAATAGTAGTTTATGCGATTAATTTATAACGTTTAGCTTTACGAGTACGTTTTGAAAACCAGTTACATTAGGAGCCACTTTTCAAATTTGTACGAATGCAATAAAGCAGCATTATAAACGAGTTGCATACGCTATTTTTTGTATAATAGCGTTATAAATTTTTAAGAGTCAAACTTAATTTTGCGAAACAACTTCCTTGTGACGTCTCGGATATTTATTTAACACAATTCTCGCTTATTCAGGGAGTGTAATGAATTTTATCTACAGTGTAAAATGAAAGTTATTGAATTTTAATCCTCGCTCCGACCAACCTGACTCTGCCCACCCCGTTCTTCTCAAGTAGCACCGTCCTCACTGTTCCGCCCCACCTCCTCGCCCCGTCCACCCTGCACTGCCCTGTTCCGCCCCACCCTTCCCGAACATCCTCTGCCCAAGCAGCTTCTCCTCTACTCTCAATACACAACTATATTGCGGGTTGCATTAAATTAAATTACACAAAAAAAATTGAGGTCGCGTTTTGAATTGCGAATCGACCTACGTTTTTTCGGTCGCCCAAAATATTGGCGTAAATTTGGTTGAATTTCCTCCACGTTTAGCATAACTCCAGAGATATGTGAAAAAACACACATCTAGTACATCCATTTTTTAAAATCAAGCTGGGTTGCATTTGGACTTTCTCTAATTCAGGCCGTTCGTTACGATTGAAAATAATGTCTAATTATTAACTTGTTGCCACTCCCCTCATTTTAAAATATTTGTGATCATTTTATTACAACAAATTGAATTCCTCGATGACTAATATGTGCCTTCTGATTTCTACATTCTGCGGTAGGTCTTTTTTGTAGAAGTAGAAAACTTTCCCTTCCCGCGACTATTTGAGCGTGCCTCTCTATTATAAACCATCATTATTGATTGCACTAGACATTGTTATTATAATTATTGTTACCATTATACATTCTTATATTTGTTATAATATTGTTATAACGTAATAAAAAATCTGGCACGTCATTCAGGATTGAAATTATGTATGTAAAGTATGCTGTGCTATAATAATAATAATAATAATAATAATAATAATAATAATAATAATAATAATAATAATAATAATAATAATAATAATAATAATAATGTATTATTCATTTACTTAACGTATTACCCGCGAAAGACTGGAGGAATGGGCAAGGAACTTGAAAAAAATATTGATGATGAATTTCTAATAATTAACATTTAGATTTTTAATTCCATTCTCCAAAATACAACATGAATAATAATTTATCTCTAGGGGATCTGTGTGGCTGTTGCGATACCCCCCTTGAGAGGGAGTGAAGTGGGTGGCGACTGTCAGGCTCCTGTTCAAGTGCTGTAGCCACCCGCTGCTGGTGCCCACTGCTGTGATCAACCAAAGATAAGGTGGCCGGAGCCGAGCGGTCTGCACTACAGAATGTAGTCGGCGCCTTCAGACTTAAAGCTATTCTAATCGCATGACATGGTTTTACAGCGTAGTCTGAGCATATCTGTCTAGGGGCTGTCTGTCAATCTCATATATAGGTCTACTGCCTAGTAGTGTTTAGTAGTCTTGCAGTTCAGTGTGGTTGAGTTGAAGGTACGAGTTGCAGGTGGAGCAAATCCGTGAGGCAAGTCAGTGGTTTTGTTACGTGTGTGAAATGTTTTCAAATGTTCTTACCTGAAATGTAAGGAGATGCGTTTTGATTTCATACAAAATATATTATAAATCATTTGTAATATTTGGCGTTTATAAATTGACATTTGCTATTTTGTGACAGGTACTATTGAGTGTTTGTCGAGTTGCTAACTGTGGAAGAATTGATTTTAAAGGCTCACTAATGTGCCATTTCATGCTGAGTTGTTATCTGTTAAAACGAATGATACATTGAGAGCGACATAATGCTATTCTAACCTCAACATCGCAATTTTCAAATGATTTGGTAAATACTTGCCAGGATTAGATATGCATTAGTAGTTATATATAAATAGCTATTACTGCAGAGTTTCGACATAAGCAATTGACATTTAACTATTGGAAATATTCTAGGGATTACTTGAATCTTGCACCCAGCACAAGCATGACTGAAGATCTGACAGATGGGCTGATTGGCCTAGGTGCATTACCTGATGTACCATTATTGAAAATATTTTCATATTTGGGAATAAAGGAAAAACTTCAGTGCTCCCAAGTGTGTAAGAAATGGAATAGTTTAATATTCACTCCTTCGCCTTGGAGAACATTAAATATTACATGCAGAGAGGGAAGTTTTAATCTGATGTAAAATAATAAAACAATTTTGTTTTTTCATTATTTTTGTAATCTCAAGAGAAAATGTTAAAGAGATAGAAAATATAATTATTGTTGTGCTGTGTAATTATGGAATTCAGGGCTCATACTTAGGATAAAATGAATTTTAATGCTACAGCATTTCAAATGAAAAAAATGCCCTTTGTGATATAAAGCAATTGTAATATTTCATTTTTAACATTCTTAAATGTATTCTTATTTTGAGTGAATTTTTACTTATGGTGAATGTAATTGTTTGTACTGAAATTATTTTCAGATATCCTGATATTACTTAGAATTTTTATTTCTAATTTTATCTGTTGTAACACAATGCCTTTCAAAGTCATTAGTATACAAAATTATATCTTGTGTAAGTTATTAATATTTTTGGTAAATGTTTCAGTATAGTACCAAAAGAGACAATGAAAAATAAACAAACTTTTATGTTTTTATTACTGCTGCAAATTTTTAATAATTATTGGCATTTTTTATTGTGCACGTAATTTGTTTATTACATGACCTGATATAATGAAGAATTTTTTTCAGTTGGCATTTTTGAGTAGGTAGCATTTATTTCTGCTTTGGCAAACATTCTTGAAAGTAAGTGTAAATGTATGGAAACAAGTTTGTATGTAAATTATGAAAATTCTCAGTTAGTAATATTGATGTCTTTATAACTTTCAAATGAAGACTTGAACCATATATTTTATGCTTGTTCCTATATTAAATTCCTTTATTAATTTGCAAAATAATAATATTAGGAGAATGTCATTTTTAATTCTACAATTTTTTTCTCTTTCTTTTTGTAATTATCCATATTTCAATTTGTTTGTTGCACCAAGTAATCAAGGATTAAGGCATTTTGGGACCATTCTTTTTCCAGAAAAATACTCAGTAATGTCAAGTAGTCTGTTTTCATTTTTTGTATTCCTTAAAAATTTTGAATGGACCAGAAACTTTGTTTTTCTGAATTTGTTTATTTATTTATTTATTTTTTTTGTTGATAATACAGATGGAATTGTATAGATTAGGGGTTTCCAATTGAGTTGCTATAGACCCCCTGGAGGTAGGTGAAATTTTGAAGGGGGTCAAAGATGACCAAGGGGTCAATTGATGGTCAATAGCCAAAGTATAAATCGGCACCTTATTGGGATAGTCAAAATCCATTTCATTACAAAAAATAATAATGAACTTAATTAACTGTTTCTGACATAAAGCAACAAAACATGTAATTATAAATTACCAATTCACTCCTTTTCTTTCGGATCCTTCTTTCATCCTTAGAAATTAAGTAATTAGGATATTTAGAAAAGTCAAGAAATTATAACTATGTGTGGACAACAATACTGTACCATGCAAGGAAGTATTCTCCACAATACGCCCTGTAGAAATGTTATGGCCAGTTCTTAAAAAGCACTGTTTTGTAACCATTGCATTTCAATAAAGATTAGAAACTCAGCTGCACAAAAGCGGAAAAGTCTTTGATAATTGGAAAATCCAAATATTTCCGAGAATATTGGGGAAAAAATTGTTATCTTTAAGACATTTATGTGCAGTTCTTTGTGTCATGATTATGGATGCTGTATGTCCTAGTGAAAATGTGAAGGGGTCGATGGAGCAAACATTCTCATCAAAGGGTGTGATGAAAGATAGTTTTGAATTGATGAATGTCCCTAGTATAGATATTAGGAAATTATTTGCTGTTCTTATATCCACCAGAATATAATCAATCCATCAGTCCTGAAGAAGTATGTAGGGTGCAACAACATGACTGAATAACTTTTTTGTTATGGTCAAGTCCCGGTTTCGTAGTTTAGAGAATAGTTCCTCATGGTAATTTTTTTTTTTTTTTTTTTTTGTAATTGCTTTTATATGTCACTATGTCATCTGATTCAGACTAGAAGTAGCTACACATTTTATGTATTTTTCAATTCGTTAATTGATTTCTTACATTTGAAACTGTATTAATTTTCAGAACCACTCACAGTATTATTTCAGTTTAAAAGTAAAAGAAGTGTTTTCACTGAAATTATGTCTTATTTGTATGTGTTCTGAATATCATTTAATTTTACAGATACACTGATTAAAAGAAATTTATGTTCTGGATAGGTGATTATTAGTTTTCCTTCTTCAAGGCTTTGGAAGGTACAACTACCATTATACTGTACTACATTTACTATTATACTACATTACTACATACAGCCATACATTTACTATTATACTACATTTTACTATATTACACTACATTTGTTTCAGTGACCTGCCACACTGATAACAATTAAAACATTAAACACAGTTATGTCTTGGATCCAACAATTGATGGAGTTTACTATTTTAGATTCAATACTTATTGTAATATACCATTTTGGAACCAATATTATTGGAATTTGCCATTTAGGGTCTAATAACACCTTTTTTTTCACACAAATCTTTGCACGATTCTACAATTTTTTTAATGAGAAATCCTGCCATTATTAAAATTTTGGTATCACATATAGTTTTGGGGGTTAACTTTTTTATTAAATTGGTTATTTTTGCAATTATGGTTATTAAGTTCCTTTTATGATGTGTAGGAAACTTACAAATAATCGGTTAGCACCTGTCACAATGTATTAGTATGCCTTTTTTGAAGTCATCAAGTGGCATTTAGGACTTTTTCTTGAAGGTGACAAAGTGTTCTCTAATAATATTTATCAGCTCTAGACACTGTAGAACATGCTCATAAGCCTGAGAATGACAATTTATTATTGATTCATCAAATGTTAGCTTAAAAGCTTTCTTCCTTCTCATTGGGGATAAATTTCATTAGTTCTTCTTCCATCATGAATTTGAAAGAATATGAAAGTATGAAGGTAATACTTGAAAGATTCAATATGTAAATTTATCTGGATCTTATGTGGAGACTTTAAGATGATCGCTCTACTTTTAGATGTACAGCCTGTTTACATGTAAGCTTTTGCTGTTTTTTGTAGGAGTGGAACAATAGAGATTGTAAAAGCCACTTCCAACAGATGAGGTGACCTTCATGAAAAATTTCACAGTAGATGTAAGAAATATTATGAATATTCTCTGGTTGATAGAAAAAACAAATTTTTCCTGACTCTTCATATCAATTTAGGTTTGGTGATGAATAGAGTCGGGAAGTTTGTAAAATGCCTCATTATTATTGTTATGATTTTGTGACTTTTAACAATATTGTCCTTCTGGAATAGTTGTTTTAGTAGATTTGCATTTTACCTTTTTTGGGGGGGAGGGGCCTATTTTAGCTTCTGTTGCCAATTTTTGGCATTTTTCTTTATTTGTGTCTTTTTTATCATTATTTTTCTTTTTTTCACCCCTGGGTACCAGTCTCTATCAAGCTGGAAACATACCTGCAAGCCTGAATAATATGAAGGCACGGTTGTATATTGTATTTCTTTTAACATGGAAGCCCCGTTATCATTGTGTTACAAATCTAAAAGGGAGGGATGATACCAGTAAAGATTTTTCATTGATGCTTACAGACTTGTTTGCTCACAAGAAATCTCATCCTGTCTTTGTGTATGCTCTCGAATCCCTTTTGAGAACAGAGCTGTCTGTATGTGATATACCCTTCTCTGTTCCTTCATGTTCTCTCTTCCCTTCTGGTGATTATACAAGTAAAAAAACGAAATCTACAATTCCGTTTTCACTGATACCATTTCAAGATTCTAAAGGGAGTCTACAATAGCATTTTGTAGAGACAGGGTCATGAGTAACTTAAATTCTTAGTTGTCATACTGGATGGTTATGTACAATCAAGATTGCGAAGAATAGGAAGTTTCCTTCCATGTGAGTGCTAATGTAAATTTTAGTGGTAGAATAAAATTGTGAATCATTTTATTTTAAATTTTTTAATGTTTCCTGTGTTTCTACCCCCATTTTAGTTAGAATAAAAGCCTTTTTTTGCATATATTTTAGTAGAAATAAATGCTTTATTGCCTTACATGATCAAATAGTGTCGCTCATAGTGCAGAAAGGAAAGCTCATCAGAAAGGAAGCATTGTTTAAATCTTCTGCAAGGATATTGATTGTTTGCAAATGGTAAAGAGTGTGTGTTATCTCTTTTAATCTCAATTCCCATTTTACTGCATCTTTTTGTCCAGTGTCAAGGCTGATGTAATATATATTTTAAAGAGTGTAGGGAAGAGACGACATCATTGACTTAACCCCTTCCTGCTCTTGACGGCTCTGACAGACCTGCCAGAGTGTAATCTGGTTAATGTTTCTTTTGTAAAGCATCTGTATAACTTTTATGTCTTGGTCATGTATGTTGTTTTTCCTCAGTGTCTACCACAACTATTTGACTGGTACACGATTGTATCCTTTTTGAAAGGTTCATTAAAGCTAGATGCAATGGGTATCTGTAAGCTATGGATTTTTCCACTAGCTGTTCCACATCAGAACAAGCAGATATTTTACAGATTAATAGCATATTTACACACATTTACAAACATGATCAACCATCCATCATCAGGCCTAAATACACTCCACTATATTCACATGTCCTTCCAATTCCAACATATTCCTTTGAATTTGTTGTGTCTTTAAAACCCTTCCAATCAGTTTTTCTGTTGATGAGATGGCAATCAAACCCCTATAGTTAGATCAATACAATATTATCTTTTTTTGTAAAGTGAAGTAATGTAAACACTTTACTAATCATTTGTGTCAACTTTTCCTTTCACACATTTATTAAGTTTTTATACAATGTATAAAACATATGGGGCATATTCCAATAGCTCAATAGGGACACCTGGTCTAGGAGTTTTCTTGTTCTTCATGTCAATAAGCTCCTTTCTTATTCCAAATACACTAATATCTTCACAGTATCTGCATAATTGAGGACAAAATTTAGGCATGTACTTTTACATTTAATCGGGTTTTCTATTAAGATTTTTAAGTTTTTAGAATTGTTGCTTCCAACTCTTCTGTAGGAATCCTCTGCTTCTTTTCCTATGGCTCTGTATATGCACATCCATTTTGGTAATTCTTTTCACATGGAAGAGCCATTCTGTCTGGTAGGCCTTGATTTTCTCCAAAATGCATTTAATCTTCAATTTGTCTTACTGAATGGTTCCAGATTTGGTCAGTCCTTGTCTAACCTAAGATTGACTACAAGAACTACAAGATTCCAACCATTTGTTTTCTTTGATTTGTTGGGGAGACATGATCCATGATCCAGCATTCTGTTCCGTTCTGGAGTATGGGGACTGCCAAAATTTTATAAAATGGTAGATTTGATTCATCTCTGACTTTGCTGTTTAAAATTCTTTAATCATACCTCATTTACTTTGGAATTTCCAAATTTTAAAATCTTAATCTTCAAAGTTGTGCCAACTTAAAATATAAGCAAAGCAAAGTATTTAATATTATTAACTCTTCAACTATCTCTTCATTTATTAAAATTGTTGCTCTTATCAAATGTTTTCGTGCAAATGCTTGTGTTTTTCAAATAGCTGTACATAGACATACTAAAATTACTGACAAGTCTTCTTTTTCTGAATCCATATTGATCATTTGTGAGCATATTGTCTAGTATAGCATTAAGTCTATTCGTTTATATTTTAGCATATATTCCTACGTTTAGTACCCAATTCCTCTGTAATTTCCTCAGTGGTTTTTATTACCCATTTTAAAATATTGGTATTATAAAATATTTCATCCAATCTTTGGGTGGAATCCTGCCTTTGGTTCCCAAGACATCTTTTATTACTGTTTTTCTAATTCTTGCATTGAAGACACCCATATTAACAATTTTGTCGATTTTTGAAATCCTACTAATCATTGTTCAGAGTTCATCATAACATTCAATACTTAATTTCAGGTACATAAGTACACCTTGTACATGTGTATACGTTTTGATTATTGTCATATATCTTTTTGCTGTTCTGATTTGAAGAGAAATAATTCTTTTGTTTGGAGAAATTTAGCTATGAATTTTGTTTTTCTATTCATTCTCTATTTTGATACCAACTGTTTCTGATGCTCCTCTAGATACATCTGTATCACCATAAAAGAGGTTATAGTTTTCTAGTTCTTGTGATCCATTTGATTCCCCCCCCCTCCTCCACATTTACTGATTTCTCAGTATGTAGCTTCTTCAGTTCTTAATCTAGCTGCAATTGTTTATTAGTTTGTGTCCTAACATTCAAATTCCTGATATTCATAGAATTTTCTTTACCAAATTGTTTAGTGGAATATGTAAACATCTGTTATCTCATTATTGTTGGAAAAGTATTCTGATCATTTTCTTGAAATGCCATTTATGCACTATTATGCCATTTTTTATTTAAATAAATTAGTTTGAAAAAATAGTATTGTTGGTCTATTTTTCAAGAAAAATGTCGGGAGACTTTTACAACTAAATCGTTTAGCATTTTTCTTTGCTCTGATCGCAATTAAAGCAGTCAAGCTATTGTCTCGGAGATTGTGAGTGAAAGGTTGACCCATGCAATGGTGTAGAGCGACTCTTACCTAGGGAAGTTGCCGTTTTAAGACGTAAGCCGCGTAAGTGTGTTGATCTATGTGTCGGTAGATAATTATCTACAAGATGCACATTTTTTGTTGAAATTGTCTTTCAGGTTTCAAACTTCGCGCACTTTTAAGCGGTGCAAATCGATTCGAAGGATCTCTAACAAGAGCAGTCCCTTGCGTCTTTCGGCCTTTCTTTCTTTTGCCTTCGCATTTCAAAGTATTTTTTCAATTTGTTTTCAGATATAGAGGAATTGTTATTCTGCAGTATCTTCAAAAAAACTTAATCTGTTTTCCAAGCCACTCTTTATTTTGAGCATCTTCTCTCAACATTTTTTTTTTTGCCAAAATGCATTTTTCAATTTGGCTTCTTTTTATTTTTCCTTATAAGGAGATTTTGGCGTTATGGAAAAAAAGAAAAGAAAAAAAAAAACGATGTCAGCTGGTCCACTGAGCCCACTTAGCGAACCTGTCCGCTCGGAAATTTCTAATAAATGACCCACATTATTAAAAGTTAGATAAAAATTCTAGTCTCCGAGAGTGTCCTTCCCTGAAGCGTGTAGCGCTACCAGATCAGAAACCTGGTGGCCCTATCTATGAGTTTTGCCCCCCGAGACAAAGAAAACACCACTCTTTGTCTGCGACGCTGCATAGTAAGTCTCCCCAGAAAACTAGACTGCATGGGTCAAATGTACTAGTCCAAAATGTGACTATTTTCCTTCTATAGCCCACTTCGATATTTCCAAACTTTACGTTGCTCGCTCATCTCGCTGGCGAATGCATCGTGCCGATAGGGATATATTCGAAGACGAAACCCTTATTATTAATTAATAATTATCCCAACAACATAGATGCAATGGCTGCGCGTTTTACTGATGCTGCTCTTAACCGAGGCCGATATGCCCTATTTCTAGATCCAGGTCGCCTGTATCAAAAGACCGAGGTCTCCTGATACATGCGACTCTCTCTGGCAGTAGTTAAGACGACGCTGCAGGGAACGAAGAGTCCCACATGACCTCGTGCATCACTCAACAGAGAAGGAAAAGAAACCCGACACATAAACCCTCCAGAAAGCACACACGTTGAAATTATGGCTCCTCTCGTGGAACCACAATGGCTTTCGAATTCGTTTAGACGAATGAAAGCTGATAATGTCTCACCATAGACCCGTTGTTATCTGCCTGTAGGAAACACATCTCCTTCTTGAGCATTCCCTCTCTCTTCGTGGCTTTTGTTGTTACAGGCAAGTCATTGATGATGGCCTCCGTGCCCAAGGCAGAGTTGCTACATGTGTCACAGACTCCCTGGTGTCCAAAGAAATAGACGTACTCGTAAAGAAGTAGACGAACCACTCATCGGACATCTTGCATTCGTGTGAACTTTCGCACATTCTCGAACACTATTTGCAACGTCTATATCTCACCTGGACAAGTCATGTCACAAGAAGAACTTGATGTGTTTTCTCTGATGCTCACCCCTTTTCTAATTGTGGTTAACTTTAATGCCCACAATCCCGCCTGCGGTGGCACAAGGACCTGCCCGAGAGGTAATATACTTAAAAATATTATTGACAACCAGAGCGAAATTCTTAAGAATACTGACAAAATCTCACACTTTTTGTGGCTTCAAACACTTTCCTGTCCGTAGATCTGGCTCTCTGCAGTCCATCTCTCTCTACAATATTTGTGTGGACTGTCCTTGGCGACCTGCATGGGCAGTGTCCACTTCCCCATTCTGGTCAACTTTGATATTCCCGACCTCAACGTTGCCCGTCCTCCTCTCTGGCTAATCCACCGAGCTGAGTGGGAAAAATTCGTGAATGAAATACGGATATCGGAAAACTGCCCAAACGATATCGTTGCTATGGTTGCCCATTTTACTGATGCCGTTCTTCATGCGACCTCAATTACCATCCCGAAGTCGTTGGGTCGTCCTCGACATCGTCCTGTGCCATGGTGGAATGCCGACTGCGCTACCGCTGTGCGTGATCGGAAGCGGGCTCTGGCAAAGCTTAGTAGGTTCTCAACCATGCATAATCTGATAAATTATAAAAGATTCCGAGCCAGAGATAGATTGACCATACGGGAAAGTAAGACTGCGTCCTGAAGAGCTTATATTTCATCACTCTCTTGCCGTACGCCCCATAAAGTAGTCTGGGGAAAGATTCGACAGATCAGTGGAAGAATTCGCCGTCCGTCTCAGGCTTCTGGTAAATGGAAATCTTCTCACCTCTTTAGAAGATACAGTCGAAGAATTGGCTTCTCACTACAAGCATATCTCCAGCTCCGTACACTATCCTCCTGGCGTTCTGAAAACCAAAGGAAGAATGGAGAACTGCAAATTACATTTTTCGAGTCACGTGGAGGAATATTACAATACTCTTTTCTCCATGTATGAATTTTCATGTGTCTTCGCTTGTAGGAAAGATTCAGCTCCAGCACCAGACCAGATCAAATGTGAAACATCTACCCGAAAATGCTCGTTCTTTTCTCCTCCGCATTTTTAACAAGATTTGGGTTGATCATGCGGTACCAAGGATTTTGCATAAAGCCACTGTTATTCCAATCTCTATAGAAGGAAAGGACAGAACATTCCCCTCAAGTTACCGCCCAATCTCGCTCTTAAGCTGTGTGTGGAAGCTTTTTAGAGCGAATAGTAAACACATGTCTGGTCTGGCTCCTGGAACAAAAGAATATATTTACACCTTTTCAGTGTGGTTTCAGGAAGCACAAGTGGACCACTTAGTCTCCCTGTCATACAGATCTCTACTTCTTTCGTGCTACGTCCTGACGGGAGAATAATGGTAGCAATTTTCTTCGATATAGAGAAAGCGTATGACACCACTGGAGGTACGACATTCTTCGCACATTGCGTTCTTGGGGCCTTAGGGGACGGCTCCCTTTGTTTCTAGAGCTTTTCTTTCGTCAAGATCTTTCCGCGGCCGCCTTGGTGACACGTTATCCTCAAATCACCAGTTAGAAAACGGTGTTCCCCAGGGATCGATACTGAGCGTCACTCTGTCATTGCTACCAATTATATTGCATCAGTAATTCCTGAGCCTGTGAAGGCATCACTGTACGTTGAAGACTTTCCCATTTTTTGTTCCTCCAAGAGCATGCAAGTTATGGAGAGGCACTTACAGCCGTCTTCAACGAATTGCAAGAACGGAGCTATGAAACCAGATTCAAGTTCTCCACCTCAAAATCCAGTTGCGTGCACTTCTGCAAAATTCATCACCTGTATAATCATCCTGACCTTTTTCTTGGGGGCCATGAGCTTCCTTTCGTCGAATCCGCAACTTTCTTTGGCCTGACGTTCGACAAGAGTTTTACACGGAGGAAACATATTCATAAATTGAAGACCCAATGTGTATCACCATTGATCCTCCGCACCCTTTCTGGCAGATTATGGGGCGCAGACCGATGATGCCTCTTACATCTATACAGGACCATCATCTGTCCTATCTTGGACTATGCGTGTATTCTTTATGGATCAGCGTCTCCTTCGACCTTCCGGCCATTGAATACCATACATAATGCCGGTATACGGATCAGAACAGGCGTCTCCCGCACGAGTCGCATTGAATGCCTCTTGGCCGAGGCTGGTGAACCATTCCTGAGCCGCAGGCGAGATATTGTAATCAGCTCCTACGGTGCCAAAGTATTAGCTATACTCCTTCGCGCCAAGCAGACCTTCAACCAAGGCATAGGACATCGTACGCACTCAGTCCATCGTTACACCATCCTCCGGGTATCCGTCTCTACACGCTTTTGCAAAAGCTCAATATAAAATATCCCGTCCCTGTGACCCTCCCCACACGAAGTCCTGTTCCCGCTCCCAGTATGTCATAAACGCCATATGGCTTTATTCTTTTGTTTTTGCAAAAATTACATAAATATTTTTTTGACTTGTCTCTCAAATCGTTAATATTTACATTAGCGGCATTTTGTTTATATTATTGCATTTATGTACACGTGCTTGAAATAATGTCATATACAGTTTTTCTATAACTAAGCTGTTTTCTGTTAAAATGAGCTCAAAATCGGGCATTTTCTGAAACTCTCGAACGCAATTTGTTTTAAAAAAAAAGGCTCAAAATCTTTTCTTCAATTTTTCCAACGGGTATTGCTAATTGCACTGTTAAAATGATACAAAGTTCTTTTTGCTGTATTCTTTTGTGTTTTTTTTCAAAATTACAGAAATGTATTTTTTAAATATCTATCATGCCGTACACATTTCCCACAATTTGTAAACACTATTGCATTTGCGAGTAAAAGTACCTCAAATGACTTTCAATGAAGTTTTTCGAAAACTCTTCTATGAAGATAGCTTTAAATTTCGCATTTACATTAACACTTAAACACAATTTTCTTAAAAAAAAAAGGCTCCAAATTTTTCAATGAAAATTGTCATTTAGGACGAGGTTTCACCCTTCTTTAATATTCTTAAAGGAATATTTCGGTTTTATTATTAGGAAACCGAAACATTGAGAGGTCAAAAAAATTTACGTTGGGCGGCGATAGAAGGCAGCTGGCAAGGTGATGGGGTCAAGACCGTAGAGCCAGTCCACACCAAGGAAATTAGAAAACTTTACTACGAGAAAGTCTGTGCTATTCTGCAGCAGCACTAGGTTTTTGGGGGGCATCCTTTGCCTTTTATGGAATTTGCGGGGCCTCGATGTGGCCTCTCCGACCGCTTTGGGCTTGATCCGGGGCTGCTTACAGATTTGATCAATATAAACTTAAAAGATACAAATACTTAAAAAGTTTCTTTATTAACCACCTTTGTGTACACTTCACTGCATGCCCCTTCGCCACTCAGAGCGAGGATAATTATGCACTTGACCCATATCCGCTCTTTTATTAGCCTTTACTTCCCCTTAATAACTTCCTTGAACTTTAATACATTGTACTCTTAATCTCTTTCTGAAACTTCGTGTTAAAATATTTTTAATTTTTAAGGTATTGCAAGGACATTTTTTGGAACATTTTCTGTTCTTGACCGTCCGTCCGTCCGTCCGTCCGTCCGTCCGTCCGCGAACAACGCTAGCGGCAAAACCGTTCAGCCCATTTTCACCAAAATTGATATTATACACATACATACATTTTGTTGCTCGATAATGTGAAGGACATTTAAGAGGCAGGTTTCATTTTCGTTGAAAGCGCCGAGATTTCGAAAATTGCAAAAAAATTTTTTTTTTTTTTTTGGCATTGCCCTACAATACAATTATGAAGATAGATATTTTCCCCTTAATGAAATCTGTTCCTTCAAGATAGATTTTTAAATAAGGTTATGTAAATTTTTAGAAAATTAGATTTTTAGTAATTTTGCCTGAAATATAGGCAATTTTTAAATTTGTTTAAACTTTTTTTTTTTTAAAAAAACAGCAGCAACTTTGATTACATTTTGATGTTGGATTTAAATGTAATGAAAAATTAATATAATATTAATTTATTTAATATTAATTTTATATTACCACTGTAATAGGTAATATATCTTGGGTAACAGTGCAGCGATGGATATTTGAGAAGTTCATTGTTTAATGGAGGCAAGATAAGATGCTTCAGGAAAACGTCTACAGGACAAATGTCTTTCTGTATTAAGGTCTAAAAATGTCTAATAAAAATGTGGTCTACAGCTGTATTAATTCTAATGATTAAACGTTCACAGCTTAAATGTCTACCAACAAAAATGTCTTCAGCTAAAATGTCTAGTAACTACAAACTCAACTAAATGTCTACTAGCTGAAAGTTTAACAGAAATGTCTAAGGAGTATTCTGTTAAAATTTTATGTCTAATGTAATAATAAATTGGTAGTATAAAACAATATGTAATTATGTATCTTATCATATCACGTCAAGTTGAAATAATGGTATCGTGCTATGAAGACTATAGACAGCAAGATGAAATGCTCGTCTACTTGAGAGGATTAAGTTATTTCCTGAAATGGCAAACAGATGATTTAGAAGAATCTGATGAATGATTTGAATAAAACTCATTCATGTACTGCATAAATTTTATAAATGTATTTTTCAAGTTAAACATACATTTATAATTACACTTAATAACATGTCTAACAAACTTTCACACATACATCCTTTTTATATGTACACATATTTGCAATATTCATTTTTGCATGAAGACACCGTTGCCTGCAGACAGTTAGACAAGAGATATTTCTTCTTGTGGACAGACTTGCATTAGACATTTATTATGTTGACCTTTTAGAGTAGACTAAGTGTCGTTAGACCCCAAATATTAGACATCATTTATGCAGATCTTATTTCTGTAGACCTCTGACCAGTAACCAATAAGATAAGTGGTTTTATTTTTTTCTGTGAATTACGTCTCGTTGTTGGGTCATGATTTAGCTGTATGAAACGCAGTTTTATTTGTCGAATTTGTGTTGATATTTGCTTGAAAATATTTATTTTTCGCACCTATTCTACGATTTGTAATTAGTTAAAAAAAAAGGATAATTGAGATGTGTTAATTTAGACAGAAATTGCGATAAACGTACTATTACGTAACCGTTACTAAGGACGAGAAAGTATGTGCTGTTTTAGCACCTCTAGTTAATATTTGTAGTGAAATGCCTATATTTACTTACTGGAGGAAATGAAATGTTCCAGGATCCTGTATTATTAAGATTAATTTATACTGTAATTCATGGGTTTGTTTTTCAAAATTATATTTATTATCATATTCTATCTTTGCCCATGTAATCAGCTACTGTCTGTGAATTGTGCTCCCGTTCAAAATAATACATGTTCACATTAAGTAAGTGCTCACATATTGCTGTTGGTGTGATGCTTATCTTGGTCCATCTGCTTGGAAGTGAGCTGTTCCAATTTTGCAAGACTTTACGATTGTGCTGAACTGGGTGATTTAATTTCAGTCAGAACATTTGTTTAGTTAGTTATCTATTTATTTATCTATTTATATATTTATTGGGAACTAACGAAGTTTCCGTTATTTTCTGGATAATCCTATTCCCTGAGTTGCGATGTTTTAGAGATCGTATAATTTTAACATGTTGTTGACACACCTTTTTATATGTTGAGAAGTGTTCCGTAGGACGGAATTGAGACTACCGCCACCGCCACCGCTACCGCCACCGCCACCGCTACCGCCACCGCCACCGCCACCGCTCCCGCCACCGCCACCGCCACCGCCGCCGCCGCCGCCGCCGCCGCCGCCGCCGCCGCCGCCGCCGCCGCCGCCGCCGCCACCGCCACCGCCACCGCCACCGCCACCGCCACCGCTACCGCGACCGCCACCGCGACCGCTACCGCCACCGCTATCGCCACCGCTACCGCCACCGCTATCGCCACCGCTATCGCCACCGCTATCGCCACCGCTATCGCCACCGCTATCGCCACCGCTATCGCCACCGCTATCGCCACTGCCACCGCCACTGCCACCGCTACCGCTACCGCCGTCACCGTCACCCCTACCACTACTACCACTACCACTACTACCATTATTATTATTATTATTATTATTATTATTATTATTATTATTATTATTATTATTATTATTATTATTAAGATTTAAAGGTGTTTAAACTGTGCAGTGCCTGACTTTGATTTATGGGCGCCCTAGACTGTCAAATGTTTTAGCACCCTTTTTAATTTGCTTTTTTGGCTTTTTTTGCTTATTTATAATATTTTGAATTAAAAATGTACAATATTTATAACCAATGCAAATATTGTGTATGTATAAATAATTGATTATATATTTGCATTTTTTATAACAGCAAACATTTTAGGTCAATAAATTAAAAATTTAATGTAATTATAAAATAATTTCTGTATTTGAGTATTATTTACGTTTTGTTACCAAACAACTATGCATATTAAAATCAAAATACCATTTAGGTGTACATATAACATATGGGTTGTCATATGGAATCTCGTTTTCTCGATTTTTTCTCGCCAAATTTCTTAACAGTGTCTCCAAACTCTACACGTCCCAAAATGGTCATTTTCTATGTATAACAGAGATAATTCATTCAGTGTGTCTTGTTTAAGCATCGATCTCCGATAATTTTTTACGCGCTTCGAAGCAGAGAAAGATCGTTTGCCATTTGCATTAGTCACAGACATCATTTGAGTCTTGAAATCTCGTCATTTGGAAATATACCTTGTATCGACAATTTCTTTAATAAAGAATATCCCTCTGAATTACCAATTTCTAAACCATTATTTTTCACGAATGTGGTCCTATATTTCCGTACTGAACGACATGGCCAACCATAAATGGATCAGGTTTGGATGTCAACTCAATGCTCCATAAGAAGTTTTCGTTTTGTAACCAATAATCTCGTTGTTACCGAAAATGACTATCCTCTTGATTATAAAACTTTCACAGTTTCTACAATTCTTTTCAGGACATTTCTCCAATAACCCACTTTATTTTTATTCTTTTTCACGACCTCTGAATCATATCGTTCTAAAATTGCAGACCTACATACAACTTTTCTTACGCAATCTTGATGTTCGGAACTGTTATTGTTAAGAAATGGTGTTGCTATTTTTCTAGTCGTTATGCTCTGTTGTAGCGAGCGAAGTAGTAGTTCCACCATATAACTTGCAAGGAGCACAAAATACATGTCCTGTTGATGGCACTTGTACTAACCATTACCTTTTGACAACTACACCATTTTTCATTATTTTTGAGAAATATGATTTTGATAAGTATCGCCTTTGATCTGCATAATACCTTTTAGAGGTAGAAAAATCGATGTCTTTATTTTGCGTAAATCCATCTTTGGCCACCATTTCTCTAAAACAATCATCAACGTTCCATTGTATTGGGTCGTTTGGAACATTTGATTATTTAACATTTTCTTTCGCTACAAATATGGAAAGAAATATTTATATAAAAACTCTCAAAGGTTCGCCTTAAATTTTGCATCCGCTGAAATTTGTCCACCCCTAAAACTTGCGCGCCCCAGGCTGCAGCCTACTCAGCCTATTCGGTAATCTGGCACTGTCGCTGCGATCGCTTAAAATATGAACGTCAGCCTTCTTTGCTCTGAGGCATCAATGCTCCATGATCGACACGTAATGTTCGACGTGTCGTTGTTTCCCCATCGTTGTGTCACTATTGTTACGAAATCACAAATTTCGGCACAAATAAAATTGTGAAGTTAGTGCTGTGAGTCTATGGAGCAGCCATATACTACACAGCTAACGCATCCTCTTGTCACGCGGAAAAATTGTTGTCGGGTCGGGGCAGGAGTGTATCCAGCCGATCATTTTGGAGGGTGCCATCATAGATTTTTGATAAATAATAAACATATTTCTTATTATATTGTATATTTTTTTGTGGCGTATATATGGTACTATACAATATTATTATTTAAATAATTACATAATAAATTTCATTCCAGATTCCATAAAGAAATATTTAAATTGATTTTGTGAAATAAAAGAAGGTAACAAACGAAAACTAGGCCTTGGGAGGGGTGGCATGGCTCCCCAATAGTGTAATGACGCATTGCTGCGTAGTCTTACGCATAACGAGGCAAACCATTTTATTTTATTTTTCCTTTCAGGAAAGCACACAAAATGTTGCTTAGATATTCAATGAATGAACAAAACTTGGATTCTTATTCTGTTTTAGGGAAATGGGACAGAAGTGAAATGAATTATTATGATTCGCAAAACTGTTGTGAACTGTATGCAGGAAGAAGATGGCTTCTTTTGGACGGAGGCTATTTGAGAATTGTTGATAGTACGCTTGCTCTGCTTGATGTGGTCTTGGACATAAAGCAGGAAATGCCTTTGTATAAGAGAGTAATTAATGAATATCGGTTGCTCATTGGGTGAGTTCAATTTGTTCTATACTATGTTAATGTTTATAATTTCAGTTTTTTAGCTGAGTAATATGAATCCGTATTAATTTGCAGCAATATATGCTATCATACACATCATATGAAACATAATTTTTAGTATTCCAGCGTTACAAACGTCTTTTTCCGTTACAAGAAATCGTTCATAAAATGACGCCTTATGGCACAGATTATAATATATTTGCCTTTTTGGCTGGAATAATTGCGTCATCACACATTCAACCAATCGCAGGGAGAGAATCGTGGGGAGGTAGCGGTAAACAGAACAGCCGACCACCGTTTTTTTGCACAGATGTCAAATAGACTTCACAATGAAGTGGTTTCCAAAAATTAACTTTGATTTTCTTATAAATTTATAAAGCTGTTGTACAAAAAATAACGTTATGCAACCAAAAATCAGAAAAAAAATACCTGTTTTTCGGGCCTTCGGGAGTTAGCATAGGGTCTAGGAGGTCAAAAACTTTGGGTTTTAACTAGTGCCTGGCTGAATCCATACAACATATCCAAAGAAAAAGTTTTTATCACATTTTCCCAGGTAACTGCCTTTTTCAGGACCTGCCGACTGGACTATCATGCAATAAAGCTTAATATTGTAAACTAGTTGCAAAATATAATATTTTGGATAGGACGTCTTTATGAGCAATAAAAAATTAAAAACCAACCAAGTCTATAAAATTAGTGCTATTGGAATTATATCAGGTGGTATAACATGTTAGTTTTTGGTTTCATGCCATGGAATTGTGAAATTTTAGTGAGTTTAGGGGTAGATAGTCATGGAAATTGAATTTGCAAAATCCAGCAAAACCAATAGGCTTTCCTAAATTGATTTCATTGGGTGGCTCGAGACATAAAAGTACAATAATATGACCTATTTTTTCAGTTGCTTTTGACTTTTTCTTTTTTAAATTGCTTTGTGACCCCCTTTTAAACAAACTACAATTAAAATTTAAATGAAGTAATATCAGAGGAACTAAATTGGAATCCTCCTAGGGATGTGTCAATATTATTATTGCAATTGTCAAGAGGGTATAACACTTGGGAATTTTTACATATACTAACAGTTGTGCAGTGTATATTTTTTATAACAGATGTTTTTAAATAAATTAGGCTTTGTAGTGTACAAGTATCCTGAATCCATATCTGACCAATGTATTGGCTAAATTGCTCACAATAAATATATTCTAGAAAGTTGCGGACAATTGAATGTTAAAGTTAATATTGTTATTACTACTATTATTGTTGTTTGTTATGTAGTGTATATATTATTATTGTTATTATTATTTTATTATTATTATTATTATTATTATTATTATTATTATTATTATTATTACCATCATCACTATCATCATTATCATCACTACTACTACTACTACTCCTACTTGATACTGTAATACAGATACTTATGTATTTATTTTTTTTTATAGGTGCTTGGAAAATGTTCTTCCAAAAGTAGGCCCAAGTGTGAAAAATCTTTTTCTGAATGCTAATAGTGGAGTATCTGATTTTATCTTTAATCTGTATTTAATTTTGTGCCCAAATATAGAAAGACTTGATGCTCGATTCACTGCTTTATCAGGAAAAGCCTTTCAGGGGTAAGTGAAAAATATGAAAATTGGAATTGTTGTGCTTTACCTGAATGACATGATAAAAGAGGTGCCGGACCCCAAAATTGTATTTGTCATTGTTTAATGATCAACAAAATGCTTCTCTAATTCTATATATCAATTCATGAAAGTTGATGGCAACCTTTTAATTTGACACAACTTTGATAAACTACCTATGCTGCATGGAGTCTTGATAGAGTCTTATGCTTTACTTTTCATCCTCATAACTTTGAAATAAGGACTCTTTTTGATGCTGCAAACAGGTTGTTAGTGCTTTAAAACCACATTGTCAATTTGAATTGAACGTTAACATATTAAATTCATTTAGGATAATCTACTTTATGTAAACTAAAATATCAGCTTTGAAGAATGTATCTTTAGCATTGTTGAATGCATCTGGAATTCTGAAATTTTTAACATCTCATCTAATGAAATACAGTATGCTTAACTGAATCTCATAAACTAAACAAATCAAAAGTAGTATCAAAACCTGGGAGTAGTCCATGGAACTATGTAGTACTGGTTACTTTCTAAAGGGTAGACTTTGTGAATGTTTTGTTTAAAATGTTAAAAACAAACAAAAAAACAAACAAACAAACATTTATGTTTGCCTTCATGACCTTGCAATAATTTTGCAAAATGTAAGTTATTTGTGATTCTGAAGTTTTATTCTATTGCAGTCTTGCTGCTTATGGTTCATGTCGCAAAATTAAAGGATTGAATTTAATGGGCTGTAAACGAGTTACTGATGCAACACTGTGCAATCTTGTTGAATGCTGGTCCACAAAGCCTGTGGAATCAACAGAGGAGGAAGTTGGTGAAAAGTCCATTGAAGTGCCATATTGTGCAGTGTATGTTCATGATGTGTGCTCAGGTTTCATTACTGTAGATGATTATGTGTCTGAAACTTGTGATGTAGATCCATATAAAAGAAATATTATGACCTTTGTATGCCCACCAAGCACTGAAACCCTCTCTTCTGGTCTACAATTTCTTAGTTTGGCTGGCTGCACACAAATCACTGATAAAGGTCTTGAATATTTGGCCAACTGCAAGTATGTTACAAGTTTAGAACTTCTTGATGTGAGTGGCTGTTCAGGCTTAACCAGCAAAGGTCTAAACCTTTTAGCCAAGGCATGCCCACGACTAAAGCCATATAACCTTTTTTATTGTGATTTGATATCAGATGGTCCATTTTCTGAAGAAGCCAATGGATGTCAGACAGAAGGTGGTGAATGTTGCATGAATTAACAAATTTATATGCTCAAGACACAACAGGGTCAATTATATTGAATTTATAGTGTCCTTTGTATTACTTATAGATGGACCTTATGGAATGTAAGAGTAATACAGACACATTTGGCCAAGGGATGTATTTATGAACAGTGATTGTTGTATGTATGTAATGTGTCTAATGTATGTAATGTATATACATAATGTATGTTGAAAAAGAATTTCTAGTCAGTGTAGAATTTGCATCAGACCCTAAAGTCTGCAGATCCAAGTTGGTGCTATTATAGACTATATCATTTGGATTAAGCATGTGTAATTCTCCTATTTGACACAAAGTGTAGTAAAAAAGTAAAAAAGCATACCAGAAGGAGAACAATGATTTTACTTGGAAAAACTCTTGAATGAATTCGTTGCATTCTCCTTGAATGAGGCACTTGTTGGCAAGATAGATTGAAAACGCAGTTTGACCACAAAATCTGACCACAAAATCTGGAGTATCACAGAAGATACCTGTGATTAAATCTGTGGAATGAGATTAAATATTGAGTGAATTAAGCTTTAGTCCTGGAATCGGGAACTTTGATATGTGTGTCTTCCATGCAAGTTGTACTACCTTTACATTAGATTGTATTAGGCTGCAAAATATTTTTAAAAATATTCTGTCTTGGTGAATGCCCACGTGTTGGTAAAAGTTATGCATGTTACCTGACATTGTCAGCTGTTGGTGTTATTTGGTGTTTCTTTGTATTCGTTTGTTGTACCATGCTGAAGAGATTTCAGGAACATGATCTACAAATTGTTCACTGTACATATGTACCTGCAAATGTAAACAGTGATGTTTTTAATATGTATGGTTTGTTTCTCTGAGTATCTTTGTTGAATGCAATGAGTGAAGTGGGTATGTTTTATCCAATGTTGAAATTAGTCGTGCAGATATTTTTGAAGTATGATAAGAATTCAAACTTCAAAGCTGCAACCTTTCAATGCCATGCTTGTAAATATTTGTTTATAATATTTTCATAATCTGTTATTGTATTGGCTGTATAGTGGAATGTGAATGCTCAAGGTGACATCTTTTCGCAAGATGTAGTTGATCTCATTAGTGGTTTGAAGGAAAAGTGTGTGTGTGTGTGTATGTGTGTGTGTGTGTTTGTGTGTGTGTGTATGTATGTATGTATGTATGTATGTATGTATGTATGTATGTATCTATATACTCAATGTTTCATTGGCCTCCCACGTGAATGATGGGGAACTTAAAAATAAAATTTGCATAAACGTTTTGTACCTGTGATTTCAGGTCTTAATATCTTGTATTTAATATGAAGTTTTAAAGCTACCCATATATATTTTATTGTATATTCTATCTCTTATTATCACTTATACATTTGTATGGCACTTAAATCTACCTAAGTTTCATCTTTTGACATAGAATTAAAAAGAAATTAATTTATCACCTGTTAGATATGCATAATGAACTGGTCTTTGCAAAACAGTTGATCATAAGGTTTTTTCCCAAGAAAATTCTGAGTTATTAGTACTACATTGCAAGTACTTTTTAATTGCCTTAATATAAAGTTTAGATTGTGGATTTATGCTCCATTTACTTCCGTTTTCTATTACAATGATATTTTAACAAAGGCGGAGAGGAAAGTATTGAAAAATATTTGGGAATGAAATGGAGCATTCCTATTTTTAACAAATCAACTTTCTTTATTCCAAGGTGGGTTTTGAGTGATCAAGAGTCCGTATTAACTTTATAGAGTCATCATTGGTCATAATGAGGATTAGTTGCATTCATGGCATTTAAAAGGACATTCAGCTATGGTGTTGGCAAAATTCAATTTTCATTCCATCTTGAGTGTGTTTCAAATAAAATGGATGTGCAAAATTGCTGTCCTAGTGTCTTGTCGTTTAAAATAAAGACAATTTTAATTTGACATTTGGAAAATTTACAGCTTCAATTTTTTAAATAAATTTCTTATTCTAAACTATTCAGGATGTATGTGCAGTTTGTTAAATAGTTCCAATCTGATCCCTACAATATCTGGAATTTTGTGTGTAAACATCTCAACACTTCATTGGTAACATCTTTTCAGAATCATGTAATGTAGTTCTACTCTTGACCTGATAAATTTTGGTACTAAGACTTTTTAGCATAGAAAAATTGTAAACAGTTTGTTCCCATTTGCTGGACATTATTGGAGAACTACATTCTGAGTTAAATTTCAGCATTATTAATTATTTATTTTCATCTCAGAAGATTTAATTTCACTTGTTTGTAACACTATTCCTAACTACCTTCATTGGAAATATGTTATTAATGACTCCCTTTGCCTCATGTTTTAGAAATCATTATTGCCTTTTATAGAGTTTAAAAAAAACAAATTAGTTTTGGGAGTTACAGTGACATAATTTGTGTGTTAATGGATAAATTAGCAGTTTCCAGATTTCACAAGTAGAAAATTTGGGCTAGTTTTAATGTTATGAATGTCTTCTAAAGTGAAATGGGAGCTATCATGCATGTGTGTATTGTCCCGTAGAACCCTTCATCCTACCAGGCTATCTTGCTTTAGAGAAAGAGAAGTAGAGTAGAGAAAGAGTTTGCCTTGTAACTCTTTCATTTACTGTGTATCACAATTTTGGTTTTATTTATGTTTCTACATCTCAATTATTTTTTTCCATTTGATGACTTGTAGAATGTGAAGCACATTACGATATGGACTTGCATCAGTAATTCCTAGTAATAAGTTGAAGATTACATGGAAATTGTCGTAATGGCTTTTATCCACAAATTCATTTGTATTATATATATTATTTAAAAGTTTTCATTTTGGAAAAACTTTTGAGCACTGCATACTTTATATCTATTCATTAAATAATTTTGCAAAACATTTGTGGCGTAAATATTCTTTATAGTAAAATCTCTTATTAAGAAGAAATTTTATTGTAATTATGTAAATTTTTAATGGTCATCTTACATAGTGTTTATTATTTAAGAATGGATTGGAATTCAGAAGAATTATGAATTCAGAAGACTGAAGTTATCAGCAACTTTACTGAAATGAACACTTAAGTGGAAATATGTTTGTTACTGTCTTTTATGCAGTGCTTTGAAAGAAATGTATTTAGACTCTCAAAATTGCATTCTATGTCTATGAGTGATCATCTCCTGAGTTTTTTAATTTCCTTTTTTTCTTCACCATTTCTTTTTTAACGGTGTATTGAGATTTTCTAATTTAAATTTTATTGTGTAATCTTACGTTAAATACACTTCAAAGATCATAGATAAATTTTTCTAAAATAGTATATTTCACATGTTAACAATTGTGTGTGATATCTGACACAGCACAATAGCAAAAGTCTTATGAAGGCAACACTCAAAACTCCAACTATTCTGATAAAGTAGCCTTGGAATAAACAGAATGCTCTATAAATGCAAGTGCAGTTGTAGTTCCAACAGATGAGTATGAGTTCTAGAAAAGGTGCCATACATGATTTTATGTGGGTGTGGAATGCAATTATTTATGTAGGTTGTTGAATAAAAAGCAGGAATTGGACTTTTTTTTAAGCATTCAGCTGAATTTATTTGCAGGTGGCCTTCATCACAGTTGTCTTATAATTGTACTTGTGTTACAATCCTCTTTGCCTGCTTCCATTTTGAAGATGCTAGATTAATGAAAAATGGTCTTGAAGAGTTTTTCCTCTTGCTTAACTATATTTACTTTGAGAGTCCTAAAATTCCATCTGCAAGGAATTATGTGGCACCATCTTGAACAACATTTTTAATTAGTCATGTGCTTTATCTATATGAATTAATTTTTTCTCATTCAGTATGCTGAGCAGTACATTTTATGCAGAGGGATAAAATGAATATCTGAATTAGCAATGTAGCTGATGAATCTTTTGTGAATTAGTATCTGTCCTAAGTAGGGCAGTTTAGAGAAGTGAAGGATAATTAATTTATTCATAGACCTAATGAACAGGAATGTTTTCTTAATCAGAAATACATTTTAGTAATATAAAAAAAATATTTTTTTATTTTTTTGGGGAACATTTTCCAGAAGTGTATCTGGGTATATACTTCCTCTTTAACATACATAATTATATTTTCTCGTGTATCTTTTCAAAATAATTTTCATCACATTAATCACAATTTTTTCTAACAATTTATGATATGTTGCTACAAAATTGATTACCTTTTGTATGTAGTAAACTAATCTCAAGTGTTACTTAATAACAACAACAATAATAATCACAATAATAATAATAATAAAAAAGGTGAAGTATATTCAAATTCCTTCTTGTAAAAGCCTCTTTAAAACAGGGTTAACACCTTTAATATTTTTTGCAATTATTCAATTTGAATGATATTTCTTTCCATTGTCTGTTAAAGGAGACTATTTGTAGGTCTGTTTCACTCTTAGTGAAGATCTTCGTAGATATTTTAGATCATGATGGTTTTCCTGTCCTTATGAATGCAGCCAATGTACCATTGAATTGTTTTGTGTACCATTGTTGTATGCCAGAAATCTGCGATTTTTTGAAGAACTCTTATTTTTGGGTCATGGTAAAGAAATAATGGATACATCTTGTTCGTATAAGTAATAAATTACTTCCTTTAAAACATTGTTTTGTCAGAAGCCATGATTTGTGGGCCCTTGATACTGAAAAATCAGTTGATGATAAAACAGGTCTGTCTCTCTACCTGTTTGTTTGTCCGTCTGTCTGTTTTGGAACTTACTGGAAATCTCAGTGAAATTGTGTAAATCTCAGTAATTATCGATGTGATAATCATGGTTATTTTAGTACCACAAAATAATTTTGTAGCAGCTTAAAATCAACCAAAATGGGTAAGCTGTAAACATTTAAGTGTTAAATGAGACAAAATTCTTTCTTTAATTTGTTTAAACACTCTTAACCCTGTAGTAATGCATGGGTTGAAGATCTAATGCTATCATAAAGTCAATAAATTTTCAAGACGTAGGTCTGTTAATAATTGAAGAATGTCTTCTTCTGCATCAGTATCTTTTTTGTTTTGTTTTGCATTGAAATAAAAATTTGTTTCAATGACATTGAGTAAATTATAACACCAGAATATCATTTCTTGATTTGCAACTTGACAAAATATGCCAGACTTACTCTTTGTTAAATGATATATTTGGGTGATTGTCAAATCATCTCAAGTTTTTAATATCCATTATATTTAATATGATAATATAGAATTAAAAGATTTCACTGTGAACTTCAAAAGTCTGTTGTTATGAAATTTAAATTCCTTATTTAGATGATAAAACAGTTTTACCAATATATGGCCAAAAATGATATTAACTGAAAAAAATTGGGAAAGTACAAGAAAATAAGGGAATTTCCATCAGAATTCACTTCAGAATAATTCTTTCAATCTAACTATTATTTATATGCTAATGTGGGATGCATGGTAGTTAAGCCAAAATATTTTGTAAAATTGCTTTGTTTAGGCAATAACTAGCTAGATGGAATGTATGGATTGTAATTAATATGAGCAAAATTATTATAACATACTTGTAAGTGTAACATGTATATAAAATAATCAGTAAAATCAAATTTTATGAAATAAGATGTTAGGGGCAAGCCTTGTGTATTTAATGACATTCTGCAAGTAAGTGTACCTAAACTTACAACACTGTATTACTGTTTATTTGAGCACATTTTGTCTTGTTGCTTTATAGGTCTGTAATGTCTATTTTTTCATTTTTTATTTTCTGTCTTTCTGATAGTCCTATAGCTTTCCAAGAAGTAATTCCTTTGAATTTCTTGTTTGCTTCTTCCATCTGTTTTTGATCTTTCATTCAAAGTACATGCATTCTTAAGTTGTATCCTGTGTAAGTTGCTGTAAAGGGTTGAAAAATTGTTGCTCTTATGGTCACTTGCATCATGCATGGTCAAATGTTTTTATATCCTTTCGTCATTTATTTGTTTTTTCAAAATAATTTTATCCAATGACTTGTTCTTTGAAGTAAGTCTGTATTGTTAGTTTAATTTACTAATTGATTGTTAATTTAGTTGAACCTGACAGTGCCTTTACAATTCAGCTCATATATCTTTTTCCTAATCACCAATGGTGTACTGGGCTAATGTGCATTGCTTGCCCAAGTGGGCACATGGCGCTGACTTCCTGCACAAACTTGCAAGAGCGTTTGACCCCTCCCCACTTTCTCCCTGTTGTAATATGATGAAGGAGCATACTTTTGCATCAATAAATAATTGCAACATGGTTCCTTCCTTTACATGTCCTCAAGACTCTTGGTTATTTCATGGAGCACTTTGGGATGTATGGATTGAAAAGTGTGTAAGAGAGCAACACCATCTTATTTAAAGCTCTTTTTCATTCTCTGACACACACTGATCCCTCTGTATTCCTTATTCTGCTTTCATGTTGTTGTTTAGAAAATAGAAATAATGCAAATTGTTGAGGTGTAAATATAAGAACAATTTAATTGAAAGCCCGTTAACCCTTTGTTATAATATTTATGGCAAACTATTTACACTTTGGTTAATCATATTGTTACAGGATGCTTGATTTACTTTTTATCAAAGAATAGTAAAATCTGTATGTGACATATAGGCGAGAAGTACTAACTACAAGAATTCATACAAGAATGCCAAAGCTCTGTGTGTATGAATTTCATGGGACTTATTCATGTTTAATTCAGCCAGTTTAGGGAAAGATGAAGTGTATATTGTGTGAAGATGAAGTACATTCGGCGGCGCTAGCTGTTCGTTTACTACGCTCCGTGAAGTCACGAAGGTTAAGCGAATTCGAGACTCGCGGGTTCTTGGTTGGGTGACCGGCCAGGAATCCCGGGATCTAACGCCGTCGAGCCCCTGGCTGATGGGATAAATGGCATTGACTGACTGCGACGTGACGAGACTTGACTTGAGATTATTCTCAGTTACGGAGTATGTGTATGAATATAGTATGCTCAGTAACGGAGGATTACTCCTTGTTGGGCGCTCAACGCCCAACAAGGGTTAAGAGACGCGTTGCATCAACAACGTCACAACGAATTTAAAACAAAACAAAACAACAAAACATGTTTATTCCTCTGTAGTTGCAGTTGACAAAATTAAGTATGTTGATGTTTTAAGCATTTGTGGGACAAACTGTTGTGGCAAATAAAGGCTCCAACTTTTAGAAAATCTGTGAGTATAAACCCAAATAAGCAGATAAAATGAAATTATTTGAAATGTATTGTGAATGCAGTATTATTCTTTGGAAATCCAACTTATGATAATATGAATAGAACATAAGAGCATTTCAGAAGGTGGAGTTTTAAGGTATTCATCTACCTCAAAATTGGAAATTTTGTTTGAAAAATTGATTTTTTTTTTTTATTGTTTCTAGTGCATTGAAATGTGTACTTTTAAGTGTTTAAAACCATTTGTTTCTAAGTTTGTTAGTTTTTGATTTATTTGTACTTTTCCAAATGCGTTTGCAAATGCCACATCCCAAATATTTGAAAGAAAGTGCATCAAAACTGGTACAAACATGTTGTGAGGAATGACTGTGTGAGACAAAGAAACCTCAATTAGTTGAGAAGGAGACCACACTTGAAAGGTTCGAGATAGGTGAAAGAAGACTAGGAAACCGAAGTTGAAGGAGTAACATGTCATCCTGGGGCATTTTAGAGCTAATGAATCTTAATCTGGCTTTTCTCCAATACTTTTTCTCTTGTTTGGCCCTACTTGAAGCATCGTAACTCTTCCGATTTTGAAGATATCGTTATGATTATTTTTTTATTTAATGGCAGAAAGTCAATTCTTGTGCCTAAATCTGAAATTGTTATAGAAAATTCATATTAGCAATAATAAATTGCTCTGTTAATCGATATTGTTACCAGTGATTTTTAAAAGTTCTAATTGAAATCTCAGTAAAATACACTTAAGCCCCTTGTCAATCTTCAAATTTAGATTCAGGTGCTGAAGTATAATCCAAATAACAATCTTAAAAATGAATCTTCAAAATATGTTTAACAGTTCATGAGTTATGATGTTACAAATTATACTCTGCTTTTGGAAGGAAAAAGGGCATATCTAATATTTATATTTATTTATTTATTGTTAATACATAATTGAATGAGTAAGCTTGTTCATAACTTCAGTAGCTCACAAATAAAAATTTTAAAATTCAGGTAGATGAGTACCTTAAAAATTTTTTATATTGTACACCTCTAGAAATGAAACTGTAACAGATTATTTCAAGAATGATTGAAGTTTGTGATTAAGTATGTGTTAACAGAAAGTCTTACTATTAGGATACTAATGAGATGTCTAAATGTTGAAATATTTATATTTTAACAGTAAATAAGTGTATGAATTAATTGTTTAATTTATGGAGGCCTTATTCATTTTTCTTTCTGAAGAATAAATAATATTATAGAAGAAAAACCTATCAGACTACAAAAGTTGTGAGATTTCAATTATGTTGGTTTCATGATATTGATTTATTGAAAACTAATAATTACTTTTGCAATTTTGCTTCAAATGTGGAGAACAGTTTTACTTCCTGTACCCTTTTAGTTATGGGATTGCAATTTTGAAATATTACCTTAATATATTTTTGAAAGTAAATCTCTGTGCTTTGATATTCGTGAAGTTATATCATATTTAAGAATATCTAATGTCGGAACTAAAGTTTTAAAAAATATAAACATTGTTAGAGGAGACATTTGAAGTTGTAAAATAGGAGTTTTCTGTGGGTAATGAAAGGTGTAATGTTTCTTTGATCTTTTTTCTATGTGTGAGGTAGGATGGAAGAACATTAAACATCCTCACTGTTGAAAAATATGCTAATTTTCACAAAATGACTATTATACACACGTTTTCTTGAGGTCTAAAGTACCTACATCTCCTTTATCAACACAGTCGAATTATGAATAAAAGATAGCAACAACAGTTGTTAATATTTGATAACAATGTTTTGCTTCTGTTGAATAGAAACTATTTACTTTCACAAACTAGTTACTGTGTTGATTTGATAGTATTGATGTCTAAATGACCCCTTCCCTCTCACACATGATAGCTGAAGGAGTACATGGATTATACACAGGAAACATCAGTCTACTAAGTTTTATGAAAACCCAAATCAGACATTCAGCTTGTTTTTCTCAAGAAATTGGTAATATTCTGATTGAAGAAAGGAAAGTGCTGAAAACAAAATGGTACTTAGTGATATGTTTAAGTCATTAAGTTAAAGTTAATGTGGATGAAACAATAAAGATATATAATAAAGTTAATGTGATGTAATATTATCATTAAATAATACTTTCCTATGTCAGTAAAGGGCAGCCTTTTATTAATTTCATTTTTTATGAAAAGTCATACTGTGAAAACATGGTCTGAGTTTCCCCATCAATTATTGTTTTTTAAAATTTTTTCTTATTTTCTGTGTTCTCAATCATTCTCTTTATTGTGTGTTAATGCGAGCTGTAATACAGTGTCACAAAAGAATGTATGAATTGAAAAACAGTTTATATATACAGTTATTAAATACATCTGAATTAAAGGGAAAGAAAAGATAAAACATAATTTACTATTATCAAAAGAACTGCTCAGGTGATCCTTTGGTCAGTTGATGCAGGTGGCACACTTTTAAATCAAACAAAAATAACTCCAAAAATTGCACTGAGAAGAATTAAGAACGAAGAGAAAAGTATTTAATTGTGGGTTTTAAACGTTCACATAAAATATGTATTTTGCACAAACTAATAATAAATTTGTGCAAGACGAATTCTCTTTATCCCTCCTGAAATGATGGGTGAGGCCAACTGTCTTTGTGTATTGTCTAGAAAATTGCTTTGCAAATCTTTTTTTAAAAAATGTATTTATTTCATTACTTTGATTGAAGCAAAATGTTGATACCATGAAGCACTATAAAAGTGTCTCAGAATGAATGTTGCAAACCTCTAGGGGATGAAGAGGGGTTTGAGAAAATGATCACTTTTTGCCATTGAACATATTGTGGGGATTTGCATATAACAGAGTTACAGGAGTTTATACATATGGTATTTACTCCTAATGTATAGATTCAGGCAACCTGGTAGGTATAGATGTTCAACATGTCATGCAATCTTGATGTCCTCTTAAATGTGACCTGCCAAATATTGTGCGTGAGAAGTTGCCTAAAAATCAGGGGAAAATGTCATGTGTGTCACTTCTTGTTCCCACTACATGTTCATTGTGGGAATTCTGATTTGGTGTTGTTGACGTTCTTATAAGAAGAAATAAAAGAGGTCATCTTCGTCAACATATTGCTCAATCGTTTCGTCAATATGTTGACGAAGATGACCTCTTTTATTTCTTCTTACATGTTCATTGGCAAGAAGTGATCATTTTTCACTCTTCAACATACCCTGAAGTTTTTAACATTTATTTGAAGACATTAAATTTAAAGTAATTTTTATGTTAAATCAACAGCATATATGTAATAGTTTTACTTGTTTGTGTTATTTGCTCAAATATTACATTTGACAGAGGATTTGCATCACTTGTAACATTCAGGTGAACCTGTTGCAATTGCGCTCAAGTTGTGTTCTGTATACGTGCTTTGAGAGCACAAGAATTGAATGATTTCCCAATTGAAATTAATCTTCTTCTAGAATTGTTTGTTGTAAGGTGATTCCTAAACTTCAACATTGCTTGCGAGTTAAAATGTAACATTGCTCGCAAGTTAAAATGTATGTATGTAAAATGTATTAAGTTGTACTTAATATTTATTTAAATGGGAAGTGTGAAAGTAATTTTGTTGTAATAATTGTTAATTGCATGATATGATAATATTATTGTGCAATAAGTTGTACAGTTTAACATGCATGTCAACTGATGTACTTGTGCATCCAAACTAAAAATGTTATTGTACTATATTAGGAAAGGATGCTTGGATTTTAAGCATATACATTTTGTGGGCTAGTTTATAAATAATAAAGGTCAAGAAATGAAAAGAACTTGTAACGTAAAGCACCCCTTGATTATAACAAATACCTTGGCACATAATCAAAGTTCCAGTTAATATAGTATGGAATATGGATTATCAATAATTCACTCTAAAAAGCATTTCTGCTTTTAAGACTTGCTTATAGAAGGAAGACTATATTAATGTTCATCATTTTAGAAGAATCATTGAAAAGAAAATTTTTTGGAATGAAATATATTTAGAATTAGAAAGTATATTGCAAGGGAAGTAAAATGGTTTTTCAAAATTGTGAATAATTACATAATACTGTCTACATATTTCTATAAAGTCTGGTACCTGTATTAGTGGATTTTAGATGTCACAAATGTGTGTGGTTCCTTTTATGTAGATTAACTGATAAACAGTGTCTTAAGGCTTGTTTTTTCTCAGCTGAATGTGTTCTTAATAGTTGTGCATAAATTAAGGCAGTAGGCATGTAACATTCACCATATTTGTGTTGGCTTATATTTTGAATGTGTGATGATAAAAGCCTTAATGGTATGAAAGTCAATTTAAAAATGTCCAAGTGAAAAAATCCACTAACCTCATGTCCAATAAAAAAAAAGACACTTAAATTCGCCCAGAAACAAGTGTGTTCATATACTTCTTTCAAGGTAAAAAAAACAAACAATGAATATCGTATTTACATTAATCTAATGCACACCTTCTTTCACCAATTGTAATACTCAGAATCATTGTCATCATTTGATGGTGCATTAGATTTGAGTGCAAATCTGCTCTGTAGAACATCAGTGATTTAATTCAATCTTTTCTTTTATTATGTCACAATGAATTGTTGAAGCTTTCAAATTAAACTTCATTTCATTTATCATTGGCCTAGTATTTAGGAGGGTTTTTAGTTATGATATGGGAGTAATTCATTGTATTAATAAATTCATTTTGAATGTGTGCTTTCCTTATTTCGTGTTCACTAATTTTCTTCTTTAACAATGTCACCTAACAAAAGGAAACTGTCAATTCTATATTTGGATGGTTTATGTATACTGTAAATCCATTATTGTATCACTTAAATTTAAATACAATACCATACCTCTTATTCAGTCATTCGTGCACATTGCATTTGATGCAAGCCTTTTTTCATAATTTTAAGTATAGATATGGGGTGTGCATTTGCGTAAATATTGGAATTTGAAAAGATACCTTTCATCATGTGTGCATTAGAGATTTTTCAGAATATGAGAAAAAATAACCTGAGAAACAATTCAGAGGCAGACACTAAACAAGTGACTAAAGACCACTTCTGTCCCCCTTAAAATAAAAAACACAAACAAAATCAACTGATAAGAGGAGATGGAATAGACAGAAGGTACAATACACACAAGAAATAAAAATGAAATCAATTTATATCTTAATACATTTTTGTTTTGGCAAACTATGAGGCTTTCAGGAAATTATAAAGAAATATAATAAAGTTAATAAATCAGACACTGATAAAATAAATTTTGACACTGAAATAAGTGGTCTTTTTAGTTGTGGACATTTATCAGACTTTTAATTGTGGATATTTATGGTTGTAGATGTTTTAATTTGGACATTATTACCTCCAAACAGATAAAAGTGATGAATCTATATCATGATTTTTGTGGTATCGGATAAAACATTTTGTACAATGTCATGGACCAATTGCTTGTTTTCCTTTTGAAATTTGAAGTAAAGATGAAAATTTTAAAAAATTAAGAAATTAAATATATCTATATATTGATGTAATCACTCACTTAATCTGCACAACTCACTTCAAGTATATAGAAAGTACTTAGATTTTGTATAGCAACAATTTACATGTGTCCAGATTTGATAAATGGAAGTATTGTGAATCTAATTATTTTATACTGTGAACAAGTAGTTGTTTTGTAGTTGTTTTAGTTTGATGTTTTGTTATTGGTATTTATGATGTTATAATAACATTTGCTGTACATTTTAAATACAACAGATAGTGTCCGTAGGGCAACTTCTTTAACTTTCAGGTAAGAGCACATAAAAAAAGAAAAAGAAAAAAAAAAAAAAGAAAAAGTAAGGAGTTCAAGTCAACAATATTTTATTCTAAATTAATTGTTTGGCATTTTTAAAAGACTTTTTCAATGTTTTATTGAAGATAT